>OV121039.1:10000000-11200000 GCA_921293045.1 Aplocera efformata
CTTATTTTTGATAGTACAATTATATTTTTGACATAACTAAAGGGTCTACGAATGCTGCTGTTGAATATAAGTTAACGAAAAAAATTCAATTTTCGTTAACTCACGTTTCTTAAGAAGTACTTAAGAAGGATATTAGTATATTATTAAAATATCTGTGACAAGGACATGAAAAACCGTGAATTTTCTAATGTATTATGATTTTCCCAATTTGACAATAGTATAATAATTTTAAATAAATTTTATTTACTAACAGTAATAAAATAACAAGTGAGATCGAACCAAGAATACGGTCCCCGATGAAGTCAGGAAATCGGAAAATTTCGCAGTTTTTTTGAGATGCATTAAAAATGTACAACCTATCACTTAAAAATTGAAATCTTTATAGGTTCTACATATATATTTGTAAAGATATTGACAATATGCAATGATGACTAGTGTGTGTAAGTTTTTTTAGTCACGAGACTAAGTAAAGTAAACAATTGCTTTATAAAATCATACCATAGTTACTTCAAAACAAACGGAATTTATTACTTTCATTTCACGCTTCGTTAATCAAATTAAATGATTATTAATTGCATTAAACGAGTATTAACATTGTATGGGAGTTAAATCATTGTTAATTAGTACAAACGGTGAAACATAATTGTACCTACTTATGGCCACCCATCCAATACACCCTGAACGTTGAATGTGACTTACAGCTCAGTGGTTCCCCACAGACGAACATTGAAAAAAAAACATAAAGAGAAAAGTGTATTAGTGTCCTCCCGGACTGAAGCATGAGACGGAGATGTTATGTCCCATGCGCATGTAATTTCACCGGCACCCACACCCTTCCACCGGAACATAATGCGAGTGCGGCAGATCAAGCTTAGTAATAAGACTAATAATATATAATAATTCACTTTTCAATTAAATTATTCAAGATATATGTACTTATATGAAGATTTTAGAGGCCGACTTTCCATAAGCGATTTTATATTTGTTTTATTCAAAATTTTTCCATATAATGGTTAAATAGACAGTCTGACTGTAAAGACTGTGTTAGTTTTGATAACCATCGGCAGTAAAACAATGAGCTATTACAATATTAGTTTATATGTTACAACTTTGATGTAGACAGTTATTATGATTGTTACAAAGAATAATATCACAATTTCACATTACATGGTGGTCACGAAAATGTCAACAGAGTCATCAAATTGTAATTAAGTTAAAACCGTTTATTCGAATAATTTCTAAAGTCATCACTAGGAAAAATCTATAACAGGTCGTTTATGTTGAAGCACGTTATCTGAAGACACCTTAATTTGTACCTCTGTAAAATTACTTTAATACGAGTACAAGTGTACTCAACCCAAGAAACAAGAGGCTGATTTAAGAAATCGAAAAAACCAACTTCAATACTTTCACCTCTTATGGGAAGGGGTAGGGGAAGGCTATCATTTTACCTAAGGCTCTAAGGGGAATGCTACCATTTTACCAAAAGCAACATCAAAATCGGTACATACACTGGACGAAGAAAAAAGTTACAGGAAAGCAAAATACGCAATTACGTTCAGTTGGATGACATATTTGTGTCAGTCATTTTGATTTAACAAGTAAATTATTTAACCGATTTCAATATATTTTTATGGAACCAATCTGAAATCATATCCTACCAAAAAAAAAGAATTTTAAATATCGGTTCATAAATGAAGGAGATATGAGGTAACAAACATGAAAAAAATCAGTTGAATTGAGAACCTCCTCCTTTTTTGAAGTCGGTTGATAAATGCACCTGCAACAGATTTTTGCAACGCGGCAACCTGATAAATCCCATCGCATCGCATAGCATCGAGGCGTGGAGCGATGCTATCTGTCCCATTAGCGGCCGCCGCGCCCATTCCCTATCAGCCGCATCGCTTTGCAAGGGCATCCCATCATACATCACCACAACAACCCGATTAGCATCCTTATCTTAGACGAGTAGAATACAATTTTGGACGAGGATAGACGCAGCGGAGATGAGCATTGGATCTAATGAGACTATATATTCGAGGTTCTTTCTTAATATTTTAGTAGGATTCGACCCTAGATGTTATCTTTAGTAGTTTGCGTGATGCAGCCATTTTCGACGATGATAGCCGACTCGTCGTCAATACGTCATCCTTACTGGATCCCGATAGTTATTTGGGGAATGTTTCTTGCAGACACAGTGGGGCCTAATGCGCCTTATTGATTGTGTCTGATAACATCTCATTCCTAGAAGATCAGTATTGTTTGAAATAATATTAAAAGTGAAAGCAGAATGCGTTGCTATATGTAATTTTTGTTTAGTCATTTAAATGTGAAGCAAAGCTGCTTTATAGACATTTGAAAATTTAACTCGTCTAAACGAAAATACCTACCTAGTAAAGTTTTATTATAATAATAACGAAAAAATATTTATTCTTAAAATAAGATAGAAATATAACATAAACGTTTACACACTCGTACATCAGCACTAGGATTCGCTGCGTCACAGATAACATGGACAAACATAGAAACACAAGACCCAATAACAAACTTCAAGCTCAACACACAAATTGTGTCCCTGATGGCAATCGAACCCGGGACTAACCTAAGTCACGCAGCCGTTTATGATATAGCTACAATCGAAAATAAATTTAGTCTCGGCGAGACCTATGATTTTGTTTTGTTTTAGTATAATTAATTTACAAACAGGCATCAGTTATGTATATTATTATGGTACACAATATTTATGACCTTTAACAATGATGTAAAACTTATAACCATCTTAGGGTTAAATCGTTTTTACGGGAGTTAACCCGTAATTAGGGTTCTGCAGCCGCAGTAAACCGTTACAAGATCATTCTGACTTAAAATTTGGCATAATAAATTACAGTTTAGTTATTTCATTTATTTGTCTCGTAACTATTTAAACTGTTTATTATGGAACTCTAGCAGCATGGCCCAACAATCTCTCGGCAAATTTTTCATTACACAATCACTACATAGTATAAAACAAAGTCGCTTTCTCTGTCCCTATATCCCTATGTATGCTTAAATCTTTAAAACTACGCAACGGATTTTGATGCGGTTTTTTTTAATATATAGAGTGATTCAAGAGGAAGGTTTATATGTATAATACACTAGCAAGTCACCCCGGCTTCGCACGGGTAGTTTCTGATACGACACTGATGCTTTACTAACCGTGCGAAGCCGGGGCGGGTCGCTAGTTTTTTATATAATTGTTAATCTGAGAATATTCTATTAATAACGTTATAACCGCTATTTGTAAACTAATTTATTCATTTAATTAAGTCGTCAACAATGTCGCCTCTTAGCATTTATTTGTTACTAATAGTAAACCTAAGGTAAGCAGTTACTGAGTAGAATTTTCTTAATGAGTAGTAGTTAGAAGTCGCGAGCAAGCGTGTTAATTGCCTACGATCAACCAAACATCTGCACCGGTCGATTGCACTCATCGCCTGCACAGCTCAAACGTGAGCAGTCGGTACACACCTTTTCTTATTATGGCTACGAGTAGGTTAAGGCTCGGAAGGAATTGGCCGCGTCAGAAATCATCTTTAAGATAACCAGATGAAAGCGTTGTTTGTGGCTACCGACAAACATAAACAACTAAAATACGACTCAAGTTCCGAAAGTGTCTAAATATTTTTCGAATTATACCACTACTGGTACTTTTACAACCATACGTTATACGTTACCAAACTCGTCGCCTTAGAGAAACACAGAATCTACAATCGAATTTCAGAATTTTAGCTTATTTTAGTTTGACGATGCCCTTTTACAGCCGCTGTTTTCACGTTATTTTAGTTTTATTAGGAAATAGTTTATTATCCTTTAATCTACATTGATTTTTGATACATTATTTCCGTTTTTTTTTTTATGAAACCGGATAAGGATACTTCGATTGGATTAGATAGTTTTTTATGTGTTTTATTATATATTAGATTAAAACATTATAATTTGACGTCACCAAGTGTCCTGTAAAGTTCTCATGTTTACAGGTGGCATGAAGAAGAAACCCTATTAGAGTTTACAGCATGAAAACTCCCAAACCAGAATTGTCCATATACACATAAAAGGAAGAAGAAATCAATTTTCAGATGAGATAAATGTTTCACGCCCGGCATTCGCAAAAATAAGGCGTACATGTTTTTACTGAAATCTTACTTTTGCACATCCCTACATACACACGTGTGTAACACACGAGAGTACTTGGTAATACTCCAATAATAAATCAATAGTGGAGTGAGCCAGCTGTTCATTATCTGCCATATTATCTGGTTATCATGCAACGCAAGTTTTTGTAACAATGTATTATGTAGGTAATGTGTTGCGGAAACCGCCAGACAATTATCGATAATCACCCGTGAAGGTACCACACTTAATTGTAATTTTAAGACTTCGACAATAATGAAAACATTGCGTGCAGCTGGCAACACTGCATGTTGAACATGAAGACACTCAGCTGATTGAGAGGTTCACGAAAAGTACTCCGCACGGCGTTTTCAATATTTATTAACATCAAAATTCATGAAAGCGCAATGTAACGCCTTTATAATACATGCATCTACTGTATTTACGATTTACTTCCTTCCTATATGATATCATTGCGCCGAGATCGATATCGCCCGTGCAAGTAACGTCAAATAGCAAGAATTTATGATTCGCATAGCTTACACGTTGCGCGGGCGATCGTGACCGGGTGCGGGGTGCGAGGTGCGGGGGGTTGTCGGCGAGAACAAAGAGCGCCAGTTCAAACGTGCCGCCGCTAATAAGCAATAAACAAGGGGGCGGAGTCCGAGGGCGCACCTGAGGGATCACCTCGCGCCTGCGCCGTGGTACAGCACGTAGCACTCGTGGATCTAAGCCTGCGCTAACGCAGCGCTCACTATCACTGCTTCTGTTTATTTTTGCAAAATTTACATACATGACACAGCGTTTGAGACAGCGCTCGCGGCCAGCTTGCTTTACAGATTATCTAAGTTATGCAACTCTCGGCCCGGTCAGAAGTTGGATGGTGACCGTTTAGTGGCATTTGAACAGAGAGCTTCCGTGGAGGGCACGTTAAGATGTCGATCCTGGATATACTAGTCGATGAACCGTGGTGGAGGCCTGGAGGCCTATCGGGTGACTTGGACTAGATAACTGATAAAAATCCATCAGTTGTATTTCTTTTTTTGTAATTTCATTCATATATTACATACTAGCTGCGCCCCGCGGTTTTACACGCAGTTTTCCGGGATCAAAAGTAGCCTATGTCTATGGTAACAGGATAGCTTATATCTAGCATATAAACTAATTTTTCAAATTTCATCCAAATACACACACACATATACATTCAAACTTTCGCCTTTATAATATAAGATTAACAAACAGCTATGTTCGTCACGCAATTGCTTGTTCTGAGTGGGAATCGAACTCACAACCTACAGCGCAGAAGGCAGTGAGGCCAGTATGTAAACATATTATTTTATACATGAATGCAAAAACGCAATCGAGTCATACTCGTAAGCTTATCGAAGCGTTCTCTAGGAACTTGTAATTAATAAGTAATAAAATGGTCTCGGCATCGCGCTAGACACCATCCATGCACAAATAATAAAAACTTCACATTCTACAATTTCTTCTGCTAATAAAATTACAAAGTAAACGATTGCAGCCTCGCTAGAGTTCACAAACAAGTATAGTAAAAAGTTTTTACACGGCCATTATTTTAAGTGACAGCCTTTTAACGCTATAGAGTTATTATAGCAGGAATTTAATTTAGATTATTATATAATAATATACTTTTCATTGCACCATAAACAAAGTTTATCACACTTATATTACACAGAAGTATATTACGCGAAAGTTTGTATGTGTGTGTCTGTTTGTGTGTATGTTTGTTACTCATTCACGCTCAAACGGCTCCACAGATTTAGATGAAATTTAGTACAAGGATGGCTTATATTCAGGATAAGCCAGCCAACACAAAGGCTCCTTTAGAACCTGGAAAAACGCGGGTGACACCGCGGGGCTAAAGCTAGTAATTGTTAAATAGATATTAAAACAAACAAAACAGGTATGTGCGCAGTGGGCGGCATTATCATTAGTACATGTTTAAACCGTTATGGGACAATGTAACATAGTTGAAAAAAACCCTTCATTTTGAAATTTGTTTTTTATTTTATTTTGTAAATTTTCGTACATTTTTTGTATTTTTAGTTTGCTGTCGTCTGATGTTTGCGGAGAATGTTGTGCAAGCCTTTAATTAGCACACATTCTATACAATGTACAATATTATAATTATATTTTTTGTTAATCTTAAATCTATTATGTGTGCTGTTGGCGTTGCCTTAATAAATAAATAAAAAATGGGGAGAGGTATTTCGAAGACGCCTCTGAACTGTAGAATTAAGTAAAAGTGTAATTTCAAAAAATTTGACAGTAAATGACAGTAAAGTGACTGAAGAAATGACTGATTTTAAGATTGATTAAACCGACTTCATCCCTTCATCCCTTACTTTTTTTGTTTATTTATGGTAAACAAATCAAAGGTAGCAACACCATCGTGAAAATGATTGAGAACATTCTTGTTTTACATAACATTTACATTTCACATAAGTTTATTCTTTGTATACTTATATAAGTAATATACAATATATATGTATCTTATATTGCAATAGTTTAAATTTAAAATACTTTTAGTTTATTTCATATACGTATTTTAGCACGCCAGCCCCTATTTATACCTTAAAAGGGTTACTAGTAGAAAAAGCTTTTAGCTTTAAGTTGTCCTTTTGTACAAGTTTTTTTGTGCAATAAATAAGTGAAATAAAATTGTCTCTATTAATTGCACGATACAAAGTAAATGGATTCGTACGATCACAGAATTTTTGATGTTTAAGTTGTATTTCATATGTATTTTTTACGATAAATTTTTTTTCTACGGGTCCCGGAGAAGATTGTCAGTGATATTTTTTTTAATAGTTATTTTCTCAGTTCTCCGTCATTTATTGACCGATTTGGAAACATCTTTTTTTATTTGAAAGAATGTGTCTGCAATTGATAAAGACAGTTTTATTTCAGATTGATCGTATAAAAATAATATCGATTTTGATATTATTCAATAGATTCTAGAGTTTGCATTTAAAAGAAAATAACTGGAAAAAATATGTAAAAGAGTAAACGAATTAGCTTATTTTAATTTTCTACGATTTTTCTCTTCGCCCGTTGTTTACCAATTTGGATATTACTTTTTTTAAATGGTAGGATGTACCCGCTAACGGCAGGATATAATGGATGAAAGAATAAAAGTCAGCATTTTTCGATTGTAAAATAATTATTTGTATATGGATTTATTACGAAATAAAATGGTAATATTAATAAAATGTTCAACCCTAATTCTGGCGAAAGCCGACGTATCCAGCCAAGCATTCAAGTCCACCGAGACAGACCAGATCCCTCTATTAGCGATATTATCGAAAAGCCACGGTTAGATGTCTGTCCGTCAGACTTTCGCCGCTATCCTTGTGTCCTGCAAACAGGTTTGTAAAGTTTATATGGTGAGATTGTAGCGATAGATGAGATTGAGCTTATTTCTTCGTTTATAGATTATAGTAACGACAGTTAGTGTTATAGTTAGTATGTTGTATGTTCTTTTTTTATAGACTAAAAGTTACCTAAGTTGCTCCTTATATCATCAGCTATCTGTTAGAGAATGTCCCATCAAAAATGGTCGAGCTGTTTTGGATATATACGGAACAAACAAACAGCCGGATAGAAAAAACAGACAGCCGGAATTGTTTTTATTTTGTTTACCTCGTATACTTTCAAATACATTTAGTAAAAAGTTTATTTTATAAAAATACGTTTTAATGACATCATTACAAATCACTGAAGTTGTCGGCTTTTATCCACTATTCTTATAGATATACATATAAACCTTTTGGAAAAAAAAATCTAAATGATAATGTAAACCGTATTAAAATCCGTTGTGTAGTTAGCGGAGAAACAGACGAAAATACCGACCTTATTTTATACTATTTAGAGAATAAGATTGCATTTGTACAAAACAAAAGTGTATGTAACAAAAGTGACGGGACGAAGCCCACCTGATTTTAAGTGGTTAACTCCACCCAAAACAACAGCATTATGACTTAGGTCCTCCCCGACCGAAGTATGATATGGAAAATTGTGGGTACCGGTAAAAATATAGGCACATGAGGCGTTGAAAGTCCCCCAAAATTACTAAATATGACCTTAACATCACCTTAAGTAAAAATATTATCTACTTATTCACCATTCTTTACGCACAATATACAAATCATTTTTAATATCATAAATGTAGGCCATTTCCTGATATGGTGATTCTTATCTCTTGGTTAGTGGTTAGTCTGTCTCCTGTCGATCACGTAGCGAGCTCGCGACGGCTCCTCTCCGCACCAGTCTCGTCAAACCCTGCCGATAATCATGCTACTTTGCACCAACTTACCCTGTCACTCACTGCCCTAACCGTGGAATTACTAATCCACACCTATCAACGAGAAAACGATACGGCGAAATTAAACAACACAATAAAAAACGTTTCACGTTACGATTTAAATTGTTGATTTTTTCAAGACCCGCTATTGCACATCAATCTCACGGGCATCTATCGCCAATAACAAAGCAATTGTTGGGAACTCCGTGACGGAGTAATTCGTCGTTTCCCTTGCTGGACGCGACGATTAGCTCACCTCTATTTACTTGTCTATCCGATCGTCCGGAGCTGGCAGCTGACGCCGGACGCGTTTGACAGACGTACACCGTTACACCATTGACTTAGAAAAACGTTTGCTTTGGACACCGGTCCGTCCGTTGTTTCAGGCCGAATGTTTAACGTGGACATCTAGACCGTTCCTTGATTGTTTGGAACGACAGTCGCGGTCATTTGGAATGGCCAAGATACTGCCTCGTTCGCTTGTCTATTGAGGCCTGTTTTCTAATCTTTGTAATCTCGTGATTTAGATTGGTTTGGGCGAGTCACGTTCGAATTTCGTAGCTGTTGCATTTAATTTACAAATATTGCAGTTCCCATAGGCGACGCGGGCGGTGCGGGCTGATCGCGATCTTACAGGGCATGGCGGGCAGGGATCTCACATGAGGCCAGCATCTATCGACCTTAATCATTGATAATCTGCCGCCAGAGGAACAATACCGCCCAACTCTCGACAAATGAGTGCAATTAATGGCAATAATTCATGATGTGGCTTTCTGTTTCATGGTACAGTCAGCGTCTTGTAACTTTAGTTAAAACTGAAACTGAGTGTTTGAACTTTTGAAAAAAAAAAAATGTTTAAAAACATACCTCCTTTCTAAGTTACTGTCCAAAATTTCTTACAAAAACTTGTGAATGAAACGTGAAGCGTGAATGTAGCCTAATATACCTATAGAAAATAAAATATTTTCATTTTTTTTTTCATTGATTCTCAATTATTCTAAATTTCATTTTTGAAATATTACGATTACTTGAATCATCTGTTTAAACATTTGAATCATCCGTTCAAATATGTCAACACCAAATAAGTATTTGTAATTTCTAATATTACCTTCAATGCACGCGGACCAAAGGTTCAAAGACAAGCTACTTTGTTGAGTATCACTTTAACTTCGCAAGTAGTATATTTACTTACTTTAGTAGGTTTAAGTCTTAGAAACAATAATTGTATGGGTATTATTTACCTTCACGAAGATAATTAACTTCTTTCACATTCTGGTTGAAAATGATATCCGTAAATATCCTCACTAATGTTTCTGAAAACCAATCAACGGCGGGCTATTACGGGATCACCATCCGCGTCAATATATCTCCAAGTTCTCGGGCGCGGAGTCCTGAGAAATTAGCCTCGACAACCCCACAATAGTCCATAATTGTGAAATGTGTTGTGATTTCGAAGAGATGTGCAATTTTTCTCCCGCGAACAATGCAGGTCTGTAATGAAAGGAGTCAATCAGTCGTTGCCTGACGTACTCGTGCTAATTTATGCAGGCGGCGGACAGGCTGCCTCGTTCTGGAATAAATGTCTTACCGTAGGTACAAAAGCCGGGAGAATCGGCTCCGCTAACGCACTCAAAGGCTCGGGATCTTGCAGCATCTATTTAAGAACTCATTAGTACTAGGATACGTTTCAGTGTGGTACTGAAATAAATCATATAAAGGACAAATGACACTGCATTTTCAGCATGTTTTGCTATTTGCATGTCTAGTTTCTACATGTAGGCTAAATTTTTTTTTTATTGTTAGAATGATGGTAAATTTTATAGATTTATTTAATGGTTATTTGCGGATACTAGACTTTTTAGATTATAACAGGAAGGTATATAAATTATTCTCTGTTGGTCTAATTACTTACGATAATTGTATAAATTTGACGATTTGATGCAGGTCTCATCTATTTCCGCCTGTCACTTTGAGACGCGAATGTAGTCTCTATGTAGAATAACTAGAATAGTTATACTTGCAATTATATTTTAGTTAGGTATACTCGCAGAAGTTCGCTGGAAGGGCATAAGCATCGTGTACCCTGGGATCATTTAAAGGTCACTGTGCAATTAAATGAAGGTTCTACCTATTTCGACTACTTTCATCATATGAGTAAGTAATTCATCCCTCACGTATGATACGTTCGCTTATTATATCCTAGCACATTATGAATTTATAGCGAATAGCGTGTTATTTACTAGCATTATACGCACAATTTGCGAAGCTGTCGCAAGTGCCTGCTATAATTTCCCGATGGCGGAGTATCCATCAATGCACGCCTGGGGCCCCGGCTCTTTCAATTTGTAGGCCGCCACATCGTCGGCAATTATGAGACGGACGCACGGACGGAAGGCCGATCATCGCCGATATATACGCGCTTAATAATGCCTAATGACACTTAATAAAGAGGGAAAATAAAAGTGTTTCGATTATTTATTAGCATTTTTATAAACGTTAACTTGTATCAGGCGTTCAAGATAAATAGTTGTGGTGGGGTTAACAAAAAATATATGTAGTAGATACTCCTTGTATTGAGTATATTTTTTACTCATTTATGAAACTTAGTGGAGATCTTTCGTCAGCTGAGTTATTTTTAATTGTATCTTTTCATGCTTTTTTTATTATCAATTATACTACTGATACCTACGCCTATGTTAGCACGGCTAGGTTAGGAAAAAGCTCGCGAATTAGGTTACTGGTAGACACCAGGTCTTCATCAACTATAAGCCACTCACTGATGAGTGAAAGATTCTACGATTTAATACCATTTTTTAACGGTCTTTTTGGGCTACTGTACCAGCCTGCGCTACTTTGACTAGTGCATCAGTCCCCTATGTTTGCTGTAGATTGGCCTAAACCAACGTTCCAGCGACCAATTCTACTATAGTAAGTACCTTGAGGTCCCATCTTTAGTCAGTCTTAATGAGAGCTTCTCCACTTTCTGTTCAATACTATGTCGGTTAACTTATTCTTCGAATATCAATGTTTATTGCTTGTTCGCGAACAGAAACTGTTTGGTCCATGGGTACTATTTTTAATACTTAACGCTGGTAGTTAGTCAGCCTTAACCACGCTATGGCTTCCTCAAGATGTTTTTTCATGCTCAAGGTCATTGTAGGATTTGAAGTCAGCACATAAATTGACATCACTGCAAACTGAGCCTGAGTCAACATTTCTAAGAATCCTATTATTTAATCCATATTTCCTAATTATTCCAATAGGTTGAATGTAGAAAAAATAATGTTTCATAAAATAAAGACTATGTATTCACTTATGCCAGTTTTAGCCGAAGAAGTACTGCCACCAAAAGGCCAACGCGACTTGGCTTTTTTCATGGCCCCTAGTTAGAGCATGGAAAAAGCCAAGTCTAGGAGAAGCTAAATATAAAAGAGCGTTTATTACCACTTTTTTTAAAAGGTACCTTTATAAATAAATAAAACAAAAAATATTAATTTGATTTCTGTTTATTAACACTTAGGGATCCACCCTGATATGTGTCTACTTTCCGCAGTGTCGACTCACATTCACATTAAATTACAAAAAGTTTTATTAAAATGAGTAAGTCGTATTAACAAAACAAAACAAAGAGAAGTAACGGTAAGAAAACCTAAAAGTTATTTATCCCTAGACAGTGAAAATTGCTTGTCGAGCCAATTATAACAGTGCTCCATGAAACGTTTGGTGCGAGGTCTTGGGGCTAAATCAGTCTGGTGGCTAGAATGCAAATGGTTATTATGAAAATTATCGCCTTGAAGGAAATCATCAAGTTCCTAGATTGTTGGAACAAAAAAGTTTAGAAAAAAACTGTGTGGTACTGTTCCTAGCTACTTCTTCTCGTGACTTTTTTAGATATATTTCATTATTGCCAGCTCGGAACACAATAATAACAAGAAAAAATGTAAAGCTTCCATTAATATTAAATAAATTAAATTTTATGAAAAAGAATGAGAACCAGAAGTACTAATTTGGGCGAATTTGAATGAATACAGATTAGCAGTAAAAATCTTAAAAAAGTTTAAATGTTTGTAAAACTATAACATAATCGCAGTTGTGCATCCATTACAGAAACAGAATATATAAAAAAATAGCTTGATTCAGATACAGTTAATGATAGAATATTTTAATTCAATTTGGCATTTACTCTAGGTTTTTGTAATTACATAAGAAATTTAAACAATTATTTGCTGGCATCTGTTTGTTACCCCATATTTAACCCTAACCCGACCACAATATATACCAATTCTGTATTAGCTAATAAGTAGGTGTACTCATCGCAAAAATTGCATTAATAATTTGTACCAGAAATTTGAGTGACATCCCTACCAGCAGGGAGGGCCCTTCGAGGGTCTTATAATTTGATAAGCTATTATTGTGGCATCCCCCAAACGGATGTATTAATTGCTATCATTGGCCGACCTCCAATTGTTACAATACATCGGGGGTTATGATTCACGTACAATCAAATTGTCACGGTGTTGTTTGCATTAAACAATTATAAAACTTCCAAATACCGTTTCGAATATTAAGCAAGCATACATTTCTGTTCTTAAAAGTGTACAAGAATATATATATCGAAAACATATTTTTATTTAAGAGTATCGTGTAGTATGGTACGCTGAATCATAGGTACCTTAAGTAAATTTTGCAAAATTTTCAATTGATAATAAATAGATGGAGAATACATTAACATTAAAAGATAAATGTTTACAAATATCGACCTAAGCTAGAATTTTCGCAATAACATTTAGACCATAATTATTGAAAACTTCTTACAAGCACATTATATGGAATGAGATAAGATAGCTACAGTATACGGTGTTGCGTATGTATCAATATGACATGAAAAGTCTAAGTACTCATACAAATCAGTTTTTCTTTTAGTTTTATACTTATTACGAGAATGTGAGCAACTGCATAATTATTCTTCTACTAATACCATACTTTTAAAGACATCTTAATAGATATAATATCTAAGGTGACCCAATATTTACAGTGCTTACGCTACAAAAATAACTTAGTCAACCACTATACAATATACATACAGCGTTCTCGTTTGCTAGAGGGATATAAATATTCTTAAAACTCTTAGTTAAATATACACACGTTTATTCTATATACTATGTAATTCTACTTAAGTATTTAGTCAATATTATCACTGTTTTGGAATAGATAGCTTTACATAAATAATAAATTATAATCAAAAATATAATAATAACAGGTCAATAGATACAAATTATACACTTCATTCAATTGATTGAGGTTTTTCCTTAAACAGTAAAGACATTTGAATAAATAACTGAAATCTATTATAATATATAAAAAATATTGTTATAATGTAGGAATTTAGTTAAAATAGAAAACTGTGTTAGTCAGTATATGCAGATATGCAGTTTTCGTTGCCATCGTTCAAATTATTTTAATCAACCGGTTCGGTATAGTCCAGTTAATTTACAAGCATAACTCTGACGACATAATCTTTGGTTAGCGAAAATGAATACAGATAATACATAACTTATGGAATTTAAGTATAATCCTCTAACTGTGTAGGTAACTAGATAAACATTAATCTAACAACACACAAGAAATCTTACATTCGGGTAGGAACCATGGAATTACTATCGGATATCTTAACTATTTCATACAAATATCTAATTATTAAAATTCACTCGGGAATATGCATAAATAGTCTATGTAAGAACTGAGTGGACGACGGGCTCTATGTTAGTTAAATAGCACTGTAATATGTATGCAAATTATGCGCTCGATGATGCTTTGTTGGGAAAAAAGTTCGTCATCAGCTCAGTTCCGCGTAGGAACAAAATTCCAAGTCCAGTCACAGCACTAAGATACGTAATGGAATGTGTCTCACAGCGGGTGCCGGGGGGATGGCGCGTGGTCACCGCGCGGCGCGTGGCTCGGCGGCGGGTACGGGCAGTACCGCACCGGATTCTGCGGCTTCTGCATCCAGAGGTCCGGGGGCAGGGAGAGCGGCTGCGGCCAGGAGGGCCACGGCCGCCCGCCGAGTGCCAGGAGCTGCAGCGCGGGAGGTGTCCGCGCCCACGCCGCTCGCTTCTCCGCCTCCTCCTCAGCCCCTCCCGCGTACAGCCGCAGGGGCGATCGGAGTAACTGCTGCTCCATCAGCATCAGCTCCATTGGGTCTCTGTGGAGGAAGGAAACAAAATATTGTTATTTCAATTGCTTTGAAATTTCGAACTAAAATAAAAAAGTCAAATGTAGTGGGAACTGAGTGATTGATTCTGTTTGTGTTTCTTTGCAGACACGATTTCACTTAACATCGCAAAAATATTAAAAACAAAAACAAAAATCAAAGCTACATATTAAACTCGTGCAAAATAACAATGAATCCACGGAACAAGAACTACAAAAAATAGTAGATCAAAGCGTAGACGTGAGCTCGTTGATGTCTTTTGTATGATCTTTCTTGCGCTAACTGCTATGACGAAGTGTCTGTAGAAAGCGGGATTGCGTGTGTTCCGCGAATGTATGCATTTGCCTTTTGGTTTCATTTCAGCAGTCCGTAGTCAATAAAAGTGTTCGGGGAACACCGGCGGCCACCGTACCGCGTCACGTCGCATCTCATAAACAGTTATTAGCAGGCCAGTTTACTAAAAATAGTTTTAGCACGAAACAGTTTAAAGTTTTGTACTATTTTTGAACCGCAACACCGTTTTAGATCGTAATGTATTATTCAAGAAATACCTACATATACGTATTATAGATAAAAGCTTTTTTCAAGTATTTTTTTACTCAACGCCAATTTTTCTTTTGTTTTCTGCTGTAGATGAAAATGAGTGAGTGTATTGGTGCCAATGGATATAGTTCGTGGATATAAGTCTACTTGATTTACTCATAATAACTAACGTACACTACATTTCCTGTGTCGCAGGTGGCATTTATAAACTGACGCACGACAGAAACATCAAACACGCGAGAACAAAATATTGTTAGAGTTTGCCCCAACCGGTAAGTGACTTACTACTACTTACTCGTTTAATAAGTCAAAATATTATGTCGATATAAATTAAAAATGTCTGTTTCTAATATTTCGCGTGTAGCCCTGCTTATTTAGCAACACCATTAAGAAATATGAAACTACTCAAGTTTCGTCACCAGTAGAATTTATCGTTTAAAAAGAGCAAATCTGTTGTGGAGCATATCGGCGTCGATTGATTCGGCGAAGTGGTTTACGAGTGTTCCCGCAGTTAACGAGGCGGAGTGGTCGCGGGTTTACGGCGTCATGTGCTGGCGCTCTACCCTTTATCGGTTCCTGGAGGCTGTGCCTGCCGCACGCTTCCCGTAACCAGCTATTTTCGAAGCTCTTAGAAACTATTTACTGTACCGTGCCGTAATGCATCTTTCACGCCTGCTCGATAGAATTTTGCGGTAACTCGTTCCACTACAGGGTTCAAATTCAAAGAAATTGATGTTTCAATTTGAAAGTTTTATCTATTATATGTAGCAGGGGGCATGTAGAAACAGATGCACGATACAAACATCAAACAGGTACAACATCAATTTTTAAAAGGTTTTGTTTATCTAGACAAATAAAATATTCATGTTTATAAATTGTTTCTCTAATCACACACGTACATTCAATATTAAAAGTCGTGGTGAGGTGGCGATTGCTATACTCTGAGAATCAGGTATCACCGTAAGAACTAATCTATAATCCTTAAAAATGAAGGCATTATCATGCAAAAACCATAAATGCATCAATCAAACACCATGAAATCTGTAGGTAGAGGTGAAGAAGCATGACGAGACGGCAAAAGCGTGTGCCTCGTCACAAACACGGGCCGCACAGTAAATTGAGCGCTGAGCCATTGAGTCTCAATTCAAAGTAGCAATTCATTCTAAGAATGCGAAATGTTTTCGAAATCAATCTAAGCTAGTAGGCATTATGGAGCAAAATTGCTTGCACGCTCTCCATAGATTAGTACGAAGTACCAAACTAGTGAGGCTTGGGTAAGATAATGCAATTGATGTATTCTGTGTCTAAAATTGGCGTGACATCACGAGATGCCGTGTCGAATGTAATCTATCACCGCCGGTCTCGGGCGCCGCATCTCACCCCGAGAATTAAAACAGGTAGTGCCCACACACGCTAGCTATAGCTTTTTATAAATCCCTCAATTTTCGATAGAACCGTATAATCAAAGGTGTTATTGTAATCATAACCCAACATTATGTGAAGTGTCTCGGAGTTCTCACGAAAAGTTCGGTCACCTGCCACATTGTTATTCATTGTTGTTTACAAATAAAATATTCTAAAGCTTAATTTTCCAGCACATGCCATAACTTCATATAACTTTTTATAGGGTTCATTAAGCCAAAACATTTTTTACGTTCACCATTATATCTATTACGGTTTGGATGTCCAAACCGTAATAGATATCAAGTGAACGTTTTCAGAGAATGTTATATTGAGGTTTGCACCACTGAGGACTAGACTCAGTGGTGCCAAATTACATGCCATTATTTCCGATTAATTATTATATAATCCAAAAACTTTCTTTTAAAAATTATAATTGCATCTGATTGTATCATATCTTATTATTTAAACGTCTCTTAATTCACACGCAGTACCCACTTCTGTCAAGAATCGTTTTGCTCAATTGTGATCGTAAAGGTGTGAAAGTAACATCGAATGGTTATTACATTTCGGGTGCTGCCGGGGCGTTAATGGCGTATTTATTATGATCTCGGTATCAGAAGTAATAGCCGACACTTTCCGTGGGCAAATTACAGGGCGGCGTCTCAGAGAGCCGGCGATAGGAATGGGCACGCTCGCGGTCCCGCCGCGCCGCGCCGACTCGATATCGCAAGCTTTCTTATCGATACTACGCCTGCGAATGCATGACGTAACTATATCTGATAACTTTGAAATATGATTTCCCTTCTTGCCTTGTTGCGCATTGTGTTTGCACGCCGGATGCGTTACCCGCGATTGTGTTGGACTTAATGTTATTGTTTCGGCGCAGATGATAAATTAGTTTTCGAATTATCGGTAAAATGACTACAAAAAAATTACTTACTTCTTAAATACAAACAAAAAAATTTTAGAATCAATATTTACTATCACTTTTTGCAATTTGCAATTATGATTGTGAACACCGAAAATACTGCGCTATAATCACGTATATTCTCTTTTCATTGTCACAAGATGTATTATGTAAGATGATGTACTATCAAGTATGATCTGGCCCGTTTAATTACCGTATATAGATTAATGTATTATATTTTTTTTTTACTATCGTAAAATTATTAACTTATTTTTTTTTTTGTTCAAATAAGTATAATATTTTCATTGTTAAGTATTGTGTTTCCAGGTATGTTTGTTACTATATCAGCAACATCTCTGGGTTCTGACTGAAAACTAACGAAGCACAAATCTTTCAGTGCAGCTTAATGCAGAGGAAAAGACCCTTTTAACCCCGATTCATAAATTATGAATGAATAATTTATTTACTTTGTATTTATGTTTAAAGTACTTATGGAAATTATTTTTCATTTATTATTATTTTATGTTATTTCCTTAGTGTTATATTTTTATTATTGATATTTTTTTTTATTGTATGTTGTATTGTTTGGGATAAATAAATAAACATAATCTTTATCATTATTATTTTAAATATTCAATAACAACAGCGTTTAACATCAACGAGTATCCTAAATTGTTATTACATTCGAGCTTTTATTAAAATCACAGTTAGCTTGTAAGTGAATCTGTTGCTTTGTAATTAACGAAGAGGTGAGTCTCTGAGCATAAATATAACTCCTCGCGGCGGCTAAATATCGGCTCTGATTGAGCGAGGGGCGTATCTTATTAATTAATGGATGAAAAGCCGCCTCGGCCACCACGCCAAATAATTCCACCGCCCGATTCTCACACAATGGCAATTCATCATACTTATTGTCTGACGATTTCGGACGTCAGCGAAGGAAGTCATTAAGCCGGCGCGAAGCTAGGCGCTTTTGAGCATTTAAATTCGTTTATGACGGTGTGAACACAGAAACCCAAAGAACTCAAAGGTATCACAACTCTCAATCGCAAAGTACATGCGGATGTAGGTACTTATAAAAGCTCTTACAGCCACAATCATCAAATCAACGTTTATGACAGACAGTGGAGAATGATTCGCGTTAAGATTTTATCGATATTCCTACGCATACAAAATTACTTGAACTAGCAATGAGTAGTCAGTTGCGACATGCACAGTAGCGACGGCAATGCCAGCTGACACCTATCACTTGAGTGAGACGTCGAAGTGCGTAATTTTAATGTAAATTACAAAGCAGCTAATGGAATGAGATAGAGGTATGCACGTTTCTAAATTAAATTGTTCATTAAATTGAAACGATTGGTAGTTATAGTTTGTATCGAATCCTGTACATTGAACGAGTGTACGGTAGCCGGAGAGCTGTATCGAGTGACGTGTGAGGCGGCCGCCGCGGCAAGCGGGACCGGCAGAAGCGGTAATTGCATCGATAACATCTCGAATTAGCCGTCAATCACTAGCGGTGAACTATCATCGCGCCTCCGACGCCGACGCTGTATCAATTAATCCAAATCGGTAGCCAAGTATGCGCATGCGATTATTAATAGGTTCAATAATTCTGTCGATCATTCCATCCACCCACCTCGGAGTAATGCTTACTTGTGCAATGATTAGTCATAATTGTAGCTCCCGAGTTACTGCTAAGAGCTTTTTACTGCAAGTTACAACGTTGCATGCATGAGAATACTTAATTGTAATGTAGCTTAATTAAGTTTAAATTCTGAAATTACATTGTAAATCAAATGAAGCCAATGTTGGCAGACTAATAGTTCAAAATATAATTCACGTCTGATTTATCTATTTATTCCTTCCTCGTGACAAAGCGCCGCTCGATAGCATCATATAAATTTGGATCGGTAATGGTTTATGCATAGGGTATTCTACAGGTCGATGCGAAACAGTTGAGTCCTCGGATTCTCGCCTCCGGAGAACCGGTCCCGTGTGTGTGTGCATACCTGCGCATTACAGCCATGTGATGGTGGATGGTGAGATAATAGAAATGCGCTTTAATTTGTCGTTTAGGGTATAATGAGGGCGCGCCCTGTGATTACGCGCGGCGCCGCCGGCCTCTGCTGACGTGTGCTGTTTCCACATACCACTCCCCGGCTCTTCACAACCATGCATCCTCGAATGTGTTAACATGATAAGATGGTTAAAGAATAAAACGAAAATAGCTAATACTGTGTCATCAAAAATAAATAAAAGTTAATTATGAATTCGATGTTATGTTTGTATGTATTTTGTAGAATAAATACACTTAAAATTATTTATTTCATTGATTTTCAGAACGAATTAATCTCTCAAGTCCTCGTTTCGTAGAGCTACTACCAACATAGCCATGGAGCCGTTATTATTACGATTGTGACGGAAGTAATGCCTTGAAAGCAAGTGTGAAAAAACCGAGAGAATAATAAGTGAGGACATGGTTCCAAGGTAGTGGACGCGGCTCGCGGCTCATGGGAACGCCCGCGCACAGCCTCCGGCCGATTCTCACCTTGCACCGAACACGGGACTTAATGAGCGGAAAACACTATTTTGGCGCATAATAAAATGCGATATAATTCATACTATCTGCATAACATAGTTGTATGAGAAGTGAGTGTGCAAGTTGTTCAACAATTGACTGTTGTTGTTGTTGGATGTTTGTGGAATTATTTTATGAAATTTATATGGGAGATACTTGCAGGTACACTGTGTGTAATCGACCTCCAATTGTGCAAGATATCGCGTAACAACATGATAAGATGGTTGACAGGCAAATTGAGAAACTTCTCCTTATTTTGGAGTTAGTTAATTAAATACTTCTTTGAATGAGGAACTGGTAACAGAGTTTTCAAACCACACGAAGACCTCCGACAAGGTGTTCGGATATCTGACGTGCTCGATTTCACTGAACGCTCTCTCATCCTACAACTGACTGTTAAGCAGCTTAATATGCAAAGAAAAACTAACTTCCCAGTAGATAATATCAAAATACCTGAAAAGGCAAGGTTCTCATCGTTCAAAATTAAAGAAACGCGACGTGAAGTTAGTTTTTACGGTCATCAAAGCTTTGGCGTTAATGTAAGCACTCAGTAAATGCCCCTACTCCTAGCTTGTCTAAGTAGTAGTAGCAAGCGTGTTAGTCGTTTAATTTAAAATATCACTTAGCAGATCACGAGCTCAAGGGCGAAGTACTTGTTTCTTTTTATAAATAAATAAATATTCACTGACAGCACCATTTATTCGCAAACTAATCATAGCTTGTACAATGGAAACTAGACAACTGACAGAATACTTGTTTTTTGTAAATACATACATATGATACACACACACTCAGAACAAACATCTTAGGTATGTTAATCACACAAATGCTTGTCCTGAGTGGGAATCGAACTAACGACCTATACCGCAGAAGGCAGAGCTACTACCAACTGAGCCGCGAGGCTAATCAAAAGATCTCCACATTATCTTCACTAAGTTAAACTAAACATTGTAATGCCCATACATTACAAGATTTATCACTAAGTGAATCTCTGATACGTTTCTTGAGTATGACAGTTAAGGAAAACGCATGCTATTATGTCACCTTAGCCTTTAGCACTCAGTTGTTATACACAATACAATTGACAAACCTTCATTATATGGCTCATTACCATAAAACTTTACACTTCTCATTCTTAATAGCAACATCAACCTAATCAGTGCTATGAAAACATTCGTTAAATACTGTATCTACCATTAGGTACACATAAACATGCAATAAACTGTGTACAAACAATGTATTTACATGTCAAGTACAATTAGTGATTCAATACCTCGACATTTATCTTAGCCTTAGGTCGAAGCCAGAATGACAGAAGCATTGCTTTGACGAGAATGACCACACTACGCTTGATACCACAAAATCTATCTTTGTCTTCTCTGAGTTAAGAGTTACCTACATGATATATCACAGTAACGTACAGCGTTATCGCCCGACGATCATCGGGTGAAATACCAGCATTATATTGGTTGTTTGTCATAAAACTAACAATCACAAGGCGGGGTTTCATCCGACGATTGTCGGGCGACGCGACTGAATGCGACCCAACGGTGTATCACCTAGAACGTACCTTGTTCAAACTGCAAGGCTCAAGCTAAACTACATAAAGTCAGATACAAACTATAAAGTACCATTAATAATACGTATCATAAAAATACTTAAGTCCAACATGTGGTTAACGTATGGGTTAAATAACCTTGGCAGATTTAAAAATAATTCGTGAATTCGACCGAAGATAACCACGTCAATATAATATTTGTTACATCTGTAATTACGGTGTTCGATTAAGCTGATTTGGCGGATAACAACAGGCTACCTCGATCTCCCTTTTCGATCAGCGTTTTAGGAGCTATCAGGTGCAATCAACGAAGAGGCGCGTTTTTAATCTTCGAATTCATGTAAAGCGGCGCGCAAATTGCAGGGCAGCCGACCTAATGCCTTTCAACTGTTGCTAATAACCTGTCAATTTATCAAAACCGCCCCGGGCGCCGCTACACGATTGGGACCACTTTGGGTAGCATCAACTAACATGTGGGATTCGCATCCATCATTGATCCGCGCTATATTTCACCTTGAGATCGCTAGCGAAAGGGCAAATATAAACGCTAAAGGTCTTAGAATATTTAGATCATTGCTTACGCAATTGCGACAATGTTGCCTACACACTAGATGATATTAGTTATGTATGTAGCTATATGTCGGAAATTTATCTACTCTCAAACATTCTAAAGCTGAAACGAAAGGTTTTTGGATTTATATAGGGGGAAGTGTATTCTTACCTGTCGAAGTCCGTTAGCCTCGAAGAATCCCTGAATCCCTTAGCGAAGGGGTTGGAGTCTATTTTCAGCTTGGTAATCAACTGGTTTTGGTAGGCGGTGACGGCTGTGAATACTGTCTCGGGAAATACGAAGGTCCGGTGTTGTTCCCGCGTCAGGTCCGTGATGGGCCCGCTGCCTTCCCGGACTTTGACGAGGTGGATCCGAGGCTGGTACCGATGCATCGAGTTTAACACGATCTGGGGAATTAAACAAAACAATCAAGCCACAGATTCATTTCGCAGAAAGGGCGCTAGGGTTGCGTTTGGCAACCAATGTCAACTATGTAGCCGATGGTGGTTTGAATCAAGCAGTAAAAATAGTACTAAGAACGACTGATCACGAAGATAGGCACCTACATATTCATTTAAAAAAAGTGTCGATTTAAATTTTGTTTTCAATTCAAACGAAATTAAGATTTTTTGAGTGACTTTTGAACAGATCGTCAAGCAAATTATAGGATATTTCAAAAAGAAAACGTAACGATAACGACCAGTTACCTTCCATAGATAATTTATGGGTATTAAAGAAAAAGGAGACTCCTTTTTCATTAATACCCATACATATTAAAATAAATGTATATATCATTCACACTGCGCCGGACCGACTGTTGAGCTGGCTAGTCCGCTTTACGTGTCTTGCTACGTGAAATAAGCTGGCAGCTTTTAAAACCGAAACCGAGTCAAAAACCGAGCTCGAATTTTGCCAGATCAATCTAAATTTAAAAAGCTGGATGCAAGAATTTCCGGCTATTCTACCGGGCCGGCTAAACAGTTACATAGCATAAGCAGGTTCTTACGAATATATATATTATATTTTTTTATTTAACAAAACTAGCGGGACGAGCGGAAGGCCCACTTATAGTTAAGTGAATAAAACAACATCAAAGTATGTTTTAAAATGTCAAATCTGAACTGAACGTTTAATAAAACTCAGCCATCTGACCAATTATGCAGCCGGCCCACTAATTTACATCGGTAATAAAGTTATTTCTTGTAAAAAGCGTTTTGTCATCCTCATTAAATTGTTCGAGTTCCCGAACGTGGTTAACTAAGTAATTAATTAGCATGTGCCGCATAGAACAATACTTATTATAATAGATCCCGGTGATTTCTCATAACGTAGTGTAGGTATTAATTAATTGGTGAGCAGAGAGGTTGGACAGCGGGCGGGCGGCCGATGTGACGACCCGATAAGCCGACGCGCCGGCAAATTGTTCCAAACTTTACGACGCTGATGAGATAATTAAACTCTGTAAATTAATTAATACGGCCGTCTAGTTATTTTTATTACTTATTCGTGTTAATTGTGAACGCATAGCACCGACATATAGAAGGACGTTGTCGACTATACTGCCTGCGTTGTAGGTATTTATTCCGTTCACGGTTCAGCGCTTATACATCATACTATGTTACTTTAATAGTCATCAATTATAGAAGCTGATTATTTTCAACATTCACATGAATATTTTTGAGCTCTAGCAGATATGAGTAATAAAGTCATTAATGTTAGGATTATGAAGTTTATATCGCGCAGTAACTGTTTATTATGGCATTGCCAATGGAATAACTATTTTGCTTTTAGAATTATTATCATTGCTACAACGAATAAAAAGTAGCATAGAACAAGATGAACACTATTTATGTAATAACATTTACTCTCATAACTTCAGGAAAGATCTGAGAATTGTTAAAATGTTGGGAGACTTTTTTTACTGTGTATGTATTTTTACTGTATGTTTACCGTATTAACGGAAATTAATATTTTTGACCTTTTTTAATTCATTAATAAGTATAATTTGAATAAATTTTGTATTTAATTGGACATACAAAACAAGAGACATACAAAACTTGATTCAAGAAAAATATACTTTACACTTTACAATGAATGACCAAATTGATGGGTTTGCGTGTATACCCATAAGTACCAATAACCACCTTTGTTGCTTTCACTCCTGAACATCTCAATCGATCATCATGAAATTTTGCATACACGTTGTCAACGGTACAAAAAAGGGCATAGGGTACCTTACATCCAGAAATAATTCATAAAATGTATCCTGTGCCGCGGGCAATAACTATTATTTTTATATAACAGACTAACGTAATTTTGATACACCGATCAAAACTCGCACGTTGGGCGAGTGGAGTAGCGAGTGCGAGTGACCGTATGGGCGTGGAGAGTGCTATTAGCGAGCCTCTAATTTCCACACCTGCGCTCTAATGAATTATCGCCTCCGCCCGCCGCCCGCCGCCCGCGCCGTATCACGGGCAACGGATTATAGGTATTATCTTTTACACGCTGGAGATTTTAACGGGAAGGTAATTTTCACTCTCACTATTTTTGGGGGACCTTGTTCGTACATTCGCTGGTGAGTAGGTACCCTCAGATACCCTACAGGTGTTTCCTGGACGGTGCATAAAGAGCCACCATGAAGCAGTAAAACAAGTATTGCAATCACACGTAGTAACCTACTGGCAAGCAGTGGTGCATTCGCATTGCTATGTTGGGGTGGAAAGGTATGAGTGTTGTTTGAAATGTTGAAATGTTGTTGGTGCTGTTTGAGCATGAGACGTTTCATCCCCGTCGACTAGGGTCTCCTCATCCTACTTCGGCAGGACAGAAGTACGATAAATTTTCGGACTTCTTTTTAGATTACAGAAGATTATAGGTATGTATTTTTTTACATATAATTTTCTATGTTATACTAAATACGTAAAACACTAGTCCAAACATATGTTAAAACGATTTTTTTTTTTTATGAATAATTATTCATATTCCTACCACCAAATTTCGATCCAACCATACCAAAAAGTAAATCGGTAATTCATGATCTATAAAATTCAAGTAAGAAGTGCAGATACGAAAACATTATCATAATTATTAGGAGATGGTATCACGTAGCATGTAGGCGACGACACGGATCGCTCTGGAGAGATAAGACAACCCACCCGAGCTCCCCACGTATCAACAGCCGAGCGATATTAATCTTTATTATCTCAGTCGTAAGATAACATGTGCCTTGACAGCGCAGGAGGCAGATAGGTGTAATTGGTGAGGGGGGCGTTGGGAGGGCAATGGGGAGGGGCGGAACATGGCGGACGGTGGGGGCCAGATGGCAGCGAGTCGTCGCCCCGGTAACACGTTCATACGTACAATATAAATGAATATTTTAAAAATATTAGGGTAACCCGAACTCCATGATATTACATTGTTATTGTTTGAAAATATATCTTTTATAAACTAAAGTTATGAAATGGTTATTACGAAAAATATAGGTATGTAATTAAATTTCAGACGTGCTTTATAACAAAAATCTTTACGGGTAGTTTTAGTGTAATCGATCGACTGTCATTGTTATTACCAAAACATTACATCGCCTTTATTTTTAAATTAATGTGCATAACTAAATTCTACACGAACGGGTTTTGAACCCGGGCTCTTTCAGTAAGTTCTTTATTTTTTGTATTGTGTATAAAATATAATAAGCTAAACGAATCTTCGAGCATCTTACACCTGAAATTGTAATGTCGAGAAATTGAGAATCTGCAAAGAATTTTTTGAAATCAGCTTATATTAGGTATTTGGCATGATATGGTTTATATTACGATACTAACATAGTGGGATTTTGAATATAGAACTAGATAGTACCTATACACTATTTAATGAATGAATGAATTCAAAATGACCTGAAAAGTCCGCTGAACTCATGATTGAATGTTGATGATTGATGTCACCAGAAGGTTGCATCGATTACCACATGGAAGCGTTCGTGGCGATACTTGCTTAGCCGTTCTTTACGCATGTAAGTTAAGCAACTCTCGACCCGGTCAGAAGTTGGATGGGTGACCGTTTACTGGCATTTGAACAAAGCGTTTCCGTCATTCAGAGGGCGTTATACTAGGCCTTCGGCGACTTGAAAACTCCGACACCAAAGTTGGCCACTACCTCACACGAAAGAAGAACCTTAATATGGACTTCGGCAAATTAACGCCTGTATCCATCAATTGTGAACGAATTTTATTTTACACACCTCGATTTTTATCTGTGAAATAAAAATGAAACATTGAAAATATTTGAAATAGAGACGTGGGTCGACGGGCGCGTCGTTAAGCGGTGCGTCGATATTTCGATTAGCGAGCGAGCTGTCTGTCGGCTTACAGCGGATTTTCGCTTCAGCACCGGCGCCGACAAATTGGCCCATTTGTACCTTACATTGCAACGAGCTACGGGGCCTGTGTCACCCGCCGCACAACACATCTCTACAAAACACTATTTTTGACAGTTGAGTTAGCAGTTAGCCTAGAAGCATTATTTTTCTATGTCAGAGAAGTGACGTGGCGTTTTTGAGGCCCACCTGATGATAAGTGGTTATCTCCGCCGACCTAAGTATGAGAAGACCCAAGTCGCACCCCGTTGCGACAGTAACCCGAGACGGGGTTGTACGTAACATGCGCCTTCCACCTTAACACAGCAATGCGAGTGCACCACTGATTAGCCAATTACCAGGTGTGAAGGCAGTACTCTGGGCAGTATTTTAAAACAGGAGGTACTTTTTAACCGACTACAAAAAAGAGGAGGTTCTGTGTTCACCGCATTCTGTGCCATTTATCAACTTCTTTTCTTCTTCTTCTTAAACAAGTTCTTGCTTTCAGATTGGTCCCATGGAACTAAATCAAAATTACTCGAAAAAATATGTCATCGAATTAAACAAAATTGAATATAGGTATTTTGATACTGCCTGAACTTGTAAAGTCGGAATTAAAGCGTACAACCATTTAAAAATATGATATTGTCCACTGCTACAGTAAATTAATGATTTTATATTAAAACAAACAGCACGTGTTCATTCAATATGAGATGTCAACAGATTGGATCGAGATGGTTACGTGGGCGAGCGAGTATAGTTGTGGACGAAAGTGTTTGTTATTTATTTATCACTACCTGTTCCCCACGGTTTCCAATCCAACGGGAACACTTCACTTTTTCGGGATAAAATGTAGTTTGTACCAGGTTAAAAGCTAACTTTATTACAAACTGAACCCAAATCCGTTCAGTCGGTTGGGCGTGCAGTAGTAACAAACATACATAGAGACAAACTTTCGCATATATAATATCAGTGTGATTGATTTTATAAGCTAAAAAAGTATATTAATTTCAATTGTAGATTAGTGCTATTTTAGTTATTATAAAGTGTAATCTTTACTCAGTCCATAATGATTTTATTACAATACTTTTGAGTACAGTATAGCCTGTAAGTAAAGACATTTCAACGCAACTATTATACATTGTAATATCTAGGGACGTAGTGGTACAGGAGGCGCGCTACTATCTAGTGAGACTAAAATAAACTCTGACAAAATAATATGGAGTGGAAATGAAGTGAACTAAAAAAAGTAAATTTTAATGCGTTATATTTTTAGCAAGTAACTACTTTGTGAAACTTAATCTAAATATTTAAAAAAGTATGTCTTATACAGTGCCAAGCAACTCTAGTCATATTTCTGTTTTATTAAAACCATTTGTAGCTGAATGTACTGCAGTGTCATCGAGGGTCAACTGCAGTAGTAAGCGATGAGAAACGATCCACTAAATAAGCGGATTTCTTTGCGTTTATATCCGTGAGCCACCTTGTGGACAATCCCTTATATTATCCTAATAAAATTCAATAATAGTTTTTTGTTGATATTTTTATAATATTCTCGATGTTTTCGTTATAAAGCGTTAATCTCACAATATCATGCATTTTATATGTGGCATAGTGGAAGAATTCAATGCCCCACACATCATTGGATAACTGATTCACCCTAACTTTCGTTTCAGACGTAGGTTCTCTTACATGAATAAGTAGCACCTACTCATGGATTGTCAGGCAGAAAATGCTTTACCATTAAGCATTCCTCCTTTTGTGCTTACTTTTGTACGAATTATTTTTTATATAAATATTTTTTAATTTCAATAGATTTATATTTAAGGTCAGTTTACAAAATATAAAATAATAGTTTATTTAGTTACATTGGGTTTTAGTAGTTTGAAAAATCAGTTCATACTGATTTGGGTCGAATGGTTGGACTTTTATTTGATGACGAAACGCGTTCCTAAATGAAATAAGATAGGCGGACAGATAAACTATTAAACATATAGTTATAATAGCCAATCCTAATATATCAAGAAAATAAAGCTATATAATTTAGAAAAAAAAAACAAACAATCATACTCAAACTTAAAGTTTATATCGTAATCAATTTAACTTTTAGTAGGCAAAGCGTTCGGCTTCTCGCGTTCACAAATTCATAATGTGACATTGGAATAACTCTGTGTACCTAAGTAAACGTTCATCATAACATCGTGGTAATAAAATACGTACAAATAAAATACTCGATCGTAAAGTGGCTGACATCGGGAGTTGAATGGATCGTGGTAAATCGTCGTTTAACTAGAAAGGTCGTACGTCGTTTGCCGTCACCCCAGAATGTAAAAAGTATAAAAGGAATTATTAAATTAATTCTGGCAAGCCTACTCGAAACCCTACACCAAGGGTTCTGTTGGTAAAAAGATATTAACACGTTTCAAATCACAGATATCTTTAAAAATATGATATGAACTCCAATAACTGTATTGTGTTGGATATTAGATAAACTCATAAACTGTATAAATGCACCGGATATCCTTAAATTGCCATATTTCGAACTGGTCACTTTGAAGTGCACTTACCTAATACCTATTGATTCAAAAAAGCCCACAAATACCAAGAGGATTAACACCACGATCTGATGGATTCTGGATGGAGCTTTTACGATTGTGCAGAATTTAAATTCAACAGCATTCATACCTTCTAAGAAAAGTGCAATAACATAGGAATGAACAAGATTTTATATTATTTCCATATATTGGAACCCTAAAACACCGATTGAAATAAAGTGAGGTTTGAAATTTTTCTGTTTTGAAGTAACAGAAAAATAAACAAGAGTAAGAGTTGTATTGAAGTGACAAATGTAATGTCCCCGCGGAAGCCCCCCGCGGGGTTACCGTACCAGCCTTTAATGTTCCCACTGCAGGGACACCGGCCTACTCTCGATAATTGAGAGTGAATGGGCTTTGATCTACCACGGGAGCCCAATCCGGATTGGTAGATGTCACATGTCTTCGAATGTATGGTTCTAAGACATGCCGGTTTCCTCACAATGTTTTCCGTCACCGTTTCTAGAACGTGGTATTGCGGACATCAATTTTTCAAGTGGAAAAACTCATTGGTGCACGTGTGGGTTTGAACCAGCGACCTTCAGATTGAAAGTCGGCGTCTATGCCCCTGGGCCACCGCGCTCTTAAAGCAAATCTGACTCTACCATTGCTCTTCATAATTTGATTAATACACTCTGTACTATCATTGACATCATGCATCACGATACGAGAGGACTATAAATCTGCTAAATGAGACCGTCTCACAGTGGCGCTGAACGTATTTGCATACAATGATGTAGAACCTGTCTCGAAATGACAGCATTCCAACAGAGTTACAGCTCAAATAGGCGGTGCAACTAACAAATATGCCAAGAATTCATCTGAGCAGGCGTTAAACATAATATAATTTAACGGGCATTTAGTGAAGGGTAATTCAAATACCTCTAACAGGGTTATATTTAAATTTTGGGGATTATATTGACGGTTGCGAGATAGTGTGGTGTCTAGTTTCGTTGCGATGATGACAATAAACTTTAAGGGTTGATTATAATATATTATAATACTTCCACTCCATCGACACAAACAGAAATTGGTAGGTTACATTATTTTATTAGGCTAAATTATTAAACCCATGATATTTTTATTTTGTTAAAAAAACAATATCGACTTTTAGGTATAAGAGTAGCTAGCACGAGTAACTGGCTGATTTCAGGAAATAAATGTTATCAGTAGAATCTAATAGTTCAGTTTGCATTAATTATTAAATGACGTAAAGGTATTCTAGGTAGGTGTTGCTAGTTGGTCATAATTACCATAGATCTACATATTTCGCCTCGGTACGGGCTTGTGAATATTTATTAAATTTATTTAGCAGTCGAAATAATTAATTTTATAATGGCATCATCTCAAATGTTACACAACCTAAATAAGAATCAATACATTAAAAAGAAAAAAAACACCGTTTTTAAAAGTATGAAAAATAATAACAGTAACAAAAAAGTCCAATACAATTTAAAAAAAACATGTAGGTGTCCCTACATGTTAATTAAAGCAGATCACATATATACAAAATTCAAATATATCAATATTTACGTATTAAAACTGTGTGGTTCTGTACACAAAAAGAAACGTCGATGACGGACTTAAAATCTGATGGCTTAGTAACCCTTCTTATCACTTGTAAGAAAAGGCTCTTAAATTCTACCTTCAAGGAATATTATATCAATCAAAAACAGAATCATCAAGCGGAATATCCAAAGCATCCAAACACATTCCAGATTGAGCCGAATTGAGAAAGTTATTTTTTAAAGTGAGCAAATAAATAGGAATACGATGTTTTTACCTATCAAGATAGTTCATGAGTTTTAGTACTAACATTTCCCAATAAAACGCACTCGTAAATATAACCAACTAAGCATTAAACAGAATATTATGATGTTTTCGTAATGTAGCAACAAAATAGTCTGTATAATTAAGATATGGATGGAAATAACAACATTGACAACTTTATAGAGCCGTCCTGGATGTCAACAAATGCCACAGCACGGTACGACATTGATACGTACCATAAAGCGATATCAGATTTTGTAGTCGGTGGTGATTACGATGTTCGAAAGCACGCACGTCTTTTGAAGGACATTATCAACGGTTCTGACTATAGCTTTATGTTTTATGCATTATGTATCCTCGGTACTTCATCAATAATCTCTAATGTATGTAAGCTATTATAAGTGTTATAGATTGATGTCAAATGTTAGATAAACCGTTCCTCTGATTTATTTATCAGACAATGGTTTTGATCTAAATCTAAGTGTGCATTGACATAAAGCAAGTTTGGTTTGTATAAGCGGTGTAACCAATAGAATTTTTAGACCGCTCAAAAGTCTAAGGGTTTTTATTTATAAAGCATATTAGCGACAGATCAGTCTTTTTCGATAGAATTTACAATTATTTGTCACAAAAAAAGCCAACATACCTAAACGTGTGATTAAAAATAATAAAAAAATCTTTTCTGAAATTGTACCGATGGGATCCCAGAGACAGCTAGTCCCAATAAAGAACCGTCCATGATACTTCTAGGTACTGAGAGAGTAGAGCTTTTTCGTTATATATTACATAAATCGGTGTGGATTGAATATAATTTAAATGAAATTGACATTCTATGAAACTACTCTATAACCTACCAATAAGTAAGTACGAGTATACAGAGGAACGTGCGCCTCTCCGCGGGAGACCCGCCAACAACGAATACCTTATTAATTTATATTACACCTAAACCATATTCACTACCGTCTCCAGTCACCTGTCCAGCTTGTTTATTTTATAATCACCTTATTTCAAAATACGTTAACGATGTGAAAATATCAACAGTAATTAAAAAAGCAAATGTTCTTTGAGAATTGATGTTTGTCGTTGTTCATTAAGACGGGCGTTGCGACGGCCCAGCGCAGAGGCGCGGTGAACGTTTTATTACATTTTATTGGCTTGTATATTCATATATACGCGGCCATCAATTTAATGGGGATTATTGATGAAAATATTTTGCGATTATTTGCCTAGGAGCTTTGTGCCAGAAAACGTGGTGCTACGCTGCGTGCTATGTGTCAGACGTATGGCGGCGTCGCGTTACTCTTTCTTATTTGACATACCTACCCGTACGAAGTTTAAGAAGAAGTAAAACTCTTCGTACGTATAATATCCGTACGAAGAGTTTTACTTCCACTTTCATCTTGCGAATAGCTAAATAATGGATCTCCTTGCCATCGTTGGTTTTTCGTTTTCGGCTAAATTCTAGTGAGTCAGGCAATATCATTACGAACTCCCGTTGACTGTTGCCGATATCCAAAGCGTCTATTTTTAAAGAAAAAGTGGATCATGGATATGATGAATACAGTTGTTTACATAACATAAGTGCATTATAATTGCTCTGCCTCCTTAAGTCGACATTGCATAAAATAAATATCTACGGTAATGGCGTCCCTTACTACATAATTCGTGGGTTAATAAATAAAATAAATGGCAGTGATAAAGAGTAGCCCGAATGTGGTCTTTCCCGGTGTTGACGTACGGAATGTAAAACATATTTAAACTGCATTTTTTTAAATTGCTTTTTACTATTCTATTAAAAGCAAAGCAGATAATATTACTCGTTTAATTCGTTAGTACCTAGTGTTATATTATGAGTCGTACTGCCTCGCCATATCAATTTATTTCATCTGTGTAGCGAGACCAGTAATTATAATTTCATTATTTGAGTAAACTACTAAAATGCCATTCATTAATCATTTACTGTTCATAGTTAACATTTGCCGGGCTAGAAGTTGCATGCGCCTATTAACATATTTTTACAATTACCTACCGCTCTACAAAAACTATAAATTGTTACTCTAAATGAACGAAAATAATTAATGCGCTTCGGAAAAAAAATCTGTAGCCGCTAACGATTGCAACAATCATTCCAGCAACTGTCAAGTTAGCCTTTTTCACTTATCGTCATATCTTATAATACGAATTAACTGAGATGAATTAATACTCTGGCTAATGCTTCTGAGGCAGATCTACAGGACGTTTCAAAAGCTGATTGTTCGATGTCAGCTTACCATCCAAAGCACGGCAGTGGCCTTCAAGCGAAAACAGTCTTGAATATTCCGACTCCCTAAAGATCGCATGAGTCAGCACACCAGGACAAGATCTATAACTGCTTACATAAGGCGGTAATCGGAGCAAATCGACGACAAATCTCGTTTTTTTTTAAAGGGATAAATAACTGTCACGTCGCCGTATGTTCTTTGATAATTAAGCTTCCACGATTTTGGTTTTGATTTAACGTGAATATATATCAACTCTTATGGGTTGATTGCTTTAGTAAAAGTATGAAAATAGAAAATAATCGCATCTTCATATTGACGCCCGTTTATGGTCCTAATTACACTAACAGATGCAATATAAAAAAAAATTGATCTTTTTCCAAAGTTCATACAGGTTACATGAGATTAACCACAACTTTGAGAGTTTCTGTATTCAGTCGCTTTCAATGCGGCAGCAATTAGCGTAAGCGAGAGGAATGACTTGCTCGGGGTATCAATTTAAATAAAACACTATTATTACAAAACTAAATTCACTGAATGAGCTTCTGATCATGCAGAAAGGCGAAGTGATAATAAATTATCCGCTGACTTTTATATACCGTGCTGATTCAAATAATATTGAAGTGCTATGAAAATCATAATCAAAATAGCATTCGAGCGAAACCCTCAAGGCCCATTACAGTTTAATAATAATCGAATACAAGTTAAGTACCTAACTGATGATTAATTCGTCGGTTACATGGAGTTTTTGTTTCACAATTAGGCGTAGACGACACGCCACGCGCAACTCGCCGACTTGCGTGGTGGATATTTTGTACGGAATAACGAGTGGCCTACTGAGTTCCGTTTCCGATAATATATTGTTCATTAAGAGCTTTAACTTGTACAATTTAAGTACGACATTTTATTACATTTTGAGTACTTTTGAGGAAATATATCAAGTCTGTCCTTTTATATTTTACTCGGACAGTGATAATAATCATGCGTCTGTGTTTGATGCACAGAAAGCCAATTAGGTGGGTTTTTGGTCAGAGCTGGGATCATCCATCACCGCGAGCCCGCCCTCGTCCGTTCCGTTCCGTTGCCTTGCTATTCCAAAATCTAAGTTTCAACTTAATGCATTATAATTACGTTTAGAATAGCAAACTGTGTCTATTATACTATTTGTAATCAAAAGTCAGTTTCAAATTTATGTAACTTTCAATAGTGTTCTCATTTAATTGAATGCTCAAAATGTTTTACGTGTCATGTGGAAATCAATTGTACATCGCGATAACATCAGCCCAGTTCTTCATAACTGTCATATTCTGCTTGAGTAGTCCGCACAGAGCAAACAAACGGCCATTAGGGAAAGGCCTGCGCTGCCCAGCGGGTGAGCACTCATTGCCATGTGCACGTAGGGTTCTGCGTAGCGCGGTCGGGGAGCCAGTGACATTTGCTCGGGTGCGACGCTAGCACCTGCAGCGTTGAGGTGAGTAGCTGCCGGCTGACGCGACGCTGCCTCGACATGTGCGACTAATTTGTAGCCGACTCATTATACTCTCGCCGACGACGCCTGAGGTGTCGCCGACACCAGCAATTTAATACATAATTCTATAAATTGCCACACGCACAAGGAAGTTGTGTATAATATACACGTGACACGACAGGAACTCATCTCGAAGGACGTGTCAGAATTTAAATGGAGCGTAAGTATTGTGAGGTGTTAATAATTCTGTCAAATTGTTGTGTTCCTTTCATTATGAAACATTTTATTTACAGTTATTAAACCCGTGACAATTGCCTTTAAAAGTAGTTTATTGAAACTCGGACTTTCTATAGATAGGTATATAAAATAATGAAGCTATCCTCATGCTCGTAAAATTTTGCATGAATTAATGCTGTATAAATTATTGTAAAATTATCTTTTCATTGAAATGTGGACGCGAGAAGGGAATATAATTATTGGCGGATAATTTATAAACCTCGATTGGTAGCTGAACACGCACTTAGTCGGGTCACGGCGAGTGCACGGTAATAATATGCTGGGCATTACCGACTTTCTAGAGCAGAACCGAGTGGACCGACGAACCTATGCTATGAAATAGGTTGCGAAGTGGATTGATTGAACATGTTAATCTAATTGCAACTTTTCTCTCTCAAACTTCGTGTGACGAACATAGATTTTGGTTCTGTGTCAGGGTATTACGTATTACGTATCATCCTCTAATGTTCCCACTATAGAGAACAGGTATATTCTCGATAAGTGAGAGTGAGTGAGATTAGTGGATGTCACAATGTCTTCGAGTTTTTAGTTCTAGAACATCGGTTTCATCACCCTTCTCTAGTCTTCCGTGTCGCCGCTGGCGTAGAAAAAGACAGAAATATAAGACATTTATTCAAGACCCAAGAACAAATTTTACACTCATCATATCATCAAACAAAGTTTGCCCCGACCGAATTTAACCCAGGACCCCTAAATTCAAAGGCAAGGTCACTAACAACTAAGCTACAGAACTGCCAAAAGAAGATTACATTACAAAAAGTTGGTTCCCATGGTACCTGCTATATTTAAATGAAGCTGTGTGAAATACGCATGAATATTTATTATCTATAGTTTATGTGAATGGAAGATAATTAAAACTGATTGGTATCGAATTCTTAGAGATAATTTTGAGATCAAGCATTTTAATTTTAAGTGATCACTGAATACGGATCACTGAATGAAGTTTAAATATTATATTCCGTGTGATAAACAAATGTCATTTGGAGAAGTTAAAAACACGTAAAAATTACCATAATCGTGCGCATTCATGTATCCGAGAGATTCCTGGGCACATGACATGCACACAGAATTATTAAATTCGTGCAAAAAATTTCGTATGTTTGATAACACGAAAATTTCTGAAAACGGATTTAGTCCACATCCCGTTGACGAATACTCTAAAAATATCCGACTGCGACTCGACTATTTTTTGAGTATTCATCCACTCAAAAAATAGTAGAGTATGTATTTCTTTTATTTATATAATGTACATTTCTTTGGCACGCTCTGTAGCTTTAACGGCTTGATGGATTTTAGCTTATATCGTCGTTAGATTTGTCTTGGTTTTGATTTTGATATAGACAAAATTATGAAAACTAAAATAACCAATTTTTGGCGCCATGTTATGTTTTTTCCTCTAACCCTTTTGAGTGGATTTTTAAAATGCAGGCTTTTTAATGGCCTACAAAATTATCTACAAGTTTTATGTTCAAATGTAATTAATAATTTTTGGCGCAGTCGGGCTTTTGTTTTATTCGATAATTTCTTGTTTAAAAAGGTGATCTTAATAAAATAACTTTAAGCTATTTATATTACCTGTCCATTCTTGTCCATTTCGTTGTTGGTGAGTTTGACCTTCTCGAAGGAGACGACCTGCTTGCGCAGCTGGTCGCCGGAGAAGGGCGAGTCGGGGTGCGGGTAGAGGCGCGCGGGGGCGGGCGGGTCCGCCTTGCCGGCCACCAGCCAGGAGGAGCGGTGGTACGCGTACCGGTACCGCTTGCCGTCCACAGGCACCACGTCCAGCAGCACGGCGTAGCGCGCCTCCGCGCGGCACCCCGAGAACGACACGCGCACCGTCGGAAACATACGCCTAACAAAGCAAAAAAAAAAAATCAAACACTCGGAAAAACTTTCTAGACAAATTACAATACACACGCAACTTTAAACTACAAATTCCCGACGCCTGCGAACGGACCTCAGCCCGCTAATGACCTCATAAGAACCGACCGAAACTAAATTAGACATTACGAAAACAAAAAGCTTATAATCCCCGAAAGTGTTTTACGAGACCAAACACATGCTTGCAATAAAAAAAGTTGATTAATGCATCTTCACAAAAACTGCCAGAGATCCGGCCACGAACGGTGACTTGTATAATTACAGGGTGCAACGCGACCTAGGAAATCAAACAAATATGATGTATTCGATTTTAATGCACCCCTAAATGGGCCGAAGCGCTTCCTGCCAGCGATCGCCGATAACATCTCGCTATCGTTTATTTATGATGCAGTCGTTGTTATTATATTTTTTTCCTTAAACGGCACTTTTGTTAGTTTGAAGCCCGGCCAAGTAGTCAAGGGCTTGTCAGATTAGATAACTGTCTATCGGGTCGAAAATAACAATTTGTATAACAACCTATAAAACGACCTGACATATCTATGAGGAACATAACAAGGTGATATCGTACACCTTATATCAACGGGACCCAAAATAGCTTGATTTCAAGCGGGGTTAGCAATAAAACAGGAGTGAAAGATAGAATTATTACAGGCCATAAAGTACGAACGTGATGTCAAGAAAAGTATTATTATAACTAATAGTAAATAGAGAAAACCTATAAAACCAGAGGCTGGACTGTAGCGTCGCGTCATCGATAAAGCACGGAGTATTGAAGGCCTGCGTCGCGAGTTAAGCACTAGCCATAAATAAATCGGTGCATTTTGAATGGTTCCGTATCGGTGGCGCGGGATCTCTCGACGAGTTCGACAATAAGTCGCTGTCACCTGCGTTTATGAGTGTCGTTAGGGCGAGAGTCGCGCGACGTCGCATCCCGTGCGCCGAGCCACCCAGCGCGAGGCGTAATGAGCAACATCCATCATGGGTAACAATCGATCGTGATCACGTCTTACGTCACTTGGCACTGTTGTCATTTTTAGCGATAGGTTACTAAACGACTTTTTAGATTGCATTTACTGATGTTGTGATGATACTTCTGTACTCTTTTGCTGAACCTGTACATTTGTGTGCTCGCACGTCACTTACTTTGAAACTTTTAAAATAATATTTACAGGGTATTTTGCGAGTAATAAAGTTGGTAGAAGCGGCCGACGGGCGGTAGGTCGGGCGCATTTACATAATTCATTAATATACGTCGCTACGCGATGCCCGCGGATAAGCTTAACAAATATTGTATGAACGTATCTTAATAATAAGTGTTTGAAGTCACTTCATAGTTGGGTAACACGTGCTAAGGTATTACGAAAGAGAATGCGACTATGAAAATGTACTAAAGTCATAGCCTATTTAAAACAATCAACAGTTATTAACAATATTTAATTATAATAAGATCGGAGAACGAGTATGCCTAGTTTGTAAACTTAATTTCATATACTTAGGTAGGCTGTTATTAAACATATGTGTACATTTTCTTTCATTGTCTTTCAAGTGCGGTGGGAAACCAAAACGCAAGAGATACTATAAAAGAGCCTTTTACTTGAACGAGTGCATCAATTATGGATAACCACATCCGGCGCAAGGCGCGATATACGACCTCTTTTCGAAGCCGTTGTTGTTATTGTTTGCCGAAAATGACTGCTTATGCAAATAAGAAATAAAAATAATTGCAACTTACGAATGTCAAACTACAAAATGTAGCAGACTTTTTTGTTGCGCACATTATACAAGCTTATAATTAGAGTAAGAAATACTCAGTGACCTTTCCATTTTAGAAAAAAAGTTGATATGTAATCGAGAAATGCAGCCTTTTTAGAAATACCTTTGTACACATGTAATTGCACAATATTATGCTGATAGATTGTTTGCAATCAATCGATAAATGGACACATTTAAATGTTTACTACTTGTCATGTTAACTCGTTTATCTTTAACAAAAACTGGTTGTATTAGAATATAAACAGTTGCTTTTATTGTGCAATTGATGGAATAACAAAAATAATGTATATACCCTGTATAATATATATACCGTCCAAGTAACAATGTCCAATACAGTTTTAAAACTTAATTTAAGGTCTAAGTAACATTACATCTCTAAACAAAATAACATATATTCTTAATCTTATCCCAGTCAAATGCACGTTTACCTAACTATTTAAAGTTCTTGAATAATATTCCAATATCAATAAAATCTTGATATATAATATTAAAGGCATATAAAATTTCACACAGTAAAATATGAGGCATCAAAATACCTAGACTGTCTCTGACGTGCATGTAATATGAGATCATACAGTTGCTGCAATCATTAATTAAAGTCGGTTTCAATCAGTTGTACTATCAATATTCGTGGACATGGAACGATTTTCTTAACGAGATAAATATTTAGCGAGTAAAGCATGAGTTGATCATAAATGAAGCGTTAGTAAATATTTTACGGATACGTAAACCTATAGATACGTAAAAATATGATCATGTTTATACTGTTTATGGGAATAGAAACATGACTGGCTTTCATGAAATGTCATCCAGTTGTAGACAAGAGCCGCACGCAATAGGTCATTAGCACGGAAAGGCGCTGTTATTATATGTTTTATAGTATCAATCAACCTATTGAAATCTAGTAGTAAATGATTCGTTTCTCAGTTATATTAATCATGTTATCATATTATTTTCATAATAATGCATTGTTGTTGTGCAGTTGACATAGAGTACGGAGCTGATTGTGGTCGGTGTCATAGCGGCGCGTGCGGCGTGTCAGTTTGCCGTCGAGTTATGTATGTCACCACGCAGAAACGTACGACGCTAATCTCACCATTCAAAACAAAATATCGTATTACCGGGGAACCCTTGTGAAAATAAATGAACACCATAAAACAACTGAATAGAGAAACTAATCACCAGCCTCTTATAAATACAAAAGTTTGGCCACCGTGAGATCGAGAAGAGCTTCCACTTCCATCGCCACGCGACCGCGATCCGACCGACATCTGTCAGACGGACATTTTAATTCCTTTTGTAAATTATACAAATTGACACTTGACATGTTTTGTCGTCTCTCGGGTAATCGTGCGAAGTGGAGTTCTCGATTTATTACTTGACTTGGGTATCTTTTAACTTGCTAAAAATCCGACAGTCAATCTGAAAGTTACTGTCCTAAATAAAAATGCAACATTAAGCAATTCGCTTTTATTTTTCTGTATAAAAATCGACAAAACGTAAATTTGAGACTGTGATTTGAGGAAGTTTTTTTTTTATGTTCCAATCTAAGTTTGGTTGCACAGTTACATTATTATAAGTCATTCAAATTCTCGAGAGAAGGCCGGATGCCCTATTTAAAGACTTAATATTATTGTTTATATAACATTATTTTGTTAACAAATGTTATACAAAATTTTGACAATTAACACTAATTGTAGTATTATGATATGCGTGGTTGTCAATCATTCGTACACACAAAAGAATTTGAGCTCAACATTAGCAAATCAAATTATCTGGACATCAGCAACCTTTCAATTTTACGACGTACACGTGAAAAATAATGGAGACATAAATATTGTAAAGAGCGACGTTCAGTTAACGAGTTGGAGTCCGCCGGAGTGGTGTCGCGATGTGAGCACGACCGACGACGTAACGTGTACGACGCGGTATAAAGAAGCCACACCGCGGGGCGCCACGCAGCGCTGCAGGGCAACACTTTGCTAATTAAAAATTCTTCTTTGTTTTTGCGTTGAAATTATAGTTATGCGAGGAATGTTTTATTGTTTAACACACGATAATTTACAATAACCAACTAAACATTAAGTCGAAGCGTGAAATTCCTAAACCGGAATAGTAAATCAGTTCACGCTGAGTTTCTTTGTTCACACTTACGATTAGCAATAGTTGGAATTGTGTTATTGAGTGAGGTCATTAATTTGATTTTAATTAAGACTTTATACATATCTATTACAGTAGCAATTTTTTCATGTACTTCTAATATATAAACGAATTTACTTGTGTTTTTATGTCGATTTACAAAAGTTTAGGTAAGATTTATTTATAATATTATAATATTAACATTGGTTAATATTATTAAAATAAAACTGTTCTGTTGTTCTGTATCATACAACTTATAGATTGCTTTATCTTTGCTGACTAACTAAAAATAGGTATTAAACTAATATCGTAACGTGTTCCAAGCTAATAATAAACTAATTATTAATAATCAGGAGGCAGTTATAGAACATTTAATATTAACAAGGTGCCCTTTAAAGATTATCTATGGTATCTTTGTGAGGTCAGTTTACGACTCTTCGGCCGGAACCGCCGGCTTGCCATAAACTTTAACTACCTTCAATTGTTGATATGCAACATTCACCCTCGTAAATTACAGTAGCCCTCTCAAAATTCAGGCAAAGTTACAACTTCAATGACCCTGAATGTTTTTATAGCGCCATAAAATGTTGAAATAGATGCATTAAATCATAAGATTACATCGATTTATGCGCTTGAAAATTCGTATAACATTGTGTTGTTGGCACTTTTAAAATAGAATCTAATAAAATTTACACTAAAATTATCTGAACATCATATTATTGCAGGTGTTATTTCAAGTTACTCAAACGGAATCAATCATTCCTCGATTTCGTTTACGCGGTAAGTAGGGATTCCGACCGCTACTGATTAGGCTCATCAGAACATCCGTTTGGTATATGTCCGTTCTGGTCTGCACCCAAGTACTAATTTGTGTGGTGGTACGTGATAGGTTAGCTGCTACAAATACTTACCCATTCGTGACTTAGTGTACTACAATACATAAAAATGAGAAAGGAAATAAACGTGTTGAATATTTTTTGATATCTTAAAAATTGCCCTATTTTTTACATGAATCCTAAAATGCATATTTTAAGTGGGTGCAATGGGACTTTTTAGAATGTGTGTGTCATAATATTTCATTTTATTGAATAAACTGTTGTTAAAATCCTTTTTTTAAGTTTTCATTATTGAATAACAGTAATAAGTATAGATTTTATGATAATATGAGTAGGGTAGTCAAAAATTGTTCGGGATGAGAGCATAATTAATAATTAGAACATAGATTTAGAAACACTTTGATGTAAACCATTGCTACGATTGCGATTGCATACTATTTCACCTCCACTCAACTACTTCCTATTTTGCCGCAAGTTTTTATGCAACTAAAATGACGGAACGAAATAATTGCCCACGAGATGTTAAGTGGTTACCATTACCCATAAAACTCAGGTCTTCCCCTAAAGTATGAGAAGATAAAAATCGCTATCATAAATGAAATTATTGTCAGCCGTATTCGTGAAAGTATCAAATCGCAGCTTGGGTTAGTTTCTGCGACGAGCTTCGAAGGAGTATTGGGATATAACAGAAGTGGTAAACCACTATCATATTCCATGTTAATTACAATCAACGTCATAAGGTCCCGAGAACGTCCCCCGGCCGAGGTTGCGACGTAATTTATTGTTTTACACGCTCATAATGGCTTCATTTCGCTAATGACCGTCGTGGTTCATCCTTTTGCTATCTGTACTCTGTATCGTTATATTAATTATGTCAAGATCTTTAATTCCAAGACCACGTTGATGCGCAAAAGTGTTTTGGTTTGGCTCTATTCATTTTCAATAAGCTGCCTCAGAGAACGAGATTACTATGACATGCTCGCTGTTTCAAACAAGTCAAGAAATTATTCGAATATAGATGTAATTTATTTATAAATTGTATGATTTGCATCGTACTTACCTAACCTACTAAACTCGCGATGCGCGATCGCGTCACCGATGCCTTATTATATATTTGGTTATTTACCTAATTAGATTGGAGTAGAGCACTTACTGCACACCGAGACAGAGAAGCTATAACTATTTACTATACTTAACTTACTTATAATAAATCTAATACTACTTAACTATGTGGGGTTTCATATCATCTCTGCTCCTATACTACAACTTATTCTTACTGTGGACATCTCGTGCCGTCAACTACGTACAAGACTACATTTTTATTTTATTATTATTCTCCGAATTAAAATATAAATGAAAAAAATCTTTATAAATTAATGTTAGTATTTCCTGTTGACTTGTGTTTTTAGGTATATTTAATTTATATTTTGTGTTGTTCCTTGAAACTTATTTATTTAACTTATAATATTATCACTATAACTTCATTATTAAAAATTTACTAATCAAATTGGGTTTACATTGTTTTGCATTATTTTTATAAAGTATGTAGAAGACATTATAATTTTAATGGAAAATTGCACGCCGAAAGTTCCATTGAAATAATTATTTAGTATAAGTATTGTATATTGATGCTTATACTAATTACTAAGGATTTTTTCTGACTATTTCTCCATTAAGTATAACCTAATAAACATTTAAAAATAAAAAATATAACTGTTTACAATAAATTTTCGTTTTTATTACAGCGTTATTATTCATTATTATAAGTGAGAATTTTTATGTCAAAATATGCAGATTTATCGCCTTTGACTTCCGGCAACTGTATACTTGAACACTATTTTATGTCCCACTCTGAATCACTAAAGCATACTAGCGTAAAGCGCACTTTCCTTTCAGTGACTTGATGCAATAATTGATATTTGTAAGTCATTAGCATGGTTATCGTCATAAGTATGGGTTTTGTGACGCCTACCAATCTGTATTAAGCTCCTGTGGTAGATAAAAACCAAAATTCACTGTCACTTATCGAGAGTAGGCCTGTGTACCTGCAATGGGAATGTCTGGAATGATTATGGCACGATACTATTCTGTATGATGATTTTTGCCATGGTGGATTTAACTAGTGACTGATATAAAATCGAAAAATATCGACTTCTATACTTTCATACCTTATTATTGTATATTTATATTTTATGCTCACAGGGACGGAATTTCTGTTCATATATTAATAGGACCCCCTTTGAGGTGCATTCTTTAAATAAAAACAAGCACAATTTGCGTTGTTATGCAATTATAAAGTAATTATTATTATCATATTACCATTATTTTAAATAGAAAAAGACAAGAAAAAAATCTCACAAAGAACATGCTTAGATAGTTGCATAATATCACACATACTCTAAAGTTAATGAACCGTAGTAATACAAAAACCTGCTAAAGCGTAAAACAGGAGTTTTATTGACTTTATCAGGCATTTACTTGATGCAGACATACTAATGAAATTCGGACATTAAATTAAATAATTATATATTTGCGATATCAGTAATGAACAATATATTGATCACTCCGGTTTCTTGACTGTTCTCAATGGAAATGGAGAAGAAAGGTGAATAAAACAGAAGTCATATTTTACGATTTCGTCTTTTACATTCGTTTCGTACCTACTGAATGACGTTTCATAAGGATGAAATGTTTATTATTAAAATATTTATTTTAATGTATCAAATGTAATTATGCAGAAGTGCACTATGCAACGGATTGATTTGAACTGTGCGCATATTAATAGGACAGTCCACACGCACACTGCTGCTGCAGTCTCTTCAACCGGTTTCTTATTACAGTTAATTACCCATTGGACACAGAATCCTAAAATTACATTTTGAAACAAAAACATACGAGTACAAATGATAATATGTAAAATACAGACTATAATTTATATGTATAAAAAACACTGTAAAAAACGCTGTGTATCAGTGATCTGGTTCCCATAGTACCAACAATCTTGCTTGGCACTGTTTGAAATGTCCATTAATATTATATTTTTCTACTTATCACACAAAACTTGCCCCGGATGGAAATCAAACCTAGGAACTTGCTGAAAAGTCAAGATTATTTAACATACTAAAGAAAAAATGAAAAAAAAAAAAAACTCTCTACTGGTGGAAGTAATGATCGCATAATTGAGACAAATACATTGTGGTATACTGGATCGCGTAATTACCTATAAAACATAAATTAACTATTAACTATTATATAAATACCTAACATCTACTTTCATACCACATACAGCATAAAATAATATCAACGGAGTCAGAACGTACCAATTAAACTTTGTGAGTGCACTTCTATAAACCGGTAACGTAGGTAATAATTATAAAAAAGTTCGTAATGTGAATATTACAACCCTTTTCCGCCAATTATGAGCATTAAACCAGTGTTGTGAAGACGAGTGCAGCCGTTCCCATGTTCCTGGGTTAGATTGATATCACCACTTAGCTGGAGTCAGCTGCTGACGTAATTAGTGATCAAACTCACTGGCCGAGCTGGTGGAGTATTTATCTTACACTTCTTGTACATCAACGGCCTGCACCACGGCTGTTAATTGAAAATGGTGAAAAATTGCGACCACATACTGCGTACTTTAATGTCATTGCTTCGGGCGCTAGTAATTCAGTCTGTGTTTACTTTTGTAACAGCTTGGGGAACAGCTTGTTTCTTTCATACTAGCCGTGACCCCGCTGTGTTGCCCGCGGTTAAAAATTTAAGATGAGACGATGGGAAAATACTGACTAATAGTGTTTTTTTCATGTCACTAACAATTACTTAATTTTTATGGGATATAAAGTAGCCTATGTATTTATCCTAGGTATGAGCTACATTCATACCAAATTTCATCCAAATCCATTCAGCGTCTGTTTCTAATGTGAAAATAACAGCTTTTTACTAATTGCATTTGAAAGTAGGTATACTACGAATCTCATAACAAAAAACAATTATAATTTTTTTTGTCTGTCTGAGTGTTTGTTCCGGCTAATCTTATTTAAAAAAAAATTAGGGTACCGCACAAATCAATTGTTAAACTCCACGCGAACGAAGTCGCGGGAAAAGCTAGTACCTAATATAATATTAGTATGAATTATATTTATTGAATAATCTAATGTAGGACTCTAGACTACATAAATATATTATAAACTGTACTATGACAACTAAAAAGTGATAAGAAATTGTTCATAGTGAGTCAGCTGTTCTTCTCAGCTATGCTTTTTATGGTTGAATTCTATGCAAGTTGTTTATAACTATGTAGGAGAGTACTGGACTTGTAATAAACTTGAGTCTTTAAACATTTACACAGCACTAATGTTCTTGTTGAATATCACTTGAATGCGGATAATTTGCCTGGGTGTGGATGTAAGAATATGCCTTACGAACAAATAGGATTTTTAACTAATGTTCGTTATACTCGCAATGTAAAAAATCGTCTGCGATATCGAAATAATATCACAATCTATACATATAAATAAAATTATATTAGATTGTCGGATTACATACTCAAAAAAAACCTTTTTAATAATACAATTATAATACAATTATACAATTTAATAATACAATAATACAATACAATAATAATAAATAATACAATAATACAATTTGAATTAAAAAAACTACAATATTTAAAAAAATATTGTACAATAATCAATTTTTCGTCAGTCTATCTGTCCGTATATGCGTTTTTTTCCGGCTAATCTCTGAAATGGCTGTACCGATTTTGATAGGTTTTTCACTGGCTACTTTTATTATAGACACAGAATTAGGGTTCCCCGCAAAAAAGTTAAATTCCACGCGGGAAACAGCTAGTCCGAAATAAAGTTGGACCCAATTGATTATCTGACAAATGGAATCATGTCGGACAAATGTCGGGAATTAGCGCCATTACATATCTGTATTGCAAAACATAAAATTGAATCCTGATAATTTAAAGCTGATGATGCAGTATTATTCCGGAAAAATATTTTTTGGCCCCAGACGGTAAGCTAGAAACTAATTAACAAATAACTATGAAAATCCACTGAGTTTAACTTACTGCATATCTGAATATGTTAATATTGAAAACTGCATTTCAACAGAAACTTATTTCAAATCTGTTCCGTGAACGATGCAAATAAATATCCAAGTTCATATATTTGTGCGACGTTGATTGGTGTTAGGTGAGTCTGCAGTCATGACATCACATCCACGACACGGAGAGGCCACGGTCGTTAGTGTAGCACCATTACCGATGATGAATGACCACGGCCTGGCGCCGACTCGATACCCGACAAATTTAATTTAGACCACTAATGTTTTATGCTATTACCTCAATAAAGATAAAGCTATTATCGCTCGTGATGATGGCCACATAATTTATCTCCAAAGATACAAATAAATCTCACCACCACTACGGTGGCATCCGTTAATTATAAAACCAGCAACATTGTCAGATGCTTTCGATAACAATTTTTGCGATAACGGTAACAATGTTTCGATAATTCTTTGCTCGCATTAACGAGGCTACAGCGTACGCACATAAAATTTATAACGTAATTCGGTTTAAATGAGCACAAATAACATTTACAGGTCGCTCGCGAAAAGATGTAAACTGCTTTAATTGCACCTTAGCGATCGCGCAACCCGCGCTACTCGAATCAACACCTCGCCTCTAAATTGGAACATAAACGCGAGCTCGTAAACGGGAATTCAGCCTTTATTTTTCAGTTTTTGAATTATAAAAGAGCACAGCGTGCCCCCAAACATGTAATAGAAGGGAACAGACGAGCACAGTAGACGGGTAGGTTGTATGTTATGTATGACGGGGTGGTACGGGCGGGTGGTAAATGCAGTCGGTCGGGGCGCTAACGTGCGCGGGGTGCGCGCGGGCCGGGGGCGGGGTGGGATGCCGGGGAGCAGACGTCGTCGAGGAGCGTCGGAGGCTGCGATCGATGAAGCGCGGACACGCCTCGCGCACCACCGCAACCCGTAACCTACGCTCATTGCCGATTCAGCCAGCGCTTCTTCATCTGCTGCTTACTTGCTGCGGCTACACGACTGCGCTCCGACAGAGTTCATCCGTGGCTCCGTAACCTTTACAGCAGTGCCTTACCGAAACTAATCTAACCCCTTTGAAATGTATGAGAGCTGTCATGAGATGTTCGAAATGCGATGAGCGTGTTAAACGACTGTATTGTGAGGTGCTGTCACTGGGCCGGTCTCTTTGCCCGTAGCTTGCCCTGTCGATATTATCTCGCCTCACGTACTAAGGCTCGGAAGCCAGTCGCTTCTACACAGAGATTTAATATTAAACCATTTTAATCCGACATCGATAGATCGAAGATATTGTAATAATCCCCTATTAGTTGAAATATTAGTTAAAATTCTATGGATATTTGTTCTAATGATACTTATAATGACGTAAAGCTTCGTTTGTTAGGTTATATTTCAAAAGGCTTTTCAATGTCAGCCTTTTTCGTTTTAGTGACCCCATTGATTCACTACTAAGCAGTTAAGGTGTATGCCACTTGGATATGTGATCCAAAAATAAAAGATCGTAATAAAAATATCGCATCTCGTCATTCGAAATCATGTCAAAACGGTTAGCTAAGCGCGGGATAAGGCGACGAGTACAAAACGGATGACGTGCCTCAAGCAACCACCTCAGAAAAGATGTTTACATCCGTAACAAAACGGAAAATCAGTCATAAACCTCTTGCCATAAGGTATAAAATACCTAGAATCGCTGGATTGTTGGTTATTACGAAGAGATTAAATTCCAAACGATTTTATAGGACACACTGATCTGTCACCGATAAACACTCTGGCAGCGATTGGTGACAAGTTACGTGTACAATTTTAAACCTACAGATTTACAATATTACACTAACAAATTGATTTCTTACTATTTGGTTTTAACTTGGGTAAAACTTTTGAGTATAATTGTTTTATGAGCCCAATTAAATCGTAAAAGATCTTCAGCCCAGAACAGTTTTTTGATGGGTTTTGATTATTGCTATAATACTACAGTCTAAGCTGTAAGTAAGTAAGTTCGTATAAGTGAAACGCGTGCGATTCATCTATCTTTATTATTATGCATGCCATCTAGTACTTCTACAACTATAAAAGGACAGCGCCCGATTTTACCACAAATTGTCGGCAGTCACGCCACTGCGAAACATAAAAAACTTATCAACCATCTTATTATAGCTAATTAGGCTTACATAACCGTTATTAGTAGGTACGTAGGACACGACGGATCGTGTCACAGTATTCGTGAACACTACTTAATACCATTTTATAATACCGTTGTATTGTAAAACGATTATAGTCTAGGATGATGACTGTTTTGGCTCTGACCTTATCGACGAGTTAATAGGTGGAATTACAAATGTTTGTGTCAGTTATTAGGCTACTAAACGGCATGATTAGTTTGTTGATAATGTCGGGATACGTTCTAAGTTGTATCGTTTGATGGGACAGGTTGCACCTGTATGTCGGCGTCGGATGGACTAATTCGTAGGAATTCTCCGCATGGTAATAAGCGGGCGAGCGAACCCTCGGACGCTTTCGTAACCCGACTCTGCACCTGTCTTGAAAATAAATATTTATTATGTATACGGAACCCTCCAAAGATTAGTAATATTTCGTTTGAACAATAAACCGCATTTAAATTGCAAGCAACCTTTGCTTACGCAGCTTTTTGCTTTGCGAAATACTTATTTCACAGATAGAGAAAACAGATTCACGGATTGCCGTTTCAACGGGTCACTTTTCATCTTGTTATCATTCAATGTAGACTTGACGTGGTGAGCAATCGTCACCATTATTTTCTCCACAATAACTCAGTCAACGCATGGCCCGGTAAAATGTTTCATATTTATTAAACATTCTATTATTATTAATCCAGCAGCAGCATTATTATTATTATTAACGGCAAAATGATTATAAATGAAAATACCATCAATGATGTTCTCAAATCTTAGACAGCGAATTAAGTTTTATTTATATCTGATGTATAAGTATTCTTAGATTTTTTTAATACATATCAACAAATACACAAAACAAACATTTATATTCGTCACACAAATGGTTGTCCTAGAAGGTAGAGCTGCTACCAAACTGAGCTATGAGGACATAGTATGTCATACATAATAATAGACACTTCGAATATCACAAACCGTATCATACTCAAACGTAAATAAAACAGCTTTTTACTTTATCCAAAGAAACAACGTTATATCGAGCGAGTCCGCGAACCGTGGGCTATGCAAGCGGTCATCAATCATGTCTCCGGGCCGCGGGGGTGCCCCGTGACGAATGCCAACCCAAACACCATTGTGACCGACATGCCACCCACACGACGACCTGCTCGCGAATCCGCCGCGATTCCCCGTCACATCACACAACTGGTTCCGTATACTTCAGAATGCAAAAGGTACAAAACATAGGAATGTGAATGACGATCTACGTGGAGGAGCTTGGAGCTTTGGAAGTGAAGTGGCGCGGTTCCGATTACCACATTCCGATAAACATGATAAATATTAAATGAGATGAATGTTATTTGTTTGTATCTGACTGGCCATGATACCGGATTGTTTCATTTAGTGTACACCATTTTATGGACATGTCAGAATAATGATCGCATAACCGTCGGGAATGTCATTAGTGATGTACCTACATACCTTATAGAAGTGAAGAATTTCGATTCAAAGCTATGATTTAGTATCTCCATTTTGGTATTCCATATAGTAATTGACTGATTACAAAATTGAAAACTTAGGGGAAAATTTCATTGGGCCAACACACAGGTACATCATACCATTAAGACGGACTTTAAGAGGTAGCAAATCAATTTGATCGTCTGATTTCTAGATAACCTACATTCAAGCTGGTTCAGACTCGGTAACCATTGAGTTCTAAATCGCAACTCGCGGGTCGATCACAACATCGCAAGCAAAGCATGGCTCCGTAACAATCGGTTACCATGCTCTTAAAACACACAATAGCTTTGTTTTATCTCAAATTTTATGGTCCAGACCAACACTGGCACGAGCGGAACGAAGCAGAACCCTAAAAGATTCGCAAAAAATGCATTGTCAATGCGTATTGACACGGACTTTTCATCGACCATGACAATGCGATTGACTATTGTGTCGTAATTAATGGTCTACACTTGTACGAGGAAGTCCTTCCCAGAAAGCCTCCTGTTGCGAGTAGACACAAACTGCAGTGTAAATGGTCTATTGGTTTATTAGGTGCATACACTTCTACCACACACGTGGTTTCCAGCTTTCTTCATATATCATATATGAACATGTATAAAAACGAGATATTTTGTTCTCTTTGACCTCTCTCCCGTCGATGTGTTGTCGATGATGAGGCTGATCATAAATCACAAATAATGTAAAAACTATTGGTTGATTAAGCTATAATAATTTTCATTAAAGAAATAATCCGCGTCCGATTTTATACGTTTATAATACGGCTCTTAAGCAATTCAGCAATAAATAGTCACATTCCGAGCAAACTCACTGAAGCTCACTGCCTAGTTCAATGGTCCAGGTCATATCGAGTACGCATTTGCAATTAATTGCCTTAGCAGTTTATTGACGAAGTAAGGCGATCGCTTTTAATTACCGCCATCGCTCATTTGCTGGCATATAGACTGATTAGCTTCACTTCGTACAGGGTCAGGATAGAAAGTCCTAATAAAAGTACTTGCTGAGCGATTTTACACTTATATCTTTACAGCGCATATTTGCAACTGTGCTTTTTGGTATATATTTCCGTGAATAAAAATTGTAAGCGTTACTATGTTTAGTTACACCGTCACATAATGAAATGGAAGTGTAAATTATGATCGGCATTGTTTCCAATGAAGACATTCCTTAGAAAATACTTTGTAATTTGAATTGTGTGACGATTACGCAACTTACCAACAGTAGGTTTGGAAAACCACTGTTGCCGAGTGTATAATTTTGTATCGTAAAAAGGGTACCAAATATAAAGTCGGTCGTCGAGCATATGTCGCGAGGCCTATGCTATTACGGCTAATTGACAGTCCGCACACGCTCTGTGTTTACTACTATTTGTCACTTCCCCTCTCCTAATGATACATTTTGCTTTTATGCCCCGAGGTTCCTTAAATATATACAAACATTGTTGTAATATTACAGCTAAAATTTTTAATGTAAAATGTAAGCACTAATTAGAAGCAAAATAATTAGTCGCTTCTATATAATTTTTTGTTTGTGGTTTAGTATTAACAACGACCCTCCAAACCACTAACCGCAAAACAAGTTATCAATAATCATGATATCGTATAATCGCCCGGGGCGGACGGCGCGCCGCCGCCGGGTCTTCGTATTTACTACAGACTCATAATAAAGATATAATAATATTGCCGTTGGCATGCTCTCCCAAGGGTGACGAATCGCTCGTCCGATTAACTCTTAAACGACAAATAGAGGAACTCCCTTCCCGCAGCCCTCTGGCGAGGGGGTGAACTAAGCCACGACTTCCGCTAATTATTCGGGGGAGCGGCTCCGCTAACATCGCTGTCTCCTTCGCACTCCGCGATCCGATGCACATCTCCGCAAAAACTCTCTGAAAACCAAAATTTTCCGTTCTCCCGACTGGCGGCCATATTTCTTCCCGCTCGCTCCCATTAAACACGCCGTAAACGCTTTCCTTTTTTCACGCCCTCGCTCTAATAGAAAGGCAAATTACGAGCTTACGGGCGCGGACGGGTGGCGATGTACGAAACCACCGCCGCGGCTGAGTGGTCGTGCATCCCGCTTTCACCTGCCATAGGACATATTTCCGCACTGCTCGGGAAAACGGGGGAAAAACTTGAACTCTCACATCATAATATGTTTATACTCCTAGTGTGGGGTTAGGTACAATGTGTGCATTGTGCAACTTTTTAATGAAAGTATAAGATCGAAGTATCCATCAAATCTACTCGTGATTTCTGCCTTTACTAGTTTATAAAATTTTACTTTTCTACCGCAGGCAAATATATTATGGAAGCTATTTTTATTTGGATCGACCACTCAGCTATGAAGTTCGACATTACTCTGGCTCCGATCGACATTACTAATACAAGAGTTACTAAACATTTTTTGTTGCATCTATGTTTGGCATATTCATAAAATGACAGGGAACCGGTTTTGTATAAAACATGGCAAATATTGTATTTGGAACGTGTCAATCCTATGTCAAATCACGAATAAACTACCGTTGCATCGAGAATTTTAAAACGTATTTGACAACGTAGGGAGATATTTTTCTTTTCCATTGAACGTGGGAATTACTTCGCGTGTATGCATCGTGTCATATGATAATTCTGAATAACCGTCAAGTTATTTTTCCTCATAAATTGTCAGTTTCTGAGTGAGTTGTAATGTAGCAGCAAATTAGGAGCACGTTGCGTGACGTCATAAATACACCCATTTTCCAATTCACGGTATTGTGTCAAAAAAAAAAAAAAACAGTTTCTGTGATACTGTTTCATTCAGTATATTTAAATACTAGTTGCGCCCTGCGGTGTTACCCGCGGTTTCCCGGGAATTTTCTGTGCAACTTTCTTAATTTTTTGTTGCATAAGTACTTTCTCCTGAGAATAACTAACACGAAAAAAAAAGTTCCAGCCGTTCACGCGTGATGTCGTGACCAAGGGAAATAGGGATTCATTTTTATATAATATAGATTTAATTTGGCTACCATAAAAGTTTACTAGTTACAGATATCAGGTAATATTTGAATTGTACCTATAATAAAACAATATTATGTTCCTTATATGTTGTGTAAAGTTGTTACAAAATAAATTATCTACTACATAAATATCTTATAATGAATCTGGTTCTCATTTAGGGCTATATAATGCTGTGTGAAATGTCCATGAATATTTGTCATTTTTAATGCAATAGTTCTGTTGTTTAACTAATAATCTGGACCACGAATCGCTAAGTAGTGAATGGTTTCGCTAAACAATTTACTTTGTAAGTTGCCACAACAATGATCGCGTAGCTACTTTGCAATCGAAACAATGATTTCGACTGCAACTCCAAACTACAATTTGGTAATGAGCACGTTCCAATTCACTTCAACGAATGCCAATCATTTTCGAGTTACGAGTAGGGCTGCTCCGAAAAGATTTCGATTCGAGTTCTATATTGAATTTGTCATCCCTACGCCTGCCATACTAAGCAAACGTACAAAAACATAAAAAGTAGAGCAACGGTTTTACGAAAAATTGTCCCCTAAAATGGTTTATGTATGTTTACGTTAATTTTCAGCTTCCGGCTTCGGCTGAAATTAATTAATATGACCCGAGTATTTACTAAATGTAATAGATATACTTTTTATATATTTATTTATGTATCGTCTGCATCGTATAAAATGATGCGTATAAAACGCAAGTTATCTGAATAATCTTGTACCTACCTACAGGATCAATTCAATCTAGCGATTTCGTCCGATTAATTTGATTTACTGACAGCCCTATACTGAGTATAAACCATTTGTACCAATGCCAGTCATTTTCAAGTTATCGACTTAACACTGCGGAAATGGAAAATAATAACTTCATAGCTGGGCGTGAACTGCGCATATAATTTGGTCGCATTAGGCGTTGTTTCGGACTGAAGTTGGCTGTTTGATTGCCTACTACCCCTATTTTTGTTATTGTTTGATTGCCTACCTCTATTTATGATAGCTGATTTCGTCATATTTTTCGAGCATGGAGCAACAGCAGCTGATATTTCGAGACATACCATCAATTAAGGACAAGAATAATAATATGATATATTCTCTGACACAGTCGAGTCAGTATGTTTTCTTTATATATTAATGAGTTAATTTGTGATATGTCGAATACTGACGCTCTTAACTACCTACAAAATGACTACCTACATGTGTTGTACATTCATTATTCCCAAACCCATTCCAATCAACCCTTGTCCCTAGCTTCCGTGACTCGTGTTCGATTTACCACGTATCGGTTACAAAAACTACCTTGCTCGCCCACCCAGAATCGAAATAAATATAATTTATATTTGTACCGAAGGGGAGCTGTGAAAATTTAACACTGTTTGAAAAAGTGACACCACATGACGATACCCTATCGCTATCCTTTACTTTCATACAGAGAGGGAAAGTGAGAGATGCCCGTTTTTGTGGTGTAATTTTTTAGCCTGAAGGAGATTAAAAAGTCGCGGTACAACTGTTGTACTATAGCTACCGTGTGTTGAAGTTCCGCTTATTAATCAAAATTGGATGCACCTTTATGAAATACAACGCGTAAATACTTTAAGAAAGACAAACAGGCCCTAGTCCAAATAAAAAGTCCAAAAAAATTGAAGTGCCACTGCTGAACACAACGGACCACCGACTTCGATCATATCTCGTTATATCTCGTTGACCAAAAACGGTACATGACACCGTCAAGTAGACAAGCATTGATATGGAAAAGTTCAAAAATCCGAAACGGAACAGGATAACGAGGTCTGCCGAGTGAGCTAGGTGATTCCGGGGTGCTAACGGTGAGTGACGTCGCGGTAACGAGCGGGTCGGGGGTCGCGGGCACAATGGCTCATTTGGAGGCATTGGAGGCACAATGCCGCCCCCTCGGCCCACTTCATTACGCGAGTATTGTAACAGGCAGCCACGCGCGCACCGAGACCTGTGACTTCTGTGACCCACCGCCTGCGCCGGTGGCCGACATTCCATCCTGCCCTTTGTTTCACGGGCAAACATCCATTACAATTTTTATAATTGAAATCATTCAGTTTCAAGTTTGTATCGCCGCAGACGTAAGCCTCGGAAGTTATTGTGAACTGCATAAGAACTTGTTGGTTCTGCTTAACTAATTAAACAACCGGTTGTATGTCTATTTATATAAATAAATCAATCACCTATAAACTAGTCAACTCATAAATCTTACTAAACCATTATCTATTTGAACATATAAAGCTAATAACAGCGGAGATAATATCTTATTGAGTGGGCAGTGCGAGTAGAATGGAAAAGCGCGCGATCGAGTGGATCACAATAGGCGTAGGAGTAAAATCAACAAGGCGGCTGCATCGCGCCACATCGTGCGCCCGCGCACTCCGCACAATGCCAACCTCACAATGGAGGGTTAATTGTGCGTCGACAGCCAGATAGTGCGCATTGTTACTGACACCAAGAACAAGCGTCTATGTAAAATGAAACTTTACAAACGGGCGGTTAACGCGCTTCCGCATAACCAAACTTTCGAAACGCGACCGAGCTCGACCTCGACCTTCAAATGACGCGTAAAATTAACTCCAAACCATTCCGTGCGGTCGAATCTCACATTATAAGCATCTCAAATGCAACGTCAACGAGCCGTGAGATGAATGATGATTACTCTCTATGAGAATCCCAAAATCGCCTGATGTGCATGATTACGTAATCAATCTCCGTCGAGCGCGCCGTCAGCCTTTCATCGAGCGCGGGCGCATCACTCTCCGCAGTATTCAATGGCTTTTTACACCTTTTTTGTAATTATTTAACGTTGCTTATTATGTTTTAGGCGTTAATGGCTGTTAAATGACCACCCTCTTAATGGCAGACCCGCTCGAACTAATTTTGAGAAATATGGCCCGATCTTTGTGCTCAAATTGGCTTTTAAATTGCTCCGTTGTGAAATGTTCTGTTAGTCTTTTTACGATGTCGGTCAGTGTCAGTGGGATGAAAGCTTGATATTATGACAGTACATTCGCGAGGCTCGGAGCACTGACAGTGGCACAAGAGAACGGTAGCTGACAATCCGCAGCGCTCGCAGCATCGCAAAATGCGTAGGCGCCACTTTGTGTACACATCTCATTTTCTCTCATACAATAACCAGTAGCTAATGCTTTTAACAATAATCGTTTCAATTTGCTCTAATTGTATTGTCAGATTCTTTACTCGCTATAGATGTGAGAAAAACAGCTTCAATATTTTAATTATAGGTACTAGGGATTATAGCTTGCTTCATTACAATGCTGAATATACCAGTCAGTTTAATTATTTCATAAATCAATTACGTAATTATTGATATAACAATTTGAAGGTGAATATAAAATCATTTTTTTTTTCTTAGAGCAAAATTAGCAAAGTCTTTATTATTACCAGGTGTGATGAACTTATTATGCGATGAGTAATTGAGTTTTATTGGAAGAGGTCAGCAGCTTAATCAAATTATCACGCGATTGTTAATAACCAAAGATGTCGGCAGATATTTCAGTATCCAATTATCAGTTATTTAGTAAACGCAGCAAACGTTACAAATACAATTGAGTTAAAGTTACAAAAACCAATTAATATCGATAATTAATAGTATTTACTTATAACTTATTATATAATAGTAATTTCAGACAAACTCACATGGATGATGAAAATAAGAGAGTAAATTAAAAATGTAATAAAATAACTCCTAAAGTTATTGTATGATGGTCGGTACACTATACAAGAACCGTAAGGAGGTTTTTGCTTATATATTTATCTTTAAATGTTAATTGGCCTTCCACACTACGTCGTCGCTACATGAACTGCAATAATCACAACATACAATCAGTACAAGAGCCGTTTTAAATTAAAGGGTTTTTGGACATCCGAAGCAAATAATAATACTTATGTATAATGTTCAGCAATTAAATTCGTCATTGTTGTTATACAGAACTTTTCGAATTCCAAATCCTGATTTTATCAAAATAAAAATGGCCAGTATTAAAAACGTGAAAATTAAAGATACTTTATTATAAAAGCCTAATTGCCTTACATAGCCTAATTAAGTGCAAAGAGAATGGATGCGCTATTTATGAATAAAAGAACAAACAAAAGCTTTTTGTGCATTTTTATAATGCTTGCATTCATAGAAAGTCAGTGAAAATATCGTAAAGAAACATAATATGTATGCAATAATAATAGGTTCTACACACAATTTCAGCAATGAAATTTATGGCATATTTATTGTTTTAGTCATTTAAAATTAAGTTTAACTGCACTCAGCTGTTTACGAGTACTACGGTTTGAAACAGCATATTATGCTAACTTTACATTAGCAAAATAATTTGAAGTAGCGGGTATAACGTTTCTAATCATAAAACTGTTCCAAAGGCGTGGTACGTGTGTCGGAAGACGTCAAGCTGAAAGGTGCATTAGTGAGAACGCGTAGCCACGAAAATTTCAATTAACTTTAATGCACTTGTCGCCCCCACACCCGCCCCCATCCACTCGATTTATGAATGCCGATACGAGCTAAGCCGCCGCTCGCCTGACTTCGCACTTGTTTCATCGATTCCGGTTGGCTTTATTACCCGAAATAATAATGACAACAGAGTAATGCAGTTTTGAAAGCTTAAGTATCTTTATTTCATTTTGATGTACAAAATTCAGAGATCGTGGTAGCCTAGTTGTACAGACTCACGTTGACTTTCGATCCAAAGAGCGCTGATCCAAATCGAACTTGCACCAATGAATTTATCGCTTTAAAAATGTATGAGCACAATACCATGTCCGTGAGAATATATCCAAATATCGTGAGGAAGCTGACATGACCTCGAAACAATACCAATTGGGTTCCCGTGTTAGATTAAAGCACATTCAGTCTCTGCAGCATTCGAGGCAGTTAGGTTTTACAATCTCAGCCGAAGGAACATAATTTTAGTGAATGAAAAATTCAGTTAAATGAAGAATGATAAAACGAAAGCTTACAATAAATATAAAGTATGGCGCAGTTTTTATTGCGTTTTATATAATAACTGGCACCTGTTTAGCTTCCCTCTTGTTCATAAAGGTGCCTTTTCTAACCACTCATAATGAACAGTAATCATTGCCTGCAATAACTGTCAAAACGGCACTAAATATTGTTTGTTAAATGCCATAAGTTTTGTATTTTTTATAACGGTCCACACCTTTGGAGCGAAGTCAACGGACAAAGGAAGCGTAGGAGCTGATCAAAGGGCCAGGTGCTAAAGGTTAACACGCGTTTAATATTATTGGTTATGTTCGTAAAGGGTTTTTAATATTCAGACAAGCAATCCATTTGATCATTGACTGGAACACTGCAGGTCATTTTGGACGGTAGGTAAAATGGTTTATAATTGAAAGAACAAGTACTTTTTCAATATCTACATAAAACAAAGTCGCTTTTCGCGTCTGTCTGTTTATACTACGCCACGGATTTTGTTGCGGTTTTCACCATCATTTAGATAACTTTCACGGAACTTTTATACGTATAATACATGCGTATTATAGTAGTAAAAGCCAATAATTGATTTATTTTTAATGATGTAGTAAATATTTATCTTTTGGCGCTTAAATTGCTAATAATGGCTTAGCCTTACGAGATAGCTCAAAATTAGGTATGGAATTGTATGACGACCTACGTCATACACACTATACAACCGTGCGAAGCCTGGGCGGGTTGCTAGTGTATTATATTTTGCATGGTTCACTAGTCCGGAAACGACCGACAAACGACGATAATACGCTAAAGATTGTCGTCGTTTGTCGGTCGTTCTGCGCGCACGCAGCCCCTTGCGATGTAGCAAAACGTGTTGTAGCTGTAATGTTCCGGCATACTTCTGGGTGCATTGCATGAGTCAAACCACGATATTCAATCTTCCGTCAGTTTTACACAAACACACATTTTGTGGCTACGTTCATTGTCATTTTGATTCTAACGTATGAGGGGAAAACTTAAAAAAAAAAACGAATTTTCTTATTTTTGACACATCACCATCTAGCCTCAAACTGAGCTTGTACTCAAAGTAAGCTTAAGTATTGCATCAGTTATAGATAATTGATGCAATACTTATAAATACTTGCTTTGCAAATACATATTTATAATATATTAAACATCCAGACACATTATAAATATCTGTATTCATCACATGCTCGCTGAGTTAGAATCTACCCACGACAGCGCTAAAGTCAGAGCTACTACCATCTAAGCTGCGAAGACATTCATAGAAAATATCCATGTTTTTCACAATTATTCAATATTTTACAACTAAATAACTAGGTAATCAAAGTGAAAATTACCTTAGTATATGTATCACTACATAAAAATAAATAAAATTGAAGTGTGTGCTGCATAGTAGCATATTAGTACCTTTTTACTAACTGCATTTGAAATATATATGTAAATTAAAACATAAAACAATTATTAAAATTTTTGTTTGTCTTTCTGTCTGTATGTTTGTTCCGGCTAATCTCCAAAACGGCTGTACAGATTTTCACGGGAAGAATGTTATGAGGACTAACTTAGGCTATTGTAATTTAAGAAAAAGAATTAAGATTTAATAAAAAAGCAGTCTGTGAGTATGTAGCAGTCAAGTAACTATTTGTTATCTTTTCCTCACATTTCGAAAAGTACCCCCAGTCTTTAATGCTCGCGTCCGATCACGATACCCGACATCGGCTCGTAATTGTGGAGGTATTAAAAACCGATAAAAGTCATTTATCCGGGACAGGCATCGCTCAAAATTACGGATATGGATAATTTACTTCGACATGTCCCAGAATGGATATTCTCAGTTATTAAATAAGCCGTTAGTGTTAAATATTAATGCGCAATAACAGATAACGCTGGGATAAGAACATTTTATATTTTAATACAGTGATAGAGGATACCGGAATGAGCAATTAAATTGCAATTAACGTTTATCATCAACGTGAAAGTTATTTTTAATCCATTAAGAAAGGATAAAATAAGCTTATTGCGTCGTGTTTTATTTTCAAAATTCTGCAGGCGCTTTTGGTTGTTTGGTAAGGATTTCTGACATATTGCATCCATGGAAACCGCAGAGCATCATTGCAATAACTTTGTTAAAATATCGCATAAAAAATCCAAGTTATGACTTAACATTCAAATATTTCGGATGGTCTCATTGTCATGAGGGTCCAGCTCATAAATCTTTTTCCAGTTAGGTCCACTAACAAAGTTTACACGGCAGTAAAAATGTGAATGGTGACGATGGTAAATCAAAGCGGATGAATCGAAATAATCCAATATGTCTGACACTTCTCATAAACATAGTGATGTTTATGGAATCATCTTTCCACGTATCGATTAAGTTTCAATCAATAAAATATTCCAGTACCTGTGTTAGTGAGGTGAAAAGTTATGTCAAAAAAAAAATCTTACCCATTTAATGTCAGGACATTTGATCACAGTTATAAACACGAAAGTTTGTAAGTATGGATGGATATTTGTTATTCAATCACGCCAGAACGGCTGATCAGACCTGGATAAAATTTGGCACAGAGATAGATTATAGTCTGGAATAGCACATAGGCTACTTTTTATCTCGGAAAAATTAACGGTTACCATAAGAGGTCCAACCGCGGGTAACACCGCGGGACGCTAGTTTTCTATATAATAAGATTATTTGTTCTATTGATATATTTAAATTACACTCTTATGCGTTCAACTAGTAATTGAAACAAGTATATAAAATAAATTAATAGTTTCAAATTATGACAAAAATGCTTACGTCGAAAATAAAAATGTCCCTAAATAAATTAATAGATAAAACATTGTAAAGCAATTTAAAAACACGCTTCGGCGCCCTCCCTTGACAAAATTTGTCCCCGATATCCCGTTTTGATTGGACGGGTTGATTTATCTTGTTTAGGCTTGCATGTACAGATTAACAATGTTGATCCTTTTATTGAAGTAGCTGTTTGTGAGCGAGCTTCTAAGACTTTTTCACCTGATTCATTAGGTTGTGACAATCATGACGGCCATCCAATTGGCTGGGAAACCATTCGTAACATTTGCATAATTTTTCCATATCAATAAACTTGCAAATAGTTTAATTAATGTATCTCAAGACAAAAACAAAATTTATAATTCATGGTTCCTTAAAATAAAATCATAAGTATAAAGAATCAACCTAAACATGTATCAAAACATGTTAGTCGAATCATAAATACGGAACGAGTGTAACAATAGGAGTCATCCCCCGAGATTGAAACGCTTCGGACAAATACCTACTACAGAGTAGTGATTTAGACTAACTACACTTGTTAGGAGGGACCCACCCCTACCGGTAACATATGACACGAGCCTAATGCGAAGATTATGCTCATTTGATGCAACCTATGCACTTGTTCTGACATGGCTTTATTGTAACTAGATATCCATCGAGTAAGGCACCTTCCTACGACGTCCTTTTAAACCTGTTCGTCCATAAAACAAGGTGGTTTATCGCGACCTATAACTTTACACTGGTAATAAATACTGCAGATATTGAATAAAAATATCGACATAAACCAAATTATTATAGTAGGCTGTAAATGGCAAGGTTTTGGAAAGGATCAGGCATAATTATTAAAATTAGGTTAAAGCGGATACGATAAAAATAGTTAGCAACCGTACAGTACTTATTAAACGGTTCTAAGGCTGAATTCACGCTGGATGAAGCACTGAGCGTAACGTAAATTGGCCCTGTATATCCTGCTTGAGTAGCCAATAACGTGCTTCCAGCAAGAGAAAAAAATTTATAAAGACATTTCTATTAGTTACCACGACACAAAAACATCTCTCGTGAAGTCATCCTCATGCATAGAGCGGAGACTTCGCTTCGAGGGTGGCTCCCGTATACAATGCCAATTTTCCGCTCACCGCCACCGACTACGCAATTATTTAGATAAACCTCTCGGCGTGACTATAAAAACATCTTTCCCTCCCCTGACAGCGCTGTTTGTTGTCTTTGGGGCTTCGTGAATTTATAGCCCGACATTACGCCGACGGTTACGAAAAAATGTACTTTTAATTTATCTCGTTAAAGGGTTGAAGGACGGCTGGGTTCGCGAAGTAATTATTCCAAAATTGGCCACTTTGGCTGATGAATCCATTCCGAGCCCTCGCAGGGGTCGGTCGATCATGGAGTGAATTAATTTGTTTTTGACTCCGATCTTAGCGAAGTGAAAGATTACATTATGTTGATGAGCGAAGCAGTAAATTAAAGGAGTACTTTTAATTGGTTCTTAGGAATGTTGTATTCATTACGAAGCATAACAATTGACTTTGACTAGATAACTATAGGCACTCAAAGACGTAAAAGCTCCGCATTATGTTGTTGAGCCATAAAGCAAATGATTTTATTATAAATTATACATCTAAATTGATTCAGACTAAGATATTATTGACTATTATAAAGGTATAAAAGGTTTTAGAGCTTTGCTGTAACTAGCTCAAGGTTTAGTAAAAAGTAATCTTAGTAAATAGTAATGTTTAACGACTTTTTGCAGATTAAACTGTTACAAATAAATATGTACCGACTGACTTATTCTTCTTTAAGTTATTATTAAATACTAGCTGTACCCACAATATCGTTCACGACTGCCATTCCTGCAAACTAACTACTTGCATTGGATAAAAAACATACATAAACAGTTGTTAGCGATTATTTTTTATGTATTTATAATGATAAAAAATAGAAAAAAAAATACTCCTAACGTATAAAGCTTATTTTTTACAACAAAGGTAAAATCATCTAATGAACTATAACTATTTCAACGCAATCAAGGGTAACTACATTCTACTAAAAGAAAATTTACCTAACAAATAAGGGTAATTATTTACGGCAAAAAGCCCTTGCTTACACCTATGCTATACCTAACAAAATACCAATCAAAGTATTATTGATAGAAGAACAGTAATAAAGTAAATAGTTCTAAAAAGAACTTTTAATCCGAATTTACACTCAGGAAATATTGAGATTGGGCAATACTCTTTTGAAGTGGTCAGACTTCTACACCAAACCTTTCCATTACGCCTATTTGATAAAAGTATAAACACCAGCTTGAGATGAGCTGTACGTACAAATGTTCCTCGACATTCCGGAGTACAACTTATTTGGACTTCCTGTTATGTCTATAATTTTTGAACTACAAACCTTATGACCTTAAAATATTTACGAGACAATCTTAAAAGTACCTTCCTCTTACAACAAAGATTGAATGAATTCAGACAACAAATACAACTAAGAACACATTTTGACTTTTACCCCCTTTCCCAAGGACAACGTGCTGAATTCCGGGATAAAAAGTACCCAGTGTTCTCGTAGTATGAACACAAATCATGCCAAGGTTTATTTGAATTTATTCAGTAGTTTCGGTGCGATGCGTGGCCAAGATACGGACAAGGCTTCAGTATCGATTATTTGAAAAAAATCTATGTTGAGAATTGGACTGTTTCAGTTTTATTATAAAAACATTTCATAATTTGCAGTAACTTTATATAGGTCTGGTTAACAATGTAGTTTTATACCTTTCTATGTTCATAATTCATAATATTATCGCTGTAATCAAATATTATGATATTATTGCAAAATTATTGCAAATAGTCCATAATTTTATCGCTGTAAATTAAAGGTTTTTATTGAACTTCACTCTCATTTATCGAGAGTAGGCCGGTGTCCCTGCAGTGGGAACATTAGAGGCTGGTACGGATTGAATTTAAAAAAAAATCCTTACCTCCCCGTTTTGGTGATGATCATCTCCGTACCGAGGTCGTGGAACTTATCCCAGAGCTCCTTCGTTTCCAATTGACAATCCACAGATAACAACTCCTCGCAGTTGCAAGAAGTCGCCGGGGGGAGCGGACGAATGGGCGAAGGGGTGTCGCGTTCACCTAGTTCTGTGACAATGACATAAGTTATACAAAAATTGGTGATTATAGCACCTACTTTCTTTTTTTTTAAAATACGTAATGTGTTTTGAATAAGGGTGTGTTTATTATTCCTTGAATGCTAAAACAGCCAAACGGATTTGAAAGAAATTTGTTACCAGGATAGCTTATATCCTGAAATAACACATAGGCACGCTACTTTGATCCCATAAAACCGTTTGTCAGGGACCAATTAAATATATCAAAATATTTTATTTCACTTTTGTTAAATATATAAAAAACTATAATATGTACTTATAGATATATTTCATGCCACTTCTTATCAATTGGATAATCTACGACTACATCATTAGATTTCTTCACGCACTTCATCAACAAGTAGACATAAACTGTGGGAAAATAATAGTATTTCTTTGAGAACTCATTTTTATTATGCTAACAACAGTTCTGTGATCACAGTTCAATTTACTTTTTGCGCCTCAATGGATGAAATGGAGCTGTCTTGTAAGGAATGAATGCTTTTGAATTCACACTTGTCTCGCTTTTTTTACCAGTAATTGGTATATATAATAACGTGGAATGTTAGGCACGACATTTTAACAGAAGCATGACTGAAACACTGCTAATATTATGAATGCGAGAACATATCTGGATAGATATATATATATATATAGATAGCGCCAAAGCTACAAAGTTTAGCGCTTGTTCAATCAAAGTATCATATATTATATTACTTTATCAAAGTAAGTACTTAAATCGAATAACATTTTCCTTATTACGATGTAAACAGATATTACAAAATATTTGGCCTGTCGTGGAGCAGAGTGACATCACACCATGGATCTTTATCATTTCATAGATTATAATTTATTAGTATGATGATACTACGCTAAAAAAAAGAAATATCTATATTTTATGCCAAATGCAGTGTTTTAGTGATCTAAAACCATCTTCGCATTATTACCTTTCTAATGAACCAGTTTGGGGCACATCGGTTTGGCGGCTTCAAAGTCTATAACGGACATAGGTAGAAACAATTTTTGTGTTTTATATATGAGGATATGTCAACATAATAAATTCATTGTGATTATATTATCAATTCAGTATCAATCATTACTTCTGCTTCATAAACTTACCAGAAGAAGGTGCGGGCGAGGGTATCGCGTGGTCGGAAGTGTCTCTTTCGCCATCAGAGCACTGTTCCACGTCCACTTCTACGTCCTCGTCCAGCACGGGAGAGCGGCAGCTCGAACCGGGTGAACTGAGGGAAGCAGGCGAACTCTGTCTTGACACCGACCCTGTAAAATTATACTATCAGTATAGTTTATTTTTGGTGATTTAATTGTTACCATTTCGGAACGGTTTAGCCAATAGAAACAATTTTCACAAAAGATATATTGTAAGAAATATCAATTGATCAGATTTCATGTCGATAACGCGTCAAAACGTCGCTATTTTTTCACTAATAATCCCAAAATGTATTCAGCAACGGGACAATTTTACTTCATTATTATCTTAGATTGCAATAAGATATCGAACAATATACATATCTACATAGTATAAAACAAAGTCGCGTCTGTCTGTCTGTTTATTTGCTAACTCCTAAATCAAATTTCATTTCTTTTTAGTACAATAAACAATCAATCTTAAATCGAACACTAGGTAGTAACTCGTAGAACCATACAATGTAGCGCCAATTATTGACTAGTAGTTCCCCTCACATTCAAACCATACAAATTTAACCTATATTAAGAGGTTAATTCAAAATAAGGTACTAAGAAACTATAGAATCCATTCTATCCCTTTTATGAAAAGTCTACTAATGAAAATTCAAAAGAGCCAAGTTATTAAAAAAATAAACTATCTTTCCTCCATTATAAAATTTTATTTTTAAACGACAAACATAATAAAATCCACAATAAATATATTTATTACTAGCTACCGCCCCGCGGTTTCACCTGTGTGTTCCCGTTTTCGTGGGAATACGGGGATAAAGTATAGCCTATATTACTCACTGATAATGGGGATTTCCATTCGTGAAAGAATTTTTAAAATCGGTTGAGTGGTTAAGTGTGAAAGCGTAACAAACAAACAAATAAACTCACTTTTGCATTTATAATATTAGTTAGGATACAAGATGTTCTGACTGATTAACAGACAACGTAAAGCTAAAACCACTAGATCTTTAAATACAAAATTGTAGAGGGTGATCTTAAAAACAGAAAATAAAATTAAATTCCGGTGCGCCCCGCAGTGTTACCTGTGGTTTTTCCCTTATTAAAAATAGCCTATGTGCTAATAAGCTATCCTAGCTATCCTTAATAGGCCATCCTGGTACCCGTTCGAACGTGAAGCGAGTAACAAACATACTAACAAAAACACATGCATTTAACTTATGCCCGCGGCATTGTCTTTGGTATTACAGATGTCCATGTCCATGGGTGGTGATCAGTTTGGCACAGCCAGCTCGTCTGCCCGCTATAAGATAAAAAAAGGAAAAATAAACCATCTAAAAAACGTGGCCGAGAAGAGTAGTAATATGGATTACTAAATACACTGTAAATAATTTGACAGAACATCTAATGCGTCTTATTAGGAATTAGTATTACCCACTTTATAATGAGCACGCATTATCTCCACTATTCTCACCAGTCGCCCTGAACATGAAAGAGTTAAATAGTAATTGGTGCGGTCGACTCATGCGCAGGAATCGAGTTACAGGTCAGTTCGTTATTTCAGATTAATTGTGTGGAACCGAACACAATCGACACCCGGCTGGCAGCGGACGCGCAGATCAAATAAAACCAGCAAATAATAACTTTACACGAGTTTTATTGCCTTCCTGTTTAGCCCTTTCTATATTCACAAATCGAAGCCAAGCTCGTAAATGAAATAGTCCCCATAATCTGGAACTGTCTTGGAAAGTGTTTAAGTGAATTAACACTAATAGTGTAATCATGACACCAACAGTTCATATTTTCTGTATTTTCATGTCTTATAATATATCAATCAGCAATGTGTTTGGTAACTATAGCTTGTAGGTCATCCGGCATTTTTAAAGGAATTACATAAGAATCATTGAGCTATCATAGATATTAAAAATAAAATCTTTACATTACAGGATGCGTTTATAAGGTCATTTTACGAAAATGTATCAACCCCTCAACTTGGTGAATAATGAGCTTCAAACTTCACCTTCAAACGCTTTCGTAAATTATAGCTAAGAACCATTTCGATCACGTCAGCTTTTAAACAGAACAAAACTACATCAAAATTGGTCCATTCGCTACGATGCAACAGACAAACACACAGGTACACACTACAAACTTATAACACTTTTTCGTCGGGAGTAAAAAAATCAAAAATTAAAGGTGTTCGTCATTTAAATAATTTCTTTGCAAATTTTATTATATTCATTATTGTATAAAAATCAATAGTTACCTACGATTTTAATTATGCAATTAAAAAAACGTAATTGATGTATTTTGATAAATCAGTTGTATCCTTTATACAACAGGGTTCAGAAAAGAAATATTTCAAAATTCATTAAAAATATAAATAATAATATAACACTGATTAATTTATAAAACGTTTCATACGTTTCTAAACATCTAAATCAATTAATATAATATATCCTACTTAATAATGCAGTATTGAATGCTTAAGAAATGTCGAATTCTCGTAAATGCAAACATTTAAAATCTAAACTTATTATTTTTACCTAAAACATTGTAATAGGACACAATTCATCTACTGGTATTTAGCTCACTCAGCTCAACCAGAAGCTATAACTTGATACAAGACGAGCCATAAAAATATATACATATATACTGCTGTTTATTTTATCTCAATACCTATATATTTTAACTACTGTTTGCCTACTATAGATACAACAACATATATTGAACAAAATTAGTCACTTTGTCAGATTTAAATGAAAGTATAGTGTGTCAAATCAAAAAAATATATCGAAGAAATTATATTATTCGATCATTATGTCAGATTAGTTTTGTAGATAAACATATTATTAGTATATCAAATGATATTATAAATTCTCAATTAAATTAATAAAACAACTTATAAATTGAAATATAATCTGTTTGTTGGTAAGCGAACGACTTGAGTTCGGCTGGAACAATTTGCCATTTTTTGTTTTAAAATATTCGGTAGGCCAAATTAGAATTGTAGTCCTAAAAAATTGTAACAGCTGATTTTCAAATTATTACTCAGGATATTAATCTCTCAATACAAACTCTCGAATTATGTGAATTATATAATCTATACAAATAAATAAAATTTAAGTGTCTATTTGTAATGAATGAATTTAAAAGTAGATGAACTCGTTAAAAAACATTTTTTTGTTTGTCTGCGTCTATTGGCTGTCTGTATGAATGTTCCTGTTAATCTCCGAAATGGCTGGACCGTTTTTGACGGGACTTTCATTTAAATAGATAAAAGAATTAGGGTTCCACGCAAAAAAAAAATATAAATATTTTACGTGGACGTCGCTGGAATTAAACAATTACTTAGTTACAACCAGCTAGTTTATGATAAAAAATGAAATAAGATATCAACGACTAGTTAGGTATAACTACGTGAAGCCTTGAAAGCCCAGTTTTTTATATTAATTTGAATAACTATTTATGAAAAAGCTTGCAGATAAAGATTTAATAAATCTATACTTTCCACATATATATAACATTTGCATCGTGCTTTTAGGTTTTGCTTATATTCTGCGATTAAAAAAAAAATATTGAATGAACCGGTGTTCTTGGGACTTAATACCACGAACGGATTCTATCTTAAAAATATTTGATTTATCATCTAGGTTATGATCTTTTCTGCATGTATTAAAATCCTCCCTGAATGATGTGGTTTCTTCTGATGATGATAAAGGCCGTTAAACATCAGTTCGGTACAACCGTTGCTGAATTTGAAAACAACCCCAGAGCGTATAACAAATAAGGCTTAATATTTTTAATTTCTACGATATTACGCAAATGTTTCTCTGTAAGGTCATTAATTGGGGTTGGATTGGAGGATTTAGCTTTTTTTCATCTATTTAAATAGTAACACTTTCTTCTAGCGGGCTTCGAATGCGTAAACCAAGAAATATGTTTACGCATTCGAATTACCAAGACTCGTGGATAGATTATTGAAAGGTAAAAAAAAGATATCTTCAATACTGTTTCTTAATTGTTAATAAGTATCTTCTTATTATTGATAGATGTAGGCATGATAAGAATGAACACCGGTGCTTAGATTTTTCAATTTATTAAACATACCGTTTGCTATTTATTTGTGACGAAAGATGTTGAACGAGCTGAAGATTTTGATGTTAAGTGGTTATTAGACCGATCACAACGGAATACGACTTAAATCCTACCCTATCTAAGTATAATAAGACCCAAGTCGCATCCCGCTGCGTCCGTCACCCGACACGGGGATGTAATATCTCATGCGCCTGTACACCTGCATCCACACCTTTCCACCGTAATACAGCAATACGAGTGCACCACTGCTTGGCGGCTAATTCTCAGGTGGAACCATCAAAGGGGGGCTTGTAGGGTACCTTTAAATAGTTTTCATCTACGGACGTGAGCAACATGCCCGTTCTATTAAGAGGTAACGGTGATGCAATTGCTGTCACTGACAATTATGTTGTTAATGATGTTTGACAGATTTTTGACTTCTTATTTTCATAACTTAACTTTAATGACGTAATGATAACCCAAGATGTTAATGACTAATACTCATGCTTATTTAAACCCAACCTATTTTATTTAACCCATGCAAATTACTCACCAAATTATAACAAAATTATACCTAGAGGGTAAATAATCAAGTTATTTTATTTAAAATGATGAGTATTAATAGAAAAATACATATTTGTAATTTTCAAACAATACTATTATCTTAATTTCCGTGTGTCTAAGAGGTTAGAGCATAAAAAAACATAAGTTATTCAACGCTAAGGTAAACATCATGTTCCACTCCACACAAATTGCTCAGTAACCTTTTTCAATTTAATAATATTCTATTTTATCTATGGAGTTATATTATAAGGTTACGTCTTGCGAGTTAGGCCTACCTGTGTGAGGCGGCGAGCGAGCGACGGGGCTGCGTTCCACGGCACTCCTCGCCATAATCGCAGCGATGGAGAAGTCTGTGGCCCTCGTCTTCCCTTCCTCGGCCACCATCGCTCCCGGCCTCCAGCACTCCCCGCTTTCCACATCCATCAAACACCCTGTACCCCTAGTCAGGCTGTAAACCATCTCACCGGTACCGTCCGATACATTATTTTTTTAAATCGCAATTTTTTTTTTCTTTCTTCTCTAAATCATTTTTATCACTTAGTAATTATTAATGAACACTTTTTGTAGTAATTATTGGAGTATGAACGTTGTGCGCGTGTTGTGTAACGTTTTGACAGAAGCGAAAGCGGCAGCGTCTGAGCGCGGACTGACGCGCGGGAGCGGCGCGGAGAGCGGGCGGGGCGCGTTCGGGGCCGCCTCCCTAGCGCAACCACTGGCTGCTCTACCCGCTGTCACCGTACCTCCCTCCCCCCAGGTTCCCCTTCGCCTCCTCACTGCGCTTTTCAATAACAATAAAATTACTGAAGATATTAATTTCTCTTTCAATACCAATCCCTTGTTAATGTTTGATGATAAGTATACTATATTGGATAAATTAGACTTAATTCTAATTTAGCAATAACAATAAACGTCAACAAATAATAAACTTAATTATGCTATCATGCTCCACCTTATTTTCCTGAATCGAATGAATGTAAATTAAATTTAGAAATATTAGAGTACTAGCTGCGCCCCGCGGTTTCACCCGCATAGTTCCCGTTCCCGTGGAGAATACGGGGATAAATTGATTTTATTTTTTTCGTTAATTTTCCAATGTTTTAATAGTTATTCTGCTATTCGGGACGGAAACAAATCCAACAAATCAAAAACCATGGCAATCGGTCCAGCCGTTCTCGAGTTATAAGTGTTGTAACAAACACGACTTTCTTTTATATATATAGATTTTATAGAAACCTCAAAAATTGTAGCCTATATGTTATTCTGATGTATAAGCTATATTGTGGTAAAGTTTCATTCAAATCCATTCAGTAGTTTTTACGTGAAAGAGTAACAAACATCCATACATCCATACTTACAAACTTTCGCCTTTATAATAGTAGTAGGATAGGATGGTTTCTCATAAAATCCACCACATATAAGTTTTACAGTTTCATTAAGCAGCAATAAGACCTATCGAATTTTTTCAAGAATGCTGGTCACTACAAAACATAGAAACACCTGAACGCAGAAACACACCAGAACCAAACATTTATATACGACACAAAACATCTCTCTTTAATTACAAGAGAATAAATAAATATGGGCTTGTAATTTTCTGGATTTCGTTACTGAAAAAACTGAAAACAGTCGAAAACTGAATATCTGATATTTGTAGTCAGAGAAAAATGAAAACGTGAAAACTGAATTATCTAAAATGTTATTCAAATCTATCTAGATTTTGATAAATACCTCGGGAGATTACAGGCTCTAGAGGCGTAACATCCATCTCACAGTGACGAGCACAACACGATGCGATTTGGTATTCAGACTTTATAAGTAGGGCCGTATTCTTGTGGGTTATGGGCGGCGGTAACCTCTTAACATCAGGAGGGCCAGTTAATGATACCTGATGTTAAGACATACCGTCACATTATAAAAGCAAAAACGCTATCTTTTCTCACATATGAAAATTGTTTGGTGGATATTAAATCTAGATGTACGTACGTACGTTGACGGCTCCTTGGCTTAGTTGGTAGTAGCCCTGCCTTCGAAGCAAGGGGTCCCGGGTTCGATTCCGGGCCGGGGCATACTTTGTGTGGTGAGCATGAAGTTTGTTCTCGGGTCTTGGGTGTTTGTCTTGTGTTTCTGTGTTTGTCCATGCCATCTGCGACACAGGGAATCCTAGTGCAAAGGTATGGGTGTGTAAACGTTTTAAACGTTTAACCTAATTTAAAAAAAAAACACCATCATCATTACTTCCTTTTTTATCTTCACTTTAGATAGTATGTGATTTGAGATATCGTACAAACAAAATAAATACAAACCAAAAAAACAAAACGGTTTTTCTGGAAAATTTATTTCGAAGCATTACGTAACCAGTCTTACCGTAATTTTCCATCAGTTATGTTTAATACATCTTTGTCTGTCGAATTATTTCCTTTTTTGTATTATTATTTTATCAGTATAATCAATAGATGTATTATCCAGTATACAATAGTAGTCTTTGTCTAAGTCAGTTTACAAATTTCGTCACATCATTTTGTACCATGACATATGGTATTATTTTAAGACATCCTTTTTAATTGTATTTCACAACACAGTAATCTACATAAATGTATAACAAAGACTAAGTGAAAAATATCGGCTAATTATTTAGATAAGGAAAACGCACGCGAAGATCCTTTTTCACAACAGGCGTACAAAGATACGAATGACTCCCCCCAACAAAATGACGATCGCTAAAGTTCTAATACCGTATTCTTTTTTTTAAACTTGTTGTTTGTGGCCTGTTTTTATCTTTTATTGAAGAAGGTTGAATGATATCTTCAATTGGATCTGTTTGTCATTTTTATGCCACAAAATATTTACATCGTAAAAGTCTACATTTACTCAAATGCACCAGAATTATTAAATGCAAGAACAATATAAAAAAGCACAGGTCATGTTGCTGACATGTTACCAGAAATTTTATGTTGATTTCTAAGTAACTTTTTTTTTTGTACTATGATCGATGCTGAAGCCATTTTTTTTTTCTATATGCCTTTCTGTCTCTTATTTTGACAGCGCATCGCCCCTTAACTACTGGATGAATTCACATTAAACTTGACATTTTTTTTATATGGTGTATATAGTATGTTTCATGTTTCATAGAAATTGTGTCTCATGAATATGTTATTTTGAAGAAATTTCGATTTGATAAAATTATTTAATTCAATTATTTCGTCTTTTACTACGCTAGATGAAAGACAGTAGGAGTATAATTTTATCAGAAAATATTTTCCAGCCAAGAATGTTTTAATTCAAAGAGTATGCCTTTTTTCTGGATCGCATTTAGTCTAATTACTTTCAGCTATACTTTTCAGTGTAACTAAATTAAAAAGCGTATGCCGCGTCATAAGCAAGTTTACAGTTACACTTTAGCGTCTAACGCACAGTGCACGTTATATTGTTTTTCATGTCTATGCTAATTGAAAAACCAGTGCAATAAATGGATAGACGCTTTTTGTGTTTCGTCTTTTATTTTTCTTGGTTGGTCTATTCCTTTTTGGCAGCAGATAGCTTCGACAATTTTACGCTTTCTTTGATGAGAGCAGATATGCCTCGTATAACACACTTTAACTAATAATTACTTTACCAGCAAAATCTAGTAAAACTTATAGAATAAGACAGCAAATTTCCTCACAGACTATTTGCATGAAATCAACAGACGCCATCGTGAGAGCAACTTCAACCAAAACACAACAGCGTTTTAATAATTCATTCAGCTTTAAGCAAAATTAGAGAACACAAAGCGCTCGTTCAGTCTTGTCGTGAGTATTCATGTAATAGTTATAAACCGTGAATTATTACCTCCTTGTGTGACCGTATTACCGCGAAACACTCCACCGCGTCCTACATAGGGGAACGAAACGTACCTATAATACATCTGTATGTACGGAAGGGATACATAAGTACGTAAAGTTCTCGAACACTCGCATTATTCGCGAAAATATGAAAAATATTGCGTACTTAAACGGCTATAACTCTCACGTGAAGCATTAAGAGGCATTATGAGGCACTCAGATGTTTTTCAATTTGGCGGAATGGCGTCTGTGGAGTTTGTATGGCAATACCTACGCTGAATATTGGCTGGGGTTGAGGCTTGAATGGTTTCAGCGTTTTTGTGCTGTATTTATAAAAATACGCAAGCTGATTAAACCAATTAATATGCTTATTTGAATTTTTCGCAAATTAATATAAAGGTTTAGTCTCATATTTGCTTGCAAATATTAAAAGTTTAATCTCATATATCTCATATTGCTGTCAGCTCCATAGCTTAGTGGTTTGTAGCCTTACCTTCGAAGCGAGAGTTACTCGGTTTAACTAACGGCCTGGGCACACTTAGTGTAGTGACCATAAAGTTTGTCGTCGGGTCTTGGTTGATTGTATTGTGTTTCTATGTTTGTTCATGGCTTCTGCCAATCAGGGAATCCTAGTGCAGGAGTATCAGCGTAATAATATTAAAGGTAAATATATATATAAAATTTCAGTGATAATTTAGATTTTTAATCGCCAAGATTTCGCCTTTTCCCACGAATTGAAAATCTGCCTTTATTATTAATTAACCTTTTGTACAAAAACCTCTCATAATAATGTAAAGAAAAAACATGCAAAAGCATTTTGAGGTAGGATGTAAACACGTCGATCTAATCCTTCAAGCGCAGTCACAACTGCCATTGTATGAAATGTCGGAGCACATATTTCATTATTAAAATCGAAGCAACTGACAGGGCAATAAAAATAGAAAATACTGGAAGAATGGACGTGCGGAGCCAAGCACAATACTTGGATCGTATTGTGTAACTATAGCGTATAGTAAAACCATGTAAAACTATACCGCGCGCCACAATCCCGGCGCCATTTTTTTATTTCGAAAATCGACCGTCAAAACGTCAATGAGCTTTTGAAATGCCAACCAAATATTTGTTCACATCGGAACCCACACATGGTCGGAAGGCCACACAGGAAGCCACAAGCCACAGCCATATTGTGCAACATTAGAAAAGGCTGAAATTAGTTTTCGCAAAAAGTCGAGTCAATCAACGAAACATCGGTCACGCGTAGACCGTGAAATTAGGCTCTCAGGCGACGACTGACTCTGAAAATCAATTAATAACGTGCTAAAACAATTAGATAGGGTTTACCATGAGCTAATCAATAATTTCTTGCTTACTTAAGTAAATTGTAACTTAAATACCTAATGTGGTTTCAGAATCAAAACCATTTTGACTTCAGACCTAGACCTTGTGGTATAACTACATTGGTAACATAACTCGACTTCGATCTCTTATTATGCTAAGATAATGATGGAAGATTTGATTTTCCTAATCCAGGATTAGTCTTTGAAAAACATCTTTGAAGACTTGATTGAAAGATAGTTCAATCAAGTCTCGTTCTTTTTCTGTTTCGAAACTAATCTGTTATCATATTGCTTATATTTTATATTAAACAAACATGTCTGATCAGTCTGAATTTGTTGTATAAACCTATCTAGGTGTATTAATTTTGGAGACAATGAATTGTTTTAGTTTCGCGAAACATAGAAAATACCTATATATAATCTGTGTACAGCAAATTGCTACCTTGTTTAAAAAATATCACCACTCATAAACGACATAACTGAAGTCATAAACAGTAACAAAAAATATTGCACATATCACAAGACTTGAATATTTGAATAAATAAGTGAACATAAAAAGGGACCTGCGAGATGACTTAAGGGCATTCGTAGACGATCAAGCCAGACGCAAGACAATCATGAACGTAGTATGTTCATACGATTGATGCTTTATTGGAGTAGTATGTTAAGTTATCTCTACAAAGAACATTATATTGCTTGAGACAAGCCACTTAATGACGCGATTCTTTAATGCAATTTCAGTGTGATGTTATATGATGTTTCATTATTATACCTACGTTTTAATTGTTTCTTCACAATAGTTATGACATAAAAATGTATGACTTTAATTTGTTAAAATTATTATTGACGAAGAAACGAATTAAAACCACATAACAAATTAATATGCTCGATAATAATTTGTTATGTGGTTTTAATGGTTTAAATTCGTTTCTAGTGTTATTTTATGTAATGTTCAAAATTGCACTAATGTGTTCAATATTTGAAATAAATGATTGATTAATATATTAGTAGTCGTCGAAGTAAATAATGAATATTCTTGGGGATTACACAAAGTGCCATGCTTTAAACTAAGCATAGCTTTACTATGGCCTATTTTTTTTTCGTGGGTATAGGGCCACGGGGAGACAGGAGTTACTTTCTCACTAAAACCCCATGGTCCTCCTCTGCCGCTTAATGGCGGGAAGCGAACACATACACACACGTTCCGTTTCTCTCTCCCTCTCTGTTGGGCATCGCAGCCACCTCGGAGACCATGTCAGCGAATGGGTGTCAGACAACCCCGTGTCTATACGCCCTAAGCCAGATTTGTTACTACCTACCTAACTACCTATCTAGATTACTGATATAATACTTATACTACTTTTGCAAATATATATATGTTAACACCCAGACACATAACATCTATGTTCGTTACACTTGCCTGTTCTGGGTGAGATTCGAACCTTTGATCCGCAAAAGGCAGAGCTAATACCAAATAAGCTATTAATAATTTATCATTGTGACCATGAGATAATCTTCCTCAGAATAAATAGGTACGCCTCTTTCTAGAAATGAAAGAATCTCTGCTCTTAGATCTTCTGTACTGAGACTGACGCCAACTCAAAAACCACGTCAACTGGCTTGAAGCTTGATCGCCTCAGTGCCCTTTAAAGCGAGGTGAGGAGCAACAAATCGCGCGCATTATAAATGACAAATGTAAGTTGCGCGCGCGCGGTGTCGGGTTGCGCCCACCCGCGCGCCGGATTAGTTTCAGCTTACTTCCCTGCTCCCTACGCCCTACAGAAATAGTTTGCCCTCTGCCCCGGCTCGCTATCAATACTAGAGCAACACCCAACTTATTTTTGGTCTACAACTTTGCAGCTAAATTCAGTAGAACCCAACTTTTAGGTTAATTGATATATTTATTACAAAACATTTTGTTCTTTAATTGTTTTACTGTACAGGTTTTAACCACGTTTAACCCAATAACTATTTAAGTCATGTTTTAATCAAATAACTATTTTATTTAAACCCAATTTAAGATTTTCAAAATTTATGTCCGCTAACTTATAAATACCAAACCTTGCAAATCATTTTGGAAACATAAAAAATTCAATTTTCATTAAGCTAAATTAGAGCTCCAATAAGATCCAGGTATAAGTGAGTCGGACACACAATTTCAACTTTTTAATTATTTTTTATATTGTATGTTTTCGCTACACCAAACAATTTAATAAAATGTAATTAGTTATAATTATCCACCTACGATTCTATAACATAGGAATCTACCCTGCAAATGTAATACAGATAGCCGGAATGGTAATAGTAATAGAGTTTTCTTTACCTTTATAAAAACAACTTGTAATTTTCGGTGATTTAAAGCTGATTATTGAATGTATTTATATTTTCAGCAAAATACACTACTAATTCTTGGTTCTATTCAGAAAATAGGCGATGTTGAGAATCTCTTGTATAAAACCATCGCAGCAACGTCGATCAATACCGACCAATAGGAGGATCAAGCTTTGCGCGCACCACACCGTGCGCGGGCGCTCAATGCTTTCTCGCCGCTACTCTCGCGCCTAAACCGATTCAATATTCTCACTTGAGAGTATTTAAGCTTTTATCGAGGCTGGGTCATAAATCGGTAAGCAGTCGCAAGTAATCCCCGCCCCCGCTGCGCCCGCGCCCCGCCGCTAGCTATAAACAGTAGTCAACGTGTTGGACTTATAAATCGTGCTCTTAACTATTGTATCTCACGCCACAATAATGAAGTTAGCTCGTTCAGGAAGAATTACGGACACCACGTGGGTGGCCGTCGCAGTCGGAATAAATCCTCACAGATTATTGCATACGAATGCATTTAACAGATTTTTTGCTGAGGGCGGTAGTCGGACGTCGACACCCGAAACGTCCGTGTGGAGGACCGCTGAAAAAACAAACTTTGGGTTCCTCGCGAAGTATTCCTGACGACGCTAAGGTATCATATTCTTTTATGCAACTATAGTGTCAAAGGTAACTGCCGGCCCACCTGATTTTAAGTAGTTGCCGCCGCTTAAAAACAACAACAACTGAGATCTTACTACGGAAAAGAAGACTCATGTTGCTTTGTATTGCGCGGCTCTGAAACGAGGATAAAACGTCTTCAGTGCCCATAATTTCGAAAATGCGGAATATTCTCCTTTTGATTAAGCTTTGAAAGACACAGAAACGGATATTAATTGAAGCAGGAAACCAACAATCACATCTACCATTCTCGGCCCACATGTAAGAATATTGCTAACCAGCTCGAGCACACGATCTGATTTGGCGTGAGAAGGAATGTGAATCGTGGCATAGAACGAACGAGCGAGCCGATGAAAAGGCGTGCGTAATCGGCTCTATAAACAAACACTCTCGTCCAACACTAAAACTGATATATTTCACCAAACTTTTATACTGGCTGCTCCAACTTAAAATATATTACGTTTTCTTTAGCACCTTTTGTGCCTTTTAGTGCGTTGTCCCAGCTTTTATGGGTGCAGACCGTTCGTAAATCATTGTAGTAGAAGTGGTGTGTACTCGTAAACAATATGTGCGCGATGGAGGCTCTAGTTTGATCCACACGTGGGCTAAAGGGTTGTTGGGTTCCATTTCGGGGTGCTCACGGATTTAGAATAGAGGATCATAATATTGTTTTCAAAGTATTGGTTAGTTAAAAGGTTTATCGACTAAAGTACTATTTAAAGATGGATTTTACGTTAAGATTACTTTACTAGAATATCACTACATACCTCACCTTACCGACTACCACTATTAAGAAAACATTTTAAATTTTAGTGTTTTCTATATACATATCTCTATAAATTAAACGTCTGGTTTAAGAACAAATTAAAAGTTTATCAGTTTGATATAATTATTTGTTTAATATAAAATTAATTACGTTCACTCATAACAATAACTTACGTTATACTGCAAAAATACTTATTTACATATTTTATCATACTAACATCAGTTAAGCGAAACATTTTATTAATTTCTTAATCTTAAGGTAACCATCATAAAACTGAGCGTCCACTTTCATAAAATTCTTTTAAATTAATTATACAACTGACTACGAAATGCGCATACAAAGAGAGAGCAGCACCAACAACATTAAGCAATAAAATTCTTAATTTTATTTCGACAAAGAAAACAATTTTCACGTCGAATCTGACTGTGGACATTACATTTACCGATAACCGTTAATCCGACGTCTCCGCCAGCGTTGTAAATTAAACTTTATAACATTTTTAATGACTACTTCGGATGGTGTTTTGATTGTGGATGGCTGAAGGCGTCGACAACTCGACACGTTGATAAGGCGACAGTTAACGCGACACACAAAAACGCACATTTTATAGCCAAAAAAGCGTTTTGTGCCGTGGCGTGTGGCGTGGCATCGCCCGAGGCACCAGCTCTCACCGAACACACTTTATGAGAATTCCTGTACCGCAACACACTTCAATTTTATGAGGCTTTATAAGGCTCAACTTGACGTTATGGGACATCGTTAATAATTTTTAACTATCTGTCTAATAGTTCCCTAGCACTAAATCTTAATTTTATAACTTCTCGAGATCTGAAGTGATTTCAAATTCAAAAAGCCATTTTACTCGTTAATGGATTGAAATGTAAGGCAGCAAAAAAATTGTTAATGTTTTTGTTTCTACCTTTTCTGTGTTTATTACTAAATTTTCACGGTTATTTGTGTTTATACAGCTAAATAAACCGTGAAACGAGGCCACAAAACGCGTAAAGACCATCGAAGGATAACAAAAAGACAGCCATTAATCTCTCATTGTGTGACGCGGCTGTGCGTCCCGTTGTTTGCGGACGAGTCCTGATTCACTGACATCACTCGTTTAAAGTTCGCATTGTCCTTAACCGACTGGGTGTGATCCGTAACAATGAAATTTACAAATGGGGCGAGAATAACTGTCTGAACGTCATAACTATGTATACAAATCGTAAATTAATCTAACTGGTGGTATCAGAAACCGTTACAATAAATAATGAGAAAAATTCTGCACATCAAAATATTCGTAACATTTGATTCTTCCAACTGGATCTCTTTGCATGTTAGTTTTTAAGTAATAAATTACAAGAACCAGAGCGATAACCTTACATGTTTTACTAAAGCTTACCACCATGGGACCAATCGTTCATCAGCTAAATTGAAAAGAATTTGTTCATTTGAATTTTCCGTTCCGTTTGTCCCACGAGCATCGAACGGTCCCCAAAACCCTCGCCCGCTTCTCATGCTCCTTCATTGACAGCTCGTGACATGTGATGGCCATTGTCAGGCTGACATGTTGACACTGTCAAAACTTAACTTCTGTCCGGATTCCGCATGGTAATCGTAAATACGGAAACATTACCCGAGTCGGACGGTGAACAGACGGACACAATGTAACGACAAATTAAATAATAGAATTATAAACTGAATTTCGTAGCGCTTGCTACAGCTGCCATGTTATTTATAAGCTATTTTTGATGATATTCGACGTCAGAGCTTGCAAAAACGTAGATGAGTTATATGTATAACTAGTAGCGCCCCGCGATGTTTGTACAACACAAAATATTTAACCAACTTAAGAAGATGTCGCTCAACATGAAGAGCAACATCTTCAACATCAGAATACATTTTTTAATTTTAAAGTCACATAACACACCCTTGAATTTGAATAGCGTTAAAAACAACAATTTGTTGTAAAATACGCGAGTTCGGACCCCCGCGGTCACCTCCCGCGGTCAGCCCACAACACACCCCGTGTCACCCCGGCTCCAGCCGAGACTGTCCACCACACCACTGACAAAGTGACAATTACTATTCACCTCTAATGTTGTTTAGGGAATATTCAAACACCAAACAATTCGACTTATTTATGACCGTTTTGTGCGTCTACAAAAGACGACACGTCTTAAATTCCTTTAAAGCTGTTTCATTTCCGGACACGAGAATGTATGGAACTTTTTTGAAGCTGGCATGTCACACATAAATAACGAGATTTGAAAGCTAATACATTACCATCGTTTATGAAGTACACCTATTCAAGTAGATAAGCTATATTTCTATTTTCGTAAGCAGATACTTGAGACATAATTCTTGAACTCAATAAACACTAACTTATATTGTAAATCGACTTAAAAATATTATCCAATACTGAACGTTTTTGGACCTTATTGAAAATTATAATATTCGATTGTTTGGTACGTCATTAAATATTTTTCTTAATCTTCGTTCAGTCGTTTATTTTACGTAAATATGCACGACAATATTCCGACTCTATGAAACCTCAAACAAATCCGCTAAAAACGGACATTGTATTATATATTCCGTTAGTTTATGTGAATGATGGATTAAGTTTTTTAAGTTTAAGACATATATTTTTTTTATTTCAATTATCTACACGGTGACTTATCTCAACTTTTAATTAAACCAGGATTAAACGATTCAACTGCATCTTTACTGGAGCATTGCTGTAATCCATTTCAAATCGCACAATTATTGCACGGCGGCCGCTGCGTCGCCCGGTCCGCCCCTCCTATTAGCCTCACTTACTTTATCTGTTCGGATGTGCTCCCCTCGTCTTTGTCCGCCACTAATCCGGCAGGGAAGTGGCTAAATATCTTGTGCAAATAAACATTTGGCTTGTATTGTCAGGGGATGAGAGCGAGCCGGGTAAATCGGATTATGCGGCGTAAGGTAGCGATATCATGCCATAATTAGATGTAGTAAAAGTAGGATTTATCGAGTGGAACGAGAGTGCATCGGATTTAGATAGGCATCGGTTACTACTGAGTTTTTGTTTTGGATTTTAACTAGAAGTTAGTCGGTGCCGCGTGTTGCAAAAATATTTCACTGATCACACATACGTAGATGAGTTTTATTTACATGTAGAGCTTTATCATCACGAATTTGGCTTTAATCTGGCTAATCTTTCTTTTCACTGGACTACTCATTTGTCGTTTTCTTCATCGAAGGTTGTATAAATATATTTAACTATCACTTGTAAGTATCTGAACGAGGCTGTTGTTCAGTATTATAACCACTACCGAAAACAAACAGTGTAATGGTGTCTAACACTTCAAGTGACTTAACAATGGTTTAAGCATTATCATCGTGCGCTGGGAAGCTCGACGTTCATAGACAGGTCTCCGCCCAGCGCGCCACTCGATCTTCACACAATAAGCCAATATGTAAATACTGAGTGTGGATATCTAGCCTGTTGTGAGTTGACCTCGGGCTACATTCGAACCACTCTGAGCGCGTTTATGTCTTTTGTACTAAATAATGAACGGATGTAAATAATCGTGATTTATAGCATACCGGTCGGTATACATGGTTCCAATATCGCATAGTATTTGCATAGATCAGGCAAGTTTGGGATCAGCCGAGGGCAATGACGGTGCACATACCTCGGAAGGCCGGGCGAGCGCATATTCATGAGGAGCGACGGCTGCGCGCCATCCCCGGCCGCGGCCGCCCGGCTCCGGCTCCCCATCGCATTTGAATAAATACAATTAACTTGTTTGTTTTACTCGCCCCGTTACGCCCGTCGCGACCTGGCCTTCCGCCGCGGGAGACATTCTTCAACAACCTACCGAGCCACGTGGAAATACGGCCCGAATAACACGAAACCTAATTTCACCAGATCCCGTCTGAGGCGGGCGGTGAAATTGAAAACTATTTCGCACAAGTCGAGTATTCAAATTGCGACTAATGGTAATATTCGGCAGCGGCCGCTCAAAGGCGAGGCCGGCCGCGGCGCGCCGCACTGTTATTATCTCAACACCATCGGGCCTCACCTGATCCATTCCTTTTTTACCAAACGCGTCCGTCTTCTTCCCTCGTTCCTGGCAGAAACAGGACTTCGGTCGTTCGTACCGCACTCATCTCGTGGGCGTTCCGCCAGCGATTTATCATTTAACGTAGCCTACAGACATTATTTGAAACGCATTAAAATCGCGGTTGTGGAAAATTTGTCGGCATCGAAATTAGTGCTCCTTTCAGAGTGCATAATTTATCGCTTATCCCGTATCCGGCGGATGAGTTGCTGTGATACTAATTAGTAATTCATCTACTTTGATGATCGACTTCTAATAATCTGAGTGAAATTTTAGTGCAACTAACTCGACCCTAATACAAATAAGTATTTATAGATGCATTTTGAAATAAAGGCAGCAGTGATTAACTGCTTGAGATGGTTAAAGATCCAATTATCTGGTAATTGACTGAAATGAAGTGGATATATTTCGTGTTAACGCTCTGGAGTACCTATTGCCTGAACACGTCTCGAGTTGGCCTGAGGAAGCTGTCAGGCGCGGCGCGGTGCAAACATGTGATGAATATGTATCGGCAGGCCGTAGCGGCGCCTTGTAATTTGAGACTCGCCGGTAATTATTTACGTGAGAATGGTCCAGTCTCCCCTCCCCTGGCCGGAACGAATCGTTGATTGCACGTGAGTCGAGATGCCGCCGCTAGATTGCAGCTCACGCTCTGCTGCTCTTGCTGGCTGTATGACGCACAGAATAGATCCTTAAGTTGAAACAGTTTTTATGGTCTGGAGTTTAGAAATTATCATCTAAGCAAATTCGGCATCGACTCCTATAAACATAGGTCAGAAGATAATGTTAAATATAAAATTTATCTATATCAAAGTGACTGATTACAAAATTATTAATTTGCCGACCTCAAATATTTTGCATACCTTTCCATCGGATGGTATAGATATAGAACTTTCTTATATATCTTATATAGAAATTTGATAGGCTGTACTAAAGGAGTCGAATTTAGAACGGAATCAGAATAATATCTGATAATAATCAAAACGATGCAAGTTTTCCTTCTGAACATATTTCTTTTATGGTACAGTCTCAAAACTGGTGAACGGACCGACTTGATGAGACCCATATTGCTATAGAGTATTAATGCTTCCAAGTATAAGTGTACGTGATAAATTGACCGCGACACATACCTTGCTGTATTATTGATTGACGGATGTGCTAACGAAGCGCAACATCCCAGTATGAAAAAGGTCAATAACAAATCGGATCTTAATTTTTTGGCCGACATATCTTCATTTTTATGATTTTTGTTTTGGAGTTTTGCCCATAGAAATTTCAAGGCAAAATCCTACCTCTAAGGATGGAGACGAAGTATTTAAATCGGTATGTTTGATTTCTAAATCTGTCATTTGATTTTCTTCAAATTAGTATACCTACTAAACTTAGTTACTTAATTAGATACCAACATGTAGGTAAATTGCAGTTATAAAATTATTTCTCGGTGTTATAAAAACACAAAAAGCACATTAATATATTATGCATTCTACTATTGTAAAACGTTGTTAATTTAATAGTCATTTATGAGATGCTCTGACGGATTAACCCTAATTATTTTACAGGTTTAGACACAAGAAATAATACCAATGTTTTGTATGATAATTCTTCCTTACGAATAGGTACTTTACTTATAGCCTTAGTCGGTCACAACTTGGACTCATTTATTCCTTTAAATCTCAAGTTACATCTGGACATGTCAAATTTTACAAAGCCAAGTAAATGAGGTTGATTAGCTTAAGTGAACTGTCAATAATGCGGTAGCAAATTTACATAGTTAATTTGTTGCATTAGTTATACAATTTTAATAAATCATACCGCATTAGCGTTGCATCTGGCAGGATAACAATATCACCCGAGCGTGCGAACCTCTCGGATTCCTTTACTTTTTGGACCCTGGAGTGATGACGGTTGTTTTGACTGGTCTTGACACATCGTGTGCCGCTTGAACCTCGCTCTTCAACTCTTACCCATATTAAATCAGCGGACCACAAAATATTTGCAGCATCTCGTCATTGGTAAAGCTACCAGCTTATATCTGTTATTTGTTAGATAATTGACTTGACTTCTTCATTATGTCTTTAGCCACACAAAGTCTGCCAGTGTCCGTTGCAAGTCAGTATCAATAACTACCTGATAATTTATCAATAATTTGGCCTGTAGAAGAAAATGATAAATAGACAAAATTAATTTTTCCTTCTAGAGTATATTGGTTTCCTCATTTTTGTAAATACATACATATAATACAAAAGAGTGATAAAAATAAATTAAATATTTATGGATATTTAATTTATTTTATCGTTCTTCTGTCTGGATTTTAATCAACTGCCTCGAATGTACCACTGAGCTACCATATTATACCAAAAATAAAATGCTCTTGACAAGGTGTATTTTATTTTTGGTATTATAATAACGCCATCTAGCAATTATATATGAAACGACTACGGGCCAACGTAGTCAAAATGATAGCCATTAACAAATTCTCTAATTTCAATAACTAGACCACTCAGGGTCCCTGCGTGTTTGTTTAAAAAACAAAATGTTAAATGTGCTGTTTTCAGTAAGTGGGCCCGTTGGGGCGCCCCGCTGCGTCCCCTAAACACACACAGACCGCGGGGCGCCGCACCCTGCCACTAATAACACCGTCTTTTCTGTCATGCCTTATTTCATCTGTACATCTTGACGTTTTTTACCAGATATTCGTTTTTTAGTCTGCCCTCAAACAACAACAATAAAACGATTCTCTGATGATAGTAATCCTTCATCTTCATTGTCTTTTGGCATTTTCTCGGAATAATATATGTAGCAACTTGATATTCGAATGTCATGTTATAAATGGCGTCGCTTAAAATATTTTAGTAGTGTGTATATCAGGGCGATATTAATTTGGTACGGCTGAGTGGAGCGGTCGCCTGCCACCGATGGAATGTTAAATGACGGATTACTGGCTGCGCCGAGATGGAAAGATAACCGTTTGAGATCTCATGGATACTACTAATGCCCTTTGCTCTTTATAAATTTACTTTGTATTTATACATTACAATACGTGTTAAGTTTTACAACACTATAAAACCATACACCAAAGATTAGTATGTACCTAATTTACTAAACAAATTATTACTTATTTGAAAATAACGTTATTAGTTTTGTAAACAGAATTCAGTGAAACTATATTTCCAGCTCTCAGGTTTCCTTTAGACATCTGAAATGTCTATCTGAATGCTGGAGGAGGCTTTTAAGAAGACAAGCTCTTAAATCTCTTTATGTACCAAAGTAATAATAACTTAAAGAATATTGCAACAAAAACAATACTAAAAATTCTAGCAGTTATAGCTAATATATGTACACTTCTTATGCTCCGTTCAGCTTTGCTCCATAAACGTAATAAGACTTTTTGGTAAAGAATGATTTAGTATATTTTTAGTGTATTTTGTATTTTAGTGTAAAAGCCAAAAATAAGAAGAAGAACACCACGTCAAATACTAAACAGCGTCATAGCAACTGTTGCTATGACAACAAAAAACAATTGTTATAGAACCTGCGAACGTCTAACCTGAAGAAATATAATAAAAATCAAGGGATCGGTGATAAGTTTCAAGTTTTATTAAATACACAATGGTGAAAATAACTGTAGATATGGTGCGTAAAAAAGCAGAACATCATGACAAGCTACTCGCACCTTTAGAAGAAATTGCATTACATCAGGAAAATATCGAGAAAATAGAATACCTCCAAGATTGGTGTCCCAAATTGAAGATACTCCTTATGCAGAGCAACCTCATCGCAAAAATTGAGAATCTCAACAAGTTGAAGCACCTCACATATCTCAACTTAGCCCTCAACAATATCGAAATTATTGAAAATTTGGAACGCTGTGAATCTTTGGAAAAACTAGATCTAACCCTGAATTTCATAGGGGAAATCGTGAGTGTTGAAAATCTTATCGAGAATTACAACTTAGAAAATCTTTATTTGACAGGAAATCCCTGTACTGATTTCGAAAACTATAGAGATTTCGTAATTGGCACTCTACCTCAGCTTACGTCCTTAGATGGCAGAGAAATTGAACGGTCGGATCGCATAAAAGCATTACAAAATCTAAAAATAATTAGATCCGATATTGTTTTTGAACAAGAAAACTATAGACATCAGCGAAGAAAGCAAAAAATTCGATTAGAAAGAGATATCAACTATAAGTGGGAGAATGAATACAAGGACATGGACCCCGAGGAGCGAAACAAAAATTTTTGGGCTGAAAAATGTGAAAATGCTCCTGAGGTTCGTCATGAAATTGAAAAAATGAGACAACTAAAATTGCAAAGCTACGAAACTGAGGAAAAGAAGGAGGAAAAACGCCAATACAAATTCTTTGCTGCTGATGGCCGACCCTATAATATCAATCAAGCAAAAATAGATTTTTTGTTCAGTGACGCGGTTCCCAATTTCTATACTCTCGATTTAGCCGTGTACAAACATTTGGATACAAGTTTGGTCGATATTGACATCCAACCGAACTACGTGAGAGTCATGATTAAGGGAAAAATATTTCAGCTCCATCTACCGGAGGAGGTAAACACTACGAACTCAACCGCTAAACGTTCTCAAACTAGTGGACGTTTGATTGTCACAATGCCAAAGGCGAATCCCGTAATAAAGAAACCAGTTACACCAACGAAAGAAAACAAAATAGTTAGTCAACTATACACAGATCATAAAGCTGACGAATGTCATTCTGAGCAATCAAAAAGAGAATTCCTAGAAATAGGAACTTCGAGTTGTGCATTGGATTTTACAAAAATTTCTCTTTTGAAATCCAAGCCCGATTATATAGATCCAAGAATGAATCTTGGAGTTAAAGAACCTTCGCCCGACTTTGTAGACAATCCTGATGTTCCTGATTTAATATAAGTCATTGTGATGAAGTTTAGGGCTTCAATAATAAACGAAGCTTGCATGTAGTATATATATAATAGGTGTGTGAATATGACTCCGCCCCTTTTTGTCAAAATAAAACACATTTGTTCGCTTACAAAATTAAAAAAAAAAATATTGAAAGTATGCTCCATCTGCAGCTACAACCTTCGCCCATCGTTCAGGTAGTTTTCGTATTCCTTGCTGGAAGAAGTCCTGGTCTTTTGAGCTTATCCAGTTGTCAATCCAAATTTTGATACTTTCACATGAAGTAAACTTTTCTCCAGTAAGGTCTGTCTGCATCGTCCGGAATAGGTGGTAATCCGAAGGAGCTATGTCTGGTGAATATGGCGGGTGGGGTAACACTTCCCAGTCCTGTCCCTCTAAATATCTTTTTACGACTTCTGCGGTATGCGGTTTGGCATTGTCATGCTGAAGAACTAATTTGTTATGTCTATTCACCCATTCTGGTCGTTTTTCTTCTATGGCTCGCTTCAAACGCATTAGTTGTCGTCGGTAAACTTCTCCATTAATAGTTTCAGAGGGTTTGAGCAACTCATAATATACAATACCTTTCTGATCCCACCAAATACAGAGCATGACCTTGGCACAGTGAATATTTATTTTTGGCTGTGATGGGCCTGGTTCGCCTGGTTTCACCCAAGCTTTTTTGCGTTTAGGATTTTCGTAGTGTATCCATTTTTCGTCTCCTGTGACTATCCGATGCAAAAATCCTTTTCTTTGCTGTCTTTGAAGCAGCATTTCACAAATGGTTTTCCGACGTTCCATGTCTCTTTCTTTTAAATCATGTGGAACCCAGTCACCGGCTTTTTGAATCATTCCCATCATTTGTAAACGCTTTGCAACAGTTGAACGATCAACATTTAATGCTGCAGCTAATTCTGATTGAGTTTGGCAAGAATCTTCCGCCAATAATGCTTCCAATTCAGCATCTTCAAATTTTTTTGGTGGTTTTCCATGTTCTTTATCCTCAGTACTAAAATCGTTATTTTGAAATCGTCGAAACCATTCCTTGCAAGTTGTATTAGACGGAGCATGCTCACCATAAATCTCCACAAGCAAACGATAAGTTTCCGCTGCAGTTTTCTTCGCAATAAAATAATGTAATAACACTTCCCGCAAATGACGTTTATTTGGAATAAAAACCGACATTTTCGAAAAGGTGAAAACAATTGTTGCTTACACTTCAACCAAATATCATAAAATGCGTTAGATAGCTGACATTCAGTACTATCGAATACAAGTATGGTCATTTATTAGTACACGTAAACAATACTAAAAACGACATCTGTTGAGAAAGGGCGGAGTCATATTCACACACCCAATATTTCTCTGACTAATAAAAGTACTATGCTAATGAATACTATGGGATTTTTTAGCTACAAGCTTTAGATTTTAATTTTATGTAAATTAAAATCTAAAGCTTGTAACTAAATGTATTGTGTTTACACTTTATTTTCTAAGTTTAAGGTTCCTCAAGGGTCCTGTCATATTTATTTATAATAATTAGTCATACATCTTCCTGATTTCATGAGTTTTTAATAGATTACCATTAGAAAAACGGTTAAATATATCCTATCGAAATGAAATTGGTAAAATTAATATAAACTGGCTATTTGAGGAAACTAGAATATTATTAAAATATTCTATCTACCATATCAATATTTTTATATTAACTGTATTTTAAAGTCAATAAAATAACGCCTAGATCGACTTCATGTATAATAGTTAATAAAAATGGCAAAAAAAAACGACAGGTTTCGTTTGACCTGAACATAATAGTAGCTACTTAATTACACCTAAGCTTTAAATCAATTCACATAACAACAAACACGTAAATACAATTAAATAACAACACTCATATAATCATCCGTTTAAAGACAAAGCCAAATAAAATGTATCTCTCAGATTCTTTCTCACCAATTACCTCTATGATAATAACTTTACAAATAGATACGTAAATTTCAAATTGTGATCTTTAACAGTTGTCTTTTTGACAGCAGTATTGTGAGTAATATTTTGTTACACTATTAATCATTAGATATAACAGTACTTTAAATCTCCCGTGTTTCGTAGCTTTCAGGGGTCACTCCATTAGATTCTGGCATGCCAACTATAAAGGACAGGAAACCGTCGACGTCTCGGAGGTCTTTGGATGAGAATTTCGCTGAGATTTGATGACGACCCGCCCATGGAGGTATTAGTTGGAATTCTGCTTTCGCTATCGCACCAGGAGCAACGTTCTGAAAAATTCATAAATAAAAAATATAATATTCCAAACTAAGCATATATTGTAGGGAATTAGATAGCTTATACAATAGTTACATAGTACCTTTTATATTGTAAATACAGACTTATACCAACATAATATATATTAACACTCAGACACAGAAGGAAGATTTATATTCGTTACACAAACGCTTGTCCTGAGTGGGAATCGAACCCACGACCATCGTCATGGTCATCGTCTCTTTAGACGTACCAGTCAATTAAACATACTTATATATTTCGTGAGATAGCGCTATTGTGTACACATTTCCACCTAAAATTTTATTGGGCATGTTTTCATCATTTCGAACCTATTCATGTCATCGGATTTCAAATCGAGGTTCGAATTCGAACCACTCCGCCACCAAGATCTTTTTGACGAAATACTTTCATAATTTTATTTTGGGATACACTTATTTTCAATAGTTTTTTGGTTAATATGCATTGTTAATATGCTCTTTAGAACATAAAATAACATTCCGTCATTATTAACAGCGCCCTCCTTCGATAAATCTAAAAACTACATGGGTTACATTCACTGTGCAAGGTTTACGCACCTTATACGTTAGAGGAAAAAAGTTACACTCCCGTAACTAGATGGCGCTAGCAGTTGAAATATAACTCGACCTACAACCTCGAGCGTAGTGGTTTCATGGTGACTCATTCACAACGTTAAGGGGTCGATTCTAAGTCGACGGAGTGGCACGAAAATTTAAGGTAGTTTTAGTCTTATTCTAAAAAATATATCATATACCGTCATTGTTTGTACCAAGTCCGAGTTTCACAGAAAGAATCAGATGACAAAGAAAATAAACCAAAACTTACTTCTTTCAATTCAATCTTCAGCTGTTTTTCTAAGCCCGGTCCCTGAATGTAGAACTTGCCACTTCTCAGCGGGATCGGCAGAGGGTTTTCCAACTGGACGGTAGCTGTGAATTCTTGGCGAGACCTCGGTTTCCCATCGATGGTGATTTTGATATCAGGGTTTCGTACTCTAAAGTCGTCTTGAGCGAAGTAGTCGAAATTGTTTTCTACGATGCTGGCTATGCAAGCAATATTGAAGGACGCCTGTAAAATATTTATAACTCTAATAGTATACACAACCTTTTGAATGATCAATTATTACGTATTTATAGTGACACAGCAGTAAGACGTATACATGATTCAAGTTTATATTTCCAGAAAGGCACAACCACAATTTGCATAGTGACCACCCAACGCTAATTTTTAACGCTAAACTATATCGTTTCTTGCGTTCATGGGTGAGTACACACTTATCCATTGGGTGGTTCGCAAGAAGCACTTATGCCAAGTTCCAACGGAATGAAGTAGTAGCAGTAGAACTTGTGCAAACTTCGCCCGGAGAAGTACAGCCACCACACCTGGAATCTGCCGCCAAGCAGTAGTGAATTAGTGTGTGCCGGTGGAAGAATGTGGGTGCCGGTGAAATCAAATGCGCATGAGACGTAAGATCCCTGTCTCGGGTGACGGGTGCGATTTGGGTCTCCTGATATTGTACTTCGGTCGGATAGGACCTAAGTCATATTGATATTACAGTTGTTATGGGCGGAGCTAACCACTTAACATCAGGTCGGCCTTCAGCCCATCCCGTCAATTTCATGACATAAAAAAAATGCCACTACGCCAGTTGCTCACACTCTACTGTCTGATCCAACAACATACCTGATCAACCAGCTTCTTGTAGTAGTCATCGAAGGTCACCATCATATTGACCACGTGTTTGCCTTCAGGCTCAAGATTGGTGTCAAATTCAGAACGCTTGACCCCGTCTCCCGTCACGCCAGAGTATGTGACGGTGTCCACACGGAGCACGCCTTTCACGTGGTGTGGGTTCACTGACGAACGATTCTGCATGTGCAGGACCTGGAACGGGAAAAATTTGGGGGGTGCAGTAGCTCGCGTATGTGAGAAGCCTTTGAATCCCTACATGTGGATTGTTCTAAAGGAGCAACAAAAAGTAGCAGTAGAAATTATGCCAAGTTCGGCCGAAGAAGTCCTGTCCACACAATCTACCGCCAAACAGTGATGCATTTCCATTGTTGTATTCCGGTGGAAAGATGTGGGTGTCGGTGAAATCACAGTTGCAAGAGATGTAACATCCCTGTCTCGGGCGATTGACTGCTATTGCTGTTGTTTTTGGGTGGCAGTAACCACCTAAAATCAGGCCATCAGTCTCGTCTTTTTCATCATTTTACAAAACTGTCATTATTAGTACATTTCTTAAGCTTTAACATGAAAACAACACCTTGTTCACATTTGCTCAAGGAAAGAGAGTGACGCGGCTTAATAAATTTACAAGCATTAAATATAATTCATATTGCTGGTACAATGGAATGGTTTATTTTACGAGCGAAACGTATTCGTGGCGTTATTAATAATTACACAAAGCTGGCGATTAGCTAATCATTTACCATTATCTACGTTCCCATTATAGAGTAACCTACAAGAGAAAGTGTCATATTGAGGCTCTTTAGTTCAACTTACAACTGAAAAATCTTGTCCAATCTTAATGTTGTCTCTGAGCTCAAACTCAAAAGTGACGTCATTGAAGGCATCATTCAAGTAGTATCTTGCAAAGATGCTTTGTGACTTCCGCAGTGCCTTCTCCATCGTTTCTCGCTCCTCTGAGGTCCGTTCCGGGTATTTGTATGTATTTGTGATATCCTGAAATAATGAATAAAATTAATTGCATGTGTAATTTATATTAATACCTGGGCGGCTGAGTATTGAGCATTGAGTATTTTTAAAAGAAATAGGTGCAGGTAAACTTAAACAGCAAAACCTAAACACAAAATTTCCTCCAAATCGTTAAAGCCATTTCCGAGATACGCGAAATAAATAAATATACAGGAATTGCTCGTTTAAAGTAATAAAATTTTAATATTTTCGTTAAAACTAATTTATCTATCCGTCTCGGGTGATGGACGCAGCAGGACGAATGCGACTCAGTGAAGATTTATATCTCATACTGAGTCGCACGCATTACTGTTGTCATGGGCGAGGGTCACCACTTACCATCAGGTGGGCCCTCGGCTCGTTCCGTCACTCAGTCAAACACAAAAAAAAAATAATCTAACACATTGTCATGTTCGATAATTGAGATCGCAAATTGAGTTTTAACGTTAATAAAATAGTAGAATTCCGATACAGACGTCGTAATGTATTTCTCCACCGAAAAAAAAAGACGTCAACAATGTACTTCAATTTTGTTTTTTTTTTTTTTTCAATTCTTGGTGGTCTTTGACTCAAGTTATAAAAATAAAACGTATGTTTCTATTATGAGCTATTTATCTGGAACACAAAGCTGAAAAAGGGAGCAATCAGATACAAAATATGGAAAGTGTTCGATTTCCTTCGTAGACGTACTAGGATGGATTCCTTTTAGAGATTGAATTATGTAAGTATAATAAGACTAGAGGCATAGTACTTGTACGCAAGTGACGCAGCCTCGTAGAAGTCTATGGTGACATACTGAACAGGTCGACTCTGTGCATGCGTTTGAGTCCAAAATTAGTTATCCTTATCTTATTTTCGCTTCTTTTTTTGGACCACATATGTACATATTTTGTAAAACTAACAACGTAATTTGAACTCGTGTGTGCGTGGCAGCTAGTGTTATATAATACTTTGCGCGGATTTGTACGGACTTTATTGCGACATTCTCCTTCTTTGTCAATATTAAGTCTAAGCTTTTAAATATACACAAAGTAACAAAAAATTTCGTTTGTAAAAGTCTTTATCTAATACATTTAGAGATACATACCTCTCGTTCCATACTTCCAATGGCTTTTGTTGAAATGTTTTGTCCAATCGACGTGGTATCTCGCGCCATAAGTTTCAGCGGCTGAATTTCACCTGAATATTTCCAAAGAACCTGTAAAATCAAAGCAAAGGATACTAAAAGTCGCATAATTTAAAGCACACGGTACAAAGCTTCTATTTTATTGAATCAGTTGCTGTATCTTTGTTCGATAGACTATCAAATACTCATCTTACCTTATCAGCATTGACTTGTGCGAAAATATACGCAGCATCATAAGGTCGCTGTAGCTCTCCATCCCTCACAGCTCGTAGTGATGCCGGCCCGCATCGGTACATGTCTTCTGATGTTTCCTGAGGAGTGGCATCGATAGCTTGCCAGCCAGAGTATTCATTGCCCAGATCGGGTCGTTCCATCCATACCTGGAAACAACAGAGTATCAGTTACCTGCATTGGACTTTTTGTTGGCTTTGTGGTTTTTATAGAAATACCACTTCTATTTCGCAATCACTTTCCAGTATTGAATTCAATTTAGAGTGTAACTGCAAAGTGATTTATTTTTGATTATTATTCGAGAATTATTATGATTATTCAATAGTAAGTAAGGTGACTTCTTACTTCAATACGATACCTATTTCTTACCTCATTCCACACATGGAAGTTCCACACAGAATCCCTAGTGAATTTATCAAGTGTGTTGCCATCATCGTCTTTGATGATATCAATTGTGAGACTCCCTTGGCTATCGTGCGCCGCATCGTAACCCGTTACAGGCCTGCAGGGAATTCCGAGTGCACGGCAAACTAGAACACATCAAGCAATACATTGAGTCATTGAATTATAAATACAGATTTCTCAAAATACATTCAGTGTTACCTAATTTCTGAACAAAGCTGAGATCCACTTACTTGTCGTTAGAACTCCAGCATATACCCAGCATTGCGCGTATTTAACAGGTTTCTTCTTTTCATAATACTTTTGTAAAATGACTAAAGAGCCTACCCATTTGAGGGGATGGGTGCCTCCGTCATAATCACTCAACTTTGCTCCCCAGTTTCCAAATAGCACTCCATTGTCATCTTGCACATTGATAGCAGCTGTAAGAGCACGGGTTGTCCGTATAGGGTCACCTCTTGCTTTTCCTTTCACCTGAATAAAAAAACATTGTTAAACATTATAAAGTGGGTAATATTATTAATAATAAATTCGTATTGGCTCAGTGCATACCTTTCCAACTTCTCTGACTAGATAAAGCGCACAGTCGAGTATATCTTTATCATATATAGCGTAGTTCCATGGAGTAGGTTTAATCTGGTTGTAGACACCTCTGAACATCAGCCCACCGTCTTCTTCTACATACTCAACACGGTGACTGTGACCTTAATTAAAAAAACCATTAAACACGTAAAAATAATATTTTGTGATTAAAATATTGTGACGAATTCTTAATTATCATACCTGGCATGTAAACACTATCATTCAGGCACCATGGATTGAATAGCACATAAATTGGTTGTGGATGTGTGTAACTCAAAGAGCTACCTCCGGCCAGTTTGGTATCGATATCAATCTTCCACGGCGCAACAATGCAGTCTACCGCCGCGGTCACCGCTACCATCAGATGGGAATCCATCTGACCTTCATAAGTTGCATTCCAAGCTCCCATAGTCTCGGATCCTTTCTCCAATAACGCTACCGCTGCCGATGTATCATCAGACGGCCCACGCTTCTCCACATCTGGAAATAATTCATTCAATTATGCAGCTGATACAGACTGCTCTTAAAATAAACACTTTATAGGTAGGTACATGAGGGGATACTGCAATGATAGTATGGCCTTCATACCTGCTGCGTAGAAAATGAAGGATATAGCATCTTTGTTAGCGTCGTATGGTCTGTTGAGTAAAATATCTAATTTGAAAGACTGGCCACGTCTAACCACTAGACACCTGTCAACGCTTCTCGTCATGAGATTGAATTTGCTCGTGTGATGATTCTCGCCATTTGCCTCAATGCAGAAATCTATTCCTTGTACGGAGAGCACACCTTGTCGGGTGCCGTCCACGACATCTGAAAATTAAATTACACTTTATAACACTACAATATTATCCCAAAATTCACATAATTAAATTCTTCATAAATATGCAGCTAAAAAACACTGCTTACACTTTCGTTTTAGAAGAAAAGTCAAATTGGAGCTGATAGCTTGTAATGACTTAAGAAAGATTAATCCAGATATCCGTAAGTATCCCTCTACATTAATTAAAATTATAACTGTACCTACAGCTTTAAGTAAGTCATAATTAACAATACATCTGTGAAGGATTACCACAAATTTTCGTCATCGATAAAACTTCCCACCTTGAGTCATTGGCGTTATGCCAATACTTCAATCATTGTACATAGAATCTTGACACTCAAAACGTTTTTCCGTTTCAAAATATAATAAAGTATATGAAAAGATTCCATAACCCTGAAACTTTAAGGTGCCGTTGTTGCTTATAACAAACTATTAAAGCACAAATTATGAAATTATGAAAGCACGAAAATAAAATTGCCGTTTGGTTCTGTTTCTCTCATAATCCACGGTATTGTTTATAAAAATAATACCTAACATATTTTACATTACGTTGCATTAAACTGCACAATAAACGCACCTGGTTCAAAAGGGACTATAATGTATTTTCGGCGCCTTCCAAAATAGTACCGCCACAAATTTTTCATATATTCCATTTTTTATTTTGTTCAATTGTATACTGTTATCACACTACACAAATTTATTGTATTGTATATCTTCTAATGTTCGTTCGATATCGGTTCAGTTCATAACTTGTTAATTGTACTAAACGTCTAAGTCCGTGAATTCACAGTCATAGACTGCTGGTACTGTGTGGGCCTTCCTGATCCAACTACTGATGATGTCATGGAGTCAATAAGACGCGAAAATCTGCATCCAGTACCGAGAAACAGCGTCCATTCATTCACAGACACCAAGGCTATGTAAACATTAGTTTTTGACAAATTCATGCCCATAAATATAGACATGGCGCCTAAAATAGCAGTTATTGCTTGCTGATGAGATAAAAATATTTAAAGACTATGTGTATGGGTGTGTAACGCATATATCATATTTATTTATTGGGTGTGTGAATATGACTCCGCCCTTTCTCAACAGATGTCGTTTTTAGTATTGTTTACGTGTACTAATAAATGACCATACTTGTATTCGATAGTACTGAATGTCAGCTATCTAACGCATTTTATGATATTTGGTTGAAGTGTAAGCAACAATTGTTTTCACCTTTTCGAAAATGTCGGTTTTTATTCCAAATAAACGTCATTTGCGGGAAGTGTTATTACATTATTTTATTGCGAAGAAAACTGCAGCGGAAATTTATCGTTTGCTTGTGGAGATTTATGGTGAGTCCGTCTAATACAACTTGCAAGGAATGGTTTCGACGATTTCAAAATAACGATTTTAGTACTGAGGATAAAGAACATGGAAAACCACCAAAAACATTTGAAGATGCTGAATTGGAAGCATTATTGGCGGAAGATTCTTGCCAAACTCAATCAGAATTAGCTGCAGCATTAAATGTTGATCGTTCAACTGTTGCAAAGCGTTTACAAATGATGGGAATGATTCAAAAAGCCGGTGACTGGGTTCCACATGATTTAAAAGAAAGAGACATGGAACGTCGGAAAACCATTTGTGAAATGCTGCTTCAAAGACAGCAAAGAAAAGGATTTTTGCATCGGATAGTCACAGGAGACGAAAAATGGATACACTACGAAAATCCTAAACGCAAAAAAGCTTGGGTGAAACCAGGCGAACCAGGCCCATCACAGCCAAAAATAAATATTCACTGTGCCAAGGTCATGCTCTGTATTTGGTGGGATCAGAAAGGTATTGTATATTATGAGTTGCTCAAACCCTCTGAAACTATTAATGGAGAAGTTTACCGACGACAACTAATGCGTTTGAAGCGAGCCATAGAAGAAAAACGACCAGAATGGGTGAATAGACATAACAAATTAGTTCTTCAGCATGACAATGCCAAACCGCATACCGCAGAAGTCGTAAAAAGATATTTAGAGGGACAGGACTGGGAAGTGTTACCCCACCCGCCATATTCACCAGACATAGCTCCTTCGGATTACCACCTATTCCGGACGATGCAGACAGACCTTACTGGAGAAAAGTTTACTTCATGTGAAAGTATCAAAATTTGGATTGACAACTGGATAAGCTCAAAAGACCAGGACTTCTTCCAGCAAGGAATACGAAAACTACCTGAACGATGGGCGAAGGTTGTAGCTGCAGATGGAGCATACTTTCAATAATTTTTTTTTTTAATTTTGTAAGCGAACAAATGTGTTTTATTTTGACAAAAAGGGGCGGAGTCATATTCACACACCCCAACAATCAAACCCAATAATTGTTGTTAAGAAACAGAATCAATAGGTGATGGTGATGTTGAGCGGTATTCCTTCCTCATATACATTAATATATCAGTAATTCAGTTCTCATACACATCCAGAACGTATACACCTATGTAAATACTGTGATAAAAAATACAGTACTGGTACTAATAATTACACGTCCTAAATTACAGATTTGTTCCTGTATTTAATGTTCCTGATTGAACCTGTTCAATTAGGATCTTTACGCTCTTGAACTAGGGTCAATATGTGTCAAACATCTTTAATTTTATACCAGTTTAGAAGTACCTTACTCTACTTATTGACTTGACTTCTAATACTGATGCAGCCGCCATTCTCAGACCAGCTCAATAGTGACCTTATGTTGGATTGATTTATGATGTAATTCGCAATTGACTTGCAAGTACTTACAAATTAATTATATTGACTTGCAAGTACTTACAAATTAATTATAAGTACTTACAAATTAATTATAATACAAAGATCATAATTATTAGTACATGCTTTTTTTAAATGAAAATTATATCAAATGCTTTCGAAATGCTCACTTACAATTAACGAATGGCATTAGAAATAAGTCCACAGCTTATGGATAAAACGTGTAAGAAAATAAAAGATTAGAGAATCGTGGGGCTGCCCGCTCACACAGCGGTATTTTTCGTACTTTTAGAATTTTTATACACGTTGTAGCTTCTTAATGAAAGGTCCGGTTCTTGAATACACAAAGTATTTTGACATTTTATTTTTAATAATATACAGAGGGCTATATATGCACATAATCAACCTTGATTATGAAACTATTTACTTAGTTGGATAAGGATTAATATCATAATACGAATATTTCGACTCTTCCCGCGTTTCGCCCATGCAATATATATTCAGATAAAAGAATATTTCAAATGAGTGTTTTTTGAGCTTTTTCATTAATAAGAAACATACAATTTTTTTTTTTTTATATTTATAAAATTAGATTATATTATACAATATAATGGCGGATTTTGTAAGAAATAACAAATAATACAATTGGTGCAAGTTCGAATCGTATTTGAGTAGTTTAATTCCCTTGCAGTACCTAACAATTGCAAGAACGTCTCCTTAGATGCGTAGGTTTATCCTAGTATTCTATGATTTCATGGCCGTGTGAATACGAAATTAATAGTTTATTCCTACACACTCCGCAATTGGTATCGCGTAGGTTTCTATAGACGTGTTTGACGGTTTCTTATGCAAAAATGGCCAAATGATTCCTTATCCGATTGTTCAGCCTTTTGTTCATTTAATTAGCATTAGCTAATCTAATTGCTACAGGTTACTGGGTGCGTGTATTGTGTTAGTGTTCGGGCAGGATGGATGCAAATTTAACTACGAAAATGTTTAAAATGCAAAATTATTTACTCACATATTCTTACATCGAAATGATTTGTCAAAAGTTTGGTTTAATATTGTATCGGGTATAGAATCGAATGAATGCTTCTAATAACATTTCATCAAATTTGTACCTATTGCTTTCTTATATAAACCAGACGGTAAATGTAGTAGGATGTCAAAAACAAATCAAAAGTCAACATAAAGAATCGATTGAAACATTTCTATTTGTATCATATCAAAATTACTACGAACTTGCTTAAGACGAAAACAACAAAGACGAAAAAAACGACGTCAGTTTTTTCCAACAATCAAATATTTTTGCTATCGTTACTTTGACCTTTCTACCAAATTTGTATCAACCGACCACAAAACAGACTCCATCTATCGAGTCAGTTGGATTTTTTGTTTTTCTTTTTAAATCGTGAATGAAAATCTACTTATTAGTAATCACTATTACTAATTCCAAGTAAAAATTAAAAACAAAAAAATTCCTATTGCTATTTTAAAATACTTATATATAATATTATTCAATAAAGTATCAACCCACATCGTAATTATTTTTATTCTAAATCTGGGCCATCACCTTTAAAGCCAAATTAGATTTGAAATGGCAATTTTTTTTATTTCAATTATTTTATTTCAAATTGAATGAAGCCTTATCAAAAACCACTTTTTAACCGCTTTAATAAAAGAGGAATTTCTTAATTTAGTTGTATGTTTTTTTTTTTAATCTTTGTTACGCATTTTCTTCGCCAATTGTAAACCATTTTGGAAGATTGACCCCATAGAAATATCACAAAAAAAACCACCTCTAAGGGCGTAAAATAGAATTCGGTTTATTCAATTATTCAATCAGTCAATTAATATACGGACACAACGCGAGCTAAGCCCTGGGCAGAAGCTAATGATTAACAGAACAGGCGAATCAAATACCTGTCATATCAGTAGCATAGTGGTGTCAGTAACCTAACGAATCTTAGGTATCACTGTTCAGAGATAGCGCGTAGGTCGAACACAATAATTTCAAATCTATTTAAGGCAAATTGAGTAGGTAGGTTCTAAAAGTTGACGGACTGGACCTCTTTAAATGTACCGTTGTCCTCTGAAGGTAAACTTGTTGCTGGTACTACATTCAATCTAACTTAATTATAGCCTTTTTACAGTTAAACTAGTTTTGTCTACTTGTTGATTTCCTCAGATATACAGCTCTAAGACATAAATCGAATTGTATTGCACCAATCACGCTGAAATATGAAAAGTAATATATTTATTTAATATAACTTTCATTTTACCGACTCTCATATTAAATATAGATAAGGGAATTAATACTTATCAGAAATCTAGCGGTAATAGTACTTAGAATGGGCTTCGCTTAGTAGCTTAGTTTGTAGTAGCACTGCATTAGGAGCGAGAACCATGGGTTCCGTTCCCGGCTGGGGCACACTTTGGTGAGCATGAAGTTTGTTCATAGATCTTGGTGTGTGTATGTGTGGGTCCACACTACCCATACACATACCCGACACAGCAGACACGTGTGAGAAAACGTTTAAAATAAAATCTTATTATAGAAAATGACCTAACAAACTCTACCACCAAGTTTTATAAATTTCATTTTTCCCTATAGAATGGTTGCTTTTTAGTGAATTTGTACTGGTGTATTATATTACCTACATACCAACCTAAATATCTTAAGTCACATCCGCACACGTTTACCTTGAGATGATATAATACAATACGGCGCATGTATGCGCCTGCGCATTTTATCATAAATCCTGTTTTTTAGTACAACAAAACAATGCAGTACTTATATAGATAAAATCTATACTTCCGTACTTGCTATTGGTCAAGACATGTAACGACTTAACTTTGGATAGGTATATTAATTAAAGTAGCGTGACAGACACAATGTCCCTTAATTATTTGGTTTTAGGTTGCATAAATTTACTTCATTCATTTTTTTAAACTTAAATCTAGATAGAGCAAGAAGAGTTCCATTATAAGGATGTTCTTTCATCGATACCTGTGCAGGCTTATCATTATGATAACTTTTAAGTGTGTAAGTGGTAAATATTTTTCAAGGTGTCACATATACATTTTCTGAACCACCATCTGAATCTCAACCATCGACCTTCGGATTGAAAATAAACGACTATAATACTTTGTTAAACTATTTCCTATGCCTACAATAATTAGCGATCATATATACCAAATAATACTTGGTAAAATGCACCTCAGGAGGGCAACGGAAGTAACACAGTGTGCTCAGTTGATTCACTGAATCTATCATGTTAACTGAGTTGCTGGATACATAAGGTTTTTCAAGTGCCAACCAGTTTGCAAACAGTGGCTTTACGATACTTTACTTATACGAAGTGTGCTAAGAAAGAAACAAACAAAGCTATTGAAAAATGACCTCAATTTTCATATTTAACACAGCTGTTTGCAATACCACCTGTCTTATTTATAAACCACTTGAAAAAGATGATAAGTTACACTGACAGTCATTGGTATAACATCAAAGGATTCTTAAATATGTTTCATTGAATTTCAAAACTGCAATATCTTGAAATATTAACATTGGCATCTACTAATAATAAATACTAAAACAATAAAAGAAGGATGACGACGAGGAAAATAGCAGAAATCATCAAAATAAAATGGCAGTGGAATTAGTATATTCGAATACACAAGTCATAACTAAATATGTCATCTTTGGTCATTTATCGGCTAACATTCAGCAAAATTGACTCATGACATCATTTACGTAAATTAGTTAACCTTATCTTGTCCTAGCCTTGACCTACCGTTTCCATGAGGGATGTCTGATCGAGGAGGTCGCGGAAGCTCCTTGAGATCATAGGAATCAACTCTATGATTCCAGCAAATGCATCTCGGAGGACAATAACTGCGCAACTTGCTCGTCACCGCACCCATAACTCAGTCATCAGTGAAATCATAAAATCTTGGAATTCGGCCACTTCTATATTGATTATCACATTGATCGCGGCATTAAACTTTATTAGATCACTACTTCGCGTAAGACCGCCACAATGTAAACAATACTGTTATTATTAATCTCCTCTCGCGAGCTCTTAGATACGAAAACAAACTTTTAATTTCAACATAATCTTGCGACGCGTGCGCCGCTTAACGTGTTTAAGCTTGCTGTGTGCTGGACCGCATCATCGCTACCTTCATTGATTCGTGACGTGACCCTTATCAGTAGTCTTATTCGTGACCGTTCTGTTTTATTTATGGCCATTCATGTCCTATTCGATGAGTAATAATTAACTTTTCGTAATGGTTATATTTTGACGTCACACTTGTAAAATTCAATTAACGTCAATAGCTACGCGTCATTGCAAGTATTATGGAACCAGCACAATAACCGAGGCCTACGTGATTAGGTACCTGAGACCTACGACACCATTAATTGAAGACTCAAGTCTTGAGTATCTATCTAGCTATCTGAGTGTTCAATTAATAAAAAAACAACATAACATGGATAGATAGATATGCGTAACGCAAAAAATACCTAGGTGAGGTCATAATAGTGCTAAGGTCTTCAAAAATCTTTATAAAATAAAATGTTAACTTTGTAACTGATTCAAATATATAACGGAGTAAATTTTGCTGAACATTAAAGTTATGTGACGGAACGAACCTACCTTTTGGTAAGTGGTTACCCCCGCCCATGACAGCAATAAAACTCAGACCTAGATTTGGATCTTAGCCTCATGCGCCCGTGATTTCACCGGCACCCACACCCTTCCACCGGAGCACAGTGATGCGAGCACTACTGCTTGGTGCCAGTACCTCTCCGGCCGAACTTGGGTCAAGTTCTACTGCTACTTTAGATTGCTCCTTTAGCACCAACCAGAGGACACGTGTAGGGATTCTAAGGGTATTCTCCTACGGACGCGAGCAACTTGGTCCCCCAAAATTATTGTAATCATCATCATCATCAGCCCTTACTCGTCCACTGCTGGACATAGGCCTCTCCAAGTAAGCGCCACTGAGCCCGATCTTCGGCTCTTCTCATCCACTTCCTTCCAGCCACCTTTCGCAAGTCGTCGCTCCACCTGGCCGGGGGGCGCCCCACGCTACGTTTGCCTACACGCGGTCTCCACTCAAGAACTCGTCTACCCCAACGGTTATCGGTTCTTCGGCATATATGGCCAGCCCACTGCCACTTCAGCTTGCTAATCCGCTGGGCTATGTCGATGACTCTGGTCCTCTGTCGGATTACCTCATTCCGGATCCTATCTTTCAGAGTGACTCCAAGCATAGCCCTTTCCATAGCTCGCTGAGCGACTTTAAATTGGTGGACTAGCCGCACCGTGAGTGTCCACGTCTCGGCACCGTAGGTCATGACAGGTAGGACGCACTGGTTGAAAACTTTCGTTTTCAGGCATTGTGGAATAGGCGACGAAAAGACTCGACGCAATTTCCCGAACGCAGCCCAGCCCAACTGGATTCTTCTCTTGGCTTCCTTTTCGAAGTTGTTTCTACCTAGCTGCAGTATCTGCCCGAGGTAGACATACTCCTTAACAACCTCGAGAGGAGCGCCTTGTACGACGATTGGTTCCGGATTGATATGCTCATTGAGCATAACCTTGGTTTTGTCCATATTCATCCGGAGACCAACTCGTTGAGAAGAATCAGCTAGGCCGTTAAGCATGTTCTGTAGCTCCTGCAGCGACTCCGCCATCAGGACTATGTCATCCGCGAATCGCAAGTGTGAGATGTATTCGCCATTAATATTAATGCCCACTTTTTTCCAGTCCAGCGTCTTAAACAAATCCTCCAATGCGTTGGTGAACAGTTTCGGGGATATAACATCCCCCTGTCTCACCCCCCTGCGCAATTGGATGGGTTTAGACTGCTGGTCCTGTACTTTGACACTCATTTTGGCGTTTTCATACAGACATCTCAACACTGCGATATAACGATAGTCCACTTGGCACCGCTGCAAGGATTCCAAAACAGCCCAGGTCTCGACGGAGTCAAAAGCCTTCTCGTAGTCCACAAATGCTAAGCACAGGGGCCGATTATACTCTTCGGACTTCTGTATAATCTGCCGCACTGTGTGGATGTGGTCTACGGTGCCATAACCGCTTCGAAACCCGGCCTGTTCCGGTGGCTGAAACTCGTCGAGTCTTCTTGCAAGACGATTTGTGATAACTCTTGAGAACAACTTATAGACGTGGCTCAGGAGTGAAATGGGGCGATAATTTTTCAGTAGTGTTTTGTCCCCTTTCTTATAAAAGAGGACAACTATGCTCCTGTTCCACGCCTCCGGAGTTCTCCCACAGCAAATGACGGAATTAAAGAGCTTCTGTAGTTCCCTCACTATCGGAACTCCACCTGCCTTCAGAAGCTCTGATGTGATTCCGTCATCACCGGAGGCTTTTCCGTTTTTAAGTTGTCTCAGAGCCATATCAATTTCGTCCACGCTGATATCCGGCAGCTCGTCTGTAAAGTGGCGTGTTAGTGTTGCTCGCGAATCGTGGTTATCGACTTGAGTGGGCTGTGCACGCGAATCGTACAACTGGCCGTAGAAATCCTCAATTTCGGAGAGAATCTGCGACTTCGACACGACGGTATGGCCGTTCGATGTTTTTAACTTTGCCAGGTGGCTCCTCCCAAGTGGTTGGCTGAACACTTTCGACCCTCGGTTTTGCTCAATCGCCTTTTCGATGCGACGCGTACTGGAGCACCGAAGGTCACGTCTCACCAGCTTTGAGATCTGCTTGTTTAGAGCCGATACCTGAGATGAAGTAGACTCGGAATCTTCCCGTCTTTTGGTCATCAGTCGCAAAGTCTCTTCCGAAAGATCAGATTTCCTGCCCATACAATTAGCCGTGCAAAATTTTGTGCCTTCTTCCCTCACGATTTCAACGATCTTTTGGAGTTCCTCGTTTACGTCATCTGTGGGTTCCACAGCAGCAAATCGATTTTCCAGAATTTTCTGGAAGGCTTCTGATCCTGCATTGATTTGGAGCAGATTAGGCCGGAGTGTGGACTTCATCATGCGGTACCTTTCTAACTGGACATCGATACTTAGGGTGCCTCGAACCAGTCTGTGATCGCTTCCGGTATTAAACCTGTTGACCACTGAAACATCCCTAAATATGTGTCTTTTGTCCGTCATGATAAAGTCAATCTCATTTTTTGTCACAGTGTCGGGGCTTCGCCATGTCCACTTTCTCTGGGGCTTTTTCTGATAAAAAGAGTTCATCAAGAACAGCCCCTCCTGCTCGAGAAAGTTGACAAGCATTTGCCCCCTGTGATTTCTGCTTCCAAATCCATGCGGCCCTATTTTCGATTCGCTGCAAGATTGTACTCCCACTTTAGCGTTGAAATCACCCATGACAACGTTGAAGTGAGCTTTGGTGGTGTTGTGAAGGGCTTTGGATATGTCTTCGTACATATCCTCTACCTCTTCATCCGAGTGTGTCGAGGTCGGTGCGTAGACCTGTACTACCTTTAAGCTATATCTCTTAGATAGTCTGAGTATCAGGTACGCTACCCTGTTCGACACACTGGAGACTTCTTCAACGTTGTCAGCGATGACTTTATTAACAAGGAACCCCACGCCACCTTGGGATGGTTCGTCGCCCTCACGAAAATACATAAGGTGACCCGACTCTAGAGTTATGGTGTCCTCCCCCTGTCTTCGGACTTCACATAACCCGAGTATGTGCCACCTTATTTTGTTCAGTTCCGTTTCTAATTGTATCAAGTGCTCGTCCAGCCGCAGTGTTCTTCCATTGTACGTCGCCAGAGTCATTTGTTTTTGGTAGCCTACCAGTCTTCGGTGATTCTTAGCACCCCCTGCCCCGCCGTTACCATGACCGCTACCTTGGCCAGGAATAGTGGGGCCGCCGGAACTAGGGGCCATATCTGTTCGTGCGCTTATCATAAGGTTTTTGTCCATAATCGCCACGCTGGGCAGACGTGTTGGCGATCGCAGGACACAGGTTGTCGTTCCGCTAATGCTGCTGCCCATCAGCGGTCAGAGAATTTAGACCTGTGCCTAATTTAGGAAGGGCTATACCGCCATCAACCGGTCGCCAGAGCCTCGTCGGTTACTGCAGGATGCACCACGTGCAGGTGAGGTTGACTTTTGAAGCATTAGATGGTGTGTTGCTCCCTTACATCCCATCCCCAAAATTATTGTAATACTACTTCCATAATAAAATAAAACAAGCGATCTATCTTTACCACAAATAAATAACTTCCATCCCCGAGCTATCTATATTTTATGTGATTCTGATGGAAAAAGCTATTATAAACACGATTTCTGTAGGTACATTAGTTTACAAATTAAAACTTATTTAATAACATCCATCCGCGTGATCTAATGTGATTCAGATGGAAAAAGCTATTATAAAAATATGTTCATACACTTAGAGACGGATAAAAATCAGATGAATCGTGAGACTAAATATGACTGAAAGTTTGTTCTGATGAGCAGTGAAAATGGCTAACATGATCAGCCTATCTTAGTTCACTGCTGGACATAAATCTCTCGCAGAAGGAAACCCGATCTTTCGCTATCCGCGTCCACTTCTAACGCGACCAACCGATATATATCTACGAGTATGCACTGAACATAGAAATGATGCTCATAATCGGCATACTGAGTAGGCGTGTTGATGTTGGCAATCGTAGGGCACATCTTAACGGGAGCTAATTCAGCTGTCCATGTTGATGCTAAGATTTTTTCGGAACTCGGGTAAAATGTTATTATACTAATATCATAAATTCGAAAGTTTGCCTGTTATGTATGTTTGTTACTTGTTCACGCCTTAACGACTGAACAGATTTGGATGATTTTATTATGAAGGTCATATCTTCGATTAAATAGGCTACTTTTTATACTGAATAAGTTAAGTCAGTTATTTCCCATCGTCTTTTAAACCGTGAGGCGCAACTAGTACCTATGAAACTAAATAATAAGGCCAAAAAAATATGAATTACAGTAAAACAAACATATAAAAAATATCAAAGATCTTACTTATAAAACTCTCATATACTTAATACTCAACCATAGTATGAATTATTTTAAGAAAAATGGTTATTAACGTTCTCTCCGAAGCACAGTAGCGCAGTTTTAAGCGCAATTAATGGCTACTCATCTCAGCGGTAGTTAAGCTAAGTGCTCAAAGCGCTTTTATGGAATTAATTACTGCGTAACGAAGCAATAAGATGATAAGCCTACCTGATGATAAGCTAAAGTCCCAAGTCGTAACTAAAACATTATTTCGGAACATACAAGTTGAATCTCACTGCGCCGATCTACATCTCATATGCCTATAGGGCGCCAGAAAATGTAAGCATACGATTGCTTACATTTTCTGGTATTGCCTTACTACTCCAAACGAATACTGTAGAAGGTACATAGTTGTACAAACATTTTACCCAGAATATAACTTACGTGATTCCGAACTCTTTAAGCAGTATGGGATACATGAATTAGTTGTACCAGGCACGAAACCGCCCGCTAACTTATTCATCACAGCATCCATAGCTCAAGATACAGAAGCGAATACTCCTCGCAATCACTAACACAACCCACTCTATACTTGACTCACAATACTTATGTCTACTCGACAGTTTTAATTGATCACTTTTAAATATTTTCTCTGATAAATATTATCAATTTATTCGTATATCGTGCTTTTGTTACCACGTCTGCGCCAGTTCTGCGATGGACTGTGCGATGGATGCTTTAAAAACCTTAACGGCTCTTATCAGGGTGGACTCTTATCAGCTCTAGGGCATCGAGCCCGGGTTTACCCGGACCGAAAAAACCGAGGATTTCCCGGTTCTGAGGATTACAAAAAATCCCGGGTTTGATTTTTAAAACTCGGGTTTTTCGGTTTTTTTTTATACTTTTGTTTTTGTTATTTATTATTTTTTTGATGAATGCAATAACAAGTAAATGGAATAAAACCTCGCTTTGATAAATTATTATTTACTACGTAAAAATTAGCTTCGTTCCTACCAATAAAAGAAGCCATGCAAGTTAAATGGAACGCGCGCGTTGCCTTGCCAAACTTGACGAGGATGAAGATTTGTCTTATCGGTATTGGCTCAAAGACTGCGAACTGTAGAATTTAACGACGACACGAATTCTACAGACAATGATGAGGATGGTGTTGATTTAATAATGAATCCTCGTTTATGGAGTCTTTCAGTTCATAGTCTTTTAGATACAACCATCTGCTATCAAAAGTACGAAAAGTGGTAAAAATCTTCAAGAACTCTCCGACAAAAAACGATGACATCCTTCAAAACTTGTCAGAGCTGATTATGGACAGGAGTACTCCCTGCTGTTAGATGGGAATACGCGCTGGAGTAGCATATCTGCCAAGATAGATCGGTTTCTGAAATTGAAAATATCTATTACAAAAGCTTTAATTATTTAATTTAAAAACAGACATTGCATTTACTGATGATGACTGGAGAAATATAGATGAGATCCATAAAATATTGGATGTTATTAAAACTGTCGTCAAGGCGCTATGTCGACGCGATGCAACATTACTTACAGCTGATGTTTCCCTAAAATTTGCATTGAAGAAAATGGATGAAATGAAGACACCACTAAATAACAAAACGGCAACTGCATTGAGCAAACGATACGCAAAAAGAAGACTAACTCTAGCAGCAACACTACAGTACTTGACTAATCCGGGTAAATATTTTGAGAACATTCTAAATGAAGATAAAACTATTTTTTATCGGTCTACAGGTGATGAAATGCTAACCGAAATTGTTAATCTGATTAAACGCACCACCAAAAAACAAAATATACCGCTTGAAAATTTGCCAGCGCCAGACCAAGACCTGCGAGAAATTGACATTCAGTCGTCTACTTTGACAAATGAAGAGGAACTGAACAGACAGTTAAGTCAAGCTGTTGCTACTGATAATACTGCTCCTGAAACTGGATCAGCTTGTCCATCAGACGATTTTTTTACTACTGTGAGGGTAGAAATGGCACTCTTCGAGAATGACGGTACGCGACAGCGAGGGCTTTAACTATCGCTGGTATATGAACATTTAAGAACTATGGAATAGTTACTAGCGTCTAGCCGGAGCGTATATTTTCTTCGGCTGGAATTGTCTGCAATAGATTGCGTTCGTCTTTGAGTGACAAAACTTTGGATGCCCTGGGGGCCTATTATGAACTCTTAATTCCAGGCAATTTACGCCGTATTCTGAACTGCCCGTCATTTTTGTACTATAAACATGTTATTCCAGCCAGTCAGCGGTCACGTGACACTTGGCCGACTTCTGAACGATTATTGGCTGGAAATACCGTACTATGAGCGTTCCTTTGACATTTGAAACTATGTTTCATCTGTCAAATTTGTAACTATAAAACCATTCAGTCCAGTCGCGTTTCAGAACGATACATACAAAACTTGAATACCGGCCATAGACAACGAATCCATAGCAAGCCAGCTTGAAGTCGGCCAGCGTTAGGCATCTCATAGTACGAAATAGAACAAGGCAGTTTAAGGCCGTAAATTGAATTGCATGGAACTTGGATGGTTTTTAAAAAGTTCATAATAGGCCTCCTGATAAGTTTTAAGATATTCTAAAGAAAAAATAAATCTTTATCACTTTTTTAAACATTTTAATGTTTTTGTAATTTGTAAAGTACTGTTTCATTTATTTAAATTCTTTCTCATCCTTTATATTTTGTACTCATTGTAGAAAATCGAGTAAACGCAGATTAGTGTATTTAAAAAAAATTACAATAAAAAGATCGAAATGCTCGAAAAAACCGGGCTACCCGGGTTTTGATTGATCGTGGCACCGTAACTAAACTAAATACCCGTTTTTTAGCACGGCTCTTAGCCAAGTGCTACGTGCTACGTTTCATAAAACTTAAAATAAAAACAGTAAGTACCTAAGCGTATGGTATCGCTGAAAAAAAACTATCACGGGTGGCTACAATTAATCACGTTAATATACACCCTAATATTAACTTTCAAAGAAAAGGACCTCAAAAATATGAAACTGCAGTTGGACGTCGTTGAAAAAGTAATTTAAAGTACAAATTTCTCGGTGATGTTGAATATATTAACCCATAAAGTGAATCTTAAGTTGTACTTATTATTTTCTATGTTTTGTAATTTGATAGAGATCCACCGGGAAACTAGTCGGTATATAGGTACCTACTCCTTTCATAAATGGGCACGTGTTTTATGATTTATACTCTTGGCTACAAAAATAGATTACGTGTAGTAACGTCTGGTACCTACACTGAGTAAGGTAAGCTAATTGACGCACAACTTGTGCGTAGCATAAATTCACAGTTCTTTCCAGCATGATACCTTAATAACAAGGAAAATTAAATTAAATAGCTTATAGCATTAGGTATGTTATCCTAAAAACCATAAAAACCCGAGCAATATTTTTACCGCCATTACTATGAGTCATAGTAATCACTAGGGCATCGAGCCCGGGTTTACCCGGACCGAAAAAACCCGGGTTTTCCCGGTTCTGAGGATTACAAAAAACCCGGGTTTGATTTTTAAAACTCGGGTTTATGGGTTTTTTTAAATAGCTTTGTTGCCACGTTCCTACCAATAAAACAAGCCATGCAAGTTAAATCCCTCCGGTGGTCCGCCCGCGCGATCTGGTACCTTCCACTCTGCCTTGGACGACAAGGCGCACTATGGAGTCGTTGTTTCGCCTGGAAACGTGTCCAAAGAAGACGAGTATGCGAGATTGGACTGTGATAGATAGACGCTGCTTGATACCGAGTTCTTGGAGTATTGAGAGGTTTGTGCGAAACTCAGTCCACGATACCCCAAGCATTCTCCTCCAGCACCACATTTCGAGAGCATCTATCTTCTTTTTCTCAATATCTCGAAGTGTCCACGTTTCTGCAGCGTATAGAAAGATTGGGAAGACTAAAGTTCTGACGAGCCTGATCTTAGTGGCTTTAGTGATGTAGCGATTCCTCCATATTTTCTTTAACTTGTCCATTGCGGTTCTAGTGATCGCCATGCGACGCTTCACTTCATCAATGCATCCTCCGTCGTTCGAGATCAAAGCCCCGAGGTATATGTAGGAACGCACAACTTTGCAGTTCACAATCTGCGTCAATTCGGGCGAGTTATTGTTTGCGCGGTCTACTACCATCATTTTAGTTTTGCTGCGATTGATTTTTGGCCAAATGGCAACTGCAAAACGATTCGCAAAAAGAAGACTAACTCTAGCAGCATCACTACAGTACTTGACTAATCCGGGTAAATATTTTGAGAATATTTAAAATGAAGATAAAACTGTTTTTTATCGGCCTACAGGTGAAATGCTAAACGAAATTGTTAATCTGATTAAACGCACAACCAAAAAACAAAATATACCGCTTGAAAATTTGCCAGCACCAGACCGAGACCTGCGAGAAATTGACATTCAGTCGTCTACTTTGACAAATGAAGAGGAACTGAACAGACAGTTAAGTCAAGCTGTTGGTACTGATAATACTGCTCCTGAAACTGGATCAGCTTGTCCATCAGACGATTTGCTTACTACTGTGAGGGTACTACTGTGGCACTCTTCGAGAATGGCGGTACGCGACAGCGAGAGCTTGACCCATCGCTGGTATATGAATATTTAAAAACTATTCCACCTACTAGCATCGAGCCGGAGCGTATATTATCTTCGGCTGGAATTGTCTGCAATAGATTGCGTTCGTCTTTGAGTGACAAAACTTTGGATGCCCTAATAAGTTTTTAGATATTCTGAAGAAAAAAATCTTTATCACTTTTTTACACATTAAAACTGTTTTTGTAATTTGTAAAGTACTGTTTCATTTATTTAAATTTTTCCTCAACCTCTATGCTTCGTACTCATTGTAGGAAATCGATATCTAAACGCAGATTAGTGTATTTAAAAAAATTACAATAAAAAGATCGAAATGCTCGAAAAAACCGGTCTACCCGGGTTTTGATTACTCTTAGACCCGAAAACCCGGGTTTTCAAAATTGAACCGAGTATCGATGCCCTAACTATGACCCATGTCAACAATCAACACTGACAAAAACTTACACACGATTATGGTAATTTACTACGTGTGACATCACCACCCATGCTGGCAGTCGCGGATTAGCGCTCATGGCCGACTTCACACAATAAAATACCTTATTTCCTTAAAACACAGATCAATTCCGTTTAACCTCTGTAGGTCTTAGAAGGTCTTCTGTGAAGAATGTGGTCAGTGCCTTGCATCGGATTGTTTTCCTTCAAAGAATGTACCTATGTACGTTAAATGAATCATTAATTCAGGACTATTTCTATGAATTTAGAACAACTCTTTGAGAAATCCTATTAGTAAGTTAACATCGACCTAGTGACCTACATTGGTTTTCAGGTTTTCCGTAGAAGCGTACCTACCTCCTACTCAGCTTTTGTGTAGGTAAATACCATAGAACTGGACTTACCAACTGGTTTTAAAGGGAATTATTTAATTTGTTTTAGTCTTCTGTATCTTACTGTATCAACTCAGTATGACAAAGGTAAGGCTTTGTCATACTGAGTTCTTGATACAGTTATTTACGGGCAGCGGTAACCTCTTAAAATAAATTCAGTTTCTATTTTTAGTTCAAACATTTTTATTTACCTTATTAGGTAATACTTACTTAAATAACGTGTTTAACGTGAGAGTATGCACACAGGCAATGTTCAAGAGAAGTAGCAGCTATTTGTGAAACTTCAGTTAATATTTCATTGTTTTAACATTCTGACATATTTGTGGTAATAGCACACATTCGTTCCAATTCGGTCGATGGCTGGCGCGGCTATTTCTGCCATTACCCATGCCGAATATTTTGTGATATCTTTGTAACTGCCACGTGCACGAGCGGCTGAAAGGTTCAGCGGGCTAGGAACCTTTCAGCCATTTGCAATCAAATCTGAAAATAATTTTATCTGCTTACAGACAAACTGTATGGTACATACTTCTCGAACAAATCAATTATGGGTTCTGATCCTTTCCAAGTATGACGATATCTTGAGATTTTAAGTGTAGGTATTATATGCTTTGAACCGATATTCGAGACCTACACAAATGAGATAACATTACTTCCGGTAATACGTCACATCCCGTTCCTTTCCCCCTCACGGCCCGCCCCGCCCCTTTAGAGCGGGCGGAGGGGGTATAGTGCAGCTTGCCGCGGTGGCGACTTCTCTGCTCACTTTGGCATTGACTTTTGGTGAGTTCACACCTTCCTTTTAAATAAACAGCGTTGCTGTTCGCATAAGAAATTATTTTATTTTTATTTTTAGGACTCCTCTATTTTCGACCTTTTTTTTTTTTTAGCTAGTAGCAATGGACGAAAATAGATCAAAAGGCGAGTGTAATCAGGAACTTGCCCCGACGGAGAACGATGCTTTGAGTCTGTCTTCGTCATCGTCATCGACATCGAGTCCGGCAGCCCCTCGCCGTAATCGGAGACGCACCAGAAAAGAAGCAGCTGACGATAACAAGTTAGATGTGCTGGCGAATCAAGTAAGCGAAATTGTCAACTTTTTGAAGTGTAACCTGCCCGATAATTATAAAAATTACCGGGCTGATTCTGACGCTGAGTCAGACTTGGTATCTTTACACCCTGCAAATGACCTTAAAGTGTCACTATTTTCTGAACAACCCTTGCTGAGTGAGCAAAGTAAGACAAAGAAGTTAAATTTTGAGGTTAGTACCAATCTCAAAGAACCTGAGGTCAGTTGTGCTTCAGTGGATAGGCTTACAGTACTAAATAAGTTGCATCACTTTGAAACGAATGAGTGGGATAGGGTAAGATATGTCGAGACTGAGAAGAAATACGTAGCCAAACCAGGTTTCTATGAGCTTGATGTTAACACAGAGTTACGGTACTATGATTCAAACTCGAACTGGCTAAGACTTCTCGACAGATCTTTCGGTGCTATGACTCATGCTCTTATTCAACAAAATGAGCTTCTAAAACAGAATTTTAAGCAATTGATTGAATGGAGTCAGTCCCCTACTAGTGATTTGAGTGCAGACACACTGTTTGAGAAAATACATTCTCTATTTTCTGAAAAATCGCCTTACATGAAGGTATCGGAAGATTTGCTTCAATTGATCTGCGGCAGAAGAGCAGATACTATTCAGCGACGACGTGATTGCATTTTATCAAACGTCAAAGATAAATATGTGAAGCATGATTTCTCAAAGATACCACCAACTAATGGCGATCTTTTTAACCCGCAAGAATTAAGCATTTTTTTACAGAAGGCGGGAGGCACCAATAAACTGTTTTCAGCACAAAAGCGTTCTGCGGAAGAACCACACCTGATGTCTATGCGGAATAGACAAGATGGTATTCTAGCTAAAAGACCACGCAGGGCGTTTCGAGGGGTCGAACCAGGTTTCGAAGTACAACCTTCGACAAGCGCTCGAGCCGTTACATACAGAGAGTTTAAGGGTAAGAACCAAAAAGATTCCAATAACAAAGGATCGAAACGAGATGGCAAAAAATACCCTACTACCCACAATAGAAAGGCTGACAGGTACCGTAAATGACTCGGATTCCGATATATTTTATGCCGGGCGCTTAAAAGATTACATTCATGTTTGGAAGATCTTAGGAGCTCCCAACCATATTTTAAAAATAATAGGAGGGTATCGTATACCATTTCAAAAGAAACCTCCACTTCAAAATCCAAATTTGTTACAACGCTTTCAAACACCAACGAGTGTGTCTATGTCGGAGCAAATACAAATATTAAAAAACCAACAAGTGTTGATTCCTGTAGAATCATCTCCGAGTTTTGTGAGCCCGATGTTTTTAATAAAGAAATCGAACACAGGCAAACGTCCGATTTTCGATTTAAAAAATTTAAACGATTATGTATCGATGGTAAAGTTTCGTCTCATAAATGTACAGCGGGTACCAGCGTTTTTACAGGAAAACGATTGGGTAGTAAAAATAGACATTACTCAGGCATATTTTCATTTGCCCGTGGCCCAAACACATCAGCGCTTTCTCCGAGTCATTTACTCTTCGGAAAAAACACGAAAACCGGAACTTTTACAGATAACCTGTCTTCCATTCGGACTATCATCGGCTCCGAAGACGTTTGCCACGGTATCGAACTGGGTCGCACACCTATTTCGCAGCCAAGGCCTACGAATAATTGTCTATTTGGACGACTTCTTAATAGCCCATCAAAAGCGCCACATTTTAAAAGACCAAGCTGCGGAAGCTATTCGTGTCCTAACCTTACTTGGATGGAAAGTGAATTTTCAGAAGTCGGTACTGTGTCCCACCAAGATAATCGAATACTTGGGCATCTCCTGGAATCTCGCCACGAATTCCAAAAAATTACCCACCGAGAAAATACTGAGGATCTCTGCCAGAATCCGAAGTTTACTACGAGAAAATCGTTGGAGTTGCAAAGAAGCTCAGGGTATACTAGGCATGTTGAATTTTGCGGCCTTCGTCGTACCCAGAGGTCGACTTCATTGCCGCCCTATTCAGATGGCATACAACTATTTGCCAAAACAATGCCCATTTCTGAGATTCCCTCTAGACCAGCAAGCTGCAATGGAACTCTCATGGTGGCTCGAAGCACTGTCGCGTTGCACGCCGATACATCAGCGTCCGGTGTCACATCACATTACAACCGACGCCTCGGGCAAAGGTTGGGGTGCTTTAGTGAACAATTTTCCCATCAGCGGAGTATGGAACCCACAACAAAAACTATGGCACAGCAACCTAAAGGAAATGTGGGCATTAATAGAAGCGATTTCACAGTTCAAAACGAATCTGCGACATTCGACTGTACTAGCCCAGGTAGACAACAAAAGTGTAGTAGGTTACATAAAAAACGAGGGCGGCCTACGGTCGAAGCAACTCTTTCACCTAACTCGCACACTATTCCAACTAATAGACGACAACAAGATACATCTTGTAACCCAATATATTCCGGGGCAGTTCAATACCGAAGCAGACAGCCTGTCCCGACACAAACTACCCGGCGAATGGTTACTAACTCAAGATGCATGTCAGAGAGTATTCAGACGTTTCGGCGTACCCGAAATAGACTTGTTCGCCTCAAAGAGCGCACACGTGCTTGCGCGTTACGTCTCTCGAGATTGCAACGACTGGAGCGCAGAATATCACGACGCATTCAGCAAAAAATGGTCGTACACCCTAGCCTGGGTGTTTCCGCCGCCACACCTGATGCCACGAGTCCTTTCTCATCTGAACAATGCGGTAGGCCTTTACCTAATAGTGGCCCCCCGCTGGCACAGAGTGTATTGGCGTCCAGATCTGAAGTCGAGAGCGGTGAGTTCTCCTTACACAATAACCAATCTACGCAATTGCCTGGTAGATACGCGAACGCTACTGCCGCCACCCCAGGTCGACCAGGTGCTCCTGGAGGTATGGTTAGTGAAGGGAGGTGGCCACACTTAGATGGGTGGTCACAGGAAGAGCTTGATTTACTTAATACTAGCTGGAGGCAGTCTACCAAAAGAATGTATTCAGGTATATGGAAAAAATGGCAAGATTGGTGTTCTACTCATACATTTGATCATGCGAACCCGTCTGGTGCGCAACTAGCTAAATATTTGGCGTCACTACATTTACAACAAAAATTGTCATATAAAACGATTTTAGTGTACAAATCGGCGATATCCACCCTATTGGGTTCAAAATCTGGGACACTCAGCAACGATCCCTTAGTACATAGAATATTAAAAGCTATATCGCTAGCGAATGTTCATTCAAAACCCAAAGGAACACATTATATATGGGATCCGAGAGTAGTAATAGAATGGCTAACTTCTAATCTACCCTCTATTTTCAGCTTATATGAAGTTTCTCGACGCACGGCTGTAATTTTACTTTTAGCGTCGAGCCGAAGAGTGCACGATCTTACGTTGTTGCGCATCGATACGGACCATTTTCAAGATAACGGAAATAATATCATTTTGCATCCAGTGTTCGGGTCAAAAACAGATAACTATTTGCACAGACAGTCATCGTGGAAACTTAGTGAAAATAGTGAAAAATCTGTGTGTCCAGTTTGGTGGCTTCGAAAGCTAATTGATGTATCTTTACCACGCAGGCAAAATAGTGATTACAATCAATTATTCATTTCAACTTTAGGTAAGGTCAGGCCAGCTTCTCGAACCGTGATTGGGGGTTGGGTTAAAACTTTACTCAGAGACGCCGGGGTCGAAGCTAGTCCGGGTTCCACCCGTAGCGCTTCTGCTTCACTAAACTGGTTTGAAAATCATAACATTGATGAAATCATGGCAAAAGGAAACTGGCGTGTCCCCAATACGTTTGCAAAGTTTTATTCGGCCGAAATTAAATCATTCCAAAGCAATAAGAATTTATCTGTTTTCTTTGAAGCTATTGATTAGAAATAGGATTTAAGTTTGCATTGTATACATGATTCATGGTATGATTTGTCATTCTCCAACAATTTGTAATGCTTATTCTTTAATGGTGGTAGAATTATATTTGTTTAATAAAATAAAGTGGATAAAAACGTTATTTTATTTTGTTGTTGGTACTAACGTACCATTTTACTTTTACTAATAATATTGTAAAAGGTAAATTACAAGCTGATACAAGTAGATTTTTTACACATTCGTAGTCTTTGAATTAAGTATCTACTAGTAGTGTTTCTACACCTTGTTGACAGCCACACAACTTTCAACCATTACCTATCACACTTTGGCATTATTTAATCATTTCAGCTTGCCATCAGGCGATAATAAACATGTCTCATTTGTGTAGGTCTCGAATATCGGTTCAAAGCATATAATAGAATGTTTTACCTGAAAATAAAACAATTATTATATGCGAAACCATATTCGAGACCTACATTTTTAATTCTGCCTGTTGGCCACATCAAATGAGGCAAAGTGAGCAGAGAAGTCGCCACCGCGGCAAGCTGCACTATACCCCCTCCGCCCGCTCTAAAGGGGCGGGGCGGGCCGTGAGGGGGAAAGGAACGGGATGTGACGTATTACCGGAAGTAATGTTATCTCATTTGTGTAGGTCTCGAATATGGTTTCGCATATAATAATTGTTTTATTTTCAGGTAAAACATTCTATTATTCCTAAATTTGTTTGCACAGGGCTCAAACTTCAGGGCCCTGCGTGCTCCTAAACAAATATATAAAATTTGGCATAAAATTGCAATAAAACGTAATTTAATTTTATAACCCGACATCATTATTGTGTGATATGTTAGTTAAATATCTACTAAAATTAATATTCAAGGATTAATAACAATTTAATCTTATTAAGATAAAAAATAAAAACTTATTATCATTTTGGGCATTTTGCCAGACGTTTTTTTTTTTCGTGGGGAAATGCAGTCGCATACCGCCCTGCCACGGAGAGACAGAGCGGTTATGTGGGACTAGACCCACTAAAACCCCACAATTTTTTCCTCTGCCGCTTAGTGGCGGGAACACAGGAACGTTTTGACACACATCCGCGAACCCGCCGCGGCTGTCCGTTTCCGGACCCCTATCTATTTGGCATCGAGTGCCACGCCTTGATTAGCGACACGCCAGAACACATAGCGTGTCGCAACCACCTCGGGAACCTGGCCAGCGTAAGGGATTGCCAGCCCTGCCACCCTATAGTTTCACCACTGACTGGGCTTGTTTCAAAATGAGCAAAAAAAAAAATGAAAAAAAAAAACATTTGATATTCAATATATTATTTTAATCAAATTAAGATTTGTTTATGATTTGTTAAAAAAAATTAAACTAAAATACGTAAGCTAGTTCAATAACAGGATAAATACAGGATATTCCTTATTTACTCTGCTGCCTACCTTGTCCTACCATCTGCACCAGGTAGAATATGAATGAGGCATCTACTAGGGCTGAGGTTGCTACAATCTGGTCTATCACGACCAAGCATCGACACGAAAACTACCTATAATAACTACCTCGTTGAACTAAATATAATTAATGATTAGATATTTTTTTATTTATTAGCAAACTGACATTTCATTAGCGTGACTTATTTACCGTACCAGCCTCTAATGTTCCCACTGCATAGGACATCGGCCTACTCTCGATAATTGAGAGAGATTTATTTATTTGTGTTAAAATTAATATTATTTGTTCTGTGATGTGACTTGAAAAAATTGTATTGTGTTTAATTGATTGACTATGGATTTTATTTTATTAGAAATAAATTATTATTATCAAAAGTGAATCACTTTAGTATGAACGTATCGTACTTATCATCCAGTAGGCAGGTACCTACTGGATCTTCGCAACAAAGGACCTATGGTTCAGTGACCTCTACGATAAAAGACATGTAATTCCCCTAAAGTAACAACGTTTATATTTTAATCGGTGTCAGAGTCGATTTTGTTTTTAGGGTTCGGTACCCAAAAGTTATTGCTAAGCATACGACTTCGTTCTATCGGTCCCACCTTTAAAGCAAACCTTATTCTAAGAACAGAATATGCTATTATATAATATATAATAATGTGTGGCGGATATCCTAAAAATACGATTGGTGGTACGGAAAACAGTTTTTTTTTTAATATATAGGTATTGGTGTATTACTATAATAGGTATTTTGTTTCATTTGGTACTAAAAATGAAAGAATAACAGTGCAGTGAATGCATTTTATTTTTGAGATCCCAAAAACACACAAACAGTGCTAATACATATCTATTATAAATAAATACTTCTGTGTTTCGTTATACATAGGTATATAAGTTTTAATACTGTGATAATAATAGATACAATTTATTATAAAAATCTATTAGATAAATAACTTGCGATACATATATAACATAAAGGTAGATAATAAATGTACCTATAGGTAATACTTATGCCTAATCCCTTCTCGTATATGAGGGACAATTTAATTCAACACACGCAATGGCACTTGAAGCATCGGTTTTTCTTATAACTTACAAAACGTCATACATGAACTTAAATTTTAATCACACGGTGATCAAAGTGAATATATAATTATATTTTTTTTGTGGTTTTTTTTTTTATGATTTGTGCGAGTGATTCAAAGACAAAATCCGTATTCGAGCTGAGTCGTAGTATCACAATAAACACTATAGAGTCAATGCGCGGCCCGATTCAAGCAGTCGTTTTCACAATGATAACTTCCTCCTCCTGGTATACGTGTTGATCGGGCGCGACGTAAGACACGAAAGAGCGGTCCATCTGGACGGCGGGGGGTGAGGTAGGGCCCGGCGAGGTCGGCCGCAGGGGTGCGGGAGGCGAGGCGCGGGCCCCGGGGGCTAGCTAGCCGCGCACGTTCACCACGCAGCAGCCGAAGATCTCGTCCATCTGCCGCGAGGAGAAGGTCACTACGATGCGGCGCTCGCCGTGGCGGCGCGGCATGAACTTGTCCTGGTAGTTCACGAACTCACCCGGCTTCACGTCACGGAAGCGGATCTGGAAACCAAACCAAGAGTCACACACAAGTCAAAAGCTGTCTTGATCATGACTGAACGGTCAAACAATATAGGAAATAGTGATCATCAATATATGTTGTACCTGTCGTGGCCTCTGTACCCCGGCTCCTTCAAATGTGAAGTAGCAGTCAGTCAGATGTACGTTCAACGGGTTCTGGAAGCTGAACGTAACAGCGCATTCTTGACCGATGCAAGGCTGGCTACGAACCTGCAATGACACATCAAAATTAAAGAGTGCTCACAAATTAAACCATCATAATTAAAAAATTAAAAAACTCGTAGTACCTGCACTTGCATCCTAGGTTTGTGAAGCGGGAAGTCATCCTCGTCAGACCAGGCTTGACGGGTCTGTTTCACATAAGCCATAGCATGAACCTTGACCATAGAATGATCGACTAGCTTGTCCATATATTCTTGAGGAGTGACGTGCAACTTCAGCACTTCACGTTGTCCGGCGCGAACGATGAACTCGCCTTGAGCTCTTCGCAAGCGAGATGCGATAGCGCCAGTGTAGTAGCTGGCAGAAGCCGTCAACACACACCAAATCGTCCGGTCTTCGTGTGATTTGTTCTAGAAAACGAAATCTTAGTTAACATAGGGACAGCAATATAAAAGTAAAATGTATTGAATTGCTTGATGTTGTACCTGTATGTTCATGGTGCAATCGAATGGCTGGCCATAAGGCACAATGTCGATATCCATGAGGTCAAAGTAAACATCTTCGAAGTTTCGGTCTGGGTATTCGTAATATTGCTGCATGCGTTGGTAGCCACGACAAGAGGCGATGACAGCGAGGCGCTCAGGTGACGAGCTGTCCACAGCCTTATACTCGTGAGTAATCTCAAGCATATCACTTTCCCCTTCATCATCGTCGCGGTTTGGATTCTTGGTAAGAATCTTGCGACCCACTCTGCAAACCAAACTTATTTTTTATTCTGTTTCACGGGTTCCACGCCCGAACAACAATATGTATGGATGTAAAACTTACTGGTATTGATTAGAAGCCATCCTGATGAAGCCCCATTCAGAGTTTTCTTCCTCCTGGAAGTGGCACAGCTCCGCATTTAGCTGGCAGTACATGAAAGGCGTGTCGTATTGGAAGCCGACTTCACCGCGACGAACAGCTTCCACGCTAGCAGGTCCACATTGATATACTGACTCTGATTCCTCTTGCGGAGTAGCGTCGATGATCTGCCAGCCACTGTACCCTGGACAACAAAGGAAACGTAGTAAGAGATAATCTATATGAGACGAGATAAAAAGACCAATAAAAGTAAAGGGTAAAGGGTTGTATATATACCTTGAGGTAGATCAGGTCGCTGCATCCATACATCGTTCCACACATGGAAGTTCCAGCACGAATCGTAGCAGTCTTCATCCGGACCATTAGGAACCTCATTGCCGTCACGATCAAAGTACTTATCTACAGTGAATGTCCTGTTCGTGTCATGCGCCGACACGTAATTAGTCACAGATCGACAAGGAATACCTATAAAACAAATACTATTAATCGATACAATTCATATTGTATGAGCAAATCTACATGAACCTTATTGATTGCGTGGTCTTACCAAGGGCTCTGCAAATAGTGACAACCAAGCCTGAGTATACCCAGCATTGTCCGTATTCGACTGGCCTGCCACCATCAGTTAGGTAACGTTCCAGGATGGCCACAGAACCGGTCCAAGCATGAGGTGCCACACCATCCTTGTATTCACCATCATAACGCCCGACCATTATACCGTCGTCGTCATGGTGTGCGTTAATCTAATAAACAAAATGAGCATCGAGTCAAAAAAGCCCAAAGAAGAGCTGTCAAAATTTTTATTACTAAAAAACACACTCACCATAGCAGAGATGGCCCTGCAGACACGAACTGGATTTCCACGCTCCGAATGCTCGAGACCACTACGTTCCAGCATATACATGCAAGCTGGTAGCACCACGTCGTCAAACTGGCCGTAGATCCATTTGCGGCCCTTGGGCTGGCGCCAAGTCCCACACCAGATCTTGCCCTGCTCGTTGAGAACATATTCCTTCCTGAACGACTCGTTGTCCATGAAGACGGAATCCTCGCGGCACCACGGGTTGAACAGCATGTAAATGTCCTCATCGCATTTGTAGTCCTGACGGTTGTCGCGCTGACCATATCTATTCGTCTGAACCCAGCAGTTCCATACACCGACGGGAGCCGTTGCCGGAACGTGTACTTGAAAAGTGATAGTATTTCCGTCTTGTCGCTGAATGCTAATGTCCCATCTATCCATATCATGAGCGAGAGCAGCTAGGTTCTGCATAGAGCCATGACGTGATCCATGACGAGAACCATATCCACGACCAAATGACGAGTGCTGTGTGGTTCCACCGTAGCGGTCCATTATTGGCCTGTCCATTGGACCGTGTGGGCTGAGAGGGCTGTGCTGAAGTGGCAGCGGCTCGTTGCTAAACGAACTACGACGCACTCCGTAGGTTGTAGTCTCTCGCATGCCACTCATTGGACCCATAGGACCCATCGAACCCATAGTGCCCATTTGACCCATAGTTCCCATGGTGCCCATGGTACCCATGGTACCCATCGTGCCCATCGTACCCATCGTACCCATAGATCCCATGGTCCCCATAGTGGTGCTGGTATCCTGCATGCGAGACATGCCCATACCCATTCCCATTCCCATCATATCGCGTGAATGCTGGAAGACGCCTTGCTGGTTGCTCCAGTTCACGGGCAAAACTACCCTGGTTCCCTTAGTGACGCTAGGCTTAGGACCTGTAGATAGTAAAATAATATGTTATTCAAAGTAAATAATTAAATTAGACACCTACTTTCACGTTTTAGATTTTTTTGTACTTACCAAAGCAGAAGACAACACGAATCATGTCCTGTTGCTTGTCATAAGTCCTGTCAAACCGTACAGCAAAGAAGAAGTTCTGACCCCTTCGCAATACAGGGTTTGGCAGAATATTGTCGTTGACGAGATCATACTGCTCCGTATGGTGATCTTTAGAGTTATCCCTCGAATAGAACTCGGTAAGCTCTACTTTCAGTGGCTGCTGCGAATAGTAACTTTGAGGAATCATTTCCAGAGTGTCCTGGCGACGCCTTCGCTCGTTTTGGTCCGCCATCTTGCAAATCATGTTGTGGGTGTATTGGTTGTTGGGGCTGTTTCTCATGGAGTGCTTCATGCGATGCAGAGCTCCAGTGCTGTGCGATCGTCCAGGACGGGGCTGTGCCGATGGGCCAGCTCGCTGCATGGGCCAGCGACGAGTTTGCCCCGGGCGCTGGCAGAAACTTGAGATGTTGTAGTACGCCGACAAACCCGGAACATAGTTTGATGGCATCCCGCCGATCGTCATTTGCTGGTCCCTCATGCAGTTCAAGGTGCTCATACCAGAGGTGATTCCAGTGATGCCACCCAGGCCCATTCCAGTCATGCTAGAAGTCATGCTGGAGGACATCCTGTCCATACTGGATCTGCGAACCATGGACATATTGGCGTTGATAATGTTCGTAGAAGTAGATGAAGTCCAGAATCTAAGGACTGCACTGTGCTCCAGGCTTACACCAGAGCGAATGGTGCCGTTTGTTGGGTTCAAGCCCTTTTTATACAAACTGTCTAAAGTTAGGGATCATTCACCGACCAGGTTTCAAGTTACCATCGCAGGCGCCGTTTTTGCTAGTTCTTCTATTGTGTATAATCAGTCGCCTGTGCGCAAACCAGGACGTGTTTAGCAACTATTAACATTCGTTGTAGTTAAACTATCAGGCTTCCAAACAATAGACATATTCAAATTTAGTTTTGTTGAAAATGGGGCTGTATCGATTTTTTATCTCTTTCTGGCAACATCCAACAAAATTACCGGCCGAGTTAAAAAGTAAATCAGAGAACTCTAAAAACTAGAGTCATTCCTAGAGTAAAACTAGACTAAAACTCAAAAACACTGTTTAGTTATATGGTTGATATCAATAGAAGTGCCTAAAAGGTTTTTTTAAGTAGCCCTAATTTATTTACTTGATTCCGAACTGTGACACCTAGTAACTAAATATACCTACTTAGTAGTAAGTACCTGGTATCTTTAGACTGCTTTGTACTAGCACAATGTCTACCTCTACTTTGCTATTGTTTCTAAAACAATGGTAACGGACACCACTTCTGAGGGTCTACGGACTACTCACTTTTGTTTCATTCGTATTTTGTATCCACACGTTACTCACACACTAGCAAAAAGTTTTTTTTATCGGTAAAAGATTGGCAGCACCGGTATTAATTTATTTCCTAGCAACATCCGTTGCCTAGTTACGTCGTGATCGCTAATCAATAACAAACGTCAAAAGAGACTGAACTTAAGCCCAAGTCAGTTAAGATATTCAATTCTATGTTATTAATAATAATTGAGATATAATTCAAATAAAAGATAATTTGATAAAAACTATTCAGTGTTTGTTGTTATTTAATATATCTTCATCAATACCATGAATCTCTACAAACTATTCAGCTGTAACGCACAGATCCAGTACAAAAGTTGTTTGCTATCAAAAGCAATGTTGTTTACTTTGACTACAACAGTATTGAATATCGTTTTACCATTTATTATTGCATACAGAAGCAGAGGTAAGATTTCGGAATCTTCGCGAAATCGCGACTTATAAAATACCACGACGATTATTCGCGTTTACATTTTCCACTTCCCATTTATTTCAGGTTTTTGGCTGAGGTCGTACAGTTTCTATGAGCAGCCTAACGTGCATTTCACGTACGAATACCTGCTGGTCGCAGAGACTGAGGACCCAAGCCGACCTATAGTTTGTGGTGAAGCAGAATTCTTAGACGAAGATAGTCTCAGTGGAGAAGAAAACTGTCCTGAATTTAAGGTTTAGTATATTTTTATTATTAACTTCGGATAACTATTTTTATAATTAGCTGTTACCTACCATGATTCAAATTTCTAACTTTAACTGACGAACATCTAAAGACCACACCACACTATTTAGACTCGATCTATAACTTTCTCTTGATTACTTAGACTTAGACTGATTTGCATTAAGTCAGTTACTGACTTCAAATTTGAGGCAACTCAGACCGCACCCATGTAAATTAATGTGAAGTCCGTACAACGCTGTTACGTCAGTATTGAATAGAATATTCCCGATTAAATATTTTGGACTCCATCCCTTGTCTGCCTGGACTAAAAAATACTGACCTCGTCTAAACGATGAAGTCAATCAGCAGTAAATCAATCGCTGACACTGTATTACAGACGTCGTCAGTACTGTCTGTCTACGGTTGCAGGTTATCGACGCGTAGTGTCGAAAACTAAAGCGAAAAATAAATGACACGAGAGTTAAAGTATAATTAAATCGCGAAAATGAATGTCAATGGGATATTGGATCCAAAAATTATCTGATGTGAAAAGATGTTATCTTATCAGTGAATGCAAGTCGTTAAGATCACGTTTATTCTTGAAGCCACACTCTTAATTTGTTTTAACAACAAAGTAGAACCTCCAGTTTAATTTCTTTCATCTATCTATTTTCTTATTTATTTACAGTGTACGCATGTTATTCGAGTCGGTAGGGAAAAAATAATTCTTGAAACGTCAAAAATTTACGTAGGTTATTAATTACGAGTCCATGGTGCAGTCAGCTATTAGACCTCAACTGTCATTCTCAGACGGCATGTTTCAGTTGAAATCTAGTCCTTCAGGGTTTGATCTCGTGGGAATATGCCGTTTGGGTAACTTGTATGAGTTATAGTTACTTGTTGCAGTTCTATGAATATGACATCAGTGGAGATGGCATGAGCGACGTTATGGAATTCAAGTTTCGCCTGAATGTGCCGTATGACCACACCATTTCATCTCTCCTAATCATTTTAGCCATGGATTATCGGTTAAAGGTTAGTATTACATTTATTTTCCTAGTTATATAAATACTTGTGGAATTAAGTAACAACTTTTAAATCGAAATTATATGCTCTACCTATTTTACGGGATGCGTTGGTGGTGCGAAAGTAGCAATCTAAAGTAGACGTAGAACTTGTGATAAGTTTGCCGCCAGACCTGGTAATCCACCGCTTAGCAGTGGTGCTCTCGCGTGCTGTTCCAGCGAAAGGGTGTTGTACCGGTGAAAATATAGGCACATGAGACGTAACATCCCCGTCTCAGAGACGGACGCGACGCGATGCGACTTGGGTCTTTTCTGTCGGACTTGGGTTTAATGTTGATCACTTAACATCAGGTGGCCTGTCAGCTTCTCCCTTAGCCAACTTAGCCGTATATATAAATATTTTCAGACTGTCTGCCCGTTCCATATGCAGTCGCTAGCAGTCGTCAACAAAGAGTTTGCGGTGCTACCATCAAGCTACAGTTACTCAGGAGAACTTCAGCTGTACCAAACAACGGACTTACCTTGTATTTGGAATGTTCTGGACAACACCTACAACAAGTCATTATTTGGCGACCAGAGCGATGACAATGTGAACATACTGGATTATATCTTGGAAAAATACTTCGGGAGAGATGGTATGAGACCGGGCTTTGCTTGCTTATATAAATGCCCATGGTACATGTTGCGTTCGTAGGAGAGTAGTAGGCGATGATGTAATACTACTAGTATTACATCATCGTCTTAGAGTGATGGGGAAAGATCGGAGTCAATTTGCTGTTGTTTATAGGCGATAGTAACCACTAAAAGTTATATTTTGTAAAAATATGCGTTTTTACAACAAATACAATCAAACAGGTAAACTTAAACATCAAAACTCTATAGAAACACAAAATTACACCCAAATCTTTAGAGCCGCTGCCGAGATACGCGAAATAAATAAATATACAAGAATTGCTTGTTTAAGTAAATCAAACATGAAGTTCTCGGACAACGCGTGTCTAATTTTATTGTTTGATGACGTGCGTGACATGCCTACACGTCATCAAAAATCCCAAGGATTCATAATGATGATCGTAGTTGATGTCAATCGGACAGCAGCTTTTTGATAATACGAACTGCGCCCGCGGTTTTCCCGGATCAAAAGTAGCCTTATCCCGGATTTAAGCTATCCTGGTACAAAATTGTATCCTAATCCATAAATTCATTTGAGCGTGAAGGAGTAACAAACATACACACACAGAGAGACATACATTCAAACTTTCGCCTTTATAATTTTGGAGAGTCCCACTAATGAATTCCGTAACGAAATAAATATCTACAACCGCGCTCTTAACAGCATCTCAACACTATAACCTTGAAAAAATTATGATAATAATCTAGACAGAAAGAAAGAATAATTTACAGAAGTCAAACGCATAAAATAATAATTTTGTTCATTGTGATGAAATAAGTCATTTGTGAGATAGTGCTATGTAAAAAGCGGCAGGCGCTTTCCGCGTACCGGGTGGTGATAAAAGAGCAATAAAAAGTAGCATTAGAACTTGTGTAAAAGTTCGTCCGGAGAAGTACTGCCTGCACGCCCTGTCAAGCGCATGGGACATACCCGTCTCGGGTTGCTTGCGCAACCAGATGGGACTTGGATCTTCTCATACTTCGTTCGGGGAACATCTGAATGAATTGCTGTTGTTATGGGCGGTAACAACTTGGTTAAACTTGAGTTCGCCTCATCACTTCAGTAGTATGGTATAAAAAAACCTAGTCACCTTACGTTATAAGCATAGCTTTTGCTCATATTTTTATCTTTTCATATTTCATTTCAATTGTAGTCTTATAATTCGTATAATATTTAAACTTTATACTTTACAGTGACAACACAAACGAAAAAGACTTTCTCAAGAAACCAAAACGGGCATACTGGAACCATGGATATAACAATAAACCTCCGGATACCTGGAAGTCGAGTTTGGTACACACCGAGTATAATGCAAGAGTTGAAATGGGCCTGGCCACAGTACCTCTCGCTCCTATTCATTTTCCATTGGATATTTGACAGGATCAAAAGATTTGTGTTTAACAAACGCTTGGTTATGGCTTGGGAGATAGTTCCTTGGAAGAAATGATGCTTAAGAAGAATCTATACTTTAAATAATCGTATAAGACGGTGCCAATAACTATACTGAAATGTAAGATATATTTTTTCATGACAGTATTGTCATATTTCAAGTCCATACTGAAAATGTAATATATGACAGACCAGCTGTTCCCCGCGAATTCGCCCGCGTGGTAAACAATTATTTTGCGTGGCACGCAAACTACCAACATTAGCTAACTGCCAGTGAAATTCCAATCAAAGTCGGAGCCATTTCAGAGATTGGCTGGAACAGACGGACAAAAATGTTAAAAGTTGTTTTTTTTTTTGTTATTTGTTACTCATATACTTTCAAATGGATTTAGTACATAGCTGTTATTTTGACTTTACAAATAGACACTTCAATTACATTTAGTTGTACAGACAAGAATCCACTAGCTGACAACAATCACTTTTCACTGACATTTAGACTGTTGACTTTTTGGCTGTTAATTGCATAATGGAAAGAAATCCTAAAATATCCTATGAAGAAAGTGACAGATTGCGAATTTATGTTTCATGGACAACACAATTTTATAGCTGGCATGCTCCCAGTAGATCACAGAGAACAGGATCTACAGGTGTAACCGGAGTCTTGCAGATATTCTCAACTTTTTTAAATTACTTTGAAATAAAAGATGATAGAAATCAGTACCATCTTTTATTTAACAATAACATTCAAAAATATCTACTTATCTACATATATATTGTACAGCTTGTTCATTACTGGGTAAGTGTCAATGCAGGGAATGGGCTGCTCGTCTCTGCCTTAGCATCTAGTTCTGCTCGATTATCTTCAATTATAAATGTCTTTCCCGTGTAATCATCAAGTTGGACTAGGAGGTATCGGCAAACATAGTTGCCATAGTCATTCTGAAAAAGATAAAGAAGGCAATTAAATATAAGAATAACATAATTAGTAGAAATACAATGATTTGCATAGCTCTGGTATTCAAAAAAAATAAGTCTCTGCACTGATATAGCAGAGAGCGTTTAGCGTTAATGGAACGTATTATCAGTCTAAGAATAAAATAATTGTATTTACGAAACGACTTTATATTTTCCATTTAGTTAAGTGACATGACATGACTATCAACATCACTGTTGCTAGGCTACAACACTTTCCCTCAATTAACTAAACCAAGCTCTCCTCTGAGACGTGTGAATGTGATCCTTGGAAGTGGTTTCGTTAGAATATCCGCGATTTGTTCAGAGGATCTCACTCTTCTAACTTCTAATGCATTATCTGCAACTTGTTCACGCACAAAGAAGTGCCTCAAACGAATATGTTTGGTTCTCTTGTGAAATTCAGGATTGTGAGCTAATTTCACTGCAGCTTCATTGTCAACACTTAGATTTGGTACTGAGCTGAGCGTGGTCAATTCTTTGAATAGCCTTGTAAGCCACACCAGTTCTCTCGCAGCTTCGCTTGCGGCGACTAGCTCTGCTTCTGTTGTTGAAATAGAAACGGAAGCCTGTCGTTGGCTAAGCCACGATATCGCTCCTCCTGCGTAACGACACAATACTCCCGTTGTAGAGCGTCCTGTGCTGAGATCTCCTCCGTGATCAGCATCGCTAAAAGCATCTAAGTATTCCTTTCTATCATTGGAATTATATTTTATACCATACGATATTGTGCCTTTTAGGTACCGCATAATCCTTTTGACTTTAAGCCAATCTGCTTTGGTAGGTGCTTCGAGCTTTCGTGATACTATACCTACTGCATAAGCAATATCAGGACGAGTCGCAACCATTAAATAGGCCAATGCTCCAACTGCTTCTCGATATGGAAAGTAAGCATCGTCATCAGCTTTCCCTGTTTCAACAGTTTCTTTTTCTATAGGGGTTGAAATTGGGTTACAATTCATCATTCCAAATCTTTCTAATACTTTTTTAGTATATGCTTCTTGTTTCAGTATGATTGAATCATCACATTTCGAAATCTCCATACCCAGATAGAATGAAGCTGATTTCGTAGTTATCTTTATTCTTTGTTTAAGATCATTAAGAAATTCTTCTGCCATCTTTTGATTAGTTGCAGCTATGAGACCGTCGTCAACATAAAGTGATAACAAGAGTTTCTTGTCTCCTTGTCTCTTTATATACAGACATGTATCTGCACAACTTTGTTTAAATCCTAGTTTTATTAGAATTTCATGAAAACAGTGATTCCAACATCGTGGTGCTTGTTTCAAACCGTAAAGACTCCGATTAAGGCGACAAACTCTCTCTGTGCCATCTTCAAAGCCTTCGGGTTGTTTCATATATATCTCTTCTGTTATTTTTCCGTATAAGAATGCTGTCGATACATCAAACTGTACAAGGTAAAGATTTTCTGATGCAGCAATGCTCAAAAGGGAACGAATAGTAGCCATTCTTGCTACTGGGCTAAACGTCTCTTGATAATCGATGCCTTCTTGCTGTCGAAATCCCTTCGCCACTAAGCGTGCCTTGTAGCGTTCAATCATGCCATCACTGTTCCTTTTCAGCTTAAATACCCACTTGCAAGGTATGCATTTCTTATTAGCTGGTAAATTTTGAAGAGTCCAAGTATCATGCTCCTTTAAAGATGATAGCTCTGCCTTCATTGCAGACAACCACTTTTCTTTATTGTTACTGTTAACAGCCTGTGTAAAAGTTACGGGTTCTTCGCATAATACATGGTTTAATGATGTTACATAATCGTTGAATTTTTCTGGTCTTTTGAGTGAAGAACGATCACGCAGATCATACCTCTGTTCATGACTTTGGTCGATACTGTCATGAAACTCGTCATCTCTGATATTATTATCTTCATCACAATCTTCTCTCTCTAATTCAAGCGATTCTCTTGGTTCTTCTGGTAACGAATCATAGACATTATCAGTTTCTACTTGAGTTTCTCTCTCTGACTCAATAGGTTCTATGTCATCATTTGTAAGTTCCACTGGATCTGTAGAATTTATATCATCTTCAATTCTACGTTCCACTATGATTTCATCTCTAGAAGTATTGCAATCCGGTGACACTTTCAGTTGAAATTCATTTATTACCTTTTCATTAGCTGTCTCAGTCTTTGCATCTTCTGATGATAGAGGTGATTCATCGAAAATGACGTCTCTCGACCGAACAAGACGATTTTTCTTGCCGTCAGTAATCCAAACTCTGTAGCCGTCTTCATCATATCCGATAAGATATCCTTTAATAGCTTTCTTGTCCATTTTTTTTCGTTTTTGTTTTGGAATGTGTACAAAACATCTGCTCCCTATTATTCTGAGATGTTTTATGTAGGGCTTTTTTCCAAACCAGACTTCGAAAGGGCTCTTGCATTCTACTCTTGATGCACCTGTTAGATTTAGTATATAGGCCGATGTGTTTATCATTTCAGCCCATAGTTCTTGTGGAAGTGGCTCGTGCGCGTACATAAGTGATCTTCCAGTCTCGACAAGAGTTCGATTTTCGCGCTCACTACACCCATTTTGCTGTGGGGTATAAGGCATAACCAACCTTTGCTTGATACCATGTTTATCTAAAATACTTTTGACACTTGTGTTGTCGAACTCTCCTCCGTTATCGCTCAGAATAGTTTTAATTTTATGGCCTTGAGTTTTGACCGACTGAATCATAATTTCAAGTTTGTCTTTAACTTCACTCTTATTGCGCATAAAATAAACCATTCGATAGCTAGAGTAGTCGTCTTTAAAAAGTACATAATATTGAAACTTGTTACAGCTTTCTTTAAACGGTCCACAGACGTCAGTGTGGATTAATTCTCCGGGTTCGGTTGCTCTCGTTCTCGTACTGAACTTTAATATGTGAGCTTTCCCATAAACGCAGCCTTCACACGTATCTTTATCCAAAGGTAGATCGATATCTAACTCTCTCTTGATAACTGCCTTGACATGCCTCTTATTCTGATGTCCAAGTCTTTCGTGGTACAATTGTAAAGTGGCTGTAGACAGGCATACTTCGATTGGCTGAGCTGGTTGTACATTCTGAACATCTAACTTGTACAGACCGCCTCCGCGACAACGCCTTCCAATTAAGCAAATATTGCCGTCGATGCTCAACTCACACATGTCTATCCTGGATGTGAACAGTATATTTGGATTGCTATCGTGTGCCGCTAGTACTGAAAATAAGTTTTTCTTGATCTCTGGAACATACCATACATCTTGTAGAGTAATCATATTCGTGTTCGACTTAATGATGATAGATCCTTTTCCTTTAGCACATATGGTGTTTCCATCGGCTGTGGTTACTTGGTGGGTCACATCAAAAGGTTTGTATGTCATGAATAGATCATTTCTGTTTGTAATATGGCTGGTCGCTCCGTTATCAATGAACCAGTTTTCTTTGTCACATTCAATCGCAAATGTTTGTGTATTCAGTGACATCAATAACATGTTTGCTCCTTGATTTGTAGGATGAGAGAATTTTGAAGTGATATTCTTGGGTGGTTTTCCGTCTTGGATCCATTTTGCACAATCTCTTACACGGTGTCCTACCTCATGACAATAATTGCACTTCACTTTCTTATCCTTCAACTTCTTATACTTATTAAAAGTGCTTGCTGATAAAACTTCTTGATCAGGTAACTTTTTATTAGACAAAGCTCTCTCATAAGCACATAGATGAGTAGTCAGATTCTCTACAGTCCTCTCAGTTTTCGACATTAAAAGCCAACTGCTGCGGAATGCAAAATATTCTTCACTGAGTGTATCCAAGATTTTACAAACAAGTAGCAGTTCCGGTAACTCGTTAGATTTATCTTTAACAATTTCGATATTTAAATCGTTCCAGATATTCTTTAGTTTCGACATGTGACTTGCTACGTCATCTGATGAATCTCGTTTAGCTCCAAAGAATTTCATGCATAAATCATATGACTTATCTTCACAACTGCCGTCGAACAGTCTATGTAGTTCCTGCCAAACTTCTCGAGGTGTGTTGAATCTCATCACTTTCTTTAAGGTTTCGTCGTTCATATTGGTGGTAAGGATCAACAGAGCGCTGCTTTCTGCCTTCATGAATTTTGCTAAGGCCGAGTCATATGCAGAAATTTGTGCGTCACCTGCGCCTTCTCGCAACACGGGCTTGGTATAATTTCCATTTATTACCTCCATTGCACGTTCTGTGCCACGTAATAAAATAGAAACTTTGTACCTCCATGTCTCCCAATTATTTTTTCCTTCTAGCAGACCGATCTTCACATTTGTAGAAATAGATTCCATTTTAATAACTAACAGTCCATAACCTGATATAGCAGAGAGCGTTTAGCGTTAATGGAACGTATTATCAGTCTAAGAATAAAATAATTGTATTTACGAAACGACTTTATATTTTCCATTTAGTTAAGTGACATGACATGACTATCAACATCACTGTTGCTAGGCTACAACATGCACTTGGGTTTCCTTTCGCAGATGGCATGCACACAGAAACAAACACCCTTGACCACCACTGGCCCAAAGTAAATTTTAGAATGGAGCGCCTCTCCTTTTTGCTCCTAATAATATTTTATACCTATACCAATTGAGAGTGCAAAGTAAGGATTTAGCGCCTGGAGCGACTGTTCCATTTGCCTCTCTCATCACAAAGTCTGCCTCGGCACGGAAGCAGCCAACTAAGTCAGAACAAGACAGAGACTCACCAGTTTCATATCAACTTCAACAACTCCTTTATTTCGAATGCCTTTGATATAAAATCTCATCCTCATGTGTTGGATACCATCCCTCAGGTAGATAGCATGGCTGACATGTGTCCGTCTTCTTCTACTGGTCTCTTCACCATAGCCTTTGATAGGAGCTCCTAATGCTTCCTCAACCCGAGGATCCTGGATTATTTACAATACTTAGCTATGTCCAAAGTAATTTGTAATCATTCTGCGCAAATTACTGGAGGATATATAAAGTGCTTATATAATTAACCCTGATAAATACAAAAATGAATATATTGAATTCTAGTTGAGTAATTTACTTGAGGACATTTAAAACAAACCAGAGACATCAATTAGATAGTGATCTATGTAAACAATATCAATTACCCTAAATGTCGTGTACCAAGGTTATGCAAACAAAATATTTCGTCCACTTACATTTTTGCACTTTTCTAGAGCATCAGAATAGATGCTGTTTGGGCTGTTGCTCGAAAACAGTTCTCTGAACACGTAATAGAAAATTACGCCGGTGACGCCGATGCCGACTAGAATAACACCAGTGTAGGAGGCTGTTTTAGTAGCCTCTTTTACTTTCTCTCCTAAGGGTCTGACGTCCGTGGATACTTCTGCTCTTTCTTGGCTTTTAGTTATACCACTTTCCTTCTGGGACGAATAGGAACGCGGGAAGCTATATTTAGATGTTTGTATAATCGCAGGAGCCAAACTGCTGGTCCGCAGCGCCGGCAATAGCTTTGATATAATAGTCATTTTGAGAATTACACACAGGTATGCCTGTAAATAAGGATTTGTGATAAAAGTTATTATATCATGACCCGAACGAAACCATGATCAATTTATGGTATGTTATGACCGTGATTCTTTCTGCCGAAAACAACATTGAACAAAATAGAATTCACCCCACAGAACAAGATATTCCCCTATTTTAAACATAGATTTGTTCTCATAGAGCAATTAATTAAACTCACGGAATATCACTACATGTGCCACTATATTTATATAGTAAATATATTATTGAACATAATCACTACGTTATTACCCTAACATGTACCTACATTATAACCAATTCAATTTTTCATTTACACCACAGATTACGGATTGTTTTTTACATGAGCTTCGTTCAACGGCGTAGCCCAATGTGACAGTCGTCAAGATGATAATGAAATCACCGCGATTTGATTTGCGGCAACCAATCAGAACGTGAGTAGGATTGCCATCTGACGATACGGTGACACTGACACTTGAGTACATGATGATTTAATAGACACTTCATTGATGTGGATAGGAAATAAGCGTACCAGTTGGTTAATGACATATTCAACTGGTACGATTGAGATTTTATTAAAGGTATTTAAATTAATCGATTGATAGGATTAAGCGTTGCCAATCCGTGCAATGGAGGCATATTAATGATTTGGTCATCAGTACGTTATATTATGGGAACTATTTACTCTAACTCGCTCTATACTAACTTTATTACCGTTCCACTAATCGCATATTCTACTCTCCTTCTTTCTTAACTTATGTCGTCTATATAAGGACTATCCTAATCTGTGCATCTGCACAGAACAAGATAAAAGATACTTGCCACATGCCTCGTTTACGTATTTTACCCCGCCTCTTAGAAAGTATTTTAGTGAGACGGATATGTTGAATCTTTCATACCATCACAAAACCAGAAAAAAAAAAGTTTTTGTTCAGTATAATCAGGCGATGACTAGTTCACTTGTTCTTAGTCATGCAAGCTGTACTTAACTGAATACTGGGTCACATATCAATCAAATCATCGTCATCATTTCAGGAGGATTAAAACACTATTTAACTTTTTACAAAGTACATTGGATTAAGTCAGATCGATCCATAGGGTAAAGTCACAGATATTAATATACTATAAAGTGTTTTAATAAAAAATATATCTAGATTAGTTTTCTAAATAACATAACATCATGGCAATTTTTTTTTTATTTTTGTGTTTTCACCGGACCCATAGTAATGTGAGCACCACTGCTTGGCAACTTCCAGATATGGTGGCAATACCTCTCCGGACGAACTTAGCACAAGTTCTACTACTATTGTTGGTTACTCCTTTAGCACCACCCAGGGGGTACGTGTAGGGAATCAAAGGGTATACATCTACGGACGCGAGCAACTGGTCCCCCGAATAAATATTTAAATTGTAGCTTATTTTATCTAAAAACTAAAACATAGTTTAACCAAGATACAAAATGTTATAAATTAGAGAAAAATTAGAATTCTTTGGGACAGATATATGAAATGAAATGATCTTTAGTAAGTTGTTTTAAATTACCGACGTAGCGCTCAATTATTGTATTTACAAACTGAATCACGGTATCTTGTCTGACTTCTATGAGTATGTATGATTTATCTTTAGGTTTTAACGATACAGAGTGTTCTATATGTACCAAATTGTGGAAAATAAATTAAATTAAAATATATTTATCAAAACAGTGTTGCAAGAAGAGGATAATAAAACATGCGTTACTAGTACTCAAAAAATACGGATAAAAACATATTTAAGATTTTTGACGCATGTTCTATTTTCCTCTTCTTGCAACACTGTTTTGATACGATCGATTTTCATTTCATGTTCATGATTATCAGTATAGCAATGGCACTGTGAGTGAGACTGTACGTGAGTGTAGTGAGATTTCAAATGAACTAAAAACTGATTACACGTAGGGAAAATGGGTGTTTTTACGCAGTATAATTATGGTTCTACTGTTAACTAGTTACTTTAAAACCTAAGCCCTCCTGCTTGTCTGATATACATTTAGAAATAGTTAGGCTACAATGGATTGGATAATTTCGGATGAATTGGGCCTGACCGTGGGCCATCTGGTGGGCTGGGGAGCCGCTGGAGCTATGATCATTGGCGGCGTGGCCCCATACATCCCTCAATATAGACAAATACGAAGAACACAAGATGCTGAAGGGTTCTCTCTGTATGTGTGTTTGGCACTTCTCATTGCCAATACCTTGAGGATATTGTTCTGGTTAGTATTTTTATTTTTAACATAGATACTAAACAACCATCCATTATCAAATGTTTGTAACCATATCTTCACTTGAACATTACAGGTTTGGCAAACGCTATGAGCTTCCATTGTTGATTCAGAGCATAGTTATGAACATAACAATGTTTGTGATGATCCACCTATGTGTATCTGTTCGTAAGAAGAACCAAATCGTAAGGACAAGAGAACGAATATTCACAGGTTGGTATCACTTGCATAATCTTGTTTGCAAGTTTGGATTTTTAATTTATTGTTTCAAAATTACTCTCTAAAATAGGTTTAAAGAATTAATCATATTCTTGCTAATTATTTTAGTTATTTATCTAACTAACACTTCATAATTATGTAATGTACATGTGCTTAAAATGAGTCACTATCTAGAATAATTTTGCATTAATCTAATCAGTTTATATTTGTATTGAATGAATTGATTTGATGAAAATAATTTAAAGTAATTATACTGTATTTTACTAAACAACAATTCTATTTCTGACTAATTTTCTTTTAATTTTATTTTAGATTTTATTTTATATTTTATTTTATGTTCTGTTTGGTGGCTGGTGTGAATGGTGAAATTAGGTGCAATATTCATGTTATATATACTATGTTGTTGTGTCAATGGCTCAGCTCAGCCGGATGAGACGGCTCGCTGGCTGGACCAACGCAGCTGTGTATCTGCCGGGGAGAAACCCCATCGCTTCTATGGTAAGTGTTCTACAGAATGTCATTGTGAATGCATTATAATGATTGCCTAATACATTTTCATTATGTTTTGTTTTTGTTTCAGCCATGGAACCTCATGCTTTTCACACTATGGTTTTATTTGGAATGTGATGTGGGAGATTAAATGTTATTTTATTTCTGTCATTGTTACGCCATTTTTTTTTGCCTTGTTAATCTCATGCATGAATTGATATGTAACTAGATTTAGATGAATATGTTCACGTTTAAATGTGTTGAAACTTAATTTTACAAGTTTTTACTACTCTGAAGTTGGCTACTAAGTCTTGTAAGTCTCTAACTTGCATGAAAAATGGAAGGAGGCAACAGTATTTTGGCTTGTTGCTGCCAAACTCAGAGGAGCCAAGATACACTGTCTAAATTTGTTAATGTCATTTGTATGCGTATACTACATTACTAACTGGGTTCATTGCTCTGATAATTTTAGAGATATTGATATCTCATATATCTTGGCTTTCAATGTAGTATGACTAGGTCAAAAAGTCAGTGTTTCTTATCAATTGATGTCATATTATTTCCGCATGGTTATTCTACTACTTACGTCAATTGTTTTGTGATCTTATTTATTATTTGAATATATACCTACGTTTCATGTGTATGATTGTCCTTAATTTAATTTCCTAAATCTCTAGCTGAGATCCTTTCTTTCTTTAAATATATTGTAAAGGGAGAACAATATGCCCCTAATTTTGTCTCTATCTCTATTACGTCCCGAGTAGACAGAATTAAGGTCATGCGCGTCAAATTCGATAGTGATTGGTTTTATCCCACAAAATGGATGTTCCCATAAAATTAAACAACGTATACGAAAAATATATAATAACATTACCTGTAGAACCCAGTTGGCCACAGATTTTGTTAAATGAAAAGAAATATCCTGCTCTTGATGTTAAATAAAATTCTGCTTTTAATAGCTGAACAAAAAATTATGAAAATGCGTTCCTTGCGAAGCACAGTGGTGAATTAGTGATAGAGTGAGAAATATTCAACTCATGTAAGGTATAATACAAAATTTTTTTATAACAAAAATTTATTTCTCTTAGATGGCGTGTTAGAAGGAAATTGCTAATTAGCCCGTAAATTGCTTGGTCGTACAATTACGGAACTTAATATACTCACAATACCACTATATGTACTGGTATTTAATGCATCTTAAACCAATTGCATTTGCAACTATCGGTATTTTCGGCAATAATCCTTCCTACCTAGGTAGTGGCCCTGGCGAGTTTCTATAGTTTTATTCTATACATCATATAAATTAGCAATTCTCCGCTCGATTAGTAGTTTGAGAGTGGCATTTGAACGGTGCATTTCCGAGCTACGGATGGCTCCTTCCGATATCAGTCCCGGCTATACCTACTAGTCGATAAGCCATGTCAAAGACCTTCGTGAAACTCTTAAAAATAGATTTTACCGATATACAACAAGTGACGGAATGTACATTGTAGATATATGTACATTGTACATAGTGGTTTGATTATTATATTATTGTAGGTATGTAGGGACCTAGTTTATAATCATGATGAAGATTTTTCTCTCGTTGTCTGCCATCTCCTATTTTATGCAGCCATGTTTTGTGACATATTTGCATACTACTTGACTATGTTTTTGTTTACACATTACGAGCTATCCAACTATACAATATGTTTGCATATTACATTGAAGAATACTACCTAGATATTGAACATACATTTGCTATCTATTACAGATATGGAAAGGAAGTATTTCTGGGCGTGGACAGATTTCCAAAGCTATGTGGACTGTATGCTGGTATTCTCAGTATTGGGCTCAGCACTCACATACCTGATGATTGAAGTCAGTCCATTCGTGGAGCTTATAGGATTCCTTGCTGTGTTTACTGAGGCTATGCTTGGTGCCCCACAGATAGCCAAAAACCACCAGAACAAAAGTACTGAAGGAATGAGGTAATTACTTTTCATTATTGGTGCTAATTAAGTATTATCATACTTCGGCAGATGAGGAACTGAGTTGTGTTGCTGTCGTTTATGGCGGTAAAATTTGATGGTCCAGAAGCCGTTTTAACACACAAAATAAAATGATCGCGGTCTATTTCCAAATTTTTGACAATGTTGCAATGGAAGGAATTGAAAAAAAAAATCAACAGTTTCTAGTTTCGTTCCTACTTAGAACGACTTAAAAATAAACCTCAGACGCCGGTTCACTCCAAATGTGGTAAGCTGTGTCGCCGATACTCATTAATGTCGTCATGGAGAACCTTTATTCCTTTATACGAGCCTGGAAGGCCTTACTTAGAAGACGTTTTAGTTAATATCTAATGTATCTAATCTTAACATTATGATTTGATTTTCTTGCAAGGTGTTCCTTCACCGAAGCTCTAGTCCGTAGACTAACCAGACATTGCTTCCAGCGGACGGCATTACCACCGAATTTGATTTGTTTGTTGGAATTTGGATCGGATCTACTCTCTATATAGATAATATATATATTCAATTAATCAGTGAACATTCAGTAATTCAATCTCTATTCCAACGAAACTTATTCGGCAGTAGGCTTCATATGCTGTCGGCATTCGTTTTACATAAAATTATGTAGTCCTCATCGCGTTTTCGTATTACCCTTTACAGTGTGAGTATGGTTATCATGTGGACGTGCGGAGACTTGTTCAAGACTACATACTTTGTATTAAGGGAAGCGCCCACACAGTTCTGGGTGTGCGGAAGCCTCCAGGTCTCGTTAGATGTTGTTATCCTCCTCCAAGTAAGTAAAAACGCACTTCATGCATCCATAAAATCCGTCAAAGTGTTTTTCACTCGTGTAACATTATTCATTGTCGATTACCTAAAGATATGAATTGTATGGTATATTTTATTCCTTTTTAATCTAGCTGTCCTGGTACAAAGGTGAGAGCGGGGTATAATTATTTTTAAAATTTGTATAAAATTTAGAACACCGAATGATTTGCACTCATCATCATTATGTCAGATAATTTAAGAATTGATTGGTAATTTTTGTAAATTGTGAATAATTGTCGTAGGTGTGGTTTTTCCGCCATAATACAGCGGCGGCCCGGAGATTGCGGCGAGGGGACTAGCATTGGCGGGCGAGCTCGGGCTTATAGCATTCAGCCTGCGCTCCCTGCGCCGGCGCCTGTGCGAGTGCCGCTTGCACACAGTGCGCATACCGCGCCCCTTGCGCATATTGTGTCCCATGCGCCTTTTGCGCCCCATGCGCCTCTTGCGCCCTTTGTGCCGATAGCGCACACAGACTCGATTGCACCCATTGTTCCCTGTGCGGACTACGAATATGTACCGATTGCAACCTCGCCCTGTACCCCCTCTGCTCGCTCTGCGCCCGTGACGATGTTCGGCCCGCTACCCATAGTGCCCAGTGGGCACAGTACGCCCACCTATGGGCCTTCCTCGTGTCCTGCTCACTTCATTCGGTGCAACTCATTTGCCTTCCCCACGTTTTATGACGAAGTACTTCTGTAAAACGGGTTGTGTTCCACGATCGAAATCTATAAGTTGTGCATTATTTACCTAGAAGGAAATTCGAGAAAATTATTTTTAATAGGCCACCAAGTGCGAGAAATAGATTATATTTATTGTTGTGAATTTATGCAATGACATCTTGTTGCATTTGTTTATTCAAATATTTCTTTTATATTTTCCGTAATTCTTACGGTGCTTTATTATTAATATTAATTATTATAATTAATCTCGTACCTTAGAGTGAAATGAAATGGTTTTTATGTATATTCGGTAAATTTTAAATTGTAATTATAGTAATTTTACTAGTCGTTGTGTTGTTTAATATTTACTCGTTCTTACTACAAATTCTTCTGGCTTCCAGTTAATCGGAAAGGGCTTGTGGTTGTAATACTAGTTGTAAAATAGAATCTTAGATAAATATTTGACCCCATATTACCTCGCCTTGATTCTTTAGACTTCAATTTACAAAAATAATTATTTTGATATATTTTGACCGAAAATTTGGTGAACAACAGTATCGTGTCAAACCTCTCCTCGACTTTTAGGGATGATGTAGACTGAAGTCGGTCACGCGTTTCTTGAACAGTCTGAACGCCTTTGCAATACAGAGAAAGAACGCGGCAAGCTTAGTTCGAAGCCACATATGCAGGAACTTCGTAAGTACAATAGCTTAGCTCTAACCGTGCAGTTTGGCTTGTTGAACTACATTCTAGATACACTTTTCACACGAGGTCCCAAACCTCCGCCGCCATGCAACGTAGCACCAATCGTCAGTGTGCTTTGCGACTGTAAAACTATGCGTTGGAGCTATGCTATTATAACACGTAGCACGTAAGCATCAAGCAAAGTCCTGCCTATATGGCTTCGAGCTTTTGGCGTTTGAACGCCTTCAGTCTGACATCCAGTAGCCTATAATAAGACTGTTTTATTGCGTGGACTCAAGCGCTCAATTTCTGTCAAACCTAGGTTCCAGTACTCTGTTTCTCTAGTTCAACTCTTTGCCTATAAAACAAGTCTAGTACTTCGTATAGGCTCTCATAATCATCACATTTGTATTTAGGCCATCTTTATGTAAAAATAATGAAGATGAATGTATGTCAAATTGATGTATTTGTTTTGATAAATGATTATTCTATACTTTGACTCGACTCAATGAGAGAAACCCGAGAAGAGAGTGAGGGCCTAAGCCAAGTGCACACTAGACCTACGTGTAATTATTCTCAATAGCACTGCAAGTTTGTAATTTGTAGACTATTCGACATGTGCTTAATATAAGCACATTGGTATTATCGATAAAACTTAATTACGACGGATAATAATAGTGACTTGGCTTCGATTTAGCTAATCTGAAATGCTTCCGTAACTTACTGGTGAATTGAACTTGACCGAGTTTGTCATTCGCTGTCGACTTTTTAAAATAATACACTTGTATAATAATAGGCATAGTAAACCTTAGCTTGACAGATAAAAGAGCCTTTTGCCACACCGCATGCTACCTACCAATATTGTACAATTTTCCCTTTATATTCCAATGTATGATAATTATAGCTGTGAATTGCATTAATTTATAATTAGTAGAGTATGTCGTGAAGTACACTATGAAAAATAGTCAATATAGCTATTAAGAAATAGTTTATACTATTACGTGTATTATATTTTAGTAACGAATTAAAATCATATTGCAATGTTAACATACTGAGTTCTAAAAGAATACGATAGTTTAAATTCGCTGTCATAGAAGAATTTGTTGGTGCTTTTACAAATGTAATACAAAAAATATTATATTCATGATGATCAGTCGATGATAAGGGTTATTGATAAATTTGTGTAAATGAAGCAATGGTACCGATTCTTAGTGCAAGACCAAACTAAATCTTAATGACACCTATTCAGCCAACGGGACGGTAATAATTTTACATTCATCGAGATTTATTTAATGTCAATAGAATCGACACCATTACCATCATGGTTAGTGTGCTAGGTAGCGGCAGAAAACTAAATGTACTGATATTAAAAAAGTGGAGTTTCTTAATTCGGCTGTATTCGGCTGTACATCCGTACACAAACTTAATACAGCCGAATGTATTACGGATATCTTTGCCAATGGTGAACCGAATTCAATTATTCTGTTTTTTGTGATTGGCTGGTGGTGGTTCCATATAAAATTGAAGATATAATTCAATACGCCGAGGGATAAATAGTACATGAAAGTATTGAATTCTGTACTTTTCTATTTCACTATTAGTCACTTAGTTTTTAACGCTGTTTTATGATGTCAGTTTTGTTATAAAATTTTACCTCAGTAATAATATAAAACACAAAAAAATATAGCAAGTACTCAAAACTTAAATTAAGAAATTGCAGTTTCGTAACATTTTCTCAAATAAATTATGTTTTTACTGTGAAAATGACATCATGGATTTAAGTACTAAGTATGTTAAAAACGTATTATATCGTCTAGATTCTAGACTCTAGAAGAAGGCTCTCTTTGAGACTGGCGTAATTGTAGTAGTTCCTAAGAATAAAAATTACATCTTTGAACACTTAATCTTATAATTAAAACGTCTAAGTATAAAATATACAATTTTAATAATGTAATACTAGAGTAAAACTAATAGCTCTTAAAGCAATACCTTGTAGAAATTTAAAAATTGCCTGAGCAAAGAGAAATATTTGTTACATATCTAAAACATAGCAAGTTTTTAGATGAATCAATGTTTACCATACTAGAGTTGTCGCACCTGTTGTCTACCTTGAAAAGTACATTATGTCAGTAGCGAAGAGTATTACAAAGAAGGTACACCAACATTTACAAAGTATCTCTTCATGTCATATTATAGGAAGGATAGGCTCTAAGCAGGCACCAAACAGCAATAAGTCCGCAAAGTCTTGTATGTAAATTAAGTTTTCCGAATTCAAAGGGCGTGAAACGTTTTGACGTTAGTGTTTGGTGCCATGTCACCTCATGTACAAATTATTTTATTTAATAAGGCTTTTAGGTTATTGTTATACATATGTATTTTTTATTTATGTATGTTGTGGTAAATAAATAATGGTTTCCGTTAGAGTAATCACAATAATTGTTGACAGTTGAACGTTCGATGTTAAAGCACCAAATTGAAAATCGAGCACAATTAAATTATGGTAATATTTTGAGAAACGCTTCTAAAACGCTTCTCGCTACGTTACCCAAGTGCTTAAAATTTTATCATACAGCGATACCTTCCTACTAGGTATAATTAAAAAATAATTATAATACATATATTGTTAATAATATTATAATAGGTATTAAACCTAGGTATGACATTAAATAATAACTATCCTGATAATTTTGACGGTGTACGCGTTTAAATAATCAAAGCTTTCGTATTTGTATTGATCGTAATTCCTAAACTGGTTTTTATTGATTGCCAGATACCTACCAACATACCAAAATACCAAACTTTGATAAAACAATATTTTGTCTTCCTAAAATTTACAAAATTTTATAGTTTCGTCGTTTTGAGCGTACAACAAGAAAATGAGAGATGCTTTTTATAAATGTGATAAAACATATCACCGTTATGTTAAAATAATATTTATGGTAAATAGTTGTAGGTAAGTATTAAATTAGTCAATTGTAGATATTATGAAATATTTGACTTACCTTATTCGTTGTGATGAACTATAGTATGTTGTGATTTTATGAGTTGACTTCTCATGACGAAAATAAATCTATATTATTTGTTAATTGGTTGTTTTTATTTCTGCACCTCACCATGCTAACGCAGTTTATTCAATGATAATGATCTTAATACATATAATATATACCCACCTGACTTACATACTATGCAGTCGCACAAAGGCGCAAATGCAGATCCCTTGATTTGCTGCTATATATTATTACTTTAAAACAAGAAATTCTTCTATAGACTATACTTATTTCGCTCTCTCGGAAATGTGTCTAACGATTTGGGTGAAATATTGTATTTAGATTGGGTTTTGCTGTTTAAGTTTACCTGTATAATGGTATAAACGCATGTTTTACAAAGAAATTAAGTTTTACACTGTAACAGGTCCAATGGCTGTACATTAAAGATATTTTGTTTTTTTTTGCTAGGAGCTCTGTGTTTTACCTAAGACAAAACTATATCTAAATCTAAATTTTTGTTGTCTGTCTGTATTTTGGCCGCGCACCGAACGAAGTTGCGGGTACAGCTATTAAAACCGGCGTCATTATTATTATATTTCGTAATTCATCGGAAATATAATCAAATAGTTTAGAATTCGCAAATACCAAAATAGGTAGGTACCTATATCAAATAAATGTTATTATACTAACTTAATAAAACAAAATGAAAGTGAATGAATGAAAATGAAATTGAATCATGTAAGCTTGCTATATAAGTATAATAAGGATTTTAAAATATAATTATATATCATCCGCCGGATTCAGCAACTTTAAATTCAATTGTGTCAATCTAGTTTGATGGGTGGAGCCTTTAGGCGTATTCTGGAGAAATTGGTGAACCTGATTCCAGGACCACGCAGTTGCGAATACTTTTCGGAAAACTTGGAGGTTATATTCTGTAGAAGTAATATAACTTGTTATTATCATGGTAAACTATTTATAATAATAAACAAAATTCAATGGTCATATCGATATCAAATCGCTCATAAATACTTAGAAGTATCTACCTATGTAGGTTAGATAAAAACACTTTTGTATAAAACTAGTTTACGCCCTAAACTCAATATTGAAACTGACTTTATCTATAATTGGGATGGATTTAGGAACCTTCATTAAACTAAAATAGTAGATATGACCGTGTAACGAATGGACTATTGTACTTTCTATAATGTAAGCATCTGTGACGTAACTACAATTTAACTACGCTTAGGTACATTATTTTGGACCTAAAAGCAATGCTTTGAAATAAGCCATAAAAAGTAAAAGGGTATTAATCTACCGGATTTTGCCCGGAGTTTGTATGCATCATGAAATACAATAAAGATTGATTTTCAATTTATTTAGAATCAAAACGTGTTTTTTTATTTCTAGGTGTCTACATTAGAATGATGTTGCTCCGAGGACAAACATCACACTAATTATTAAGTTAATACAATACAAAAGCCCATTTATCAAAAAATAAACTCAGAGTAACAGATAATTTGTAAATCTATTTGTGGCTCATCATAAAATTAACTGTGAACTTAAAAAACTGCCAGCTTAATATGGAAGCGAGCCATCCAAAGATCCACTTATTCTGTCGAACACTTGACATGAAAAGCTATGATTACAGACGTCACGAGATCTGTGAATGTGAGCTTTAGGCTGTGGGCGGAGGGTTCTGGGATGAGAGGACGAGGGTGGATCGATGGATGCGGGAGCCGGAGGTGGCGCCCTCTGTGGGGAGTATGAAGACCGGCCGGCAGTTGGCGGGGCTCGCGGTACTGGCCGGGCGTGTGTCGCGATCTTCCAGCACCAGACGTCGAACGAGGTAAGGCTCTTTGCGCCAATCGTTACATAAATATTTACGTTGTTCTGCATACCCTCCCTTGTTCGTAGAATGAGCTGATCAATTTATTTCCTTGATTGGTTTTACAATTCACATGTACTTACGCTTTGTCCGACGAGATAAGAGAGGTCGTTTGGACCACACGTTCAATCTAGATTTCTAGGTCCTACCACATCAAATCATTTAATATAATAAGTTTTATTCACCAGATATTCGAGATGTTTGATATTGTTTGTTTCGTAATACGCAGGCACCTAGGTATCCTAGGTTTCCAAATGATATTATATTACGCATGCCTATCTGCATACTCGGGAATATTTATACCTAAACTCGCTCAATAACAACGCGCATTAGTTTTTATTATTAAACTACGAATATTGTGAGTGTTATCTTATCATTTCATGAATTGACTGCATGATTGTGTACTCAGAGTCCTGCCCTACCCTAATCAAATACCTACAGTCCATACGAATCTCAGCTCTATGGCTCGATGCTGTAAGATTTATACTTTTGAGTGATTAAATACATTTTTATCTGTTTAGAGAGAGAGTAGAGATACCTACCATGGGAAGTGGACATGAATGTCAAATATCTTAATCTTTCGTAAGTATGTAATCGTAGTACCTACTATTAAAAATATAAAATTCTACTCTATCGAAATAAATAATAAACATTCATGGACATTTCACATTATTAAAAAAAATTGCGCGAAACTAAGAACAGCCTGTTGGGATTTAGATTACTGACCGAATATTCATATGGTACTGTTTGTTTTATACATACATACATATAATACGAATTAAGACACAGAAGAAACATCTGTGTTCGTCACACAAATATTTGTCCTAGGTGGGAATCGAACCCACGGCCTACTAAAGCTGTTATTTTGACATTACAAAAAGACACTTCTATTTTATTTATTTCTATACATTGAATAATACTGTATAAAATACCTGAAAGGTCTTCCGTATCCGCCTCTAATGTTTCCACTGTAGAGACACTGGCCTACTCTCGTTAATTGAGAGTGAATGGGCTTTGATCTACCACGAAAGCCCAATCCGGATTCGTAGATGTCAGATATCGTATGCGTATAGTAAAAGAGGTGGGACTCTTGCAGCTTTGTTAGCATCATATCTGCCACTTCAGCGGTAATACAGGTTGTTTCACGTCTAGTCTATACCGCATCTAGATGAGTGTTTTTGAGCTAGGAGCTACATAGAGCAAGGAATAAATAATAGTACTAACCAGGTAGCTAGTCACTAACTGTTTTTATCAAGTTACTAGCGGCTTTGCTCGGGTTGTCTGTGTAGCAGGTAGCATGGACAAACACAGAAATACAATACAAGTCTGCCCCGGTCGAGAATTGAACCAGGGACCCCTCGCTTCAATATACATAAACAAATATATAGAAGGCAGAAAAAGAAGGCAGGGCTACGGAGCCGTTGTTGTCTAAGTCATACATGTGGCAACTGGTTTTATTTATAAAGATTTTTCGCAAACAATAAGTAAGATATTGCATGTGATGCCTAAATAAGGAATTCCTAAGAAATATACTCTGTCGGAAGCGCGGTGTCAATTGCATCTTGAATGACGTGTTTCAAGGTGTATGCGCGCTGCGTGCATTCCATTTATCGGAAAAGGCAAATTGTTTCGTCGTATAACACCGACCTACTGATGTATTAAAATATAATCATCATCATCAGCCTATATCAGTCCACTGGATAAAGACCACTTTCAATAAGCCACGTTCATCGGCTTTTCGCATCCAGTTTCTGCCAACCACTTCCCAAAAGTTGTTCTAAAATTCTTACCATGCTGTTGCTGCCTCTACTAATCCCACTGCAGGGACATGCAGATTTACTCTCGACATGAGTGAATAGACTTTACCATGGCGGTCCACTATGGATTGGTAGAATTCCCATGTTTTAGAATTTTTCGACGGCTCCGTTGGTAGTAGCAGTGCCTTCGAAGCGAGGTGTCCTGGGTTCGATTCCCGGCCGGGGCACACTTTGTGTGGTGAGTATGAAGTTTGTTCTCGGGTCTTGGGTGTTTGTCTTGTGTTTCTGTGTTTTACCATGCCATCTGCACCACAGGGAAACCTAGTAAAGAGGTATGAGTGTTCAAACTTTTTTTTTTGGTTGCTTGTTTGGCGTTTCTCTCAAGATGTTTTCGTTCACCTCAAGTGGACCCATTAGTGAAATAATTTTAACACATAAATCTTTACTTCTCGAGAGTGCAGTGGGAACATTAAGTAAACATCCATTGCAAAACTATTATAAATGTTCCCCCTCTTATCTAAATATGAAATATTTAACTAGAGATACCGGGAATAGTAGCCAGATGTCCATTGTTGACAATGTAACGAGTTACTAAGATAAACCCCATTTTGAACTGAAGTCAATCAGTCCATTCCTACAAACAAAGGGATAACGCACGTAAACAATATCGTTTAGGAAGCTAGCCATAATTAAGAAATTATAACGAATTACATTTCTTTAATTAGTTATTACTATTTATACGTGCCTAGGTAGGGACTTGTGAGTAGTTCAGTAGAATTGACTTATTGATAATTTCGTTGCTGTATGATTTTCTTAGATCAAGTGTTTTATTAAATAAACATTTACCTACACATTCATTCCCTTGCACTAGGATTCCCTGTAGCAGCGATGAGCTCACAACTTGTCACGAATGTTTTCATAATCATGTGACCCACAAAAAATAGTGGCCATTGGAGTCCTTAAGAAAGACATTCAAATTGTAATGCAAGTGCAATTATAAAGCTCCATTTCGCTAACGTAACATTATGAGGGATTTTTATTGAACTTTCCAAACAATATTGGTATTTGTAAAGCCAATTCAATTTACTCGTATTTGCTGAAGTTGACTGCTACGTTAGAAATGTATGAATTCAGAATATATGAATATCAAGTATGTCCGAAGAAAACAGTGGAGCTAACACTATTATCCAATTCTACCTACGTCGTAAAAAGTCCTTCTGCTGCAAGATATTGATGTTACTCTTTAAAACTGTTGTACAGTACATTTATGATATGTATAAAAAAGAATGAGATGAATATGACGTGATAAGCCTATGAAAAGTAAATATAGCTCGTAGAGGTTATACGTAAAATATGTATAAGGAGATATTCAAATCGAGGCTAAATAAATGATTAAAGTTATGCGTAAAAATGGCGCATAATTTTGATAATTTATCTCATGGCAATGAATCCCCAATCTGTGGTTTGCTACTTATAACTTTAATGGACACATAGCCCGAGATCTGGCTGCACTTTGTTCTACGAGTTTTTAATCCAAATCTATTTTTGGAAACATTTTTATTGATCTGTCTGTCCATCTGTCTGTTTGTTCATATCTCTGAATCGACTGGACCGATTTTGACGAGACTTCCACTGGTAGATAGCTGATGTTATAAAGAGTAACATAGGCTACTTTTAATTTAGAAAAAGAATAACCTAATAGTATTCCGGGTAAAACATTCTTAAATTTCAGTAACGCAGTCGCGGGGTACAGCTAGTTTAAAATAATATTTGTTGAATATTCCGTAATAAATACTATTTGCTGTTTTTCAATTAAATTATATATACCTAACTCACTTCACAGCAATATATGTAAAGAACTTAAAAAATTTGTTGCTGTTGCGCAGTTAGCGGTAACTTCTTGACCTGGCTGCAAAGAGGGAGCTACCAACTGCTGTGCAATAAAAAATAGATTTCGATGAAAAACTCGATAATGTAGTAATCTTGCACCCGGATCTCGGGTCAACATTTCAGTACACACTTCAATACACTATAAGTAGATATCTTGACGTCCATTAATTCTAAAATCGTTAATTAATTAACGTGAACTGTGTGTGTGAAGTGATGAAGGTTATATTTATACTAAAGCCATATTTTCGCATGGAGACTTCAGTCTATTGGAAGTGCAAGTTTGAGAAGTTCTCTTATTTGAGGAAACAAAAGTAGCTATCTAGACTGAGTTTAATTTTATCACCTACCGTTGATTCTTATTGGAAGACGCTCTTGAAAAATGGATTATTGTGTTTACCTCTAGGTTTTTTACAAACACTGCATTATGCTGCTTTGTGATTGTATATGGTATTTTTTAATCAAAAGCACCTTTTTTTGGTGACGAACGGAAATCTAAATACGCCGGTTGCACTGGGTGGGACAAATGATTTATGTGGGACTTTTACCCGAACTAAACCCGTCCAGTAGCCAACCACGGCGTATTCAAAGTTCTCTGTATTCTCCGAGACCCGTCCCCGGGGAAGATGTAATGTAGCCTTCCCTGGGCCCCACGAGAAGTTCCACCCCGACTGCTTTTGGGCCCAGAAGGTCTTCCCTCTATGAGAGCCAGGAGAGGCACCGGTTAAACTCGGTGAACAACCTGGTTCTGTCGTCTCCGAACAGGACCGGACCTTTTTGCGATCCCGCTCCATAGTCTCTTTCTTAACCAGAATGATCTAAGCATAAGCGCAACTACGCTTGGATGAGAGAGATCTTGCCCGATCCGGGCCTAGCTTAACTCCTGAATAGTTGTATAAAATACCGCCACCAGGCGGTATTTCCTAACAATCCTAATATCATAAATAACATTGTTAGGACGCAACGTAATATATCAAAACTAAAGTATGAGTTCTGAGCGCTGATATTCCCAGAATGCAATAGACTCGGCACCTATCTCTCTGAAAACAATACAATATTGTCTTGAAATTGCATCACGTCTTCGTTGTGTCGCAAAAGTTTCGCTAGCACTATCGGGAACGGCTTTATTGTATGTAAGCTAGAGAATGTAGCACGTAGTACAACTTGGCAAGACAATATATTAAGTTCCCTATAGATACTCCCGATCAGTGGAGCAGAGAGACATCACGTAGCTTTATTATTTATCTATATAATCATTAACTAATCATACGCTTTTTTTTATTAAATTATTCGTTATATAGGATTTAAATCTTTGGATCGAAAGCTTGGAATCAAAAGCTTCTCAACGACATAAATCCAAAAAATACTTTTACTTTAAACAATTTGGTCCGAGTTTATAATTTCTTACTTAATGTGACATGAACATGACCAACCAAAAATAAATCTGACTCATACTCTAAACAAGCATTACCAGATTAAACAAGCATTTACTAATACCCTGTACCTATAGATAAGGCGTGTTGGTCGGGAGAATGTACATGCATTGATTTTCTGAGTAATTTTCAGATTGCTTTAGTCACCAATATGCATTTAGGTACATTTAGGTCAAGCGCATTAGTTCCCGATTCTCTTTTGCATGCAGATTCAGCTAGCAATACAATTTTAATTTTACTTTTTTTCATCGAATCTTTTAAGCTTTCAATCAAAGTCTATTTTAACTTTATCTCTATCCTTAGGTTTCTGGATCCACGTTGCTCGCATCCGTAGGTACCCTTAGAATCCCCCGTGCCCCCGGGTAAGGACAGAAAAACGTTAATACTTATCTCAGTTAAATTCCAAGACAGTCATAATCGAGCTATGCCGAATACATACTTATTTCCATGTCCGTCGAAAAGCAAGTTAATCATTAAAGGAACCAGGGCGGTATTGTCTCACTTGCACTGTCCGTTAGGATATAATAATTTTATACAAAAATACGAGTAAAAACTCACCCTGACCTCGCACATGTTACATTTTTATTTGACGTTGTTTCATAACAGCCGAGTCGAGCATGTGGGTTAAACTCAAACGATGCTTACCCTACTTGGCATATTTCTATGTATTTTATTTCCACGACCGGGTGGGGCGCCTGTCGCGTTAAGCGTGTCGATGGGCTTTCCCGCGCAAAATTGCATACTAAAAACCCATTTGTAAAAACTTAATTAGTGGTCCGAAATTTTTCATATATAAACAGTTTTAATTTAGATAAATGCAAAACTTTTTTTTTATTTATCTAAATATAACTGTCCACCCCAATAAAAAGCTTAATTTAAAATTATTTTAAAAGCATATTCTAGAAATAGTTTTTTCCTTAGAAGATAGGCATATAAAGTTGATATAGACTGATAGGAATTTTTAAGATAAATAATTCTACATTTCTTTCATGTAACTCTTGGTTTACGCGGCGCACTTCATTAAAGTCATTCATACCTAGTAGAGAAAATTACGACCTATGGCACACACACTGTACAACCGTGCGAAACATTTTAATACGCCTTTCTTACTTTACAGTTTAGTGAAAAAGTACCTATCTAACAGATTTTGCAAAAAAAAAAAATTAAATCATGCTCCATTACTTTTCACGGATGTCGCTGGCTGTTATGACGACTGAACTGTGTATGTTTAATGTCACGAACCCGACTATAGCTCAGGCTCAAGTGCCTTATTCTTAACACGTGACTCCCCATCTCGAATGCTAATATATTTTTTTTAACGCGTCCAACCTAATCTAATTCAAATTCGCGATCAGATCTTTTATAGGCATCTATTTTATTTTATTTCATATTCATCGTAATACGAATGATTATTTACGAAAATGAAAACACAAATCTCGCAAAATTATAAGAATTTTACACATCTACTCTTATCTACATCTTACACGTTTAGTGCAATATAACTTTATACACTTATTGGTAGGTAAGTAATGTATGATTTTATTCTACTACTAACTGTACCCGCGACTTCGTTTATGATTGCCATACCTGCAGACTAACTATTAACAATAATTATTTAATTTAAATTATTTTACAATAATATAATAGTTAAATAACTTAATGCACCTACAACTAATCCCCTCCCCAAGAGAACCGTGCTTAATTTCAGGATGTAAAATATCCAGTGTCCTACGTCTTAGTATGAACTCAAATGATGCCAAGCTAAATTTGAATACATTCAGTATTTTCGGCGTCATACGTGGCCCAGATACAGACAGACATACAAAAAGGAAAAAGAACCGTTTTACAAAATTGGACGCGTTACAATTTCATTATAAGTACAGATAAGTATATATTCTAGTTTGGTTAAAAAATTATCAAACTGTAATAAAAATATACAAGTAACATTTTAGTGAAAATAGAATTATAGTTTTTTTGACAAGTAGTATCTAAGATCCAACGACATTTTTTTATAAATAATTTAATTATAAACGTATCTATACCTTTGCCCATTTTATCATAACTTTGATAGTTTCGTATAAATAAAGTTATTAAAAATACATTTAAATTAGGACAAAATGTTTTTTTAGAAATTAAGATTTTCATGAAATGCTAATGGACTATACTGGGTACTACGAAAGAGGGGGAAGGGAAGAAACAATCAGTCTTTAACGTGTTCCTACTTTGATACCGAATGATATACAGTAAAGCTACATGCAAGCCAAGTTTCACGCTTTTTACCGGATGGGCGGTTGGCCATGAGCTAATTGTATTGAACGTTCTGTTCAACATGACGTGTTGAGAATTCTACTCTCAGATAGCCTTCTCTCTCAAATACATACTAACTATGCGTCATTGTTATACGTAAGTACCGACATACAAGTAAGTTCACTCGGGGGAAATTCTGTAAATGTCAGCACATATATGTGTAGCCATAAGTTTAAGTCCGCTTATTCACATTTCTGTTCGATGAATATCTCGGAGGCAATTTATAAGGCATTTTATCATAACGAGCTTTCAATCACGCAATATATATTTATGTATTAATAACCTATGTATTATGTATCGAATATTATAATTTTGCCGTCGTGCGCTGCACCGTTCAGTCCGTTAGTTTCCCTAGTCTAATAAAATTGTTGGTCTATGTGACAAATTCCTAGATATTCAGGAGGAGAAGTAATAACCCCAACTCGCACAACCTCTCAGGTCCTCTTCTTTAAAAAACATTTTCTCAAAGCAGAGGACTTGTTCTTATTCGACGCCTCCGGGGTTCTCCCACCGTGAACGTAGGAATTACTATCGGAACTCCGCGCGTCTTCCGTACCTCAGATTTGGGATTTCACCGGCACCCCCTTCCATCGGAACACAAAAATGTGAGCAATACTGTATGTCAGTACCTCTCTGGACGAACTTGGCACATTCCTTAGCACCACTCAGGGGACATTTTTGGAGTGTGGAGTGTATGCGAATCGTACAAGCTTCAAAAGACTTTGAACATTCATATGGTTTTTATTTTTACAATTACGGTTATAATTTTCGTTCCTTTTCGTATTAATAGATATTGTCTGTACTATGGAACACTGGCATACTCTATCCATAGTTTAAGCGGATCATGTGATTGGTTCTTCTCGATCAGTGAGCTGGGACGGAGTCGTAGAGGAGAAAGGTTTATATATCGTATATATTATAAATCGGCGAAGCATGCTTAGCTGTTCTTTACAGATTATCCAAGTAAATCAACTCTCGGTCGATTAGATTAGGTGACTGTTTCCTGGCAACAAAAAGTAGCAGTAGAGCTTGTACCTTCGTCCGGAGAAGTATTGCCTCCACACCTGGTAATCTGCCGCCAAGCAAACTCGCATTGTTATGTTTAGGCGCATTTCATTGCCATGAGATAAATTATCAAAATTATGCGCCATTTTTACGCATAACTTTAATCATTTATTTAGCCTCGATTTGAATATCTCCTTATACATATTTTACGTATAACCTCTACGAGCTATATTTACTTTTCATAGGCTTATCACGTCATATTCATCTCATTCTTTTTTATACATATCATAAATGTACTGTAGGTATATTATCTATAATAGGTATATTAAGCCATTATAGAGTAATGATCCCGTATGGACCAGCTTAATAACATCATCAAATTGTTAGTATCAGCTTTCACACGCGATTACCATTTGTTATCTGTGAAAATACGTCTCTAAATTCATCTGAGCCGTGTAATCTGTGCTTGTTGGGAGCACTGACGTCATTGTGGAGGGTGTGGGTAGTATTTCCCCCACGCTACCCCCCATTCCCCCAAGGGTGCCTGTGTTTCCACCGATACGTCACCACCGTTAGGGATATCGCAACATCAACAACTATCGGTTTCGGAATATAATAACTTGTTTATGCCACATGAAAAAAATACGCTGGATTAATACTTTATTTAGTGACATTCAAACATGAAAATCTAAGATAATGTATATTCGAGGTGTTATGCAAGACGATATGCTTGTCATTCTGTCAGAATATTGATATTGAAATGAATAGTACTTAATATCTACTTACAAATTAGTAGTTTAGTAAAGACCTACGAGTAGGTATATAATATTCCTCAGCGACCCTAAATCGTATCGTTTTAATGTAAAATCTTACATTCCCTGTAGACTACCTATTATTTTTTGCGTTCAGTGACCGTCCTGCTGTAATTAGTTTGACGATAAATTGCAGTATCCATTCACAAAGTTTTATTGCTAAATATGAGCTTGCAGGAATACTCGGGAGTAATTCCTTTGTACTCACTTCTTCATAGACTCTACAGTCATATTTCTTTTAATTCTTTGTTTTTTTAAGTCGTTAATTAGTTATTACCTGATTTATCGATTACCTACATAATGTTGCGTCAATAAAGACTTATTGTAATAAATACTAAATACTATTATACATATTTTTGTCATCCACATATGATAACTTAGATTGAACATTTGAATTAAATATACTGCTCGCCCCGACTATTTGGTAATTTCATGTGTCATTTCAGTTATATCGTGGCTGTCAGATTACTAAATTGAGTTGTTTGTGAGAAAATAATGGCAGCGATAAGCTCACCATTTGGCATGTCTACGTTCCAACGAAATCATACACCACAAAGTTCAGGGATAAAGCCGTGAAACTATGCTTTTTATTGTATGTAAAGGTACTTAGTGCAGAGAAGACTTGAAATTCAAACCTACTCTCACCTGACGTGATTGAAGAAGTCAGTTATTATAAGAGACTAGCTTATTTCGCCGGTCATATGGCCACTACCCCACCTGCTCCCATATATTTTGAAAATAAAATATAGTGAATGTCACTCGCTGATAATAGGTACCTATAGCTGTCTATAGGCGAAAGATTTTTTAAAATCGGTGTAGTAGTATTTTTTGAGTAGAATATTACAAATACTCTACTCTAGTCTTTATAGTATTATAGAAGTACGCTGACGGTAAGGAGTTTGGGCCCAACCTCGATCCTTGCAAAGGTTTTTTACTTTCTTAAAAATGGATCTTGGTCGGCATGAGAATGGTTAGAAAGGGATAAATGGAGCTCCTTAATAGGCAATAAAAGTTTCCCGAAGCATGATATGATCACGTCCTACCATGAAATGTTATGTGATTTAAAAATAAAGGCCTAACTATTTTTGGTTTCATCATGCTAAGGTCTTTTTAGATGTAGGTATTACTTCTACTTTTTAAATGTATTACTTCTTGAGGAAACTAGAGGTCTGTTTAAAATTGTGTGTAAATTTTGACTTGTATAATACAAACAATGAATGCTTGAGATCTATGATCTTGTTGTTCTATGTCTGAATGTATGTATGTATTTACAGAGAAAATATAATTAAGATGACATTCCCATAGTTAGGGGAGTTAGGGCTAGATGGCGCTATTTCCATTAGATAATATGCCCATACAAAAGCTACAATTTAGATTGTATTATAGCAAGATATGTTTCAAGATCGTCAAGAGACCAAACATGACTGCTTTATATCTTAATGTATCTTAAAATGCTATAATCCATTCCACATCTCAATACATTTCCGTATATGTATTACGTTCCATAAATTCAGATCTTTTTTTGGCTTTACGTGCCCACACAAATTCTGCCAATGTCCGCGTTAATGTATATTACTTTCACAAGATTTTCTGCGTTTGAAAACAAGATATGCCCATTTTTACATCTCTCTTCTAAAGGTGTTTTTCATTTATTCTTCTCCTTTTTGGCCTTTTGTCTTTAGCCATCGAAAAGGGTGTTCGATACTTTAACATAATGTTAATTAATAACGTACATTAATATACATGGCGGGCTTATGGTGTGTATAGAACGTACTAACCCAATCATCAATAAATAATATACACCTTCGTGACATCAGATCTAAATACTTATGCGTAATGCGTTTCATAGAGATTTGTAGCTCACATAACACGCAAAAGAAAGCAAAAATTTGTCACGCATCGAACGAAGTCAAATATTCAAACAAAGGCTGGGCAAACACGACAAAAAAAAAATCGTTATTCACAAACATCTACTCTGTACTTTATTTCGTTTCAATAAACACCAATACTTATTTGGACAACTTGAGTTGGCTGACAGATCCGTGTAATAATAATGCGCTTGATAAATTCTTATTCAAATCAAATTCAATAACTTTTCGTATCGCTGTTATTGTGAAGAGGATACTAAGGTTTTAAGGAGGCTAAGTTTAGTACGATCCCTAGGTTAGTCCATACCAGCCTCGTAGTGTTCCCACTAAAGCGACACAGACTCTCGACAAGCACGAGTGAATGGGTCTTTTTCAACCACGGAAGCCTAATCCAAATGCGTATAGATGATCGTATATATATACGATCGCACGTGGGCTCTTTAAGGCACTGGCTAAGTCCTTGAAGATTGTATGTGCCCCGTCCCGGGTAATTTCCTTCTCGCTTGTCGAGAATAAGCCTGTGTTGGAGGTACAGTGCGGTAGAGCTTTACTAGTGAAGTCCTCACATTTCACAACGTTTCTTTCCGTAGCTGTTAATGATGTCCTCCTAATCGTTTTCGACTATAGCGAACCCATTGCATATTTTAATCCCTATTATGAGCCCTAAAGTGGCTAGCTAGACCAAATTTGGTCTCGAAAATTCTGTCGCATATTGAGCAATACAACTCACCAGCAGTATTGTAAGTGTAGTTATAAGTAATATAAGCTCGTTTAGTGGCTGTTGACAGGAAGCGCGTGCTGAACAAAGCCCGACCAAAGCTGTTAATACGAATTAGATGAAAACGAAATTGTGAGTAATGAAAAGGCTCACATCACTGAGCCGCCCCCTCAAATGCAAATGGCTCCCTCGCGTCGCCAACAACTTTGGGAATTTTCTCTGCTATTACGACCGACCCTGACCTCCGAATTCTTTCTCAATGGGATTCTTAAGACAAGTCGCATACTTACTTCTTAGCGTTATACGTTGATTATCTAGGTATTGTTACATTCACGGCTACAATTACATGTCAAGACAATGGCGGCGTATTGCCGATTCCGTGGTAATTCTCATGTTCAAGTAACACAATAGGGCGGTTTTATATAACAATCATAACCATATCGTACAATGCTATAAAATTATTCAATAAAACTGCGTACTAACCTCTAGACTTGAGTAGTTACTTTGTAAAACGGATCATGCGAAAAGAAAGTAATCGTTCCGCTAGGAATTTCTAGCTTGTTTTTCCCCATGAAGTGTCGGATAGGGTTTGAATAAACCTTAAACGTGATCTCGTTGGTACATATTTATTTTTGATTTTGACCTCTGAGCTAATAATACCATCGCTTATACCACCACCTATTCTAGGCTACCGATTCGAAAAGTTTTATGTGAGCAGCATCAAATTATAGATATTCATCGAAAATTTTATCACTCTGTATATCTTTTCGGTTTTTAATAATTTTATGGTTTTTTGAATGAATCAATGAAATGATCAATACCAATACCAAAGGGTTATCAATTTAATTATTTGATTTAATTATTATATTATCAAAGCTAAGAACCATCTCGACCACATCACTTTTCAAACAGAAAAAACCGCATCAAAATCGGTCCATTCGTTTGGGAGCTACAATGCCACAGCAGACACACATACACACTACAAGCTTATAACACCCCTCGTTTTCTTAAGGGGGGGGGGGGGGTTAAAACATTGGAAACATCATTAAAAAAATGTTAGCCATAGGATAAGCCGATTGTTCAAACCCTATCAAACCTTTATTAATCCTTATTAAAGTTAAAATTAAACCAAGTGACTGAATACAAAAAATACCCATTTCTGACTGGGCTGTAAATTTACCCAAAGATAATGAATTAACTAGTCCACAAGTTGGGAGGGTAAGCAATTTATTAGCTACCCAACAGATACTTTTCACAAGCCATTAACTTCAACGATGTTGAAAGTAATTCGAAGTGAGCTTGAATTCTCTAGTTATCCTAATTGGCGATCGTTGAGCGCCACTGGACGCCGCCTACCTTCGGCGTCCGGTGGCGCTCAGCTATCGGATTCCCTCTCCTTGGAGTCATGAACAGAGGGTCGACGGTTGTATTGTGAGCCGGCATGGTCTGTTATACTATAAATTCGTTTTCATCTGACTTCCAAAGGAGGAGGTATCAATTGTAACTTGAATAAAAAAAGGTTGTTACTTTTTTACGTTTGTTACCGCAAAACTTTGACATACAATATATCAACCGATTTGGATTTTTTTATTTGAAAGGTTTTTTTGAATAGGAGCCGAGCCGGTTCGCAAGTATACATTGCAAATTGTCTATAAAAAGTAATAACTAGCAATGCATTGACAAGCTCAAATACACAATGTTCATCACACAAAGTCTGGCGCGGGATGGAGGTCGAACCCGGGACCACTCTACCAAATAGGTTTCGAAGCTATTTTAAATGAATATTGTCTAGCTAGAGCTGTAACTGTCTCAACTTTGTACTATTGACACTACTTTCTCAATCAAAAATTGTACAACCAGCCGTTCTCGAGTTTTGCGCTTAGCAACACTTTTAGCAATTCGTTTTTATTTATAAATAAACAAAAATAAATCAATGTAAATGTTAAACCAGATATTATCAGCTCAGTAGCTGGGGTCGGAACAGTACATGAAAATTTCGATACGCACGCTACACTCGGAAAAGCACCTAATCAAATGTTTTTATGGAAATTTATTGCCGAGGGGAGATACGCCAAGTGGTTTGTATTCGCCAGTGGATGGTTGGGTAAATGTGCGCATTCATTTGCTAGCCTTGTCCTTGCAATTATCTAACATATTGAACGACACTTGACTGAATAGAACTTAAAATTGTATGACTGAAGCCAAATACAAAAAGCCAAAAAAGAGAACACATTGACACGTGAAATTAACACGAAATTGTGTTATCAGAATTATTTATTACTTGATTTTACTGTTACTGTTTGACATGTTGATGTTGAACATTTTAGCAGATAACCATTTGTGCTGAAGTAGAAAACAAGCTCAATTTGAAGGTATTTTTATATTGGACTATTAGTTCCCTGGTCAAATAGAGGTTTGTACTAAATGCTTGATATAAAGACATATAAAATTAAATTTATTGAACTATCAATTAGAGCAATAATCATAAAATGATACAAAAGCAGAGTAGCTTAACGTTTTATCATACTCACATATATAGACAAATAAATAAAATTGAATTATCTTTTTGTTTACAAAATTCATTTACTAAATGCATAAAAAATGTTTGTCTAGTACCGTATATACCTAATATACGGTACTAGTACAAACATTTTTTATTATATTTTTGTCTGTTTGTTCCGGTTAATCTCCGATACGGCTGGACCGATTTTGACGAGAAATTCACTAGCAGACAGCTGATGTCAGACAGTATTTAGTATTAGTTCTTAATAATTATAAAATAATCAAAACAAATAAGTGCAATGCACTTAGGTTTCACCCAGCGTTTTAGGTCTGTCAACTAGATCCTTTCGGACACAATTACTATAATGGAATTCTTATATCTGTCAACTCTGAACATAAAACAAGTCTGGATAATATAAGAAATTTAAGCGCTGCGTGAACAGAACTGCCTCTTAAGAAAAATAATAATACAATCTCATATTATATTAATAACTATATTAAACTTTGATGAGACATGAGAGAGATCTTAACGTTAAATAATATAGACTGATTCGTTACTACAGGACTAACAGGTATTACCTACCTCCGTGTTCAATTTTATATCTACTTGACATCAGAAGTTGGTTTTAATAATAATAGTAACTTAGCAGCCTCTCGTAACCGATTTCCTCATATTGTTTACATTTATTGATTATACAAGCGTGGTATTGCGCACATTCATTTTTTATGTGAAATACTCATCGATACACGCCTAAATTTGATCGAGTGGCTCTCGAACTAAAAGTCAGGGTCAGGTACTCAATGGTTTCCACTGTTACTTTCCTAATCATATTTATGCTGAACAACCTATCAATTTCGTTCTCTAATATCTCGTGATTTGAAAAATGTTAAGTAACAATTAAAATATGTTCAGTGTCAGAACCTTGCAAATAATATCTGCCATCCAGTTATTCATGACCAAACTTCTTTTTATTTCAGAACGCAACTTGAATGAGAGCAGTGATCCCGTAGGGGAGATAAAGTCAAGGTAGAGCAACAGGATCAACAAATTAACGTCTACAAAAGGATCTGACAAAGTACGTTCACACGAAGAGCAGAGCGGCACTCGAACGGTCGTGCGTTGCTGATGAGTCGAAGCAGCGAGACACCCTCGCGGTCGCACCACGCGCCCGTCGGGGTGCGATAACCGACCTCCTCTGAGTGCCAAGTTTCGATTTCATCGGTGCTTGCACTCCTCACTCCGTAGTCGCACGTGCGCTGTAGCATACGCGTCGCGTCGGCCGCATCTTCGGGCCTCGCCGTGCGAGACGAAACGAGTGATGCAACCTTTTTGAATCGAACTGCCAGTGCGTTCAAGTGTTTCCATTGTTATCATTTTAAATCCGTCATTTGGCTCAAAACTACGACAGATCTGTGAATTAATATTTGTAAACAAAACAAATCGTGTAAAATTTGGAAGGAAAAGTGTTTGGTGTATAATCTACAGTCTCATTATGGCGTCAAGATCTAGAGAAAAGGTGGCCGCTGCGTTCAAAAAGTTTTTCCGAACCACGGAGAAAATTGACGACGGCGCCGGACCGAGTGGTTCACCTGCTCGACGAGGATTACTCAGACGACACAGGTACATCATATATAAATATAATGATTGCTAGGAAGATCTAGCCGAAGGCGCCTGCCTTCGGCTACACTATCTTCAGAGCCAACTCGCGACAATCATTCTTTAAGTATAGGTATCCATCTGACAACGTGAAATCCATTTATTATTGTGGAAAAGTACCTTCTTAGAAATAATATTTATTTTAAGTAGCACTTGTCACAAAATCTAAATAATCAAGTGAATTAATGTGATAGATTTTACCGTCTTTGTATAGATAAATCCTAATCAATCACTTTCGCCTCTGAATCTGTTATTTAGTCGACCGCGATTGATTCAACGATGCCCGGACATTGCATTTAAACATCCCATGTTTAAAAAAACGCCGGAAATGCAAACGTGTTACGTAGCTTCTTCGGTCCATTCAAAACGCATACCATTAATCGTCAGCCCACATAGCCAATAGGCTGACTGGACAACGCAAGTCGTAGATTTAATTCAATTTACTAAGAGTTCATAAGAATTAACACTGAACAATTTCAAGCTTTAATTAAAATGATATTAACAACCACCTTTGAATAATTGGAAAGTTAAATTGAATATTTATTCCCAATAATAGAACTAGAAAAAAATTTAAAATACAACGATTGTTTGATGCGATCTTATGCGTAGTTATTGAGGATATTTCTGTTAGGTACAAATTTACATAATTGCTTATTGGTATTAATGATACGCAGTACTGTTATGACAAATATATCAGTCAACTATAAGTACCGTAATTAATATGATGACGCTTATTATTTTAATATCTCTTTCGTACGAGGAAGTGATCGGCCCTAGTGACGGAGACCTCCATTTTTTTTTTTTTAATTTGATTATTTTTCTTAACTGAGCTAAGGGCTCACCTGGTGCTAAGTGGCGACCCCCGCCCATGACAACAGTAATGCGACTCAGTATAAAATTTGGATCTTACATCAGTCGCATTCATCCTGCTGCGTCCATCACCCGAGGATGATAGGTACGTCTCATGCGCATGTGATTTCACAGGCACCCACACCCTTCCACCGGAACACAGCAATACGAGCACTACTGCTTGGCGACAGATTCGAGTATATTCGAATATAGATTCGATGGCGAATATAGTCCTGCCCTTCGAATTATAAAAGCTCTCGGTTCAAGCGGTTAGCCATTTAACATTTACTATAATACTGTGCTGTCTACTCACACTCATGTTGGCAATGCAAAGTGAAGGATCCCTCATTACGTGAAAAAGTTTTGAAGCGGTTGTTATAGGTATTTACTACTGTATACATTCACACAGACATCCATGTCAACTGCTGGGAATCCGAGAAAGATAGATCCTGAGTGGACCTATCTCTATCCTGGGTATGACTGTGTAAGCGTTATTTGACTATATATTATTATCATTCAATAATAAACATTTCCTGTTGGTATGTCAAACTTAACAAAAAATTTATGGGGAAAAAGTGATTTTAGGAATTAAAATAAGGAACAGTATAAAATTAAATACATAGGAAAAGTAGTTAATCCTATTTAGTGCATCACTTTTGCATAAGGGAGGTAGACATTCCCATGAAAATCTCGCTAGAAACCTGTTATCAAAAAGAAGCCAAAGATCTTTTTCATTAGTTTCCCGTTACTTTCGATGATAATAAAGGACCATAAAATGTATATTGCTCTTAAAATGCTACAATAAAAGCCGGCCGATATTTAGATCACGGCCCTGATTCACAGCAGAGAGCACGCATAGAATAATTACATTAGTACAGCGCTGTGTATTAGGTACTTGTGATCTATGAACCAATGCTAAAACAAACTGCCGGTCAATGCCACTACGCTTGGCACGCTACGTTCGGAAATACTTACATATTATAAAAGTTTACTATCAAAACGTTAATTGGCCAGATAACTACGAACACAAGGTAAACTTATAGTTTAAATACAATAAAAATATGCGTTCATCATCATATCATCTAAGTAATGCAACTTTCGGCCCGGTTAGAAGTTGGATGGGTGACTATTTAGTGGCATTTTATCTGAGCGCTTCCATGCTTCGGAGGGCACGTTAAAATGTTGGTCCCGGGGACTAGTCATGTTGCAAGCAACCCGGAGGCCTCCAACACGGCTATGTGTTGGAGGCCTCCGGGTTGCTTGAAAACTCCGACACCAGAGCTGGTACTTGCTCACACGAAAGAAGAAATATCATTAGTAATTAGCGACTTGGGTCTTTTCTTTTTTCGGCAAGCCCGAAATAGTATTGCTGTTGTTAATGGGCGTCGGAACCCCTTAACAGCGGGGGGCCGTCAGTTCATTCTGTCACTTTCATCACATTATAAAGTGGTGTATTTATTACATACAACTGAAACCGTATTTGGAGCTTACTTTGGATAAGTTCAGACCTAATATATTGATCAGTACGGGTGATATATTATATGGATATAAATAATAAAATATTTAGACCAAAAAAACGTAGATTGGTTGACTCTATGTTGTTGAAACAAACACTCATCAAGGATGCCGTAGTGCGAAAATAGTTTTTTGTAAGTGATGACTGTAAGCTGTTGGAATTCTTCCTGGTGATTTTGTATCCACACAAATAAATAAGGATCTGAATGATGATTTTTTAGGATCCTTCATTAGAGTCCAAAAAATGAGATTTTTATTCGGCTGTGATTATTGAACATCCTCCAAGGTGAATCCATGGAAAACACACAAAGAGAAATTGAAGAAAAAATTCCACTCGGTAATAAAATATTGAGTATGAAAGTCAAATAAAACTGTTTTCAGGACGTTTGCTAACAAGCATTCAGTATTAGATTAGCGTATAAGCAAATTAAGCCAGCGGCATCAAGTCTCGTGTTCTGATCACCATCTATAGATATACATCACCGAGAAAATTTCTTTCATATGTCACTCTCGCCTATTGACAGTAGCTATACTTACCTCTGTCCTTGAAACACGAGAGGCTAATACGGTATGGTGCATGGTTTTATTGGGTAGGCCCTACATATATTTTTTTTTTCTTTTGGGGAGCCCATATCCTCGGATTTCTTAGGGCTTCTAGAATTCTTGATCCGGCACTGGTTGCATTTGCTACGGGAAAAAAATCCCAACAAGTCACGTTTGACTTGCTTAGGTGTGGCAGACTTAAATGCTCTGTTTGAACCGGTTTTAAGCCCCAGCGAAGCGTTTATGTGCAAATCATAGTTTGTTCTCGGGTCTTTAGTGTTTGTGTTGTGGTATCTGTGGATATATATTCCCATACAACACAAAATCCTAGTGCAAGGGTACATAGGTCACGGAGCCAAAGAATACACGAAAAATTCAACTTATGCTCTTGTTATCCTTAAAACCAGTTTCTAACTATGTGTGTAATTACAGCTTTATTAAAAGCTTCCGCATAATGACAACCAATCTTTTGTCTTAATAATCATCTGCCCTATTTGTCTTCATGGCCGTTTCATAAATGTCTATAAAGACGTAAGCTAGCGTTTCCTCATTGTGTCCGCTTTCGCATTACCTTGCCAGAAGCCAGCTTGCCACATTGGTGATGTGCTATTATGCATTAATTAAAGGAAGCGTGCGGAGTCGGCTCTGCGTCATCCTGCCAGATTAACACAAAGACATTGTTTACATATACATTGTAGATCATGGACGCGGCACGGCTGTAATGTGTACTGTGTTGCGATCATTATTAACCTTTAACAATATACGATCTGTTAGTCCTCGGAATACCCAAGTATAAAGTACTCCATCGATGTTTCTTGTTGAGAAGAAAATGTTTATAATTTTATATATAATGAAGTGGTCGGGCAAGATAAATATCAAGTGGGACAGCCCACGTGATATTAAGTGGTTACTGCCTTTCTTAAACAACAACCAAAAAACCCTGCGGTATTTCCCTACCCAAGTATTAAGAGAGCCAAGTCGCAACGTGTTGCGCCCGTCACTCTGAGACAAGATGTCCATTCTAAAGGAACACAGCAGGGCGTGTTGGCCACTGCTGTTCGGCAAATTACCAGGTCTGGTGACAGTATTTCTCCGAACGAACTTGGCACTTTCTACTGTTCTTTAAGGTGCTCCTTTCGCACCACCCGGGGGATACATAAGGATTCCGAGGGTACCTAAGGACGTGAGCAGCGAGAACACCTTAAAATAGGATTAGCATTTACAAGGCCACAAAACTTTGAGTGGTATGGTAAAACGGTTCAGTGCCTCGTACAGCTTGAAACTCAATTGAAAATTTTTTCATGTCAATGCAGAATCATAAAACAGAGCGAAACGAGCGGACCTATAGTAGGTACATAACCTATCTATTGATCGATAATTATGAGACCTTGATCTGAAATTGTCTGCATTCCTACTTATTGGACGGAGTTTCAATATACTATCTACTGCATTTGTAATTATAGTATGATATATAGTAGTAGTTAGTTTATGGGTAATGACTTCCTTATTTATCTATCCAATTTAAGTATAAGGATAAACATTTAAAGTCTAATTGTTTTTTTTTTGGGTACCTAATACGCGTGGTAAATCAAATCGATTATTGCCCTCCTTAAAATTGGTGGTTTACCTGGACGGTATTGGTATTGAAATTGGAACTGGACCTTCATTCGATTAAACATCTTGCCACATTCGATCCGAGTTCAAACAAAACCGGATCCAGGATTTACCCACCTACCCATAACATCCAAGGCATTTTAGAATGGCCAATCTGTCTTAACTCTTTAAACATCGTCACTTAATGCTCCTTGGATCATTTGGGCCACCAGCTTCTGATAAAAAATATAATAAACCCATTTCGTTTTCTTTGATTTAATCATTCGTCAGTCTGTTATTTATGGAAGCTCAACGGCATGCAATGGACTAAAATAAACTGCTCAATTTAACCCGCGTGATTAAGGTTATGTAAGTACTCGCGCTCTATAGTGTCTATATTTAGTCGACAGTTGCATAATGTGGCAGCCTGTGGGTGTTTATTTGCCTATCTATACATTTGCGAACTCAGGTCAATGTTGTTAAGCTTGGAACCCTCAGTTTTAGCATGGAAAATGTACGGGCGGGCGTGATAATGAAGAGACACCACACGTTGAAAGCTCTAGTAAATAATTATTCAATGACATCATCATATCATTTTGAAATAAAGCACCTACTTAATTAAATTAGCCATGATATCTTTTAATAATTAGCATTATCACTTATTGCAAATTATTTCCATTGAACATGAAACATATCTAGAGCCCCGCAGTTCACTTTGTAGGATGTACAATATATTGAATCAATCGTACCGCTAACAATTTTACCCGAGGAAGAAGCTGGTGATACGAGAAAGGAACTGGAATGAGTTAAGACCACAAGTTTTTCTTTCGTACCTTTTCGTTTCGTATGAAATCAAACTGGTAAGCAAACCATATAACCAGTTCCAAACCAGGAGCTAATCTATTTTTATAGCAAGTTCACTTTCGCTGAGCTTCTTATGCACTATTGGAAGATTGAATCGGATTACCGGCCAATACTGACAGGCCGTTTATACGATTCGAACAGAAAAGATGAAGCCGTTGTTCGGATACTGTGATTCACCCATTAATCAGTCAGACAGAATTCACGATCTCGATAGTATATCTAGGTGATATAGGGATTTCGCCTCAACGCGTGGGTGTTTGTGAAGTTGATCAAGATTGAAGATGAAGCGTGACGACCGAACTAAACCTATGAATCTAACAACCATTCTAATAAAACAGAAGCGTTTGAAAATCAGTAATGGCTCGGTTCAATTGGCATGTTTGATGTCAAGCATCTAAACTCACAGCAAAAGTCAGTTTAAAGATACTATGGCTTTTACAATCTTGTTACAGCAGCAGGAAACCTTCAGGCTTCCCGAATTCTGTAGCAAAATTAAGTCGTGAATTAAATAAATAAAATAATATTTTTTGTCGTCTCACAACAGTTTTAAATGTGCATACAAAGCAGAGCAAGGCGTACACTTTTTAGAGTTCCGTACCCAAAGGGTAAAACGGAACCTTACTAATAAGACTCCGCTGTCTGTCTGTCTGTCTGAACATAATTGAAATCCAAAAAATAATAAAAAAAGAAATTTGGCAACTTTTATTCCTATAGATGTGGCTTGGTTCAGGTACCTACTCCTGCCACCGCCAGTTTTACTTACACTCAGCTGAGTGTAAGTAAAGCAGGTCTCATTTCGGTTCTTCTTCTTCTATTGTTTCTAGACTCAACTTTTACTGTTGTTACACTAGCTTGCACAAGTATTTGGCAATTTCTACGCCCTTATATGTGGCTTGGTTCAGGCGCTCCTGTGTGCCCTGTGTTCATATATGCTCTGCAGCAGGCTACTTTGGGCCTTAGACGATTCAGTGATTTCCAGACAGGCCATTGCAGGTTGTGCCCAGGTGGTAATGTGTTTAGTATAAACAAACAATTTACATTTCGCATAGGGCTCCATTAGGTGATTATGAGTATGAATTTGAGTATGAATTATGAATTAACATGAATTAGTTTATGTATTAATTACTCTTGTAGGTAATTAAATTAACTTAATTACTTTAATTATTAATTAAAGTATTGGTTCTATTATTTAAAGTAACAGAGTTTATCGTGCTTATCTGAAATGCCTATAGTATGTAGATAATAAATCAGCCTACGCTGATGAATGAAGGTAATAAACGATTGGTAGGTACTTACGCAGACTATTTGAAAGTAGTTATGCAAATTATGCGACGGCGATGTAATGAAACTATGAGATACAAATAAACGAATGTGTTTACAGGCATTATTTATCTAAATGCGGGCGTACAAACGGCAGTAAAACTTGTGCCAAGTTCGGCCGGAAAAGTACTGCCACCACACGGTAATCCTCCGCCTAACAGTGGTGCACTAGATGTGTTCCGGTGGACGGGTGTGGGTGCCGGTGAAATTACAGGCGCATGTGATGTTACATCCCCCGTCTCAGAGTGACAGGCGCGTTGCGTTCTTAGGTTTTCTCATACTTCGGTTATAGGAAGACCGGAGTCGTTTTACTGTTGTGTATGGGTGACAGTAACCACTTAACATCAGGTGGGCTGTGAACAAGTCTCGTCATTAGTCACTTTAAGAAAAACACTCTTATCTATTATCGACTTCATCTAATATTCTTCGTGTGGATTATCTGACGCGCCACTCCAATGTGTTTTAGATATCATTGTATCATTGTATGTGTATGAGTATAGACGGTCGCAATATTTACACACATCGGTCATCATCATAGCCATCACCGCACGCACAGAAGTATAATGTAGCATTATTTAATTGCTCTCACATATTGAAACAATATATTGCTCTTTATATGCTTGCTATATATTGCAATATAATAATCTTGATACAGAGGAATGACTCGCAAATCAACAATAGTCAAAATGACTCTTCCTAGATTTATTGCTATTGTTACACAATTTGACTGTGGTTAGTGAAAACTTTTATAAAACTTCTCATACTTAGGTCGGGGAGGATCTAGGTAAGTCGTATTGCTGTTATATGGGCGGAGGAAACGACTTAACATCAGGTGGGACATCAGCTTGTCCCATCAGTTTGGGTACTTAAAAAAAATATTTAAGGGGTAGGTACGTTGTTGCTTTTTCCCGTCGCGTTTGCCCGCGTGGAATCGGGATAAAAAAGTCCAATGATATTCTACATTTGGTACGGAGATTTCGCAATTAGGATAAAGAACAGTTTAGTTACACTGAAAATTGTCGCTAGTCGCTAGTTGTTATAAGTCGGCGTGATCTAGTAGAAATGACGTTTCTAAGAAAAGTTTTAAAACTTCAAATGAAATAAGGATTTTTTGCAGTGACTTTGATGCGATGTGTATGAAACAATTCAAAAATGTTTGTAGGCGTAACCCGTCTATTTGTGAAACATCGTCCTCTCCGTGGAGTAAACAATTTTTCAAGGTAGAGTTTAAAAAATTACAAACCTCCCCTTGTTTTCAAAAACACGAATGTGTTAAACTATTTGTGAGAAGAAAAAGTAAGTTTGTAAAAATAAAAATAACAGCTAATATAAAAATATAAATTTGACCCGTAAAAGTTACCCGACCGCATTTTTACAGACTACTACGGTGTTCAATATCCTAACAAATAAACAACAACACAATCGGTGGTACGGCACCTTCTATGAGCGTTTCGCACTTGATTTTTTTTACTTTACTTGAGTTTTTCTTTAATGTAAGTATTTCGCGATTAAATCTTTATTTCCCCGACGCGAAATCAAATACACTTTTTACTTTACAAGTAATACATTCCAATGATAGACTAGACAGAGAACAGAGATAGACTATTAGTGGCGCGTAATTTCCTACTTATAGTTGCCGCAAGTAAATAAATAACAAGATATTTATATGTACTAATCTATGATAAGCACCTGGCTCATAGCACCATGTAATATAGGTAGAAGTAATTTATTATATCAGTTGTAGATTATTTCTATGATTAACCTGACAGCTTAGTTTGTAGTTACCTAAACTTTGCTTATTTGAAGTTACATGGTGCGAAATGCTCATGAATATTTATTTATTCATTAATTTACCCTAGACTTCTCATTTGAGTTAGAAGAACCAACCTTTCTGTTCTATCTATCATTTGGATTACTTGAAGCAGATCAATATCTACGAACAGCCGTAGAAAGCGCTACCACTGGTTTAGTTAGCATTGTTTGCTCTAGCTAATTGTGATTGGCCTCACAGCTGTAGCTCTGACTTCTGCGCTGAAAGTCGTGGGTTCCATTCCCACCAAGCATTTGTGTGACGAACATATTTGTTCAGGGTATTATATATTTCCAAATAAAAGAGTCAGTATATATCAGTCATCTTGTTCCCATAGTACAAGCTATGCTTAGTTTGGGGCCAGACGGCATTGTGTATACCTAATTTCTATGAATATTTATTTATTTCACTATGTCATTTCAATTCCCAGAGATGGCGTCAGTCCTGCGGAAGCGGCGGCTAGCCTCCCAGCGAGTCCCACTGCCTCGTCCCAGGCTAAGAAGAAGGCGGCTGGACCGGGTGAGGTTCGAGAGCGCGCCTCCGCAGTGCGCACACGCAGACTCATGAAGGAATTCAAGGAAATACAGCGGGTGCAGAACTTAAAGCCTGAACCTGTTTTCACGGTAGGTTTTTGCAGACTTATCATGACTTACAATAAAGACACATGAATATCGTTGATTAACTCACTCATATGTCTCTAGTCTGAACTGTTTCTTAGGTATAAGCAAAATATACTTCATTCATCAATACCTACCTCCGGAAATTGAACTAGCACGTTTTTCTTGGCATCTTCTCAAGTTTAGAATGCCCTTGTATGTTTAATGATCTTAGATGCATCTGGTTGTGCATAATTTTACCATTTATTTGCACAGCTGCTAACCAGCATTACATAAAGGATGTTGTGAAAACGAACACTTTTATTTGCCTTTTTCTCAATTTTATTACTTTATGTAATACGTACCTAGTAGGTATCAGCATCAGCAATTTCTGTTTCGAAATAACTATTCACACATACACGTTCCATTTAGACATCATTTACATTCGTATTGACCAATTTCGAAGTAATTGTTGTATCTCATATTCCTAGCAATACAACTGTAATTGATTTGTTCTAATTAATTACTTACCACAACAAAACAATTGAAGCCGTTTAAATGAGCCGTTTATGATTTGATACCTTAATAGTGGCTATTGGTTCGCGAGTACATAACTGTGTATTCCTTTCGTGAAGCAAGTTGTAGTAAATCCAACCGAATAATTTTGCCTGAGATGTATGCCAAAATGCACAGCTTATTTATCCTGCACTAGGATTCTGTGCAAGCAGCACGGACAGAAACAACACAACTAAAGGCCCAATGAAGCAATATAACTATGGTTATCATGAAAAAATCATGGCTAAATTAGTTAACTTTACCATGGAATCGTTTCTTCAAATCTTAAGTATGTAACTACAAATACTTTCTATGATTACATTCGCAGGTCGAGCTAGTCAATGATTGTCTGTACGAATGGCACGTACGCCTTCACCAAATCGATCCCGAGAGCGATTTGGCGGGAGATTTGCGCGAGATGAACATTCCAAACATCCTACTGCACTTAGTGTTCCCGGAGAACTTCCCGTTCCACCCGCCCTTCATGAGAGTCATCGAGCCCCGGATAGAGAAGGGCTTTGTTATGGAAGGTAAGCCATATCATTTAATTATTTTCAAACACCGCGTGGGGAACAGAACAACTATGTGTAAAATTACTTACCAGTTTCTGGCAATCGTCTGATTTATGTTTCAATCACTTTTAAAAACGATTATCGTCCCACGGATGGAAAGGTTGGCTATCACTCTCAACCTCACGTAGGCCGGTATCTGGTACTTCGCATCTGCTTGATTACTAAACATTTTCCAAAAATTATATGCTTTCTTCGACGAATATGACATGGAACTGGGAAACTAGTCAAATTAGTTTTCCAATTATTTTGAGTAGGTCTGTGCGTTTTCTGACTCCTTTGAGTACTTGCCTAATAAAATACCAAAGAGACTTATATGCCCCTATCGGATATTTCAACTTATATAGAGCTCATAATCAAGCTACTACAATGACTCCTATTCTAACAAGAGTCCAAATGGTTCCAGGTGGTGCTATATGCATGGAACTGCTGACGCCCCGCGGCTGGGCGTCCGCGTACACAGTCGAGGCCGTGATCATGCAGTTCGCAGCCTCCGTCGTGAAGGGCCAGGGCAGGGTGGCCCGCGCGCCCCCGCGGCCTTCTTGCGAGTTCTCGCGGCGTCGCGCTGAGGAGGCGTTCCGGTCCGTTGTGAAGACGCACGACAAATACGGCTGGGTCACCCCGGCACTCTCCGACGGTTGAGCGCTAAGTAAGCTTTAATTACCTTCTGATACATCACTCTAGCGTATAGAAAGTCCAGAACCTTTGCAATTGGATCTCAAATAATATTAGGTAGACACACATTATGTCATATGGCATACTTCTGTTCACTATCAACTATAGAGAGTGGGTCGGTGTCCCTGCAGTGCGAACATTAGAAGCTGGTGGTGATACTTCTGTGGGGCATGTTACAAATATAAACACCATATTTGTATTGCAAAAGATGGCTGTTTACAATCTGGGTTCCCAAGAATCACTGCGTAAAAGACATAGGGACATAAATATACTTATGGTTATAGTATATTTATGTCCCTACAGGTATATACCATACCATAATATGTAGTATTAGTATATTATGGTATGGTATTATATATACCTGTAAGTAGGTATATAAAAAAAGTGACAAAATAATGTAAACACTAGGCATAAAAATTTACTAGGCTCCTTAAAGTTAGCAATTCGTTTAAAGGACTGCGCTTTTTAACAAATTCCCGAGCGAAATACAGTTACTGTTAATAAATAAATTTGATTTTTTTAGCAAACTACTAGAGTTGCACTAACACATACCTAGGTAATAAATAAACTTTTGTACGCATTGCATGTCCGATGCGCGGCATAATATGGCAGCGGGTATCGTAGCATTGACCTAAATATACTCTTGGGTGGAACATATTGCGCTCTACACTATTTCGTCACTGCACCATTAATCAATTTAGCCGATCAAGCAAAATTACCCTCCGTACACGCTAGCCAGCACAATACATCAACACAATAGCAATCAGTGCTAGATATGTACAGGATCGCTCCCTGAACAGGACATACGAAACAGTAGGTTGTTGAGTAAGGCCGAACTTTACTTGGTACCGCGATTGGTATCTTAGCTTGTTCTGTTGTGCAGTGTGGCTAGCTCAATTAGGTGATAGGTTACAAGTATAAATGGGTAATGCACTGTGCATTTGGAGGCTCACTGATCACTATGTGACAATTAAGTCACGCAGTGTCGGTGAGTCATTATGCCATCCGAAGAGTCATCCATGCAATACTTTTGTGATTGAGCTCTTCATCGCCATTGTTTTAAAACGACTTCAAAAATAGGAGAGGTTCTCAATTCAGATGTATGTTTTTTTTTTTAATTTCCGCTTATTGTGAGCTGATTTGGATGATTCTTTTTTGATAGGATGTACCTTCGGATGTTTCCATAGAAATATCAAGAAAAAATTCAACCCCTAAAGTCGTATAATAAGCGATGAAAGTATTGGAGTCGGTTTTTTCGATTTTGAAAAGAGGAAAGGAGTCGGCTATTGCCAAATATCAATATTTCTTGACTGTAAATTCAGATATAAAGTTATATTTAGAACTATTTACTTTAATTATTGTTCTCCTATTAATATTACTTTGTTTATTCTGTATTTTTAGGATTTTGTTAGGTTATAGCATAGATAAAAGCAGGCATTTATAGCTAACTAGCCTAATTTGGCCGGTAGTGTTCAATTTTCTTTTAGTAAGTTGTAGTTACCATTGTTTACGTTGAATTAGTTGTAGGTACATTGTTCTGGAAAGACCATGTAAATAAGTCCAGTATTTTTGTTACAGGACAAGCTGTTCGACCGTGGTGCAGAAAGAATGGATCTCTTTAGTTATTCATCGTGAATAATTTTAGTTATTTAGTGCAAATTTTAATGCTCAGCTCTGTATAACATTTTTTGCGTACTACATAGTCCAAGACCAGGACAAAGGGTTTTTAACCCGCGGCTAAAAAGGGGTGTTATAAGACGGCGGTTGGTGAATTCCTATTAAGGTCATCACAAAAAGCGATGATCCGATTTCAAATGTTTTAAAGCTATAGTCCTTAGTTATGTTTGGTAAAATAGGTTTTGAACTCTTGAATATTTACATCGAAGAGATTTCTGAGATTTAGGTACTCTTCTTATAACTTTAGTTATTACAGAAAGACTAAAGATTTTTTGTAAGAAAAATAAGTTTCTTTAAAATAAAACTAGAGTTCTCAACGAAAATCTCGGGTCTATTAATTCAATCGCGATTCACCTTCATCCAGTACAACAGTTTTCAGTTAGATTGGACAATGCAATCCAAGGGGTCTTGGACTACTAGTGCGCGTAGATCCTAATTAGATATTCATTTACTTAGATTACCTAGGGTACCTACAGTGGGCAAATATTATCAGACGGCAGTGACGTATTCAAATGATTAAATTCGTGTATATATTTCCTAAATTTTTATCTAAATGTTGCTTATGACGATGATCTGTGACGCACAGGTAAGGAGGAAAACGAGTGAGAACAAAATCTTAACATACGCCATACTCTTTTACACGATAATATAATTTTACAATTCTGCTGATAAGGTGTCAGTCAAGTTGTACCTGTTTAGTATCCAAAAATACCTACGAGTAATAACTATTATATATGCTCAATGTGCAAAAGTCCTACGATTTTCACCTTACCTTCAATTGATGTTGTAAAAGAAAATTAGAGATACAATGGACTTCTTTCATCGCTGTTAAAAACGTCTGTGCCAAAGTTATGCTCAATGACACCCACCCAAAGCTCAATTTTCCTCTATTACAACTCTTCAGATCAGATTCAGTTTAAAATATAAGAGGAAATGTTTCCGTCCCTAAGTCATTTAAATATTTTTTGATAAAAAGGACACATTTTAGTACGTATTTTAAAATTCCACCATACTTTCTATTTGACGTTGTCATATTTGAAACATTCTTGGTGTAAATGATAAGTATTTCAATATGTAACTACTTATTATATAATTTGTAATTCCTTATTAATATTTCATGGCATCTGCATGCTTCTGTGTACCTACCTACTAATATTGTAGTAATTCATAAGTCAAATTATTACTACAATTACAAATTCTTGAGTAGTTAAACGCTCAATATAGCGGTAGTTAGTTATAAATGTGTAATGAAAGGCTTGTGGTAATTATAAATTTTACAGTTTTATGTATGTAAGGAAAAATATTAGTAAATTGATGTTGTTAATGTGATCAACCAAAGATGTTTTATTTTTATGTAAATTCTGTCCATGCGTCGTAGGAATGCATGTAACGAATCATTTACTTTGTGTAACGTACACCATTACTACATAGACGTAATAAAAATTACTTAACTGCTCAAATGTTTTTTATAGATCCCAAACAATTTATGACCTGATCACACTCTAAAGCCCAATTCTTATAATGAACTAACAGACTTCTAGATATACGTAGATAACCATAGCAAAACATTATCAAAAATTTACAATACATTTTTTGACAAATAAACAGCTTAATTAAGTAGATGTAGGTAACAGGGAGTCCCTCAAAACAAAGCAGTATTTTATAATCGTGGAAACAATAGCGTCGAGCATGCACACACGTGGGGAAATACCATTAATTTCATTAATAAGACTTCAGGGGATTTTTTTCCTAATACTGAAAATTATCTTAAAACTGCAAGATTCCCGCTATTCCCCTCGGTTCACCTCTCCGCATGTGGTTTGAAAATCTAAAACGGGCGATTTCGATACCGCGACCGAATGCAGCAAGTCGCAAAATCGCAAAATCGCCCGCCGATGATATAGCGTAAGTGAACCGTTTGGATCCACGTTTGAATAAACAAAGGTAGTCAAATCTTTAGCTGGGCAGAAATTGAGCTGACTTGCCCTACTTTAAGCAATATATCTTGTTGACAAACCGTGACGGACCGAGCTGACAGCCCACCCAATGTTAATGAGGTCGCCGCTGAATAGACAACCGAAATGCGACTCAGGCTCTCTCCTACCGAAGTTTGAGAAGTGGTAATTTAACCGGCACCCACACCCTTCCACCGGAGGGTCGAACTTCCAACGCAAGTGCACCACTACTTGGCGATGGATTACCTGCTTTGGTGGTAGTACTACGCCGGGCAAACTTAGTAACGCAAAAATGAAAGTCATACTGTTCACATTATCACTTTATACAAGAAAAGAAAATAAAATTAAGCATTATAAATAAATGATGATTATCACAATCCAGATCACTCGCCACCTCTTAGAGCCAACACTAAATGCAACACAGAACCTCCTTGGACTTTGTAATCCTGTGCAGTTTTCTCATCATTCCTGAAAATAAAACAATATCAATAATAAAAAAAATCTTATGCAGTTTCATTTCTTTTTTTATCAGCACTACAAATTTAGGCAATGGCTTAGTTATCTAAAGTCTTTCATACAAATCTGTCTCTAAGTCAAGTCTGGCATTTATAAAGATATGCCAGTTTACACAAAAATATAAAAGGGTCTAATAAAAAAGGGTTAACAAAATGACAGGCAGATTTATTAACTTTTTTTAATAATATAAACCCCAAAAAGAAATATGTGGTATATATAGTCAATAATTCATGTTAGAAGACTTCAGGTACCTTGAAAACTTCAACAGAGTAGGACACTAACTCATAGAAAAGATGGTTTCTGTTATAAATAGTATGACTCAGCGTTTTATTTGTATTGGTTAGTTATTGCCCGTTACATAAAAGGGGGAATGGAGATTAACAATATATGGAATATTTTCCTATTTGGAATCAAATCAAAGTTGGCATGTATGTACATTAAAGCTACATACATGCCAACTTTTACACTTTCTGACTGATGGAACCATATTATCAGCCAAGAAGCCATATTAGAATAGAAAAGAAAATCTTTATTTTGTGTTAGCCTAATAATGGGCTCACTTAAAAATAAAAAACACAATTACATATTTAAGAATATGTGACAACAAAATAGGTATTAATCACATTTACAGGTAGTCAGATATCCACTTGCTGCAATTTGATCAAACTTGGTTGTTGAACAGTGATTGTTAGAGATGAATGTAGGTGTACCTACCTATACATAAAAACTACAAGCAACAACTGTAGTACAATTGTTTAGTTTTGATATCAATGTTTAGCAGTCCAAAATCAAGAATTTTGCATACAGTGAAATTTCAAAGCTTTAAGCTCAGAATGATTGTTAACTTAATCATAACTCTTGCCGCTCGTACCAGCACTTCTGGTACTGTTATAGTATCACTACCAGAACACACCAACATTACCAGTGTTATGTTATAGTAACATAATCAAAACATAACGCGATTCTGAGCCAAGCCAATATAGCTTCAGTAGTTTGTTGACGTAAAAAATACAGTTAGTGCAAGTAGAAGCTGCTTTCTTTAAACTTACATTTGTTTTCCGGAAAATATAAGACGCTGCTGTTGTGGGGGAATACCTTCTTTTTCTTCCACGCGCTCCTTAATCCTTTCCACTTTATCCGTAGGCTCTATATCAATTTCAATTTCCTTACCAGTAAGCGTCTGCAAAAGAATATGAGGTTAGATATAATGATTCTCCAAAATACAACATTTATGTACTTTGCAGTAGAAAAAGTTTAAATATACCTTGACTTTGATCAGCATGGTGAAGCAAATTAATTGTTTTTCTAACAGATAACTTTAGTAGCTTACTTTTCTACGATTAAGTTGAACTATTACAAACAAACATAGAACAACAGATTGTGAAATAGCTAAATCCGCCCGCAAAGACAGACAATCACTTTTTGGGTTTCATTCACTTAACTTTGACATCTAAGTAATCAATGACATGACAATGACATGCAGATGGATGATAGACAAACTAATCGGGGGGTTATGTCGGCTTTTTTTATGGATTGTGATTGTTATTTTTATACTTTTTTTTTTTTTTTTTTATACCACTTAGGTGGCAAACAAGCATACGGCCCACCTGATGGTAAGCGGTTACCGTACCCTATGGACGTTTGCAATACCAGGGGTATTAATCGCGCGTTGCCGACCCTTTAAATATTTTATAACACCCCTTTTGAAGGACCCCATACAGTAGTCTCCAGGGAAAACCTTGCCAGGGAGATCATTCCACAACCTGAGTGTACTTATTAAAATAAATATGTTAGTATTATTAGTATTACTGTTTTGGCATTTTTAATGCTAAAATTAGCATATTTTTTGGTTCATTAGCATGAAAAATTGGTAATTAGCATTTTGTAAGATTTGTGCGCTATGAAACAAACAAAATTAAGGAATCGTATGTCAGTACATACATAAAACTCTATTTTTTACATTATATATGGCCTTAGAGATTAGACGTTCCCGAAGACATTTTCAAAAAGATGAGAATGTTTTATTAGTCGCTTATCGTGCCAGTAACCATAGACGGTTGCCCATCAACATCACAAATAGATAGAAGCCCCAAAAAGAAGAAGAAGAAGAAGCCGAATATATAACGATGATATAGCAGATAATGGCTAAAGCAATATTCAATTCAATTTATCAATATCAAAAACAATTTAGCACTGTTTTAGCATTATTTGAACCAAAGTTTAGTATTTTCTTCAAATAAAAAGTGGCAGTGTTTTTTACTACTAGTTACTCAGCCTAGTTGGATACAGTATTAGAATATCTGTGGCTTTGTATGGTATACTAAAACTCCGTATTTTACCTAATACAATATAAATGTGGATACATTCCCGGAAACATGGAGAGAATAACTGAAATATTCGAACGTTTACACAATTTGACTAAAACAGGTAAATAAAACTCATAATTTAACATTAAACAAATTTATCACACCTAGGTTCATAACACATCTAAAATCTTTATTTCAGAAGGCCAATCTGAGTTTTTATTTGCTATTATCAACGACTTGTTGGATAAAAATGCTAGAATCGCGTCCACGGAACAAGAAACTAGTACCTACTGTCTACTTCGAACATTTTTATTTAAGATTTTCAGTGCAACAGACGATCTAGCATCTGAAATACATAGAGACAGTACAATACTGATCAGTGTCAAGAATCAAAAAATACTAAGGACCTGCTTCCAGCTTGTAACTTCTATAGGGATTTCAAGCTGCTTGATTCCGGGACTTGGTATTTCATTAACAAAAAGATGTTCTACCTCAACAATGCTACCAAAACTAAACTTTACTGATGAAGAAAAATATGAGCTATTGGTAGATTGTACAAACTTTTTCACCAGGTCCTACAATGTGCCAGTTATTAAAAATATTATACTCACACTACACCTATCAGACTACTTAGCTGCATTGATTCAGCTCTCATTCGCCCCTCTAAAAAAACCTGGTACTTATAGCCAGTTTACTATGACATTAGAGATGTATAATAAACTCAATGAAGAAAGAAAACAATTCATAACAATCTATGAACATCTTGTGGCTAATTGCTTTCAACCAACATTGATGAAAGAACTATTAGTTCTTCAAAGTATAACTGAACCACCACCTCCAGCATTTGTCAAAAGAGTGATTGCCAAAGAAATGAGTAGGAGACTTTTAGCACCTGGTGGTTTGCTTAGTCTTATCAGATGTTTTATAGAGAGCCATGATGTAGATACTGGATTGGAATGGAAGAAAATTGACATGATATGGAGGCTGATAACTGTCAAGCATGGAGCTATTTCGGAAACTGAATATTTAACCAATATATCTGCACAGTTAACACAAATACTATCTTTAAATAATACTCATTATTTAGCTACTGCACTGGCATGTGTGGTTAGTCTTAATGAGAAGTTTCCAGAATCAACTTCTATTAAGAATGTTGTAAAAGATATTTTTCAGGTCTTTGACTATACATCATTGAGTTCAAAGGCCAATTTACCAGGTACAGTGATTTTGCCACCCCAGGAAGTAAACCATAAGGTCAATGTATTACATGCATGTGTTTGTTCTGCAAAGTTGGATTTTCCTCTTGTGGAGACACTTGTGTCTCCAAATATACTTGTACTGTTTCTGATAGGCTCAAAGTGTACTAAAAATCCAGATCTCCAAGTTAAGTTAAAGGATATTCTTCTGAAATGTCTTGAAAGATTGAGCAAACCTGAGGTAGCTGCTTTGATGAACAAAGTATTATTTGAAAAAGATACTTTATCTGAAATCAACATAGAAGAATTTGATTCAGGAATAGCCATTAAATCTGGATCATCTAAAGAAGAAACTTCTGATAATAAAGAACTATTATACTTTTTAACACTATTCAACTCATCCATTGAGAATACCTTTGTGAAAGCTGTTTTTGAAGCATCATTAGATGTACTCATCAACTTTAGTTTAAAACGGCAGAGAAAAGTGAATAAGGATTTGTTAGCCCTAGAAGATGATCCAGTATTATTGGATGATGTTGATGAGCACTACGCAACCATACTACAGCTGCTGTCTGAGGTATCTACGTCGCCAAAAGTAGTTTCTATTATAAAAAAGGAACCATCCATTGTTATCGATTTCATTGAGCACTTTATTTCAAAAGAGAATAAAAATACTAATGAAGAGTGTACATCTGTGGCGCTCATACTGCTGAGTAGTATTTTGTCTAACAATAGCAAAAAATTTGACTTACAAAAGAGGTTTGTAACAATAGTACCGATATTGAAAACCATGGCAAAAGACAAGTCCAGTTTTAATCACATTTTATGCAAAGAAGCACTGTCTCTAATGGGCTCAGAATTGCCAGAGGTAACAGAAAGTGAGTGTGATAAAGCAATATCCAATGTGTTTGACATATTGTTGCCGGTGAGGGCCCATGGGATTATGCAGCTGATAAAGCTCATTGATGCAAAGGATCCAGAGACTATGTCGAAGAAATGTTTTATATTTTGTCTCTTCCAGGTTTGTTATATTATTTTTCTTGAGTATTTCTTTATTATGTAGTATATAGTCAAATTCTTTAAACACACTTTAATTGCCATTATAAACTTATGCTTTCAGGAGCAACTCAAAGATACTGACTCATACATTTACCTGTCAGCTGTGAACGGCCTAGCAGCACTATGCTCCCACTGCCCAGAAGATGTACTTCAAGTACTTTGCAAAGAGTTCTTACAATTATCTTCTGGCATGGCCTCAAAACAAGATGAGAATAAAATAGCTGAGACAAGAATGAAAATTGGAGATGTTATAGTAAAATCCACAAAACTCTTAGGTGTGTAGTATAGTAGTACTCAAGACAGTAGATGTTAAAATTTATAAAATAACTAGAATGAAAATATAATCACTCACACATTTAGCTTTTAGTGTCTTAGTTAAGTTTACTGTGTTATTTTAATAGTAAAATCACAGTAAAATTAAGGAAACACAGGTTAACTGTGACTAAATTCTTCCTAAAAACAACTAGTAAATAAAGCAGATACTAAGCATTTAGACCTTAAATAAATACCAATTTCCTTTACAGGTGAAATGGCAGTTGTTCACAAAACTGTGCTTCTTAACACTATGCTAACTGCGTGTCGAGACAACGACCCGTTGATCAGGACATCGGCACTCTCCAATTTGGCAGAAATTGCTTTGGTGCTGCATTACAAAATTGGCGACATTATTTACGAGGTTAGTTCCTTATTGTTTGTTTTATTTCGACGTGCACTTGTTTAATATTGGAATATTGTTTTTTATTTGATTTAAGTGTTGTATAACTGACTTTAGTGGTTCATAATGTACAGCTTGTATTGGCCAGGTGGCGACGATGATCTCATAAGTGAAATTCCGGAATATCTCTACATAGTATAAAACAAAGTTGCTTTCCGCGTCTGTCTGTTTATTCGCTAACTCATTTTAAACCACGCAACGGATTTTAATACGGTTTTTTTTTTTCAGTTACTTCTGTGTGTCTGGGGTATCCTAGAGGCAGACAAAGCAATAGAATGCCGCCGCGCCGCCGTCATGGTCATATCCAGTTTGCTCAAGGGGTTAGGGAAGGACACTCTGGTGCAGCTCAAGGACAACCTGCTGCCTATCTACAGAACTCTCAAAGTCCTATACAGAGATGAAAACGAAGATTCGGTTGTAAAACTCCACGCACAAATAGCTTTGGAAGAACTGGACGACATAGTGAAACAGTTCTTGTTTCCCGAATTGAAAATGGAAAAACATATCCATGTTTTAGATCAACCTGATAATGTATTTAAGTAAAAATCAAGTACGTATTTTATGTTTAATCTACATAAATATTGACACAATTTCCACAACTCACTAGTGTTTTTCAATACACTTCACAAAACACTGCATGCTTGATTTATAGATATAATAATAAAGGATTTTTATTACTGAATTATAACCTAATCGTCTTTTCGTAGATATTCTAATATGTAAGTAATTGAATTGTACTATGTTAACAAATATGTTCTTACTTCTTCTTTGCTTTGTATAAAACAAAGTCGCTCCCGCTATTTGTACACTTAGATCTTTTAAACTACACAACTTATTTTATTGAAGTTTTCAGCAATAGATATACTGATTCAAGAGGAATATATTGTACATGCATATATGTATATGTAGTATACATGCATATTATAGTAGAGAAATTGCCCCACATTATTATCTACATTGCACCCATGCGGTTCTCTGGTAATATATAATATGTAGTAAAAAAAAAAAACAATCGAAGCATTGCTGTGCCCTACCAGGGTTTGTGTTGATGCGTTGTCTATTTGCAATGTGTTTGTCTATTTATTTTAGAAATACAATACACAATTTAGCTTATATATACTTTTATGAATAAGGCTCTTCATTTTTATCTCTTAGGTAAGTTCTTATGAGATGTACCTATATTTTCTATGGCAACCATAGATTATGAAATCTAGTTCAACAAACGCTTAAATTTTGTATATAATGCTTATTCCTTTCATTTATTATCTAGACACTATAAAATAACATTGTTAGCAATAATCTCTAGAAAGTTATCAATATTTTACTACACTTGCCAGTTGATTATATACATTTAAATATTATAACTAATTTTATATCACATTAAAACTTACATAAATGCAACTAAATATGTGCAAAAACACACTTGCAACACACCAAAAAATATCTTGCGCATTAGCCGATCCTTCCTGCCAAACACATTTCAGCTGTGGAATGAGGTTTCTTCGGGGTAGGCAAATGCATCTGCAGCCCAGGAGTTACAAATGTCCATAGGCGACGGTAACTAAATTAATTAATTGTTGTTGTTTCATAATTGTTCATAAATTAGTTATGTTGGCTGACTCTGGACTTGTAAGAGTAAATCAGATTTCTAAATTTTATACTTTTGTTGACCAACTTGTTGAAAAGTCTGAGAAGAGAGATGAAATGTAAATCCAATCCCAATGAACAAAAATATAATAGTTTCAAAAGTTATCCACCAAATTCACATCTTTAGATTTATAGCGATCGAGATTTGAATCCGGGAAAGACTAAACTACATTGGAAGGGGTTTCGCGAATTCACCTAGGAGTCCACCTGGTCCCAAAGTGGACCAGGTGGACTCCTAGGGGTCCACGGGAGACTCGACAGGGTCTACGTAGACGTGACAAAAAAATGGGGGTTTATAATTCGTAACTGAGCCGCAACGTAAATTTCCATAAATTCCAAAGATCGTCATATTATTGTCGAGTTTTGGGAATATGGTAGAAATGTAGCTGCAGGGTCCACCGGAACCAGCTAAATTTTAAAAGTGGTCTATGAGAAAAGAAGTATGGGAACCTCTGATCTGATGTACAATACGTGAATAAGTTGGTTGTAAAATCACCAACAAACTACTTTTCAGGCTTCAGAAGTATTATCCCCGTCGCTGGGTTTCTTAACTTCCTCATCTTTCTCCGACAACGTGATAGAGTAAACCGAGTAGACAGAACCCTGGTCAGAGAACCTGTCTCTGTTCCTCCTGCTGAAAAACCCGCTACGATTCAAAGTGGATATCGTTGAGATGGATATGTTGTCTCTGTCTGCTTGAGGCACCACTTTCCATATAAGGAGTGCTATCCCGCCGAATGCTGCCACGACTAAGAACATCACTAGTGTCACTTCTCCGAAGACACCTGGAAATAGAAATATACTATCTGTATACGTATCTGTATCTACCAAAAAATTGACGATATTTTGGTTATTATTGAGTAGAAATTAAAATGATCTTTTAGGATAAGTTCAAGCGTCACTCATTTATATTACAATTTCATTAACACTTAACTTATAAGGAGATCTTATCATTCGTAGCATCTGATAATTCATATATTACTGTCAAGTAGATATTATATCTTTAAATGTTTGTTATATTCATTCTATAAGATAAGAAAATATATATTATTTAAAAATTATAAACACTTGACCGGCGGGAGGCATCGGTATCCATGCCAGGGTTTCCTAGTTTGGGTACCGATGTATTTCCTCCCAGGATTACCGGAAAATTAATTCACACCCTAGATTGTATAGCATAGTGCAACTTAGGTGCAAACATGTATTATTTATTATGATCAGTCATGTATCTTGTGGTAATAAATAAAGTATGCGTACTATAGTAGTGGGTTTCAGTATCATGGAAAAGTATTTTAAACCGACTTCAATAAGGATTGAGCTGTATGTTTTTTTTGTATCTTTGTTATGCAATATTTCGGTATGAACCGATTTTGATAATTCTCTTTGAGTGCACCTTCAAGGTAGTCCCATATAAGTATGAACTAATATTTTCAGCCCTAAAGTAGAAAACCACGACTCAAGACTATAGGGAGTGATTCATGATTTAAGCGTTAGAATCCTAAGCCTCTATATCGAGTGATTCATGGCCCTCTATATAAATCCGTTATATTAATTAATCGCATACTAAACTTAATTATTCGAGGTCAACCTGTAGTCCCGATTAAAAACATGCCGTATAAAGTTTATAGATTTTTTTACCTTTGGCCTTTGGAATATCTGTAGTCGCGGACACCCTTTTTTTTTTCCGTGAGGAAATGCACTCGCATACCGCCCTGCCACGGGGAGACAGAGCGGTTATGTGGGACTAGACCCACTAAAACCCCACGGTGTCCTCCTCTGCCGCTTAGTGGCGGGAACACGGGAACGTTACACACACATCCGCGAACCCGCCGCGGCTGTCCGTTTCCGGACCCATCTCCTTAGGCATCTACTGCCACTCCTCGTTTGCGACACGCCAGGACACATGGCGTGTCGCAACCTCCTCGGGGACCAGGTCAGTGAAAGGGCGTCAGACGACCCCGTGTCTAGACGCCCTAGGTCCCCATGCGACGGGTCACATCTGTGGCCCCGTCAGTCGCGGACACCCTACGATAAGTAGATTTTGAGACAAGTTTTAGGGTGCGAAAATAAAGGTTTATACAAGTTTATAGCCGACTATCTCTCATTCCGAGATACTTGCCCTAATTTGACTAATATTCCTGGACTAATAAATGTATATTGCTTACTATGACTATCGGATACAGCGTCTTTAGTTATACGGTCCCTTCAATGTTATATCCGGTTTCGACTGTATTTCTATAGGATTTTTGTAATGCGCAAATACTGCTTGACTGATTGCTTGATGAAATAAAGCTGATTGTTTATCAAGACAGGACAACGTCTGTCGGGTCAGCTAGAGAATAAAAGTATCAGGATCTTTACCAAGAAAATGCATCATACTTACTTTGTTGCACTTCCTCCTTCCTCGCCTCTAGTCTCGCCGGCTGCAGCTCATTGTAGTCCATATCTTCGTTCTCGTAAGGTTCCACCGATCCGTGGTGCGGTTTGGTATGGAGCAGCACGTCGCCTGGATGGGCTTTGGGCAGATTGATGCCGGCGCGCACGGTTAGCGTCTCTGGTTTGTAAGTGCATAAAACTAGGAACCTGAAAATTTAATTTTCATTTTGAACTTGGACGTTCGATTGCAACCCGGGATATAAAATTAAAGTGTGTAAAGCCTCTCATAAATGTTCAGTCTAAAAAGTGGCCGATTTAAAAATCCGAATTGTATACTTTCGTCCCTTATTTCTTGCCTTTAGAAATTATCACAGAACGGGCGAAGAAAAAAGTCACAGAAAAGCAAAGTATGCAATTTCGTTAATTGGATGATATTTTTAGATAAAAATTGTACGGGACCCATCTGAAAGCCTTTATATCCTTTCAAATAAAAGAATAAAAAACTAGAACCGAATTGATAACCTCCGGATGTCGGAGTGCAAGTTGAAAACTATAATGAAGTTGCAGCGGTTTAGCTCTTAGGAACACGTGAGAGTATGTTTATGGGGAGTACAGTTGCTCGCATCCGTAGATCCTAGTATCCTTTGAATCCTTACACGGGTGCAATTTGGGTCTTACACCTCGCTCGTGGAAGACTTAAGTCGACCACTTAACACCAGGTGAACCGCCAAAATATCCCACCACTTTTTTAGCTTAAAAATATATGTAGGTATATCCTATATCGTACCTTATAGTGAACAGGTTCATGTTTACAACACAGTTAAAGAATATTTTATCTCGATTCTAAAGATCTGTAGCGCGAAAAGAAACGCCTTGGTAATTCTTATAATGACTTGCAATTCCAACCCACCTCGCGCCATATATCTATCGTCTGATTCTCTTGCACGATAAGGTATAGTGTCGTCTACTTGGAGCCGGTCATACTGGATGCACAGTTCATAAGTAGATAGTCTGGGGGGTCCTGTTGCTCGCATCCGTAGGTTACCTTTTGAATCCTTACACGTAACCCCTGGGTGGAGCTAAAGGAGCAACAACAGCAGTAGAACTTGTGCAAAGTTCGCCCGGAGAAGTCCTGCCTCTACATCTGATTATCTACCGCCAAGCAGTGGTGTGGGAGCCGGCGAAATCACTTGCGCATGAGACGTAACATCCCCGTTTTGTGTGATGGGCTTAGCGGGGTGCAACTTGGGTCTTTGCTTCGGTCGGAGTGGACCTAACTTGTATTGCTGTTGTTATGTCGAAAGTAGGCACTCAACATCAGGTGGACTTTCGGATCGGAAGTCACATTTGTTATTATTAAAAAAATATTGTCTTTGTCAACCGTCAGAAGCGGTTTGACTTTATGCATCACTTACGTTTCTTAACCAAGGAAGCTGGTAGTCAAACTTGTTAGCGATAGGACAAGTGCATAGATTGATGCGAAAACCTACCTTCTTGTGCTATGCGTAAGTATCGGCAGATTCTCCTGCACTATGACATAGGTAGCGACGGTCGTTTCATTCACTTCGGAGCCGCATTCATCGTGGTGGATGCGCAAAATGTACGCATCTTGCGCGCTATTGGGGTTGCCTTGAATAGAGCAACGTTCGGGACCTCCGTCGGCGGCCTCGACCGCGATGCGACCTCCAAAGTACGGGCCAGTGGATACCTCCACCTCGCTTGCGTGGGGCAGGCACTGAGTGGCGCGAGCTGAAACTGTAGAGGATATTCTTAGCGGACTGCGCCAGAGGGAGCCTATATATAAAAATAAAATAATAGTATTCTGTTCAAAGCACTTGTCAGCACCACTCATGGTCTATGTTCAAAAGGTACACACCACCCAAAGTACACACAATATGTCCTATTATCTATGTCAATGTTATAAGTCGTATCAACGTACATCCTTTTGTAGGCACGATGATGTATTTCGAGCCGATAGACTGTGGATCGGCGAGGTCACGTGCATCTCTGGTCACCGGGCGCACTTCGAACGAGTAGGTGGTGGCCATGCGAAGTCCCGTGATCCGGGTGCTGTAGGCACGACGGGTGCTGGGGGCAGGCGTTGTCGTTGGCGATTCTGTCATCTTGGTCGTCTCATCTTCCTCATTGTCCACTACCTAGAAATTCAGATATTGTGAGCGAAATTAGATACTTTGTCATTACGTTTACACGCTCTACCTCTACCCAAGACCCGAGAACAAACTAAGGGAATCTAATTCGGCACCACTCGCTTCGATTATTAGCTTATATATATTCACCAGATTTCGGAAAATATAATATCATATATAGAAGTAAATTTTTTTAGTCAATAATCATTATTTATGTTTTATTCTTCAAAATTATTTCGAAACATCAATTTATATAAAAATAAGTAAACGAGAACACGAGTTTCAAAAGAAAATTAACTCTTGTTTAAACCCGACAGACACATCTTGGTAAAGAATAAGCAATTAACTTATTAACTAACTAATAGAAGAATTAAATTATTTCCGCGGGCATGATCCCTTTTACAAAGTAAATAGTACTTAAAACTAAATAACGTTTTCCTTTTTAATATGTGAACAGATATTACAAAATATGTTGCCGTGGACTTGAAATCTGGCCCATTTACTGCAAGGACTGTATCTGTATATACTCCATACAGCACTGTGTAGGTACCTATATAATGTATCCTCCATACACAGTTTTCGTATTAAAGCATCGTTGGCGGTGCCCTTACAGCACAGTCACGCCTGTCACCCACTGTCAATGATTGTGGCTCTACCTACCCTTACGGAAAAGAAACCAAGCCTTACATTATTTAACATTCAATGTTAGCTTCCGCGAAACACATGACAAGGTTTAACCCCAAAAATGAATGACATGCTCTTATTTTGTTTCCAAAGAGACTCGACCACGTAATCGAAAGGCGAGCAATATTTCACCAGCACTTAAACTATTTCGCAAATTTTCGACAATTTAAACAGCAACATTCCATCAATTTTTCTAACAAAACGAGCAAAAACTAGCGGTGTTCAACACTTAGGTAACTGCAGTAATGACGGTTCGCTTGTCGCAGCAGCCAGCAGTCACGCTCGCGAACCTTGGCCTATTATCTCCCGTTTCAGCTGAACCCAAACTCGAGCAGTTACCTGATTTTATCAACAATTTATTAGCTACATGGTGTAATTAATTATTTGTGATTTATTTGCTTGTAAGCTCCAGATGGAGGAAGATAATTTATATAGATGCTCACCCGTTGGGTAACCTATGAAACTGCAGGAAATATAGCAAGCTCTAGTAATTGTTCGTTGATTTTAATTTGCCTATAGTATTTCTGATTTTAGCCAGAAATTGATAGCAATTTGTTATAGTTTTTTTCCTATATCTAATATAAGTACATACAAATAGATAAAATTGAAGTGATTTTGTAATAACACCTTTTGTACTTATGAATTTGATAGTAAACGGTATACGGTACATAAGTATACCTACCTTTACTTTCAAATACAAATAAAAAGTTACTTGTTTTTTCTTATAAAACAAAAAACTATTTTAAAATGTTTGTCTGTCTGTCTGTTTGTTCCGGCTAATCTCCAAAACGGCTGCACCTATTTTGACCGGCTTTTATAAGAAGCAACTTAGACTTAATATTTTAGAAAAAAGATTGGGTGATCCAAAGCAAAAGCAAAAAATATTTTTTATACGGGCGGTTTCGCGGGGAACAGCTAATTGTTCATAAAAACGACATAATATTTCAACATGACCCACATGTTAACTTGGCTGATATTTCAAGAGATGGTATCAACGTCAACAAAGGTCACGTCAAGATGATCTGAAGAGGGGTAATATTTAATACACTTCTGCTAGACTTCTATTATATGATTAAATACTCAATAATAAAATCTACACGTATTTCGCCTCTCCACGAGCAAAGTAATCCATCAATTCTCTTAATCACCCATTTGATATCACTTTGGTTAACTAACTCGTATTAGTGAAGTGCACAGTAAAGTGTTTGCCATTTTACGCTAAAATGTCGGATCTAAACTTGGAAATAAGCAATCTGAAATTATTTATTGTTTATTTGCTTACCATACGGAAATTCGTTATGGTTCGCAATATATGGTTTCGAATATATTTTGATAACACATTACAGCATAAGATACCGGTTTTACTGTATGTTTTGGACTTATTGAAATTGGCATTATTGAAATTGAAAACCTACTTTCGTCCTGCAACGGTACTGTCCCCAAGCTTGCAGTTCACAATAGTGCACTTGGAAAGCAAGAGGTTTGGCCTTTTTTCCTTCTTCATCGTTCCCATACTCCCAACGCAGCTGGACGTCTCTGAAGTCAGGATCTCCAATCAAATGTAGTACCTCTGAAAATCAAACAGATGGTTTTTTAATTCTTATTATATGGTCCAGTTATAGGTGATTCAAAGAATGGACTATTACATTTTAAATTCATGGACATTTTTAAATGTTATTCAGATATGAACTCATTGTCAACGATAACGTTTTAATCGTTAGCACCAAACTTGGCCCTTTTGGTGCTACCCGCGGCTTTCCGGGATCAAAGTATCCTATTTGTTAACTCCAGTAAGTAAGCTAGCAAACTTCATGCATTTGCATGAAGTTTGGTAGTTGAGCCGTGAAGGAGTAACAATATCACACACACATACAATCTTTCGCCTATATAATATTGATATTGACTTATGTGTGATACTTTTAATGTTTTTTGAAGAGCCCACCTGATGGTAAGTGGTGACCCTCGCCCATGACAACAGTAATGCGTGCGACTCAGTATGAGATCCAAATCTTTACTGAGTCGCATTCATCCTGCTGCGTCCATCACCCGAGACGGGGATGATACGTCTCATGCGCATGTGATTTCATGAGCAGCCACACCCTTCCACCGAAACACAATAATGCTACTGCTTGGCGGCAGATTTCAGATGTGGTGGCAGTACCTCTCCGGACGAACTTACTTACATATGCCTGTTTCTGTGCCTGTTATTTAGACTAGACAATTGTTTTTTTGTGTACTAACTAGACGCAGTAATCTATCTCACGGTTGTCAGTCAGTTACTCGACCCATATCGCCACCAAATTCATTCATTTCACGAATTTATTCGTTCAGCAGTAATGTAAGTTCTATGTACTGCTGTGGTTTTGACGGGCGGCCTACAATTTCAATTGTTATTCGTGCCTTTCCCAAGAAATAGAGCTTATTACAGATTCCAAGCATAACTCCTTGATTCTTAAATTTTTATCGCTGCATTTAATCGAAAAGAATGTCGAATATTCAAACGTGTGACCAAAATCTTCTATGAGATTTGACCCAAATAAAGTCCGTAATCTTAAGTTCCTCGGTCAGTATGACTCGAACGGTTGGATGCACAAACTATGCAAGCTGGACGTAACATTAACCCAATGACTTGCTCGCTGAGCCGTTCCCGCTTCTGATTACAGCTCGAGAGTCCATGGTAGCTCTCTCACATCATACATTGGCAATTTATTCAAAAACGTATCCAACGTATTGGTTAAACATACATTTTTACTAAGTCAAGTAATTGCAAAGTATAACTGCGTTTACCAGCTTTGATGTGGTTGGAAGTATACATTTAGGTATATTTTGTTAAAAAGATACATTTGATTGATAGAAAATTAGATATTTTCTTAATGTAGAGTTTAAGTGTGTATATCAATTCCCATTTGCCCTGTTCCCTTCCTTTTACCTATGTCAAAAACTCGGTGCACAAAAAAAAGCACAAATATAGCAAAAAATAACACACCGAGTCTCGAACTACTGTATAAATTTCATAGAATAGGTACAACTAACCATACTGTGGAGTTGCTAGTCTTAAAAGTTATAAGAATGAAACAATCTCGAGATCATAATCAATGCTGGACTAAATTGAATTCAGCACTTCCCCCTGGGGCGCAACGAGATGACCCAATAACTGACATTCATTAAAGAAATGAGTTTAATTTCGATTATTCCATTAAAGCTTAACTTAATATATCATACATGACATCGTTTAGACATACATTTGCTCAAGTCTCATAGAATATAATGTAACTTGCGTGTATTTCACCTTATTATCTTTTATTTCGATGTTGAATTCTTATTTAACTACAATGAAACAAGTTAAGTGTATTAACCCCTTGGTAAATTTACCAGTGATCAGTGTGTCAAGTCAATGTTTATGTTCGCATTTGAATTTCAAGAGAACAGTGAATCAGATAAAAATGAGAGGTTCACGCCAGCTCGATTGCAGCCTTCGGCTATACCTCTATTAAGCCTCGCGGTTTGATAGTGCTGGGCTTAAAGCTCCAGTAATGAGAGTTTTATCTATCTAGCACGAAGAAGTGGTCCGCTACAAAATTAAATATAACATTTTATTTAGAAAGTAACTTGCAACACCTATATCTAGCCAACAAACATTTCGTTTCGATTCAGGTTTCAAGCTTAAATTTTATACATAATGTCTTTATTTATAAAGTTCTTTAGTTGGTAAACACATCTATTTTGTGATAACTTCTTAAGAGGAATTACCTTGATATTATAATATTGATAATTTAGCGGGTTCATCTGATAGAAATAAAATGTCTGCAGTAAAATATTGTGCACTTTTAATTTCCTTCTTTAAAATGTATATGTCATTAAAAAGTAAGTTACAATAATTAAAGAAGTAGGGTATAACCATAAGAATAAATATAACCTTATTATACATGAATAAAAACGTTATGGCCGTAAGAAATTTTAAGACACCATATTTGCGATACTTTTATGGCAGTGGGTTAAATATTTGGAGCGCTTGCTACCACAAATTTCATCATGACAATGCATAACAGAAACTTTTGCCCCAAAACTAGAATGATATTTTGTCCAGATTGCCACACCAATTTGAAATATTGTTTTGGTCAACTAACCTTGAATGAAGCGTTATGGTCAATCATTGTGCGTGACTCACATGACGCTAAAGAACTGATACAATTTATTGCAGACTCATAAATATTGAAAATTTCACCAATTTTATACAAACCTTTCCAAAGCTTTGTTGTATTTGACTAAAATGTGTGTAGGGCCAGATTTATATACATATTATTTTGTGTTACCAAACAAAATTGAAAGACTTTATTGAAATGTAGAAGAATTCACATGTATTTACTACTAAGTGACATGTATTTACTTTTATTTAGCAAATAAAAGTCGTCTTGGCTTAATAATCTTGGAAATTGCACCGACGTCTCACACGAGCAACCTAAAATTAGGGTCTAAATAAATATAAAATGCTTCTATACTTAATTAAACCGTTTTAACCGACGTTGCTTTGGTCCGATAGCCACATTTGTACCCGGATATGGCCTTGCAATGCAAAGAAAGGAAACCTCAAAAGAGGTAATTAGAGTCAAAACACTAATAAAATTAAATATCCGCTTTGTTGGCCTGGTTGCCAGATAAAAATATTCCGCCCGCCCCTTTTTCCTTTTGATGATTTTTTCTCAAGGTAGAAGCTCTGTCTTATGCGCTGTAGGTCGCGGGTTCGATGCCCACCCAGGACAAGCATGTTTAATTTGCGGATAGATGGCGCCTTGTCAAATATCCTTATGTAATTATTTCTTTACTTCACACATGCTATAATAATCTTCACGTAAACTCATGAAAACAGGGAATTAATTCTTACTCAAAATTTGAAATAGTGATGTGCCAAAATTGAATTGAATAAAATCACATAGGTATGCAAATTCCTGGCAGTTAATAACTTTGCAAAGATGCATCTCGTGCGGTCGATTAGCCGTTTCAAAATCTATTAAAATTAATCGAATTAGTTATGCGATGCGGAATATTTAACAGCTACAATTTTATATGGCTTTAAAGATCACATATTCCGCCAACTGTCTACTATAAGATCTAGATAGACCGTAATTGAAACCTATAATTACAAAACAAAAACAAAATAAACTACGAGTACCTGCGCGAGTCTCGGTATAATCGATAATACCGATTAACCGAGACTATATAATATAACGTTATTCTATTGTATATAAGTATATTTTACAAAATAACGTTCTGACTATTTCGTTTCACGGGTTACTTTTTCAGAAAAGGATTTCTATTTCATATGTACCTAGGTAGACGAATATTTGAGGAAAAATATATGTGCACGTTCTCAAAACGTTATGTAAAACTGAAATAAATATTCAAAGAAAAGATAATCCAATCCGGATTTGGCCGTAGATCAAAACACATTCACTATCGCTTGTACAGAGTAACTGAGGGAGCTCTACAGACTGGCACGGATCTAAGGAAAATTCTAAAAAAAGATGATTCATTAGCTTAGTTGGTAGTAACCCCGCCAAAGCGAGGGGTCCTAGGTTCGATTGCGGCCGGGGCACACGTTGTGTGGTGAGCATGAAGTATGTCGGGTATTGGGGGTTACCTTGTGTTTCTATTGTTTGTTATGCCATCTGTGACACACGGAATCCTACTGCAGAGGTATGAGTGAGTAAAACAATGGATTAGTACGGAGCATTACCGAACCTGTATGAAATGACAATCCTCACAGAAGCTGTTGATCACATAATAGCGTATTTCCCATCATCCGTGGTGTATAACTACATCAGCATGAGTATGACGGATGCGCTACATGACCTGGCGACTGGACCGTAACGCCTGTTTGTCCTCTCGCCAACAATGCGAGCCACATACCTCCGAGCTAACTGCCATGGTATCCAGACTAAATATTTTGTAATACCCTGCCCGATTCATGTTATAGCATACATATTTTATAAAAGTTTATTTGGCATAGGACTTGGTGTAATGGGCTAATGATTTAAAAGCCTGAACATAGCTTCATCAATTTTATAGCTCGGAACTGTCTCGATAACGTCAGCTTTCAAAGAATAAAAAAAAACGTAAGAATGGTCCATTCGTTCGAGAGATACACACTACACATATAACACCCCTCTTTTTCGTCGGAGGTTAAAATTGGGCTACAATTAAAACAGTTTTCTTGCAATCTTTCAAAGGGTTTTTTATTTTTATTTAGAACCATCAAATAATATGTAGACGCCGAATACTATCGAACACATAAAAGCGTTTACTTTGATACCTATATTTTATTTTCATGGTTCCGTACCCTGAGGGCAAAGGGTATTAGTATTTCAACAATCAACTTACAACGTCGGTCTACCTATCCTATCTCTATAGGGCTGTATATTTTTATGACATGAGATGGTTATAATACCATCAAATAATATGGAGATGCCGAATACTATCGTGCACATAAAAGCGTTTACTTTCGAACCTATATTTTATTTTTATGGTTCCGTACCCTTAGGGCTAAGGCAAATTATTACAACAATCAACTTACAACGTTTGTCTGTCTATTCTACCTTTATAGGGCTGTATATTTCTACCCATAATCTGAAGCGGGTTGAAATTATCTTAGAAGATGCTTATCGGCAGATGCTTTAACTAATTATAAAAATTACAATTATTATTAATGGAATGTGTGTGCGAGTTTGAATCATACTTAGCCGGTTTTTAAGCTAAGCCGGTTGTGTAGCTATGCTTTCTTCTATATACGTATGCTTATAGGACCTACATATTATATACAGCCCAAACTTGATGATGCGTTGGCGGCCAAGAGCTACTGGCGGAGTAGGCAGCCATTTCAATAATTATTGTATACCTACTTACAGTAAATCACTCAAACAATGTTTAAACTTTCCATTCGTTATAAATAATGAATAAATGAGCATTCATGGCGTGATTATGGCGGGCGAGTGGCGCGAAACGGCCCTAAACAAAACAATGAAGGTTTCACGCGTTCCGCTCTTCCTGGCGAGGTTTGTGGGGCCATCTGATTTCATGGTGTCATCGTGCCGCCCGCTACTCGCGACTGCCATACCAAATACTGTTTGTGGTTTCAATATATTCTGTTATTTATTTACCTATGTTGTTTTGCGGTGACTTTTGGTTTATGAATTTGAATATCGCTTTGATTTTGAATATTCAACGGTCTCTGCATGTAGAACGTTTCAAAATATGTATATTTTTTTTTATCTTGAATAAAGTTACGGGAGGAGCTGACAGCTCACCAGATGTTAAGAGTATACTGCCGCCCATGAACAACAGTCCTCCCCATCGCGAAATACTAAGAAACATTGCTCAGTGTAGTTTATTTAGAAGCGTGCTAACAAATTTGTCACTCGGTAGATACTTTTTTCCCTGTTCTGGAACGATATAATGTACAGAACAGACTTATTCATTTTTCCAAACAACAGTCTTCTTAGTAACAAACGAGACACTATGAACAAAGTGAGAAGTTAAAAATAAAACAATGTCTTTACCTACATTAAATTCGTTGCGTTTGTAAATTGAAAACGTGCTTGAAAAGTACTCCTTTCGTAGCTTTTTGAAGAACAAAAACAAAAGCTTAGACACTCATATCTCCCCCTCGTAGGATTATCTGTGTTGCGGGAAGCATGGACACACAAGTTTGCCTGCCTCAAATCAAATATTAAACCCTTTGCTTCAAAGCAGGGAAACCGCCGTTAGCAAAACATCATTATTTCGCGTCAAAAGTTTAATCTTGCACCAAAACTGTGCTTATTTAAATATTTTTATTCCTAACATACAGAAATCCAACTTGGGTCTTAAGCAGTCACTGATTCATAAGTATCCGAATACGCTTACCACTGACATCATCAACTTATCCACAAGAAATAGAAAACAGAACACTACTTTATTTAGGTATTCTATTGTTATACGTGCGTGTAAAATCGGTTTTTACTGAATTCAATTAAATTTGACCTACTGCCGGCGCTAGAAAGAACAAAACATCTAGACGATGAATTTGTCACTATAATGGTTCGGATAAACTAGATACGGTATCGTAGAATCTGGGGTATACATTGGTATATATATATACCAATGAGTATGCATGTTTAATGCTGAACGCATACAGTCGGCCGAGATAATAATCATATTGGGTGTGTGAATATGACTCCGCCCTTTCTCAACAGATGTCGTTTTTAGTATTGTTTACGTGTACTAATAAATGACCATACTTGTATTCGATAGTACTGAATGTCAGCTATCTAACGCATTTTATGATATTTGGTTGAAGTGTAAGCAACAATTGTTTTCACCTTTTCGAAAATGTCGGTTTTTATTCCAAATAAACGTCATTTGCGGGAAGTGTTATTACATTATTTTATTGCGAAGAAAACTGCAGCGGAAACTTATCGTTTGCTTGTGGAGATTTATGGTGAGCATGCTCCGTCTAATACAACTTGCAAGGAATGGTTTCGACGATTTCAAAATAACGATTTTAGTACTGAGGATAAAGAACATGGAAAACCACCAAAAAAATTTGAAGATGCTGAATTGGAAGCATTATTGGCGGAAGATTCTTGCCAAACTCAATCAGAATTAGCTGCAGCATTAAATGTTGATCGTTCAACTGTTGCAAAGCGTTTACAAATGATGGGAATGATTCAAAAAGCCGGTTACTGGGTTCCACATGATTTAAAAGAAAGAGACATGGAACGTCGGAAAACCATTTGTGAAATGCTGCTTCAAAGACAGCAAAGAAAAGGATTTTTGCATCGGATAGTCACAGGAGACGAAAAATGGATACACTACGAAAATCCTAAACGCAAAAAAGCTTGGGTGAAACCAGGCGAACCAGGCCCATCACAGCCAAAAATAAATATTTACTGTGCCAAGGTCATGCTCTGTATTTGGTGGGATCAGAAAGGTATTGTATATTATGAGTTGCTCAAACCCTCTGAAACTATTAATGGAGAAGTTTACCGACGACAACTAATGCGTTTGAAGCGAGCCATAGAAGAAAAACGACCAGAATGGGTGAATAGACATAACAAATTAGTTCTTCAGCATGACAATGCCAAACCGCATACCGCAGAAGTCGTAAAAAGATATTTAGAGGGACAGGACTGGGAAGTGTTACCCCACCCGCCATATTCACCAGACATAGCTCCTTCGGATTACCACCTATTCCGGACGATGCAGACAGACCTTACTGGAGAAAAGTTTACTTCATGTGAAAGTATCAAAATTTGGATTGACAACTGGATAAGCTCAAAAGACCAGGACTTCTTCCAGCAAGGAATACGAAAACTACCTGAACGATGGGCGAAGGTTGTAGCTGCAGATGGAGCATACTTTCAATAATTTTTTTTTTTAATTTTGTAATCGAACATATGTGTTTTATTTTGACAAAAAGGGGCGGAGTCATATTCACACACCTATTAATATTGTGCCTCTCGAGCATGAATTCAAAATAAAACTACTTTTTTTATTACTATTGTACGCTTTATTTTATGCTTATTGTTAGAAACAAATAGGTACTGCTACTGAATCACATCCCTTTGCTACGTTACGTAGAGTCTAAACGCGTTGATGTCTTTTAATCTACACTACAAACTACGAGATTATTTGTAGCATGATGGTGACGGATTGGGCGCCCTTGGTAGATCAAAGCCCATTCACTGCCCTTCAGAGTCCCAACACGTACCCACTGGGTGGTGCTAAAAGAGCAACAAAAATTAGCAGTAGAACACATCTGGTAATCTGCCGCCAAGCAGTGGTGCACTCGCATTGCTGTGTTCCGGTGGAAGGGTTTGGGTGACAGTGAAATCACATGCGCATAAAACCTAGGGATGTTACGTCTCGTCTCGGGTGACGGGTGCAACGGGGTGCGACATGAGTCTTATCATACATCAGTCGGGGAGGACCTAAGTCGTATTGCTGTTGTTATGGGTGGAGGTAACCACTTAACATCAGGTCACGGGACCTGATGTTAAGTGGTTACTTTGATTACATAAAAAAGGTAGGTACACATCAGAGAATAAGGCTGCGGTTGTATCGCAAAAAAATAATTATAAGGCATATTTTACGTAATAATTACGATCATGCACATAGATGAATTAAATAATGAACTCGGTTTAATGTAAGGCAATTACCATGTTAACATGAGTGTGGAATTAGTTTTACAAGCCAAGGCAATTGCGAAGTCATAAATGCTAAGGCATTTCTCGAGCACCACCCATATATCAGGTATGTTTGAAGTGAGCTTGTTAATCTCGGGCGCCTGGCAAGAAATAGCTACGGGTAACGGCCACGTCAATGGCCAATAAAATGGATAACCGTTCATGGTTACGACTGCAAGGCTCAAAGCGGTAAGTTCCTAAGAACGGGTAGTTAGGGGACCGAGGCCTGACGCCCCGCGGCTCTCGTGTTGGCTAGCCGCAACCATCTCTACATAATCTCTCAAATTCAATGTGAACATCGCGACCGGAGCGAGCGGGGTCCCACTTTAACCACATAACACCTTTTATAAAGACAAAAAAGGAATTTATATGCATCAACCTACTCAAGATATAATTCTCAAGAGCGCCCGCGCTAGTCAGATCCATAAATAGAAACGGCACGGGCTTTTAAAGGACATAGCTGTCTTCGAGGCTTTGCAATCAGCGAATAAAACATGGGATTTATAGTTAACGTGGGGTGAAAAATTTTGAACTCAAGAGGGCGTTGACCGTTAACCTTCATAGGACTCAGCTAGCGACCCACTTCGTTCTGCATCTATATTATATGACACATACTGGATTTATGCTAGAAGCATCCGTGTACAACGGTTCTACTATAAATAGTAGCTGACACTCACGCGGTGATCTAAGTTGGTAGGCCCTTCTCGGCTGAGATACGCAAAGAGTTTAAGAAGAAGCAATACGTGATACTTTTGAATTTATACATTGATATCCCCTAATGCAACTATGATGCAGTTTAAATATAGAAGTTAACGTGTGCTATATAACTTCAGTGGAGCCATAGAGAACAGGTGCTTGCTCATGGCTAGTCAAGCAATTATTCTATGATTGGAGCACGAGCATTTTACTCGTAACTATCTATTCAGAATCGACTAATAAAAGTATCGGTGTTTCATTACTTATTCATAACGTGTAATTATTATGTCGTCAATGAACATTATTGGGCTACTTTTAATGAAGTGTTATTATGATGACCCAGATAAATCTTAAAGCAGTTTCGACTGATTAGAAGTAAAAGCATTTATTAAATTGGTTAGCGTATCATTTACCTACAAATCTAGATGTTGGAATTTGTAGCATTTACCATACTTTTTGGTATTATGAAAATCTAGAATACCTTCATATTTACATAGAATTCGATCTGAATTACTTACGAAATAGGTACCTACAGATTTGTTGATAGGGATGATGAATTTCCAATCCAAGCGTTGCGTCGAGCCTCTATTGCATACATATTGTACTAGGTTAACAACAGATCAGATTTAGCTTCATATAACAGGATGTACAACGAATACACAACCCTCTCAATAATGATACTTACTTGAATAGAATCCCTTTGCGTAAAGACTCGAAACGTCAGTAAATTCTGGAGAACTCCGTATGCTCCAATGATGTTTTCTTTTGCACAGGGGCCAATTCTTTGCCTTATTAACATTGTTATCTGATACAAAGCTTTATAATTTTTTGACAAAATATTATGAAAAATAAAAAACATTTTGGTATGGTAATCTACCTACGGACGTTCGTTAATGCAATATAGGTAACGAGTAACATATTCAAAAATTTTAAAGGAAATTTTAATCTCGCTATGTATGTCACAATACGCGAATGATATCCAAGCACATGAAAAAATAATTACCCAACGCGATATCTAGTCACACGGGTTCAGTGAAAGTTCACACGTGCATATTCATGTAGAGCACAAAAAAACAAATGTGTTTTGACGCGACATTTCACTCATTGGCTCATTGTGATCATTACGAGTGTGTAGATACTTTGAAAACGATTCATGGCCCTTCTACTGAGAGCTATACCTATAATATTAATCGTAGGTCAGAAAAAGACAGTCGAGGCGCCACTTATCAAAAACTTACTAAAATTACAAATGCGATAGTTTGGATGGATGGATGTTTGTTACTCATTCACACCAGTACGGCTGAACGGATCTGGATGAAATTTGGCACAGAGATAGATAATAATCTGGAATAGCATTCATGCTACTTTTTATCGCAGAAAATATACGATTCCCATGGATAGCCAACCGCGAATAACACTGCGGGGTACAGAAAGTACAATATATTTTGATGAAACAGTTGGTCCCGAAATATTTCTGATTCTACGATTGTATTGCAAATGCAATCGTGACAAAATAATAATTATATGTGGACAAAATTCTTACCTAAGGTTCTGAGTGTGGTGGAGAGGTTATTAGAGCGGCTTGGTTGCCGGGTCGGGGTAGGCCGTGACTCCGTCTGGCTACCGTTAGCATGCTAATGTCGACCGCGAAATGCTCCACTGATGTAATGACAGTGCGCACTATGGATCTGACTACTCAAAATACAGTCACGTCGACCCACTCACTTATTGTCGTCCCCTAGAACTTTAAAAAAACGACCGTTGCCGTCCATCATATTGAACTTTTTAGGCAGTGTATAATGTATATGCAATGGATAGAAACGACTAAAAATTGTTAAAGGCTGATCGTTACCACTACCCTACAGTGTCGTCATCAAGAAAAACTTAATTATGTTTATTTCCGTATAGATCGGCCCATGATAGAGCCATTGTGAATGGAGCGAATGCCTAAGTAACGACGTTGCAAATGGCATTCCGTTTTTGCTGTAGTTTGCACTGGACACGGGCAATCTATCACGGTACAAGTGAGTGAACATTACTCGAGCCCATAGTGTAAGCTTGCAATCGTGAAGCCTAAGGCAGAGGGTAAATTATTCCTATTTTACGTTTACTGTGACCGAGTTACCATCAATTGTCTCACACTTGCAAAAAAAATCAAAACGGGCACACCGCCTCATACTAAACCCCAAAACGGTACGCACGCGTCAAAGAAGTCGATTCGTTACGAGTATATGTATTGTCCGCGACCCAGATATAATTGCGAGTCGATTCGGTAACGTTCAAAGGAATCGATCCGTGTCATGTAAACAATGTTATGGCGGATGGGGACCACATCAATGGCTTTACTGTATACAATATTGTGGTGGTACCGATTGTTCGTGCAGTTAATTTGTGCGGTTATCTCTGCGATGACGGCGAGATAAGCCCGCAGATGGCCCGCGCGCCGGCGTCTACGATCTGTGACACAGATAACATTTAGATGAACGTTTCCTGTCAGCATTGAATACGTCACGGTGGTAGCACGGTAGGACCTGCGCGAGAGATACGATCTATGTTAGATAAATCTCTGTAAATGTGTACATTATAAATACTAAGCAAAGGCTTCCTGACATTTGTAGTAATATCATGAGTGTCTACTCTAACTAAATATAATGATAATTATGGCAGTGTAAAATGAGAGGTTGTTTGGTATCACACACATGCCTTGAAATTCATAAAAGCAATATCATATTACGTTTCGGTTTGTTCCTTCAGTTATTCTACAATTCTAAAACTCAAATAAAAGGCTTTCGTCTAGAAAGCCAAAGAAGTCCAAGCTTTATTCGCAGTTCAAGACAAACTTTCTTTGTACTGTATAAATGTTAATTTTTGAAGAAGCTTGAAATCATTAAATCTTTATAAATGTTTAAAAAAGTTTTAGTTTAATATTCCTCTAATTTTCGAACAGGATTCTAGAATGTAATTGCAAAATACGTTATGGATAACTCCTGTCTTTTAAGTTAACTCCCAAGAAGACTGTAGAATGTAGAATCCCAAGAAGTATGTACAAGAACGTATGTACATAATAAGTAGATAGTAGATAGATGTCAGACCATCTCAAAATGCTACAGCGCAGTCTAGCAATAGCAACCAATTATCACATGACGGTACCTATCACAGACATGTCGTGTTCAGTAGAGAAAAATTACTGTGAGCAGTCACGTAATCTTTAAGCTGATATGGACTACGAGTGCCGTTAGATACAGCTTTGATAGCTTCTATGGGAAAAGTGTGAAATGTCCGTTTATAATTTGCGGTGAACAACTTCTATGTGATTTGAACCGTCAGTCACGGTGAAGGTGTGGCATTAGAGTTAATGTGGTGTAGCTACGAACCTAGTTACGTCAAAGCCCAGTTTGTATTCCACGCATATATGCAACAGATTCTTAATTATTGTTGTACATACTAGCACAGAACCCTTCGCTTGATCTGGATTAAAAACGGACAAATAAACAAATATTGTCTTTTTAGTTAGTTATAGTCATGGAGTTTAGTCCATAATATTTTAAGATTGAAAATATGTTCACCATTACATAGGGATATCATATGAAATCTTGCCATTGTCACTCTGTGCAAATTACTAGAAAGGAAAAATATAGGAAACAAAAAGGTAAAATATTACAGATATTTATCGTTCTGCTTTGTTGAATATCCTTGATATTTGGTTTGGAATAATTTCCCTATTTTGAGGGAATCGGTAGTAATATCTAGGGCAGGTTAATCATGCTTTGTATATATACTAATTCGCTTCCCACAAAGAGTTTAATGGGTTTTTTTTCCTATAAAAAGTATAAAAACCCTCCTATCAACATTATCCGGCATACATTGTATGCCTACTTATTTTATGTAAGATACGATACGATACAAAAAGATACGAGTCTCTTTGTATATATACCTCGACCCCGGTAAAACTAGGCAGATAGGTTAACCAGAAATACGCAAACTGAAAATTTTATATATTTAGTTATTCCAATTTTGTTGTATGCAACCGTTAGGTCTACTATATTTGGTATTCGTGTAGGAGTCGACGCGTGTTCATGCAAATTTTCTGCCGCGTTCTAAGTTTTGTTGTGTGCCTTTGTCATTTTATTTGCTGCTGGCTTTCCGAGATTTACATAATTCCTGTCTAAGGCTGCCTAAAAGAAATTTCCAAAGCTCCGCAACGAGGGATATGTATGGTATAAATAAGTAAAAGTAAGGTATGTCCTCGAAGCTAGGGATGCAAGCTGAGGATCGGAGCTTAGATAATATCGAAATAGAGATGCGTGAAGTGAAGAAGTTTAAATGAGCTATGTTAAATGCGGAATATAATAAACACGTAGCGATGTATAAAACGCACTTATTTTACTTTATATTTTCCGTTGAATTCTTAAGAAAATACCTACTAGTTACGTCATTTTTGCGTTCGCATCCCTGAATTTGATGCTTGTTGAACCGTACGTCTACCCAGAAAAAAGGCAGTAATTTCATAGCTACGTTGAACCTCACCGCTTTGTTATCCAGCACATTTCTGGTGGAATGGTGGGCTAAAGAATGGGGGATTCTGGAATCAAATCTCTGCATCGGGATATACTCGCATGTATGTACATTATCCATTGACTGCGATTTATATGGGAACTAATCAAGTTGGATATATAATCTATATCTATATAATATTTATACATAAAAATGAATACCTATTTCCCTTAGTCACGCTTGAACGGCTGGACCAATTTCGCTAATTCTTTTTTTGTCGTGTTTGGAACTTTCACGAGAAGGTTTCTTTGAAAAAAAAAATGAGAAGGTTGCACAGGATATACCCGGAAAACGGATAATACCGCGGTGCGCAGTTAGTCCTAGAATAAATATTTTAGTAAAGAGTGAAAAATAATGAAGCGCTCGAGGTGAAGTTTGCCTGGATAATCTTTACAGATCATTTGAGTTAAGCAACTCTCCGTCCGGTCAGTTGTTGGATGGGTGACAGTTTAGTGACATTTGAACTGAGCGCTTTTGTGCTTCGGAGGGCACGTCAGTCCTGGCTATTCTAGTCGATAAGTCAAGTCGGAGACCTTTAGGCGGCTTGAAAACTTCGACACCAGAGTTGGTTACTTACGATAATACGAAGAAAAATAAATAGTGGTGGTTGCTGAACTTTACATATATAAGTTCTATTGCAAAACTCATATGCAACTTAAAAATTGTTTAGGTAAATTATAATAGGTTTACCCACATATTGTAAAATAGAGAATAAAAAGAGATAATTTAATTTGTATGTTTACTGGGCCTTGTCTGAAAACCAGCGCGGCTCGGAAATTTTTCAATGTAGCACAACTTTGAGACGTCTCTGAGGTCTCATTGTCTACGTGTTTGTTTATTTCTTTTATATTTATTTTACTTTTAGCCTTATTTCAAAAACGGAACTCTTATAGTTTCGGCCTGCTATCCGTTTGTCACAATTTCATACTGGCTAAAATTCGGTACCATACACTTTCGTATTTAATCGTATAAATATTATAATAACCTCTGTATAATGGGACAGTCAATAGATACGATGAAATTTGGGAACACGTACCTGAACCCGTCAACAACAAAAACAAGCAAATCTGTTAATAAAAGATGGAGATATCGAGTATTAACAAACATACAAAAACAAATACATACAACCAAATTAAGAACCTACTCCTTTTTTGAAGTAGGAACAATCCATTAAATAATAATGACGCTTACCTTCATTTGCATCAATTTCAGCGACCGGGGACACGGATGTAATTCGGAAAATTAGCCCAATCACGTACAAATTCGCTCGGAAACTCATCGCGATTACTTTTCAATAACCAATCACATTAGTATTTTTTTATATATACCTCGTCTACTTTATTTATAAACGATTACTTTCGAATATTTTGATGTATAATTTAAAGTATCGTAATTTAATTCGTAACGCATGTGACTTCGCTTATGGAGAGCGGCGAACATGCGCACGGGCAGGGGTTCTAGTTTGAACTAACCGCCGCGCCGCGCTGCGCACACGCACCATAGCTGCCATTCAGCAGCTTCAACGCGTCGGTATGACACGGTAGCGACACTACGACACAAAGACTACGGGAAAATTGACAATCAACAATCAACATTAACACACTCATACCTCTAGGATTCCCTGTATCGCAGATGGCATGGAAAACACAGAAACACAAGACAAACACCCAACACCCGAGAACAAACTTTATGCCACCACACAAGGTGTACCCCAGCTGGGAATCGAACCCGGGACCCTTCATTTCGAAGGCAGGGCTACCACCAACTAAGCCACGGAGCCGTATGTATTAAAATAATACATACGATATGAAATGAAACAATAATAAGTACATAATAATATAATTAAGTCGAAAGATAAACTTTAAAACTGAATCTTTTACGGACCGCACAGATTAGTTGGTGGCTCTGCCTTCTGCGGTTCAATTTCCACTCAAACCAAGCAAGGTGACGAACGTAAATTTTTTTTTTTCTTTTTTTTTACGTGAATAATTGACGGAACGAGCTGAGAGCCCACCAGGTGGTAAATGGCGACCCCCGCCCATGACAACCGTAATTGCTGCTACTTTTGATTGCTCCTTTAACTCCACCCAGGGTGTAGGGAATCCAACGTTCCCTACGGACTCGAGCAACTGGATCCCCCAAAGCAGCAAGTTTGTTCTGTTTGTGCAAACATACATATGTTTTTACAAAAAAATATATTATTCAAGTGAAATGCTATTGTAAGTAAGTACTCAATATTCCTATCTATTGCTGTTAGTTAAATAGTCACAATTTTTCAGTGACATAATCAATAATCTTCCATAATAATCATACCAGTTTTCCACGGGAGTAAGCAGAAACCACGGATTTCCACTTGATACGATTCTGACAAATTTATTATACTAAATACATCACGCAGTCTTATGATTTAGAATAGAGTGCCGTAACCAAATTGTAAATGGAGTCCTATTACTAAGCCTACAATGTCAGTCGGTCAGTCCTACTTTCTCTGAGGGCTGTTTCCCCTTGAACCGTAATAAGTAGACAACTTATCTTAAACTTATCTTGATAGTGTAAAACAAATGGTAGATTAATGTAATTTCATTATTAGGTATCTAATTAGATTGTCATATAGAGACCATATATATACGTTATGAGTACCCATCTATACCTACTATGTAGCGATTACAAAGCACTGTCGCTGTTAAATGATATCAATGAATAAGTATAAGCTTCCGTGCAAAGTAATTTAATTGTAGAGCCGAATACATATTACTTGTTAAGAAAATAGCTCAGTTGAACTCAGTTCCAGCACAGTTCAATCTATGCAGTGCTCACATTGTTACCTAGGCAAATTACTATATTTACAAACAAAAGAAAGGAGCTGCCACGCCGATTTATTCACGCATGCGCTGTTCCCGAACCTACTACTGAGCTCAGTTCCCAGGGACAGACAATAATTTCGCAAAAATGATATAGAAAAATAGTAGAATTCCACCAAAAGCAAAATGGGAAATCAATTTAAAAATGTCGCGGTGATAGCTTGCCTGAAAACCTTCCTCTTCGTGTTCAACATCATATTTTGGGTAAGAATTTGTAAATATTCTTTTATGCTTCCTAAGCTTAGCTCAACAGATGTTCTAGATTTATGTGGCGTCTAGACAATAAGCTTCAGGTTCTTTTTAATTGATGATGTCACTATAGGTAGAGATCAAGTTCCTACTGCACCTGGGTACAAGTATAATTTGTTTATATTGGATGTATTGGTTTATTTGATGTCCAATTTATTTCAAGGACGAACTTCTGTGTATGAAAATGTCTTGCATTTATTTGTTAGGTATGCGTTGAGTTAGGTTAGTTCGTGGTGTGGCAGATTTATAGAGAATTAAAATCTATAAATTAGATTCCAATTTTCCCAAAATCGCAAAATGTTTAAAAAATATATTTTTCTTCGGTGTAGGCAGGAAGTCCCCGCCCATTGTATGTAGGTAAGCTGACCAACACTAGTCCAAAAGATTCTAAAGATCTGATGAAATAATAATTCATCTTATCCCATAATTCTCGCCTTTGGTAAAATTTAATGACGGAGTTTCTTTAATGTTAAATAATTTTATGATGGAGGTATTTATATTTTTAAGGGCCTACCTCGAAGATATATCTTGCTATTTAAAAAAGAATCATCCAAATCGGTCCACAATTGGAGAATAAAACGAATAGTAAACATTAGAATAACATACAGCTGAATTGAGAAGTCTGTAAATAAGGATAGATTTCCCAGTTTGAATTCCTCTTTGGTTACAACTTTACCCAGATGACATGCCAAATATCGACGCAGCAATATCAGTACGCCAACCACATGCTGACCTATTTCTTCTTTACAGCTGACAGGATTGTTTTTGCTCTTGGTGGGGCTGTGGGCTGAGCTCGACCTGTACAAATACCTGGAGCTCTCCCCCGAGTTCTCGGGAACAGCTCCTCACGTGCTCATCGGCATCGCAGGCCTCATTATCCTTATCAGCTCGATCGCGTTCTCCTGCATTATCAAGGGCCAACCAGTGCTGCTCTATATTGTGAGTATCATCAATATAAATACTTATTACCTCGTTTGAACTGCACCGGCGGGGCAGTTTCCATTTTACGTAGTAATCTACGTCCATACAAGAAACTTTCTAAATCAACGTCTATAAATTGACAACATAAATTTTTAACAATCGCATTATTTTATTTTCAGTATGGTGGATTCCTGGCATGTATCTTCATGATGGACGCGGGAGTAGCTGCGTCAGTGGCTTGTTACCGAGACACCTTCGCGAAGGGCTTGCACAATGGACTCAGTCAGACCCTCGAGAACTACAATCCGAGGAAGGCAAATTTCGACTTCGCTCAGACCACTGTAAGGTTTAATGTTGTTACCGTCTAGAGAATATTATAGAACGGAAATAATAATAAGAAAATAAAAAAAAAAAAAATTTCAACCAGTAACACTTCATCGAATCACACTTACCCAAGGTATAGACGGGTTCGAACGGACGGCCTACCCGTCAATATCTCTACCATAACTGAATAAAACTGCAAAACAAAAGCTTTAAACTTCCATTGCAACAGTGCCATTAAACCAAAGCAGTATGATGGCATAATGCTTTGTTGTTGCTTTTTAACCTTAAACTAAGAGAAGAATTATAATTTTGTCCGTAATTCTATGGTGATATATTCATATCATAAACAAATTAGCCGGAAAAAATTGTCTTGCTTATAAAAAAGCGCTCTGTGAGTGCGATCTGATTTTTGGAAGTTTGTTTGGTGGAAATCCGTGGAGCAGTTTCTCACTTGAATACTTTACTGAACAAAATTTTTATGATAGTGTAGTTTAAAAGTTTAGTCTTACTACTTCGATACACAATTTCAATGTAATCTAGAGTTCGCAACGAAAAACTCAGCAGGTTTTATTTGATTGTGATTATGTACGTACGTAGGTACTCTCGAAACTCAAATTATGTGATGTGCTGCTACATGTGTATGATGATGATACATCTACATAGCATGTAGCACCCAGAATAGTCCATACCTTAGTATAGCTACCTCCTAGCTCGCGCTAGCAGAGCGCCGCAAGACCGACACGACGCGCCGCTGATGTGCGTAAAGCATTACAAATTGTGCTTTTGTTGACATTACTTTTACTGTCTATTTTTACGCAATTGAACTTTAACAACACGATATTGACCCCAGTTAACTGTACCAGTACTTTATAAAATAAAATAACACGGATCTAAACAATAAACAAAACATTTGGTACTGTGCGACCAAAACAAAGTCTGAAGGCGAGTCCCCGAGCAAAAAGTTACCAGTCTTAGAGCTTTTAGCTTCTAATTCCACTTTCTTCCTTTTGATTTAACATCCAAAATTCTTGACACGTTTCAACATGTTTATCTAATTTTACGTAATAAGTTTAAACTAATAAATAAATACATGAACTATTAAAATATTTGACCTTTAAAGTTTTCGATAGTATCCATAGTTCTGAGATAAATCGCTAAATCTGTGTTCATGAAGATTAGTATCATTTCTAATCTACACCAGCGATTACCGTAAGCGAGACGGGCGATTGTTCGGGATATCGCCATATACTTACCTAAGCTCCTTACATTATAGGTGTCCAAACTGTCCAAGTTACAGGGATTGTGTAGAGTTATTACGTATGTATAGTTCACATGGTATGGACGTGTTTTGTTCCAGCTGGAATGCTGCGGCGTATCAAACTACACAGACTGGATTCGTCTTTCCCCACAGAAGGTGATCCCAATCTCTTGTTGCGTGGACCCCAACAATTGCATAACGGCAAACTACAGCGATGTGTTTCAGAAGGTGGGTTTCAATCAAACATTTACTGCCGTAGCATTCGAAGGGGAAGCTTGCATAATAATATTCTTTGCTGATCATTTAAGTTTAAGCAACCACCCGTTATTTTACTATTGCCCGTAGGGTTAAAATTTTTCCAGGAAGTTTATATGGGTCCACCTCGGAGGTCCATGGAAAAAATCACTTCTAAAGGCATGAGTATAAAACTTGGTTTATTCGATTTCTAAATCAGTTACCTATATGTTGTGTTTTGAACAGGGTTGCTATGAGGTGATCACTGAATACCTGAGAGGTAACATGGATCTACTAATCGGCATCGCAGTTGGAACGGCTCTGCTACCACTTCTGGGCACTATGCTATCGTGCTCCCTAGCATGCTACATCAAGAAATCTAAATACGACGTCATGAATTGAAAAAATAAACGACAATTACTGATAAGAGAAATGAAAGACAACCCCTAAAAATTTGGCCAAAGTAATATACACAGCACTGTGTGTAGTAGATATAAGAATACATAATATCAAATTACTCAATTTTAAATCTCAATTGTGCAATCTATTGACTGATTGTTAACTAGTAACTTTCAAGTTCTTCAATATTGTTTTACATTTTATTGATGTTTCGTGTTTACAATAACATTCTTGTAATTAGAAATGTTACATAAGTATGTTGTTAATCTATTGTCTGTTTATATGTAGGAATATTTTAAAATTCAATGTTTTTGAATGTTAATAAACTTGAAGCAAGATGGTGTTTTGTTTTGATTCACAATGTTTATTAGTATGTAGATTTGTATGCATTTTAACTAATTGGAATAAACAGTCTTATAAGGATACAGATCACATAATAAATACATTCTCATTTCATCATTAAATTATAGGTAATTAGAGCCAAGCTCGTGATTCCAATTCACTATGTATAACTTTAGAGTTCTTTCTTAATGTTCCCAAGGGACCATTGGACCCTACTTGTTCCATTATCCCCATGTATCCAGAAGTAAGAGTGAAGAACAATCATCCTTGCACTGGAAGCCACTCTTTAACTAGTTAAGGCTGTTAACACACCAAAACCAGGTGCTTTTGTGTTTCATTCAAGATAGATGCACCACAGCAAGTCCATTAGTGAGTAACTAGTTGCTCTGTATTGCACTGAGACATGAGTAAGAAGTCTCTATTGTTCATTCTACCTTGAGACTTATTTACAATTTATTGATATTTTGCTTTAAATAAATTACACCCCCAATACTTTTCTTATTACTACTGGCTTTCACATGTGTGCTGGATATTCTCAGTCACTATCAGAGCTATTCTTCTCATCCTTCGCCTCAGCGGGGACATCTTGCTTGTAATGCCTGTATTCCGGCTTCAATTCCCACATGTTCTTATGGGGATTCTTTAAGTTATAATTACAAACCTCTTTTAATATCTCCTTCAAATAAACAATAGGTTGTCTCGTTATCTTTTGCAAATCCTTGATATTGTAATACTGATGTTTTTCAAATGCTGCAAACAGCATGTTGAGAACAGCATCTTTGTCATCCCGAGCTTTCTTCCCTTCAGCCTTCTTCCTATCTTGATATTCAATATTATGCTTATGATCCGACACTGGCTTAAAGTTTTGTACTATCCTATCTAGTTGTTGCACTTGACGCTGTGGCATGGATGCTTTTCTTATTGATTCAGACTTCAATTTATAATATGTATTGTCAGCATATGGTCTGCATTCCAGTTTTTGAACTATTCTACCTTCCATGAACAGCTTTTCTGACTCTGGTACCACTGAATCTGTATTTGATGCTGTAATGAAAATACATTATATAAAGTAATATGCAAATGTGTTATTTATTACATTAATTGAGAAATCTTTTTAAACGACGACTCTTACGAAGGGATAAAACAACAAAGTTTGTTATTAATGTAAACATATTATAATATAAACATAAAGTAATGACTTACGCACGACGTGAGAGAACACTCCCAAAGACTGTCTCGTCACAGTGGACACGTCAAGACGATGTTCTTTGGGTATCGACTGCTCTCCAGGGTCCTTCAGGCATAGAACTGCTTCTGAGAGCGATAACTGTACTTGGGCCCGCTGTCCTGGTGCTCGAGATATCTTCAGCTTTCCTACTTCGATATTTCCCGGTGCTTTTTCCCATTTATTTGCGATGTACTTTGGTACCTTTACCAGCCAAACACCTCTACCCGTATTCGAGAGATCCAACTCGCGATCAATTTGAGGAACCGTAGGAGATGGAGCACTCATAGTTAAAATTACAATAAAATTTGTTTCTATTAATTGTTATAAGTTTTAACTTTTTGCTTTCAAAGACTATTCGTAGTACTATTGTAACGTCGTGCTCGTTTTCACTCAGTGCTCTGTGCTCATGCTCAGCACAGAGTGCAGTGCAATGCTCAGCCTAAGCATAGATAACTTTTTGGTGCTGAGTTGGATCACTCACACCACAGGTAGCTAAAGATCACGTTCTCCCTAGTCAAGCAACTAATAGTAACCCGGAGATTGTCCCCCGACTATCATCTGGCATCTCAAATTAACGTAGACTCCAATGTTACCGACCAAAATAGTAAAAAATGATTTTTTTTTATGTAACTAATGTGACGGGACGAGTAGAAGACCCACAACATGTTAAGTGGTTACCGCCGCCCATAAACAACGAAAATGTAATCGAAAAGCTAGAGAAAATAAAATATAATAAATATTTATTTTAATATATAGTAGGACTGTATTATCGATAGGACTTATTTAATTTTATGTATTATATAACTGTATTTTAATTATGTATTTTATTTAAATGATTGTTTCCAAGTCAAAGTCAAAATATTAATGTTGGTTGAACTTTTAAAAAAAAGAATGTATCTAGAAGGTGTTTGTCAAACCCTTTGCGAGCATACATGGGAAAGAGCATTTGTATCACGTTTCTGTTTGTCCTAGAACAGAGAAGAATCTTTATGCTCATTATACAACCCGGAAAGCGCTGCCTGAAGCGAGGGGCTACAAGGCCAGGCAGGATTATTGCTAAACTAAAAATCTGAGGAAACTTAGAGAAATGTATTTTATTGGGTAATTTTATTTTCTGTTGTATGGGTAAATTTCATACATATATCTGGAGACCCTATCACGTTCAGTTGTAACGCCCGCCAATCGTCGGGTGACAAATTCTGCGTTTTAATTAGCAGGTTGATGAGAGACAACCAATAAAATGGCAGAGATCGTCACCCGATGATCATCGGACTTAACAACTAATCACGAAAGGTGCGCGAGCAAGTTGACTTGCATAGGTGCTGAGTTGGTTGGGTTGGTTCGCATTATTTCATGTAAAATGCTTACTTTAATTTCGTAAAATACATTGAATGTAAATAAATTCAATAGAATACCTATAAATCTTAGAAATATAATGTAACATCATGTTCGGCTACAGTAAAGAAGCCGTGAGAGTGAAAGTAAAGGTTTGTATTTGTATCGTAAAATTGATATATAATATTTGTTATAGAATTAATTTAAATTATATGCTCTCTTTGTGGCTTTGAGTAAGCACTAGTCGCAAATTGACAATGACCTACTTGTGCCTGCTTCTTACAGAAATGTGAAGGAAAACTACAGCCTGAATGGAGAAAGTTCTCAGTCGACCCTCAAATAACATCCTTAGAAGTGCTTCAGAGCATTTTAGTAAAAGCATTTGACATCAAATCAGATTTCAACCTATGCTATAGAAGTTTTGATGACTATGGACAAGAGATCTATTTGCCACTACTCTCTGACTGGGACTTGGATGCTGCTTTTCTCAAGTAATTTCCTATAAATATTAAGACTATTACTTCAGACTTGTTGGTATAAGTATGAACTGGCTTCAAAGCTCAGTTGTTCTGCCTCCTGCACTGTTGTGGGTTTGATTCCCACTTAGAACAAGTATTTGTGTGATCAAAATAGATATCTGTTCTATGTCTGGGTGTTAATTTGTATTATATGTATGTATTTACAAAGAAAAGTACTATGAAAGTATTCTATCAGTTACCTAGTTCCCATGGTCCAAGCTTTGCTCAGTTTAGGGCTAGATGGTTGTTGTGTATAATGTCTATGAATATTTATATAATATAAATCCTGTCTGTCAGATTGTAATTTATTTAACAAATTATATTGTTTATGGCAGGGCTCATAATATAGCTCTCACACAAAAGTCTGAACCATGTGTCCAGTTGAAAGTGGACATGAGGCCATTTGCTGAAGCCTCTGAGGACTGGGAACCTCCGAGTGTAACGCAGGCTGCTCCCATAGTGATACAGAACTGCAAGGAACCAACTGTTGCCCCTGCTCCACACCAGTTAGAAAAACAAGAGGCTCAGAGTGGCTTTCAGGGAATGATATTAAATCAGGTACTTCAATTTGTCAGTTTAGATTTAACTGATCTTGCATTATACCTTACTAGCTGTGCCCCGCAGTGTTAATTATGGTTGGCTATCCTACAGGAAACTTCACTTTTAGTAGCCTTAATCTATGAGCTATCATGAGGCATCATCAGTTGTGTTCAAACAAAGAGGCTAAAAAATTATATAGATATCCTATGCCACAATCTTGTCTACATTTTCATGCCTTCAGCAATTGTGCAGCCTTCATGTTTTTTGTGTTAATCAATGTTTTGTAAATTATTTAAAATTTACTTAACATGCAATTATTATAATATTGTAATAAGATTTATTAACAAAAACTTAAGGTTAATGTTTTTATATTATTAAGGTATACATGTTTTTATAATTTATGACCACATTTGTGAGAGACTGGTACCAGAGATCTTATCTCTCTAGCATTATTAAAAAAGTTAATAGTTGATGAGTTGCTTATTTAAAATAAGTCTAATTATAACTTTCTATACATTTAAATGCATAGAATTCCAATTAAACAGATATTTCAAAAACAAAAACTTTTTTAATGTGCTCTACTTCCATCCATAATGTTTATAATCAGGCATGTAGAAAGTTTTAAAATACCGTCAATTTTAGTGGGTTTACTAACAATATAAATAATACAATTGCTGATAAAGATCCCTCAATTTGCAAGTCTGAATCACACTTGGCTGATTTATTTAGTATTCTGATTTCCTGTTTGTAATAAAATAATGTTTGAATTGGTCAGTGAGAAATAATTAATAAGTTTTCAATATGAATGACTAACAAAGAATTTTTTCACAGGTAGAAAAAACATTCAATATGGTATCAAGAGCCCTAAACTTGTATGAAGATCCCAATACGGCGCCACGGGCTCCACTGAGTGACAATGAGTTTAGGGCCTTCCTAGATACTGTGGGTCAAATAACCAACACAACCAAGTTGAGGGAGGTCATTTATTGTGGAGGAATAGACCCTAGTCTGAGGCAAGCAAATTGTTACGAGGTTTCTGTACAGGAGGATCAAAGGCATTTTGCTATTGTTTGTAAGGCAGGGCCTTAACCATAACCGTGGGCTGTCACTGTAGAAAAAAGTTTGTCACCACTTTGGGTACAAACCCTAAAGATTGAATCAATTATCTGTTCCATCCTTATAGATCCTGAATGGAAATTAAGATTATCTGTGTCATAGGTATCATTAGTACTGTTGGTACTGCATCACTGTTCAGAAGAAGTTATTTGTGAATACCATTAATGCATCAATTTTACCCACTCTTAACAAATCTCTTAACAAACCAAATTAATCAGTATTCTTTCTGCTTGACAAGAGTGTCAAGCAGAAAGAATACTGATTAATTTGGTTTTAGTGTGGAGCTAAACTAAATTGCACTGTCACTAAAAGTAACAGCAATTACTCTGTCAAAACCACTTTTAACTCTTCATTATATTTTTATTTATTCTTCAAAAGCTTTTATCATAAGATGATGTGGCAAGAGGTAATATTTAATACACCTCGGCTAAACTTAACATGGGCTTTCCTTGTAATGCCTGAATCCATCAATTACCTTAACACTGATATCAGAATGCTTTTTTTTATTATTTTATGATATTTCAGGAAAGTGGTTTGGAAACACATTCTCAATGTTTACCCTGAAGGCATGACTGGTAAAGAAAGAATGGACTATATCAAAAGGAAAGCCAATGAGTACTATGCCTTGCGAACGCGATGGAAAGATTGCATACAAAGGGGAATGGTAAATATAATTCATGATCATAAGGAAGTACAGAGCTATTAGTATAACCATATAAATAAATATATAATTAAATATTCATGGACATTTCACACAGCGTCTTCTAGCCCTAAATTAAGCATAGCTTGTATTATGGGAACCAGATAACTGATAAAATACATACATATAATACATAGAAACCCAGACACAGAACAAACATTTATGTTCTTCACACAAATGCCTGTCCTGAGTGGGAATCGAACCCACGACGGATCTGTGTAGTAAAGATCTAGAAATAAGACAGAAGAGTGAAAACAAAATGTAAAAATCTAAATTCTCCCATGGAAACCAAGTATGGAAACTTTGTCATACTTGGTAACTCCTATGTTCCTTTGGAAAAAGTGGGTATCAGTGAAATTACAAGCGAAATTACAGATGTCAATTGGTCGTCTCGGAGTGACGGGTGCAATCCGATGCTCCTTGTGGTAATTATATTTCTATAGGAGAAGACTTGAGTAGTATTGCTGTTGTTTAAGGGCAGCAGTAACCACTTAATGTAGCGGTCCGTCATTTTACTCACATCATAATATTGGAGCTAGTTTCTTACTCTTATAGAAAAATGCTAAATCTGCCATCAAGTCTCGATTTCAATTTTAAGTAACTAATGAATATTTGATATCTGTTTCGTAATTTTTTATAACAATTTATTTGATAAATATAGTAATGTTTTAAGTAAGTATTCACAAGATTTGTAGGTTTATCTAAGTAAACAGTATCGTTTCATCAGTATCGTTATTTACCTACCATGACTTATGAAAAAATAAATCTTTATCTTAACATTTAATTATCGTACAGAATCTAGTCCTTTACATTTCGGCAGTGGCGGCCTTAGGGGGTGGCAAGCAGGGCAAACACCCGGTGCCTCGCTTTGTAGGGCCTCGCACCCTCGCAGAACAACCCGTTTTTTGTTTCGATGTACTGCAGCTGTCTTTAAGAGGATGCTGACTGATTACCAGTGGCCCTGTACACTTACAAATCACCTAAATTCCTCATACGCCAAATGCCTCACAAATATCTATCGCCCGGAGCCTCGCAATATCTAAGGCCGCCCATGCATTTCAGTATTTCGGCACTCGACAAGATTTGTTATTATATGTTTCATACACAAAATACAAACATTTGTAAAATTCAATTTTGTGCCTATCACTTACAGGTAAACCCTGACCTAGCTTACGTGACCGGCATGGTTCGAAAGGATGTGTTGCGGACCGATAGACATCACACATTCTATGCGGGCAGCGACGATAACCAAAACATTGCCTCACTCTTTAATATACTCACTACGTAAGTATATAACTACCATCTAGTTTTACTTCTATTATAATACGAAAGTTTGGATGAATGGATGGTCGTTACTCAATCATACCAGAACGGTTGAAAAAATATGGACAAAATGTGGCACAAACATGGATTATAATCTGGAATAGCACATTGGCTACTTTTTAGGGTTCCGTACCCAAAGGGTAAAACGGGACCATATTACTAAGACTACGCTGTCCGTCTGTCACCAGGCTGTACCTCATAAACCGTGATAGTTAGAGAGTTGAAATGTTCAAAGATGTATTTCTGTTGCCGCTATAACGACATTATACTAAAAAACAGAATAAAATAAATATTAAAGGGGGCAATCTAACGCTTTTTTTTTTGTTAGTTTTTGCTCGATAATGCTACGGAACCGTCAAATAACATGTTTAGAGACGATATATTTTCCATGAATTGTGAGTTTTGTTGACTCCCGATATAAAGTTTATTCGGGACCATGACACATACAACTGAGTCACAATATCGGCTGCAACGTAAATATCCCGTTAACTCTAAAAGTTATTATATTAGACAGTTTTCAACAAGCTATTGAAGTATGGTTTGAATGTTAATCAGGTTGTAGCGGAGGAATTCAAATATAATTTATTTGCCTCAGGTACGCACTGAATCATCCCACGGTAAGCTACTGCCAAGGTATGTCCGACCTCGCTTCACCTCTACTTGTTACAATGGGTGACGAAGCCCACGCATACATTTGTCTGTGCGCGCTCATGACTCGCCTGTACCCAAATTTCCTTCTCGACGGGGAAGCAATGACCGTAAAATTCACCCACCTTACCGAATCTCTCCAAGTGTACGATCTAGATTTCTACAACTACTTGAAATCCCAACAAGCCGACGACCTACTCTTCTGCTATAGATGGCTACTGCTAGAAATGAAACGGGAGTTCGCGTTCGATGACGCTCTGAGAATGCTCGAAGTTCTGTGGGCGTCACTCCCGCAGAAAACGCCGACGCTCGAACTCTCGTTGAAGGAGAAAGAGTTTGATCCAACGATAGAACTCGACGAGGGCCCTCCCCCTTTGAGCCCTCTTCTCAAAGCTCCGCGAGAGAATGCCTACACAAAAGTGTGCGCGATGAGACGACAGAGTTCTAGCTTTAGCATATCGAACATAAAAGCACCCAAACTCGCCATTTGCAAACAAATGAACCACAGCTTAGACGAGACCCGAAAAGATGTTTCGCACCCATCTCTAAAACATTCCAAGGAATACCAGAGTTTAGATGACGCAGCTTTGACGCTGAAATCCAAATTGGATAAGAATGAAGACAAAAATAAAGAAAATTTGGCGAGGGATAGCAAAACCAAAAGATTTATGAATAGCGTGCCGGAACACGGCAAAACTCCAGACGGACAAGACTCCTTGACATGTACGTGGTCGAGCACCGGCAGTCTGACGAACGGCACCGAACACCCCGCGCCGAAGGACACACCTTTGGGAAATCAAGTAAGATTGCTTAGGGACCGAATATCAGTCCACAATAACAAATTCTTCTCTTCTTTAGACCAACTTGACGACTCTAACCTCTCTGAGTCTGCTAATAAACCTAAGGTAAAAATGATCAAAAACCTAAACGAATTCCTTAATTTCGCCACGGGAAGTAAAGTCATCGCAACCCACGAAAAATTACAGAGGGCTAATTCCGCTAAAGAAAATGCATCCCCAAAGGAGTGTCCGAGGATAATACTGACCAAGACGCTAGAGCAACGAAACAGTAGAGGAGTCGTTAAAGACGATAAACTCGCAAATAGACTGAACAAAAATATCTATTCGGATACAAACGACGGCAGTAGCCCGGACGATTCCCAAGAATACTATCCTATGACAACATCTATGACGAGAGAATTAAGACTAGAACTTGAACACTTGGACCGGCAAGTGTTCGGACCCCAATACGTAAACAGGTGTAGCATGGTTTGCGACTCGCCTTCCGATTCTACCAGCACTGAAGATAAACCGACAAACGATCGAACTGAAATCAAACAAGACTGCCCAACAGATACTTTAGATACGCGGACGAAAACCGCAGATCTAATAGAAAATGTGAAAAGATCTCCACTACTCGATACGGTCAAATCGAACGCGAGAAGTGCAGAAGATATTTATCTGTGGGAGAATCCTTTGCACAGAAATACGCCGACCACTCGCACAACTTCCAGCTGTCCGCAGACGCCGGACGAGCAGGCCGACCTCGACTTCGACGGAGACACCGGCGAGATATTCGAAGAACATTCCGGAAAGAAATCTATCACCCCGATACGTTTACTTCGAAAGACACACACTTTGGACGCGCAAGACTTGATCAAAGAAGCTAAAAACATTGTCATACATTCCAGCGAATCAGACTCTTCCGAAAAAGAAACGACGGGAACCAATACAGAGACCGCAAGGAATAACAACCAAACGGACGCCACGAACGAGTCGAGATCTCAAAAATTCTTCTCTAGCATGTCGCAGGAGTTGGAAAACGCGAAGAAGAATTGCGAATCTCTTTTGACCACCAAGCAAAGTAATCTGCACAGTGTCGCCTCGACTATAAACAGTTTTCAGAAGAAGTACGAGGCTTTCAAGCCTCCCGTCCAGAAGAATGTTAGTATCTCTTCTGCCAGCGGAGACAGTTCCTCCAAGTACACCGTGAGTGCCCTGCCTCCCCCGGCCGTATTCGGAGGTGGGAATCCGTTCTTGATGTTCCTTTGCCTGACCGTATTGTTGCAACATAGAGATTATATTATGAGAAATCGAATGGATTACAATGAACTTGCGATGCACTTCGACAAGATGGTTCGAAAACATGATGTGAACAGGGTGCTAAATCAGGCGCGACAGATGTACGCTATGTATTTAAAACAGCAAGCACATAAGACTGGCGATGTTAATACTATAAATACTTAAATGTTTTAGTAAATTTAGGACATGAGATTTCTTTTAATTGATTTGCTCATACAAATGATAGGTTTTATAGATTAGAATTTATATTATTCAGCTTAATTACGGATATTTAGAACACGATTTTATTTGATTCCCGATTTTTTTATTTAATTATTAATAAAATTATTTCACACTGTTCTCTCATCGCTACGAGATTAAACACGTTCTAAATTGTAATGCAAAAAAAGGTTGAATATAATATAGTATGAAATGTTTACGATGTATGGGACAATGGGTCCAAATCGGTGGTTACATCTACATATTTTAAATTGCCCTTGTGCCCAATTTGAAGCTTGCAAGTATTAAAATTGCATTTTGAAATTACACATGGCATCTCAATGACCCTAGTCGGTTTCGTCCTTCAATTTGTAATTTTAGAGATTCGAGAGATAAGCATAGACATTTCTTAACTTTTAAATACATGTATTAAATAAAAGTGGTATCCACATAACCCTTCTAAAGTTTTAAGAATTCCTAGGGGAATTTAAGAAATCCGTTTTACTAAGCGTTCGATTTAGTTTGCCGGTAAATGAATAAGGCCCTATATCTTTAAGCCTCTAAAACTGGGTCAAGAACAAATATGGATAGTTCATTAATGTCTAGTGGCATTTTTTTATGTTTGTTTTAAATGGTAACTATTTTTAAACTTATTCCAAAGAGCTTTTATTTGGCAATTCAATTGTGATATTTTTATGCTAGATAAATTATATTTTAATGACTTGATTTTGTATTATTAGGTAAAAGAGCACAACAATCACAATCGCCCCGAATTATGTATTGAAATCTCTAAATGTATAGCTTTATTATCGCATTGATATACCTATATGGGTATATTTAGAGAAAAGTAATGTTTGATTTAGCTTTGGATTTTGAGAATACAACACAAAATTGAGGTAATATATATGAATAGCATTTAAAAATCAGAAATGCAGTATTTTTAGGTAAAATGTATAATAAATATTGTTTGTCTAGTCTTATAAATTCGAAATATTGATTCTATTCACAACACACAATGAATAATTAGTAGGTGTGTACATGCCTACATATTTTTCGTCATTTAATAATATCGCTTTTTTGGCCTATTTTACTATTACATACCAGTTACATTATAATATGTATTAGAGTAGATATCTTTATTCCATGATGCTGTTTCACCACTTGATTATAATACTTCTGAATGTATATGATAGCGCTCTAAAAGGTGTAACAGGTTGGTTACGAATTAAATCTTTAGCCTGTAAATAATATAGTAAGTACCTAACAATTATGTTTTATTTCCGTCTCTCCTATCGCATTCAATACTCGAGTACCTACTGTAGTGAAGACGTAAACTCAAACTCATGTATTCTTTTAGATCTCAAGTATCGTTTGAACAAGTAAAAATTTATAAAGATATTCGTGAGCATATAACGTGTCACAAGAGCTCCTTAGGCACATTACATGCGCACACTAATATCAAATTACAGTCAGTTTTCATGTTTTAGCCAGTCTTATTTCTTTAGTTTACGTGTTCCAATCCTAACCGACCACGACCAACCCGAGGTCACAATGACCTTATCGAATTGCTCGTAACGCTGCACTACGATTCCTTGTCGCAAGTGGCACGCACAACGCAGTTGACAGCCTTTTCTAGTTCAAAGCATGACAAAGGGAAAAAATGAAACGACATCTCACAAGCAATACTTGTATAATTTACGAATTTCAATACTTACGTCGTTCTGTAACAATCTTATCTACACGGTAATATCACAAAACTCAACTGAGTCGAACAAATATTTACTACAAACAATTTCACACGAGATTAACGTCGGACCTACATCGAAAATGCATGGAGAAAAACGTAGATTGCATCGGTTTACTTTCGCTTGTTGCCACCGCCGCCGGCGAGGATCATGGCGATACGCATGAAGATGTTGAGAATGTCCAGGTAAACTGAGATAGCTCTGCAACAAATTCATAAAAGGTGAATAAATAAACATTTGTGAACATCTCACAGCGCCATCTAGCCCAGACCAAGACAGGTAACACTATATTGAACACCAATCATTTGTTCAATATTCAAAAGTTGCTAAACGTTGAACTAATAACAATAAGGTAATACAATGGGCGGCTTTGACAGGACCAGTTAAAAGAGAAAAATAGGATGGGCATGTTGGTGTGTGTATATATGTATACAGCATAGCTAGATCATATTTTTATAGTAGTCACACCTATATTATAATGATTTATTCTCCGCGGATTTGGATAAAATGTTGTACAAGGATGGCTTATATCCTGGATTAATCCAGGATATTGGACAGGCCACCTTTGATTCCAGAAAGCCGCGGAGCTCAGCTAGTATATCAATGTCTAAAACTGCACACTTATCAGTTTCATTTAGGAGTCCATGTCGCTTGCAGCCGTAGATGACTTATTAGACTGCTAAAAATATAAATTTGCTGGTTTAAATTGCAATTGCAATTTCCACACTGAGTGTGAAAGCGTCCAATTTTTATTCCAATTGCTGCAGCGATTTTTTTTTCCTCACAAAGAATACGAAATACAAAGAAACAGCCCTTCAAAGTAATCAAGATAAGTATCGTATTTGAAAGACCTTTCATGTTGACAAAGCCTGTACTTACGAATCAATGGGATCATAAGGACGAAATCCTAAGGCTGGAGTCATTTCAGCGCGTTTGACGATCCTCTGCGTGTCGTATAGGAGGAAACCGCTGAACACTATGAGTCCGCCGTACAAGCTAATCGAGTATAGACCTGAAAATGGTAAAAAAATACAATGGTATGTATTCAGGCGATCATTCCAGTCCATCTAATTAAACAAAATAGCTTTTTATCTGTGGCTAATGTGATGGAACGAGCAGAAGGCCCGCCTGAAGTTAAGGTTACTTACACAACATAAAAACAGCACTGTGACTCCCGATCATAAAGATTCAAGTCGCTCGACCTTTGCGCCCAGGATATTTTTGTTGCTGTTCGGTTTTTTTTAATAATAGTAATGAAATTGCCAAGCTTGAAGCTTGTTGTTTAATGACATGGATGACTCACACGGCCAATAATATGCTACAGTGCTGTATGGGTGGTAAAATTTTAAGCGACTTCCGAATGATTATTTTATTAATTGATTGGATATTTATATGGAACCAAGTTGCCCTTACTTTCAACATGGTCCCATAAAAAATTTCAATAATCCATCCGTAACTGAGAAATAGTAAAAATGAATAAACCACTTCAATACTTTCGTTATGTATTGAAGTCGGTTTATTCGATTTTTAAATAAGTCGCTTGTCTTAAATATATTTATAAACATCTATGCTTACCAGCGCCTAGTGCGGAGGTGGGCGGCAGGAACATGCCAGCAAGCGAAGCGGCGAACACCGCGCCAAGTCCCATCGCCAAAGGCGCGCGCATGTTCAGGAACTCGCCAGATGGCGCGCATACTGCGATCGTGCTCAGACCCCCCACCACGCCAGCGGTATACCTGCAAACAATACAGTGGGAAATTAACAGCTACATAAATAATTAAATATTCAGGGACATTCACGAAGCGCCATCTAGCCTTAAACTAAGCATAGCTTTTACATAATATGGGAACTACATATAACTAAAATACATATAAAATTACAAACAACTATATTGAATAGTCCCAAAACAAAAAAGTCATCGTAAAATAGTAACGTAAAATTGGTAACTAAGCGTAGGGCGGAATTTTTCTCCTGTACTTTAAGGAGTTGGTGTGAATGGGTTTAGCCATTGGGGAACAATGCACAAAACACCATTATGTGGACATCAATGCAGATCTTGTCACCCCCACCACGACTGAGAATAAGATAGATAAATTCAAGTCATGTTCACTTACCAGGCAGCTCTTGTCAATATTGGTCCACCGAGGAAGCACATGGGAGCAATCACAGCCCCCATGATCCCCGTGTGTACAATCCAAGCCAGCTGCTTTGCCCCAAACCCAGGCGTGTATTCCATGCTGCGCACCACCATGCCTGAGCCGATCATTAGACCCAGGGTCACAATCATAGACTGGAAGAAAATAAATTAATCAACTTTGGGAACAAATTTAAAATCTGTGTTCACAGTCCACATATTTTTAGTTGATTAACAGTATTTTGGGGGTCCAGTTGCTCGCATCTGTATCTGTACCTTTTGTGTCCAAGCGTACCCTCTGTGTGGCTAAAAAAGAGCAACTAAAAGTAGCAGAAGACTTATGTGCCAACTTAGTCTCGAAAAGTACTACCTCATACTTCAGTTGGAGGAACCTAAATGTATTGCTATTATTATGGACAGAGGTAACCACTTAACATCAGTTGGGTATAATTGTATCAGCTTGTACTATAATTAAAAATTGCCCCATACTTTACTATGTCAAAATCAACTGTAAATGTGTAAAAAAAAAAAACAGACTTTTTTAAACAATTTCAATCAAAGAATTGAGTGAGCTTTCAATTTGGCTGTTTTTTAATTTATTTATTAGTATAAATAAAAAAATGTTTGGTGATTACAACGTAAATCTGACTGATACCGTCATTATACTTACAACCCATCCATTTCTAGCCACCAAATTTAGCAGGGCAGGTGTGCGGAAAACAGTGACAGCACTCCCAGCAGTTAATATAAGAGAGCCAGCAATGTACCCGTAAGTGGCTTTGATGCGGTCCTTCACATATTGTGGCCAAAGGCTGCAAAAAGAATTTAAATCTAAACATTAAAATTATTATATTATATTATAATAATTAACTCAACAGAAGTGTCCATGGTTCTTTTGTTAACTTGATTGTTAAAAAGATGAATATATTCATCTAAGTTCATCTCACAAATGCTTGTATTAAGTGGGACTCAAACCCACAACCTTAAATACAGAAGGCAGAGTTATAGAAATAGATTAAGTTTAGGTTAAAATTTTATTAAATCATATTCTAAAACAAATTATGTATCATCAAATATCTCATCAATCAAATTGTCTCATCAATCAACAATGTTTGTTTAAGTAATGACTCACTGTGCTTCCTGCAGAGTGCCTGGTTTCGCTCCAGAGCCATAGTAACAAAGTGCCCCAAGGGCAACAGCTGATGCTCCTGCTAATGCACCCTTCCCAAGGCCGAAAGCTAAAAATGAAGGCTCTTATAAGTTTTCATTCACAGCAATTATACAAAAGGATTGATAAAAAAACTAATCTTTAAAACAAGTTGCTAAGACCTTGTTAATATAGAATATGATCCATCTTAAATTTTAAGCAACGATAAATATTCACAGACATTATACTCAATGCCAACTAGTCCCAACCTAAGCATAGCATAATTAGAAAACTGCTACAATACTCATATAGTTTTTTTTTTTTGTAAATACATATTTAATCATATTAACATAAAAAAAAAAACATCTGTGTTTGTCACACAAATGCTTGTCCCGTGTGGAAATCAACCCACAACAGTGCCGAAGGCAAAGCTACAACAAATGGAGCTGTGAGATCAGTCAAACAATGCGAATTAGGTTTTTTCAATTTTAAAACATAAGCCACATTGTGTTCTCGTCATAATTTATTAAAAGCAATAAGTGCAACCAAAACTAGAAGATACATGATTAAGTTATGAGGCAATAAGGTGCATGCACACAATTTGCCTACAGTTACAATCGGATTGCACTCTGTAAAGCAAGGTAAATGCAATATGGGGACAATAATTTTCATCTTTTTATATAATAACATTTATAAATAGATTATAGGACATGATTTATATAGATTGTATATATGATAAACATTTATATAGATTGTAGTTATCTGTAGTAGTATGTGGAGCAGTTCTTAATATAAAATGTTGAAGGTAATATTTAAATCAGGGTGCAACAGCTCACCATTAGGTCCAGCAGGAGCCATTGCGCGCTCCCATAATGTTGGCTGTGACCTAGTATCAACCCTGGAACGGGGCTCACGAGCATAGTTCCGAAGAAGGTAGTTTTTGGGAACGAATCTCTGTGGCACTGGAGTCTTCAAACTCTGCACGGAGCTAAATGCAGAACGGGCAATGCACATACGAGATAGCATGGCGATCTAAAATAGGTTCGACAAAGTTATGGAATTAGTCAACATCAAATGAAAATCTTCATTTTCACCGCAGAATGTTTCACAATGTTTTTTTTCTTTACCCATTCATTACAATACAACTTACCAATATCTGATAATCGACAGTATGATGTAATCAAAGCAGTTAAAGGAATATCCGTTAAAGTTAAACACTTTTGGAAAATTTTGGACAGTTTGTATTACTTTTTTTCTACGTTTTCAGGATTTCCTTCTAAGCTTTTCTGGAAAAGTTTCGGCTGTTTTCACAATTTAACCTGACTGACATTGACTTCTACAGATCACAGACATTGACGGTGACAAACGTTAACGCTTCTATATCTACGCCCAAATTCAAATAAATCATTGAGTTTAATACAAGTTGTTGTACGTCCGATCAAATAGAAATAATTATAATCACTAGGTACTAATGAATAAGAATCCCATCCCACAGGTAAAAGTTTACACACAACTTCATAGTCACTACGCCCAGCTCGACGATTTATATATCGGCCGCGGCCGTTCGCTTTTCCCACCGAGCCTAGCAATGTCGATTGCCGATATATTTAGCATCGGCAAAGAATATGTCTGAGTTTTACCTACCCTCCTTAGTTTTAACATAGCTCTGAGATAAGTATGTTCTTAAATTGGGAGTATTCCTATTGACAATCTTAATTTGGGCTGAAATATTTTAGATTTAAAATCTTAAAGTTGCTACCGATCGACAGGGAACATCTATATATTTTGTAATTATTAGTTCATTAAAAATCAATATGCTTTTAAACAAGAGTGGATATAATTTTGTTTCTCCAAAATGGTTTTGTGTGACTGTTCAAAAATAAATTTTTTAAAGAGTAAACTGTCTGCTAAATATTAGCGTCTAAAATTTGGAAGATAAGAACATTCTACTTGTGTAGAGCGTTGATGGACGTAGACTTCATAACACATATTACAATTCGCAGGACCCACGTTTGATTTTTTAATGGCCATTTTGCTTTTTGTTATTAACAAATAGGAACCGAAATTAAGTGGTTCCGAATAGTTTATTCCCAGCCGCCACTAAAACTGGCACCAGTGGTGACGGTTCGGACAAAGTATTAGTTTTTGTCCCAACTGCTGCCAGTGTTTTTCATTAAATAGTAACATTTTTTCTTACTTTTTTCATTATCTTTTTTTATTTTGAATCAAGAACATGACACGGCTCCATCACTTGACTAACAAAGAGCCACTGAAAAACAACTTTTTTGAACTTTTTAATAAACTTTTTTTTAACTTTGTAGGATACTACTGTATTATTAAGGAGAAAATTTGTGTGAATGTTTGTGACTCCTTCACGCTCAAACGGCTCAATGGATTTGCATAAAATTTGGTACCAGGATAGCTTATATCCTGGATCAACACATAGGCTACTTTTGATCCCGAAAAACTTCCCTTGTAATCAGAGTCTCAAGTAAATATTAGATGGTCTTATATATCACAAAAATGGACGACCATAACAATATAGGACAAAGGGCATCGTCGAAGATTGGCATCACAAATTTAATAACGCTATAGGTAATAAAATCCAAATTACAGTAGTGCTTTACATGTTCTTCAAAAGAGATGCATCATGACATGAGGTACGAAAATTACAAGAAGAAGCAGATAAAAAATAAAGCTGCGTAGGTATAGAAGGTATTTCAAATTTATTAAATGAGAATTCCACTTGCCTATCGATCCGACTGTAGTTTCTACCGCACTGAAGTTAGTTCCCAATTTTTTTTTTTCTTCTTTTGGCTTCACACGGCTTGTGTATATGTACACATTTAATTGAATACTTTTTCTAACTGCAACCAGTGCCGAATTAGTGGTGGTCGTTAGCAATAATATTTTATTAATGTCCCAACGATCGCCGCTGCAGCTGTTGCAATACTGCTGCTGACTAAAATTGTCCTAACCGCCACCACTAGTGCTAGCGTTGGAAATAAACCCAGAAAACATTCCAATTGCACCATACTCCGCCTAGACATCTCATTATTTATATTAGTACCACATTCGCTTTTACTTATCAATTGTTGCACATGAAAATTATTGTTCAGTTTAGAATTAAGTTTTATTTAGAAATTTGTAGGTAAATTTGCGGCAAGGCATATGTTTTACTAGTCATTTAGAAATTTGAATCGGATCGTTTTAGTTAGTTAATTGCTTAATAGTTCAGTTTTAGCTAACACTCCATACGGAATGAGCGAAAGAGAAGGCAACATAACTATATTAGCATTTGTACTTAACTCTAGGGTCAGTGTTGAAATCGAACATCAAACAAATTTTCTCAATAACCTCATTTATTTCAAACAAATGTACCTATTTTATTAACAATTTATTTATAAAATATATCATATTAAAGCCCTATAACCAATACCTAAACCAGAGCAAGTGCTGCTTGCTTACCAACCTATATAAAATAAAGCAGTCTTATAATCAGACATAAAAATACTGGCCAATTGTGATTCAGACCAACGGTTCCATAGCACCAATAGCATTTTTAGATATTTATTAACAATTTCGTGAATATTGTAAAAGATATAGTGAATATCTTATATGATTTAATGAATAATTGCCATGTAATATTGACAATCTATTTAGGTACTTATAAATACAAAAAATAATATTGTGCTTTGCTAATATAGTGATTTGTTCCCTGATTTATAATAAATTAATAGCAATATTTTTACAGTTGGAGTGGAGATATTTACATATAACATTCTCCACCTGCCATTCAAACATGTCTATGATTATATATTTGATTTTGGAACAGTATACACCGATCCATTCTGGACCAGATTGTTAATAGCTTTGCTGCTGTATCCTAATTCTTTCAAAATTTCATAGGTATGCTGGCCATGTGTTGGAATGGGCTTGCGACCCACTGAACTTCCAGGGGTGCGAGACAACTTTGGAGCAACTTCTGGCACAATCTTATTGTCAGAATCTCTATAGTATGATTTGCCATCTGAGTAATGCTTGTATTTATCAATAGAGTCTAAATCTAGTACAGGGGTGACACATGCATCTATGTGTTCAAATACTTCAATCCATTCTTCTTGAGTTTTTGTCAAAAATATTTCTTCAAACTTTTTTCGACTCTTAGTGAAGTCCTCCATTTGTCCATATTCTTCATCAGATAAATTAAGGGCTTGAAGAAAATTAGCATAAAATTGAGGCTCCAAAGCTCCAACTGACATAAATTTTCCATCTTTGGTTTTATATGATCCATATGAAGAAAGGCCACCATCTAAAAGATTTGTTCCTGGTTCACCTGACCAAATAGGCAGATTTCTTGATTTGAACAACCATGTTGATAGATATGAAAGTCCTGCAGTCATACCACAATCTACAACTTGACCTTTTCCAGACTTAGATCTTTCAAAGAGAGCTAATAAGATACCAAAAACACACATCAAACTCCCACCTGCAAAATCTGCTAGTAAATTTACAGGAGGTATGGGAGGTTCATTGTTTCTACTTAGCAGTGAAAGTATACCAGACATTGCCACATAATTAATATCATGACCAGCCTTTAATTTCATATAGCCATCTTGGCCATAACCAGATAGCCTTGCATATATCAATCTTGAATTATCTTTTAACAGTAAATCTGGACCAAGTCCTATTTTTTCCAAGACACCTGGTCGAAAAGTGTCCAGTAAGATATCAGAACATGAACAAAGTTTTCTCATAACTTTCACTCCTTCTTCTGTTTTTAAGTTGACTGCAAACATTTTTTTTCCATTAGACATCACATCAAAAGGTGATGGATCAATCTGTAAATTTATGATAATAAAATAAATACATAAAATTGTGATATCTTTGTTGAAAGTATAATTGTAAAAAAATTATATTACCCTCTGAACTACTGTAACAGTGGCTCCGAAATCAGCCAAGATGGTTCCACATAAAGGCCCTGGTGCCAAGCCCATTAATTCTACTACTTTGAGACCTTTTAGAGCCATCACACCTAAAACACAGTAAATAGTTTTATTTATATTATTCAGTAGTAGAAAATACAAGATCTATCCACTTCATCATCTTAATCTCTAATCTGTAGTCTTTTAACAAACAGGTTGTTTGAATGTAGTGGGTTAGAAGACAACTCGTTATCATAAACTTTTTTAATATCTGACCTTTGTAACACTCAATAGATAATTATTTAATTCGTTAAAAATATTTCAGTTTAAGTTAAATAAGAAAAGCAACAATAATTTGTCAATTTACTTATATCGGTTGTTAGTTTTAGTTTCTAGTAAAATACAAAACAATGTGCCTGTGCGTATTAAATAATTAGATGTTCGAAGTTCAAACACCGGGCGGGGGAAAGCGAACAGATTACTAAGATTACGTTGAATTGAACAGACCATAGAGTGCACACTTTTTTTTTTCTTCAGTAATGATATACCAACTTTATTGTGAACTGAAAGTTGTCACTGTCGTTTCAGTATTTCCAATTAAATTTGAAATCTCTGGCAAATGCATAAGCCGTGCGAAGCCAAAAGAAGAGAAAAAAAAAAACTTTGAAATCCATTAATTGGCTAATTGGGAAAATAGTCAAATAATGTATAACTTTTTATAATGTTACAAAATAGGATATTTTGTAAATGTAAAAAAGTAGCAGTAGAACTTGTGCCAAGTTCTTCCGGAGAGGTACTGCCACCGCACCTGGAATCTGTCGCCAAGCAGTAATGTTCGCATTACTGTAATTTATCATTTTGGGGGGTCCTGTTGCTCGCGTCCGTAGGTGTGTACCCGTTGATTCCCTACACGTACCCCTCGGGTGGTGCTAAAGGAGCAACCAAAAGTAGCAGTAGAACTTGTGTCAAGTTCGTCCGGAGAAGTACTGCCACCCCATCTGGAATCTGCCGCCAAGCAGTAGTGTTACTGTGTTCCGGTGGAAGGGTGTGGTTGCCGGTGAAATCACATGCGCATGAGACATATCATCCACGTCTCGAATGATGGACGCAGCAGGATGAATGCGACTCAGTAAAGATTTGGATCTCATACTGAGTCGCACGCATTACTGTTGTCATGGGCGAGGGTCACCACTTACCATCAGGTGGGCCCTCAGTCGTTCCGTCACTTATTCACAAAAAAAAAAAAAAAATTACCGCTAAATTACATTAGAACAGTAATTTTTCACTTCGCTCAATGTTAACCGCAGACTAAACTAAATAGAGCCTCGAGGTAGAGATGCTAACTATGTTATGCTGTTAACGCTGACAGTGACAAAAAGTAGTAGTATAGTAATTTTTTTACCACATAGTACCACAGTAAGTCGAGTTGACACATCTCTAATTGTACTTGCACTTGCTTTGTACGGTTGGCAACACCGGTACAAAGTGAAGCTTATTAGCACGAGGGAAAAATAATTTTCGATTTATTACTGAAAACAATAATGAAGAGACTCAAAAAGCCAACGAAGAAAACAGGTTTAGCAGAGGAATCATTGGAGACTTCAGGTCTGCTATTTACATTATATATAGCCATGCAAACATAATTAGTTAGATATTCGGTAGCCATGGGAGATTGGTTTAATAAATATTACCGAATAAGTACACAACTTGTGGTATTACGCATTTATTTGTTGATTTATTTGTAGTTGCCATAAATCTATCTATTATAATTCATACCCCTGTTAATAACATACACACACACCGTACGCCATTCGTGGATATCTATCCGCGAATGGCGTGTCGGGGTGGTTATGGAGTCGATTGTATCATAACATAACCAAACATACGTTTACACAGTTGAACTTGTAGATTCATTGTTTTCTCTTAGCCAAATTGCATACCGCGGTAGTGCAAGGAGAACCAAAGAAAGAAATACGCTCACACGCTCATACTCCTGCACTAGGATTCCCTCTTTCATGGCATGGGCAAATATACAAGACAACACCCAATACCTGAACACGGGTCTAAATATTTTACTCCTGCTGTAATTTAATACTAACTAACATAGCTTGATATTCAAACTGTGCCTGTAGATTGTGTCTCATCTAGCCATTATATCTCTAAAATGTGGCTTTATTTATCATTATCTTTTTGTCATTACATAGATATGGACTCGGAGCCTATGCAATGCTCTACAAGAGCACAAGGAAAGAAGCAGGCAGCTAAATTACTGAAACCAGCTGATAAATCTGGTAAGAGTAGAATTTATGGAAATACTGTCATTCACTGGAAGAATACCTTACTGACTGACAGCAGGGTTATGTTTGATTATATGTGTTATGATATCAAGCCACTATTTAGCTGATTGTGGGGTCACACTGTATTTGGACCTAGGCTTCTAACAAAGATTAGAGACCTTGGTCCTAATCCAGACAGTGACAACTTGAGAGTTTGCCTAACCACCACTGTTATGGGTATCTCACCAACGCAAAAAGGGCCCACTGGCGGCCTAGTTGCAGAAAACAGTCCACTCTACAACTACAGGTCTCTCACCATGTTTTTGTTCACCAGCTGAGAAGCTGAGGATTAAAATCACGAAGTTACCATACCCAACCTAATATCACATTTCAATGATGAATACAAAACTAATTAGTAATTTTAACATCTCTTTTTGGGATCAGTACCAAAAATGTGAAAGTAATTAATTTAGCAGCAATACTTTTTTTATTTCTTCAATAAAAAAGTGAAAATGAATAAAATTACTTAACAAAGTTTTTATGCACCTGACAGATTCCAGTGAGGTACCATCACCATCAACCAAAAACGCAAATTTGAAGAGGAAGAAAGCTCCAGGGGAACTTTCTCTTATTTCAGGTAGTACACAATGTTTATAAACTCAACCTTTCACCAGGGTGGACAGTTTATTTTTTTAACTTGCTTAGTGATGGAACAAGCTGAGAACATACCTGGTGGTATGTGATGACCCCCGCCCATGACAACAGTATTACGATTCACTATAAGATTTGGATCTAACACTGAGTTGTATTCATCCTGCTGCGTCCATCACCAGAGACGGGTATGATACATCTCATGCGCATGTGATTTCACCGGCACCCACACCTTTCTACCGGAACGCAGTAATGCAAGCACTACTGCTTGGCGGCAGAGTCCAGGTGTGGTGGCAGTAGCTCCCCGGATGAACTTGGCACAAGTTAAACTGCTAGTTTTGGTTGCTCCTTTAGCACCACCCAGGGGGTATATGTTGGAAATTAAAGGGTAGACACCTATGGACGCGAGCAACTGGACCCCCCAAAAAACTTCAGCGTGGAAAAGTTATTAACAAACCAAGATTTATAAACAAACTAAGCTTAGTATATGTGCAACACTCAGAAAGTAAAAAAAAATCTACAAAGCAAAACTTTTTTATTAAATCTTATCAGTAACTCTTTACCACTGTTTATGCAAAGTTTTTTGCATCTGAACCAATTTTCACAACTCTTTCCAATCGGCCATAGCCATCTACACCACAGCGTGCTCGAACGCAGCTAGCGCATCTTCTGGCGATAAAAACTGTATCCCTTTATGTTGATTTTTTATGTTGGGGAATAAAAGAAGTCACGGTGTCAAATCAGGGTTGTAAGGAGGCTGACCCAGAAGTTTGAAAGGTGTGGTGTCCAGGAAATCCCTCGTTTTAAGCGCAGAGTTCGTAGGCGCTTTGTATTATTGAAGAAGCAGCCCGTGGAGTTCCGTGTTCGGTCACTTGCTGCTCAAAGCACTACTGGCAAGCATTTGATAGTGTACCAATCGAAGTGAATGCTTCTTTGATTCCGTAAAGGTATTGGCACCAGATGCCCTATCATAGTGATAAAACTGGCGATTTAAATCTTCTCTGCGTTTCTCGGTCGCTTCACTTGGTAGGCGTTGGTTCATTTTGAAACAGCCAAACTATCGACTAGCGCTTTGTGTCTGAATCTATATGTATCGTTTACATTAGATAAACATACCTTACCTCGAACAACACCCTATATGTATAGTTTATATCAGGGCTGTCCAAAGCACGGCCCGCGGGCCATATGCGGTCCGCGACTTGAGTTTGATCTAGAAAAATTTTCCTCATGCAAAATTTATTGGCATAATTTATTTATTTTATTTGCATTAAAATAAAATAATGTGGAACATTTTTTATTTTTTATTTTATTGCATCCCAACTAAATTAATCAAATATTGATTCATATGGGAACAAGTTTCCTGTTACTATAATTATGGGAATCCCTGAACTACGAGTATTATGCGTTTCGTCGTGTTAGACAAAATCAATAATGTCATTAATTCATTTATTTTTTATAAAAAATATTTGAATTTGCCGCAAACACATATATCTGGTTTGGACAGCCCTGATTTAGAGAATCAAAAATCAGACATAATCTTTTGATGATTTTTCTTTTTAAATAAAAAGGAATAGTCCAAAATAATTCACATTTCATGTAATAATGGTGTGTATGTTTGCAGAATCGGATAAACCACTTCTTACACCACCCATAAAGAAGGGCAAAAAGCGGGCGAAGGAATCAAACATAGAAAAAGTTGATCCAGTTTCTGGTAAGTAGTACCTGTAAGTTTAAGATTGTGTGTATATTGATTGAATGAACTCATTGTTGATCTAATATTTTGCCTATAAACATATATTCAAAACTAGCAAAAGAAAAGATAAAATCCACCTAAACTCCTAGAACCAAAGCAAGAATACTTTTTACTTTGGTTGTTTTTGTAGTAATTTTTAAAACGGTAATTTGATTTTATTTTCATACCAGAGATAAAATGGAACTAATTGGCATTGTTTCATATGGAGTAGAGACAATGATTGTACATCTGTCAAAACTGATTTGACTTTCAGTTGATAATAAAATAATCAACACCAATATTTAGCATGCACAATTATTCTATCACATTTCTAAGTGTTTCCTATTAATCCTTTCAAATCAGATTCTGGCGATAAACCAACACAGTCATTGAAAACTGGAAAAGGAAAACCTAAGACCTCTAAAGTGACAGAACCAATGGAGGAATCTTCAAATGATACAAGTGAGGCTAAAATATTTAATATATTAGGAGTACAAATAAGATTCCGCCGTTTTATTGTAGATGGCGCGGCACGGAGTTTCGGTTAGCTTTCGCAGATGATAACCGGCTTAAAAAATAGTTTGGACATTCAAGAACAACATAACCTATTAATATCATTGATTTTATATTGGTAAAATATAATTTTTATAAGTTGAAAATGTCAAAATTTGAGACAAGTAAGCGTCATTTGCGGGAAATATTAGTTTACTTCTTTAATTTAAAGAAATCTGCTGCTGAGGCGCATCGATTGCTCGTAGAAGCATATGGTGAGGTTGCTTTGAGTGAGAGAACGTGTCGAGAGTGGTTTCAAAAGTTTAAAAATGGTGATTTCGACGTAGAAGACAAAGATCGCAGTGGAAGGCCAAAAATTTACGAGGATGCAGAATTGGAGGAAGATTCATCTCAAACACAAAAAGAACTTGCTCTAACATTAGAAGTCACTCAGCAAGCTCACATCGTTTAAAATCATTAGGAATAATTCATAAACAAGGAAATTGGGTTCCGTACGAATTAAAGCCGAGAGATATTGAACGCCGATTATGCTTAAGTGAAATGCTGCTAGCTAGACATAAAAAAATGTTTTTTTACATCGTATCATAACTGGTGATGAGAAGTGGATACATTATGACAATCCAAAAAGAAGAAAATCATGGGGATTACCTGGCCACGCGTCAACATCAACAGCAAAACCGAATATTCACGGAAAAAAACTTATGCTGTGTATTTGGTGGGATCAGCTAGGTGTAGTGTATTATGAGTTGCTTAATCCGAGCGAAACAATTACTGGAGCCCTCTATCGAACACAATTGATGAGATTGAGCCGAGCTCTGAAGGAAAAACGCCCTCAATACTATTCTAGACACGAAAAAATGATTCTTCTGCATGACAATGCTCGTCCACATGTTGCGGCTCCCGTGAAAAAGTACTTGGAAACACTTGATTGGGAAGTGTTACCCCACCCGCCGTATTCACCAGACATTGCACCGTCCGATTATCACCTGTTCCGGTCCGTAGCACATGCTCTGACGGCGCAGCGGTTCACATCTTATGAGGATACCAAAAATTGGGTTGATTCGTGGATAACCTCAAAAGACAAGGAGTTCTTCAGACGTGGGATTCGAATGCTGCCTGAGAGATGGGAAAAAGTGGTTGCAAGTGATGGGCAATATTTTGAATAAATTTATATTACCGTTCTTCTACAATAAATATTTAATTTGTGTTAAAAAACGGCGGAAACTTATTTGTACTCCTAATATCTTTTAGTGTTATTTCTAAACCAATTAACAATATAAATATTAACGTGTGCAACTTATTTCTAATGACTTTTCAAAACACATTCAGATAAGCAACCAAGACAGCCATTGAAAATTGTAAAAAGGAAAGCTGAAAAGTCACCTAAAGCGCCAGAACCAAAGGGAGAATCTTCAAAAAATAAAGGTGAGCATCAAAATTTTATATGGAGTTGCTTTATGATTATATAATACTTGTTAACCATAATTAATATAATCTACGCAACTTGTATCTAATGTTTTTTTTCAAAACGCATATTCAGATGAAAAATCACCACAGCCATTGCAAACTGGCAAAGGAAATGCTCAGACGTCATCTAAAGTGCCAGAACCGATGGGAGAATCTTCGAATGATTTAAGTGAGTTTCAAAGATTTAATTAAGGATTGTCTTTTGAATCATAAGTTTTGACAGCAATTTCTATATATAATTTGAAAACGAAGTACGAATAATGGCCGCCGGCTTTTAACTGTTGAATCTTGAATGTTACGAATAGGAATACAAGTTTTAATGAGTTATACATTCGTGTAAATGGCGCCAACTAAAAATTTGCGTACAACCTTAACCGTGTAAGATGTACCCGCGCGCGGTCCGTAAGGACGCCCATCATCAAATGATGAGAGAGAAAACATATTGGCTTTGCTTTAGTGGTTAAAATTTCGCGAATATCGGTGAACAGAATACTCTTTTTCAGGTGAGGATTCCACACAGCCATTGAAAACTGGGAAAGGAAAAGCTAAGAAGGCATCTACAGTGCCAGAAGCAAACAAAGAATTTCCAAAAAAATCAGGTGAGTACCAAAGATCATCATCTTCTAATTATACTATAAATACTTTAAGTATATTATAGATACATAGTTATTTTATTTTATGAGTCATATATCATCATTTTGGGCTTGTTTGTAAATATGCCACAGTAACAGTTTTCAAACAAGATTTTTCAAGTACTGAAATGATTACAATAATTATGGTTTTTTGTTTTTTTTTTTTTAACTAGTCTACAATATTTTATCTATCATTAAACATTAACACTTTGTGCAATACTATCTTCGTGTAAAATATGAATAAAATCGTGGGTAAAATTTAAATTAGTAAATAGACTAATAAACATACAATCAAAATGTGAGCTGTATTGAAAGACTGATTAAAAACGTCGAAAAAATCCGACTTTAGTTCTTACTACACACTCTACCATTTAAAAAAGGATGATTCCAAATCGGTATACAACAGGCGAAGAAAAAAGTAAAATACGTTTAATTTCGTTTACTTGGAATAGCATTTGCCACAGAAATTTTATCAAAATCGGTTGAATAGTTTATGTTATAAAGTAAAAATAAATGGGATACATGTCTTCCTACTTGCAATCGGTTTTGTTTATTTTGCTTTCCTATGACATTTCTTCGCTTGTTGTTTCTTTTTTTGAAATAGATGTATTCCCTAAGGGCAATAAATAAGGGGTGAGAAAGTATTGGTGTCTGATTTTACGATATTTAAATCGATCACTTGTTTAATAGTACCATTAACCGCTAGTTACAAACATCATAACCAAAGATACTAGATTACAATTTCATACATACACGATACAAAGATCGATACATTCGATGGTTTCGATTCGGTATCAATGGTATTGCGAAACGTTTTATCTAATGACTTTTTAAAAAAATATCCAGATGAACCAACACAGCCGTTGAAAATTGGAAAAGGGAAAGCTAAGAAGCCACCTAAAGTGCAAGAAGTGGAAGAATCTTCATATGATGCAGGTGAGTTTCAATGATTTCATCTGGGAATGTTTTCTAATGATAATATTGAAAACCAGATTTTTTTATAATGTAGTGTTTGATTATGCGAAACTGTTATATAGTACTCGTATATTCTTTAAAACAGATATAGATGATAAATCAACACAAGTATTGAAAACCGCCATAGGAAAAGTCAAGAAGGAGATAAAAACTGAAACTCGACAAATGCAGACAGATCCTACAAGTAATTCAGGTAAGTTCAATTTGAAATGGTTTCTGGTGTAAAGAATCTTGTACACAGCGTGACGTCATAAAGTTATTTAACGATACATTCGCAGTGCCAGAAATTTTGGGTTTTAACGTTACAATTCTTATAAATCGGCGGTTTACATTTTAATTTAATGGTTCACTCGCACTCACACACTCGCATTTCTTCACCGGTAATGGAAATCCGAATAATAAGAATAGCAAGTATTTGGTTATCAACAATGTATTGTACCTTAACGAATACACGAACTTTTTTACCTGGTTAACACGACCCACCGGGTTAACCAGGTAAATCCTAATAAACTCGAATAGACTCCGCAAAGTACTAAAACTGGACAACAATGCAAACTCGACTTGCAAACGAAGGGTAGGATCAACTGTAATATGATTAATATTTTGTGAAAATTGCAACTACTGTTTTTGGTTCAAAATAAACCTCTTTAAATGTAGGCTTAGTTAGACATACTTGTTGGCTTAGTCGATGTGAACGCATCTCTTCGATCTCATTCCCCGCTTCCGGGGTATCATGTCACAAAAGCTATTTATATTTCCGAGTTACATTATTGTGTAAAATGTCCTAAATAATAATTATACCTTAAATATTATCATGTAAGTAGTACATGAATAAAAATTACCCTATGGTTAAATATTAACTTGTCTTAAAACAACAAAACAAAACTAAGATATCGACACGTGTGTTGGACAAAAATGTCGCCATTTTTTATTTATAGGTATGTATCTAAGCGTACATCATCAGAGAGCTATGGAAAGAGCTATGCTAGGAGTTTCACTACGCGATAGAATTAGAATTAGCAAACTGAAGTGGCAATGGGCAGGCCATATAGCTCGAAGAACCGACTACCGCTGGGGAATAAAGGTTCTCGAGTGGCGACCACGAACCGGCAGACGTAGTGTTGGACGACCCCCCACCCGATGGACCGATGACATAAAAAAGGTCGCGGGTAGACGGTGGATGGAGGTGGCTCAGGACCGTCTAACCTGGAAAGCTATGGGGGAGGCCTATGTCCAACACTGGACGTCTATCGGCTAAAATGATGATGATCTAAGCGCAATTATGATAGAAGTTAATTAAATATTTTTTTAAAAGAGGCACAGATATATTTCTATCGAATGACTTTTCACATCACATATTCAGATGAGGAGAAGCCACAGCCATCCATCAAAATTGGAAAAAGAAGAACTAAGAAGCTAACTAAAGTGTTAGAACCAAAGGGAGAATTTTCATATGACTCAGGTAAGTTTTTATTTGATCTAGGATTGTTTTCTGATTATACTCACAATTCAAATCAACCACGAAAAGAACGAGTTACGAAAAATTCCTGGTTAAACGGAAAACGGTAAAACCAATTTTGTGCTATTCGTACAGTCTGTCTTTTTTCTTAAGATCTTAATGGCCTCAAGTATCGTTCATACAATAAACAACAACGTTTCTTTTTTCAAATGTTTCCTTTTTATGGTATAATCTCACTAATTCGGCCCTATTAAAAACCAGAGGGTGCCGGATTTTATTGGAATGTTCGGATTACTGGATTATAGAGAAAAAAATCATAATTAATATATCAGTCTATTGAAGTGCCGGTTTAGTGAGATTCTACTGTATTTTCTCTCTTTGTTGTATTCAAACTATATAAAATACAAAAATAGTTTCCACCCGATCTATTATATTGATGATTCTGCGCAATTATCTATTTAATTATTTACTTTTTCAGATGAAGAGTTGAAAACTGGAAAAGGAAAAATTAAGAAGCTAGTTAAGTCGGAACCGATGGATGATACTTCTAATGATTCAGGTGATATTTAATTGGGAATTATAATTTGATAATATTGTAACTATTTTTTTTTATTTGAAACTAATTGTAGTTGAACTTACCTGTTGTTAAGTGGTTACCTCTTTCCATAACAACAGCAACACGACTAAGGTCCTCCCCGACCGAAGTATGATAAAACCCAAGTCGCGCTCCGTTGCGCACGTCACCCGGGACGGGGATGATACGTCTCATGTGCATGCGATTTCACCAGCACCCACACCCTTCCACCGGAACACAGCAATACGAGTACACTACTGTTTGGCGGCAGATAACCAGGTGTGGAGGCAGTACTTCTCCGGGCGAACTTTGCATATGTTCTACTGCTAATTTTTGTAGCGAAACTAACGATTAGCAATTTATTTATATATATAATTTGTTGCCATTGTATCCCTGCACGTACCCAGGGGCTAGAACTCGAAAATAGCTGGACCGTTTCGTTTTGTGTCCGTAATAGCCAAAAAAAGATTTGCCTTGATTATATAATAAAGGCAAAAGTTTATATATATATATGTGTGTGTGTGTGTGTGTGTATATATTTGTACCACCTTCAAGCTCAAACGGCTCTACATAATTTTTTCGAAATTTTCAATTTCTACCATACCTGGTAATCATTCATCTGAACATTCCGATTTTTGGGCCCTTCTCACGGATATGTACTGCTGCTGTTTCTGTGCCGTGATAACTCATCAAATGGGCCGGCAGGTCCTTACGGCACTAGTTAAATAATAATAAAAAGTTTCTCAATACACAGAAGAACCAGCGCCGGTGGTGAAATCTGAGGAAGAACCTATTAAGATCCCATATATAGCATACAAACCATCACAGCCAGAATTAGGTAAATTCGAGTATTTTTTATGTGTTTATCACTTTCAACTATTTTAAGAGTACAACTTTGCAGATTAAGTCGCTATCACTGCATGAGAAAATACGTGCCATGCGAGCGGGACGGAGCGCGCGTTCGAAGACGAACATCCAGTGACACTTGTCAAAAATAAAAATCTACTATATCCAATGTTATTCGGCTTAGAAGTGAATGTTTACAGAAACCTAAATAAGTGTAAGGAAGTGTGCGAGGAAAGTACAGAATCGCGTTTCCTTTGTCAAATTTCAGACATTAAAGAAATATACACAGCTTTCCTATAATTCGACTTCACTTAATCGCTGATGAGCGATTAATGAGTGTAGCATTAAGACTTTTAATTCACCGAGGGAGTGTCGCCTAACGAGAGCTTGTCGCTCTCGCGTATTTCGCCGCGCACTCCGCCGCGCTCGTGCGTCACTTGTTGCCGCAGCCAGACTGCCTAGTGACATATCAGAATAGGGGCACGATAGGAATATCGGGGCCCTATTCTGATTTTAATTTTTTTTGACGTGGCACATCTAACTTGCACTTAACTTAAACTTAACTATACATAATATTCGATGGGACCTGTGGGATGATTATTATTATTAATGGGCCGTTGAGTTAACATTATTAACACATTATTAATTAACACATTAATAACCCCACATTATTAATAATATAATAATTATTATGACGTGAGAGTGATGAGGCCATAGCCAACCCTGCCTTCTAAGCGGGGGTTCCTGTTCGATTCCCAGCCAGGTTAAATATTTGTATTATGAATTTAACGATTATATTATTATAATGCTCATGAACATTTCACACTGCCATCTGATCCCAAACTAAGTATAACTTGTACTATGGGATCCAGATTACTGATAGAATACTTATATAGAACATACATTTATTTTGTTAATATATATTAACACCGAGAACGAGCAAACACCTTTTTTTGGGTCACAAAATGCTTGTTCTGAGTGGGAAACACCTGCCACAACGAGAATCCTAGTGTATTGTCACGAGTGAAAATGTTTCTTGTTATTGTTGTGATTTAGAGTATAAGCTATACTAACTATTCATAATTTTGTTGCCGATGTAAGAAGAAGCAACGGCATCAATCCTATCGGAATGGTGTCGTGGCAGTGGTCTAAAGTATGTCCCGGACATAAACCCAACGCAGCAGCATTCTGATGTTAAAGAAGAAACAGAAACTTCAGATGAGTCAGGTAGGATGTCTAACATATATTTTACATTAAACAAGTTGTTATTGAAATATATAACTTTTTGTGTAGCCTGATGTACTTTAAGCTGGTTAGTTTTAACGAAGCTGACATTGACGAACTTTTGTATTCTTTTGATAAATAGGTTAATTTTAGTTGCATTATGTAGTTTTGTTTAATTATTTTCTTCTTTGTTTCGAATGTAGCATTAGTGGGTCTCTTTAACTCATACTATCAAGGTGTCCAGTTTGCGGGGTCCAGTTGATCGCGTCCGTAGGTGTGTACCCTTTGATTCCCTACCCGTAGAACTTGTGCCAAGTTCATTTGAAGAGGTACTGCCACCACACCTGGAATCTGTCGCCAAGTGCTCGCATTACTGTGTTCCGGTGAAAAGGTGCGAGTGCCTGTGAAATCACATGCGCATGAGACGTATCATCCCCATCTCGGGTGAGGACGTAGCAGGATGAATGCGACTCAGTATAAGATTCAAATCTTATACTGAGTCGCATTACTGTTGTCATGGGCGGGGCCCGCCACTCACCACCAGCTAGGCCCTCAGCTCGTTCCGTCACATATTCACATAAAAAAAGGTGTTACGAAAAGGTGTGATAAAATCAATAAGGAATCAGATTTTGTATCAGCCTGAAAGTCGGAATCAAAATCAAAACTTTTTTATTTTGTAGATAATGTAATAAGTTGTTATTTTTTGGTCAGCCCTAATGAGGGGTCACTGACCGCGCTCATCATTCCGCACCCACATATGCATGCGTTTACCTACGTGTATCACCTACTTCTCCTCGCCTTGAGCTTAGTTCACGTGGCTTCCCAGCGCTTCCTCCGAATCGTCTACTAAACGGTGCTGTTCAGACATAATCACATCCGTCTAAAATAGGGTTTCCCAATCTTTCTTGCATGGTGGATTATAAAAAAAATTTCATTCCCCCCATTATTTTTCTTCAATAAAAAACACAAATTATTTTTACGATATTTATTTCACACGATTTATAATTTATTAATGGGATGTTTGCGCCTGCATTTTTTGAACCACTTGGTCAATATCAGGTTTGTTTTTGACAGCTATCATCAAATCATTATCGACTGCAATATGATTTCGCTGCTTAGTCTTAATTTGCACTAATGCTGAAAATCTGGTTTCACATAAGTTAGTCGAGGAAAATGGCAGAAGTATTCGTAAGGCAAGAGTGGCAACTTTTGGATTAAGGAGAAAGTGTTTTATACAAAAATTTTCCAAGAGTGAAATTCATCTCTCATGGTCGAATCTGTCTTTCATTCATTGTTGATTATATAATCTCTAAATATAATAGTATAAAAGAAAGTCTCTGTTTTTGCCTGCCTGTTTCTCCGCTAACTTTTTAACCAATGGATGTCGGAATAGTGTTTTTAATAAGTCAAGTAATCTGAGACGAATTAAGGGGACCCGGTGGTCTAGCGCACGAAAATGACACCTATTTTTACGATTTTTTTTTTTGCTATTAAAAATTAAAAAAAACGATGTTCTAACTTTTCGAGCTTATTGTTACGTTTATTAATCATACAAAAAAATTTTTTTTTCATTTTAAAAACAATATTTATTATTATAAAAATGCCGCTAAAGATGACCCTCTCGAAAAATCGGATCCGGACCGCGTAGGTGATTTCGAGACTTCTACTCATCTGAAACAAAAAATCCAAAGACATTCTTAATCAGAAAGAGTGCAGTTATGGTCGGAACTAGAACAAATCGTAAAAATTGAAAATTGACAAAATGGCGGGCGTTGAAAAAAAAAGTTCGTAAAATCGGGTTTTTTTCACTAGTTTTTTTGTGTAAACAATAGGAAATTATTAAAATAAAATTATAATTCTAGTTCCGACGATAGCCATACATGTTGTGTACAACATATCCAAATTTCAAGTCATTCGGTTGAATAGTTTTTTTATTTTCACCCCCGCCGTGCCGAAAAAAGTCGTTTCGAGATAAATGAGTTTAAAGTTTGAGGTACAGATATTTTCAAAAATTGAGCAAATTTTGAATACTTACAGTTAATCCGTGATTCCGGCAACATAGAGGATCCCTTCGGAACGTTTGTATTCCTCATACATATTTCGGGGAAGGGAAGGCTATATATAGATATATAGTATATACAGGGATATATTTGCGGAGAAGGGTCGGGACAGCTGCCGCGCTCCGAGTGCTGAACCCTGGTTAATGGGCTGTAGAAGCTATAATATTGGGAATTTCCGCATGAAAATTTCACAGTATATTTTTAAGATACTATACTTACGAAATATCGAAAAAAAAAAAACGATTTTTTGAAATTTCTAGACCACCAGGTCCCCTTAAGTTAAAAAAACAAAACAAAATTTCAGAACCTGAAGACGATCGTAAAGCGGCGAAGGCCGCAACAACGAACGCACAGGACCATTTGAGGCATCTCGAGAATCTCAGCAGAGTGGATCGAGAATTTCATAGTTTTCTCTTGGAACATGATAAAGAGTTGCTGAATTTTGATCATCACGAAAGTGTTTTCGACAGTGACGAAAATGATGACTTAAACGATGAGTTAACGATGGTTCATGTTCCCGGCGATCTACGCGGAGACAGTGACGAGAGCGACTTTGAGGTAAATATGGAAAGGATACTGAAGAATGCGATACAAGCCATCCCGCCTGGTATCGCTTATTATGTTCGGCGCTCATTCTATGCCAGACCGGTGCCCGTGCTGACGGAACTTTTCACACCGTCCTAGGGCCTCATTATTGTAATTTATTATTTGTTAACTCTATGACCTGTATTTTTATCTACCTCTCATTTTAATTCGTTTCAATAAATTCAACAAGTTTGTGTTGTAATTACGATAAGATAGGATGAGTGCCGCGAGCCCTCCCCTCGCACGTCGCATGTAAGTGTTCTTCTGTTTTTCCTCTGTTTTGCACCGCTAGTTTATCCTCTTTCTTAAACCAATAAAATAATTCCAGTCTATGAACACAATAGTATAAACGTGCCCTCGATGCTTATTTCTCTAATAATCGAACAAAAAGCAGCTTTGGTCCCGGCTAAGGTTTGGCGCTTACGAAATTACCCGTTGTACGAATTGTCTACTATCAAAACGCATTATTTCGCAGGCGGAAGATGGTGTACATGTAATAGGAAGAGTGACACTGAAGATGGTGGAAGCTTTTGAAAACGAGTTGCAGGAGGACAAGGTTGAAACAAGCACTTTGAGTGCAGTGGTCAAGTTGTTTCACGCAGCCGTCGTGCGCACCACAAGCCTTGATGGCTCTAGTGCGGGGTTGGACTTCACAGTTGCGGGTACGGCTTTAAGCTAACGTCAATACTTGTCTTGGCCACGACCCAAAGTATCGTATGGTACGTACCCATACGATACTTTGGCTCGTGGCGTTCACAAGTTCAAACTAACCAGTTTCACAACTTGCCAATTTCTGCTTAATATTTCTGCTGCATATTCGCCCCCCTTCTTTAGGTTTCAATGACTAATTCGTTTAGAATAAACAGAATTTGTAGCAAAAATATTAGGCAAAATTTGTCAAGTGATGAAACTGGTATGTTTGAACTATCATACTTCACACTTATATGTATTATAAAGGCGAAAGTATGTATGTGTATCTGTTGGTGTATGTTTGTTACTCCTTCACGCTCAAACGGCTCAAAAGATTTGGCTGAAATTTGGTACCAGGATAGCTTATGTACTGGATTAACACATACTTTTGATCCCGGAAAACTGCGGGTAACACCGCGGGGCGCAGCTAGTAATATTATAAAAAGCATGTAAGTTTGTTATCATTTTACACCGGTACTCAACCGATCGTCATGAAATTTTGCGTACGCGTTGTTAGGATTACAGCAGGCATATTTCAAGGCGTTTAAAAGCTGGCTTATATATTATCTTGAACAAGTAAGTTCAATTATTATACTATGTTTTCTGGTAAATTTGTTAGTGACCTTTATGGGGACCACAAAAGGCAGGCTCGGAATCCAAAGCGGGTTTTTACCTTAGTACTTTTAACTGGTGGAATTTTAGAATTCCAACTGAACGTGATCTAAAAATGCAACTAAATGTAGTCGCGGCTTTGCCGATACTACACCCTGTTAGTTAATTAAATGTTCGTTTTTCCAGGTTCATCCGTCTTCAATGCCATTATTCAAATGTGCGTTCTTAACTTGCCAAATGTCTTCGATAGATATCTCGGAATGGATGAGACCAAAAATCCCCGAAAGTGCAAACGCTTTGTTAAAATTAAGGTCATGCTGGTCCAATATATTACTGATACCATGAATCTCATGTCATCGGTCACATCTAAAAACATTTTGTGCACGATGCTGAAGCATCTGCACCGGCTGACTGTATACGTTTCATGCTTCACCAGATTAACGAAGCTAGTATTGAAAATGGTAATTCATCTATGGAGCACTGGGGAAGAAACTGTAAGAGTTCTTGCATTTTTGTGCATACTGCGCCTGACACGGCACCGGGAAAGAGATCAGCTTGAAAATGTACTCAAAGCGATGTATATGACCTACATAAAGAACTGCAAGTTTGTCAGTCCGACCACATGGCCATTGATAAATTTCATGAGGAGGTCCCTTGTGGAAATGTTCATGCTTGATTGGAAGGTATCGTACAAACTCGCGTTTTTATACATCAGGCAGCTGGGAATCCACCTCAGGAACGCGATTGTCGTGAAAAGGTTGGAAAATATACAAGCTGTGTATAACTGGCAGTATATAAACTCTTTACAATTGTGGGCGGACTTACTAAAATTGGCATATGAAGACAAACAGCTGCAGTCACTAATCTTCCCCTTAACGATGATCATTAGCTATACGATAAAGCTCGTGCCTACTGCTCAGTACTTCCCAGTGAGGTTTCTACTGACCGAAACCTTGTTGAACATTTCCATTGCAACTGAAACATTCATACCAGTACTCAGATTCATGCTAGATGTAAGTAACACCCTTGTAATTTAATGTTTTTTTTTTTCTTGTCGAGTTGTTTTGTGATAAATATGGTTTTTAAAGTTTATATACTCATACCTCTGCACTAGGAAGACCCGAGAACAAACGTCATCGAACCATGAATCGAACCCGGAACCCCTCACTTTGAAGGCAGGGCTACTACCAACTAAGCCACGGGCTATAATATTCTTGGTTATTTCACACAGCATAGCTTGTACTATGGGAACTAGATTACTCCTAAAATACATCATGGACGTTTTTTGCAAATAAATATTATAATAAAAACACCAAGGCATAGAACAAACATCTGTTGTTCACACAAATGTTTTCATGGGTGGGTATCGAACCCATAACAGCACAGAAGACTACTACCAAGTGAGATGTGAGGCCAAAATATTCACTTTAAAACAGGCCAAGCACCAGTCAGACTCGCGCACGAAGGGTTCCGTAACATTATCTACAATAACGAGCTAAAATACAAGTGGTGCCATCTAGTTTCTTCATATGGAACTATATCCTAGAAATCACGTTTTTGTATGAGAGCCACGTTAAATATTTATTCTTAGTAATAGAGTCCCGTTTTACTCTTTGGGTACGGAACCCTAAAAAATTATAATTTTATTAATTTACACATATGCATATCAACGAGCTGGCGGCCCTCCTGATGATAAGTGGTAGCCGCCACCCATAGACAACGCGCCTCTACTGAAGTATGAGAAGATTGTGTTGCGTCTTTCACCTTGAGACGGGAATATAACGTCTCATATACCTGTAAAATCACTTTCGTCCAAATAAATCCACCGGAATACGTGAGTGCACCACTGCTTGGCGGCGGATTACCAGTTGGACGAACGTGGCAGTAGCTCTACTGCTATTTGGGTCGCTCTCACCACCCGGGGGACACGGGTAGAAACTGAAGATAATCGCCCACACGCGTGCAACATGCTCCCCCAAAAATCAACAATGTTCATTACTTACAGGTGTTTCGACGTATCGACTACAGGAAAAATAAGACTGCGTCAATGAAGCCGCTTGATTTCTCCTGTATAATACGCTTGAGCAAGTCCCAACTGAACGAGTCGGGCTTTAACGATACGGTGGTGGACAAGCTTTACAAGCTGTTGTTGGAGTATGCCGCGTCGTTGGCCCACACCATATCATTCCCCGATATAAACATCGTCGTTATTGTGACCGTGAGTTTGAACAATGTTTATCATAAATTTTTCAAAACTGTATAATGAGTGTAAACTTAAAAACAAAGACTAGCAAAAACATGATAACTAATGTGTGCATGTAATGTGCCTAAGGAGCCCCTGTGACATGTGTTCACGAATACTCGTATGTGTTTAAAATTCGACGTGTCCAAATGACACTTTAAATCTAAAAGAATAAATGAGATATAGTTTGAGTGATAATTTAATTAATTTGTACCTGTATACCTGTATATATTGAATGTAAATAATTTCAGCTGAAGAGCTTTATCACTAGATGTACTGTGCCGAACCACGTGCAGAAAATGAAACAGTTACTGGAGAAAATCGAGCAAAACTCTCAATTTATTTATAAAGAGCGATCACAGTTGCCATGCTCAATAATGGACTACAAAGCCATCTACGCCTGGCAAAAAAAACTAAAAATGGGACTAAGGAGGCCGCCATTACTAACATTCTATGACAACTGGGTCAAAGTGAATATCATACAAAAACGCAAGATTATTACCAACAACGACGAACTAGCAGGGGAATTTCTTAAGATAAAACGTTCAAAACCAGGCATGAATGACGTATCCAAAGAACCTACAGACATTTCTTTGGGTTTGTTCATGTCAGATAGTGAAGATGATATGGATTTATATCTAGAAAAGAAGTTTGAACAGCTTCGAAACGCGAAAGATAATGCCGTCGCCGGCACCGCCGCAACCGTCGACACCGCCAACACCGCCGCAACCGCCGACACCGCCAACACCGCCAACACCGCCAACACCGCCGACACCGCCGAAACCGCTGACACTGCTGACACCGCCGAAGACACTGGCGATGTTTTGCAAGAGCTTAATCTTAACACTTGGTAATCTCTAGGATTTTGAGGTTAATTAAATAATATTGTAACAAAAAGTACACTACTTTGTTATAATATTATTGAAGTACTATTCTATATAATAATATATGATTTAATTTAACATCATACACACATTGTTGAGATTTTAGATTCAACAATAAAAAAACTAGTCTCTGTGTATTAGCGGGAGCACTATATTTAGTTTCGTGTAGCCTGCATATATTGTATCTATTATAGTTCAGTATACAGCTGGATTTTCCATAGTTCTAAGGAGAACTTACCGTAAGGCTACGAACACATATTTATAAATGCTCGTAGCAGCGCCACCTATGTTAGTGCGACATTTTTTCTTAAGATTCTTTTTATTCTACTGGTAGGTTTGCATGTGTCTACAAGTCACTGGGTAGTAAAGTAGTAAACAGCCACTGAGGAATTTACATGAGTGGTCGCACTCGCATCGAGGTGGAAAGTAGTTTGCTATTCGTGTACCATTTCTTAGTACCCGATTAGCATTGTTTTTTGAAAGTTAGACATAGTATTTTACATTTCATAATCATAATAGTATGTATTTTTCGACTTTTCATTCAACATTCTGCGTTGACCACTAACTCAAACGTGAGTTTTTATTACAGCAAGTACTGTAATATAACCTAAGTAGGTATGTAATTCCTTAATTGTAATACCTACTGCTTTTCGTAAATGACTTATTTTATAAGAAACAATGAATAAAATACAATTTAACGTTTTTTTTAAATTCAATCTTTAACTCTTTGACTGCGGAAAACACACATGTTGCGTTTCTCGCGGCCGAACGCGAGTGCGGCCCCACGCGCCTGGCGCGTGAGACCAATATTCGTCTCGGATGTGCGGCGAAACACATACGTTGTGTTTTACGCGGCTCTACTGCAGTGCGGAAAACGCGCGTGGCGCGTTTGTATATTGTATAAATAAATCACGTCTTGTATAAAGTAGCAATGCATAAGTATATCCTCAAATATGTAGAAAACAAATCGTTACCGACCACTTTCCAATAACCCGGTATAATATAAATGCCATTCTTTTTTTTTTGTATTCATCCACTAAACTAGTAATGTTCACATAAAAATCACTGACAAACACGGATAAATTCCTAGAATTTAAAAAATAGGTAGCGGGGCCGTAGCTCGGCTCATTACAAAGGGTTTAACATCATTTACAAATAATGGATTTACGTCGCTAAAACTAAAAAGGATCTCATGGCGCGGTGCGCCGTGTGCGCAAAATAGAAACAAAAGCTTCTTGCAATGTTACTTTGCTGATAAGAAATTCTGAGAAGGTGACAGTGAGCAAAATGTTTATTGTACGTACCTATAAATAAGTGAACCAGATATTGAAATTTCTTGCAGTCTATTGCAAGTGTTTTATGATGTTATTATAACCAACGGACAATAGTTTTCGGGTCCTACATAGTTCCAAGAAAGACCACTGGGATTTATTTTCCTTTTGTACACTTACATTACACACATTGAACAAAATAGTTATTTTGAAAAGAATTCACCCCTAACAGGTCCTCTGCCATTTCCAATCACCTGTTTTTTGTTGTATATTATTTTTAATATACAAACGCGCCTCGCGTGTAAATCCGCACCGGTGTTACGAATAGGTAGAACGCGCATGCGCGTGGGGCCGCACAGCTGGCTTGCCGACTTTACACGCCAGGCGCGTGCGCCCACACTGTTGCCTATCCTTTTTCATGGCGCAACGCCAGTGCGGCCGAACGCGCATGCGCGTGTGAAACCGGCATCTCGAACTCGACAATACGAAAGCGGCCCGCAGCCAAAGTGAATTTAATGGTTTCGATTGTTTGCAACAACATTAAAAAATATTGCCGTCTATTGTTGCCGTTTAGTCTGAAATGAACAGAATCTGTATTGTCGACTAGACGACTAAAAATAGACGAAATAAATACCAATAAAGCGTTTTATTAACCCCAATTATATCTAAGTAACAATTTGTAAGGAGTATTCATTCGATGCCTTGCAAAAAATATGTCCAATTAACTTTAGGCTGAGCTGGTTCATAGTTTTCAATAGTGAGGCATCCAGTGGGCATTTCTGTCCAGCGTGCCGCAGGCTGCTCGCTCAGGTACACGATTATCTTCAAGTCCTGGAAACATTAGGTGGTAGATCTTTGGACTAAGATGGCAGCTGGAGCTCAAGTTACAACCGAAAACTAATAAAATAAACGCCAAAATAGTGAGCTTGGAAGTTATCCCTTAGTTTTAAAGGATTATGTTGCTAACATCCAACCGTGAAAACCCTTTCACGTATCTGCGGAGTGGTGTGCTGCCACCACACCTGGTAATCCGGTAATAAGCTGGTCCACTTGCGTTGCTGTGTTCTAGTAGAAGGTACAGACAAAAGTACAAAGGCGTTACATCCCCGGGGCAACGCGCGCATCGTTATGCGACTAGGCTAGGAGAGGACCTGTTCTTTAGGGTCGGCGGTAAACTTCTAACATAGGTGAGTTATTCCGTTTAAACGCGTGTTTCATCTACCCTGAATGTGATGGATAATCAGAATTCACATTATCTTTCTTCCGATTTCTCCCCTGCCTATGCACAGTAATTTATTGAAAACGATTGCCCCGCCTCAGCTTCGCACGGGTGCACTCTGTTTTTATTTATTTTTAGTTGGCAGAGAAATTAAATTAATTATTTTTTTATTTAATTAAACTGTGTTTTTAAGAAATACAGGATGCATGTCTTTATTTAATAGATAATTTTATTAAACTTTCGACTGTACTTGTATACCTATGTTTTGTATAAATAGATGCTTACGAATCTTATTCAATTATCTATACATATAATAAAACTGTAGACTTGCCGTGTCTGTACATTAAAGATTTTTGCAAAATAATAACTGGGAGACGTTAGGAATAAGTAATAAAACGTAAAAAAGCAATTTTTGTAATTTTTGTCTGTTTGTCTGTTTGTCTGTTTGTCTGTATGTTTGTGCGCACTTTACGCAAAAACCATAGATAGTTATCAAAATCTAGGTACTAACAAATGTTAAGCTGAGTCTCGAATAGCGAATAGGGTATATTTTATCAAAATCGATTAACTAAATAAAAAGTTATTCAATGTTTTATTCAAAAATGATTGTGCGCACTTTACGCAAAAACCATAGATAGTTATCAAAATCAAATTACTAACAAATATTAAGCTAAGTCTCGACTTACCGAATACCGTTTATTTTATCAAAATCAACTAGCAAAATCAAAAGTTATTCAATGTTTTATTCGAAATTTAATTTGGTTTCACGCGCCTGCCGAATCCTTCATGCTTGACTCGGTGTGGTGGGCCGGTGTATTGCAGCATGAATACGAGCAGGCGCTTGAAGGCAGATGACACGTGTAGTCGTAGTTTGGGTACTAACCCAAACTACGACTAAACGTGTCATTAACTATAATTAGGCAATTAGTTTAAAGGCAGTTTAGTTTTTCTTCGTTCTTTGAACTGCGAAAGGTTGATTAAGTTTGATTACGAGTTAAGCTGCCTGTCAAACGAGTCATTTACTTGATGGAGACCTACATTACATTCTGCCGGGGCTACGGAAGAGTTCGAAAGCGTTCCCGCGGTCCTCGGCAACTAAAGCGTCGTGATGGAACACTGTTGGGTTTTTAGCCGGTAGGAGTCCGGCATAACTCTCTCGCTGCCCCCGCAACGAGAGAGTATCCATGAGGATTTCCCAACATAAAAAAAGACCTAAATTACACTGGAGTAACGCCATGGCCGTATATCCGGCCGAAAATAACTCTTCTTGAGGGTACATCATCATCATCATCATCAGGGGCGAAAGTACATAACCCTTGCGACATTTGTTATCGATTTTGCTGATATTATCTGGACATTCAGATGCAGCACATATATGGAAAAAGTATCATTATAAATTAGCGGAAGTCTGTCAAAGAATATTGATTTCGCGTATCTCGGAAACGGCACTAAATATTTGGGTGAAATTTTTTGTTTATGTAGGATTTATAATATGTTTACTTGTATTTATTGAAAAAAAGCTGAGTTTCTGAAAAGTCGAAGCTGAACATAACTCGGTCGCCCAGGTACTATTTTAAGTTACGTACAAACCTTCTTTCCTTTTATCGGTTCGTATAATGTTTTGACAAAAAATTCTTCTCTGTCCACATATATTTTGAATACTCTGGTGTCATCAAACACATTTTTAAACTTAATCGTTGTTGACCCGCCCGCTTTTATTTCATAGGGGCCCTGTGGTTTAGGCTCCGTTCCTATGCCCCTAATTTTAAACCTGTAAGAAGAAATAATAACGACACTGAAAATCATGTAGGTACGTACCACTGCACGACACGACACTGAAAATCATGTAGGTACTGCTTTTTTTGGCTTATATTTCACTGCGACCGTATTCGGCATCTACTACCTACACTCCATACTACACAAAGGTTAGGTAGAAGTAAAAGTTCGTCTGAAGGATCTATTTGGTCCATTGTGATTTATTTATCTGTTTAACAGATGTATGTTGATGTGTAATACACTGTCAAGCCTAGCAGTAGATAGCTACTGCTAGGCAAACCGCTCAAGTTTCCGAAGTCAAGAAAGCATGGACCTTTATTTATAACGTGCCATTTCATTTAAGATTTTATTTATGATTCATTACTGCCGTGATCCTGACATACCTACCTACCTTAATCTTTTGCTTAATTCACTCTCCTCACATCTATCATGCATTCTCGTTAATGCAGTGTAAGAAAGCTGAAAGCTCAATACTTACACAAATTCGCCAGCGTCCACTGAATTAAAAGATACATTGCAGATCTGAACGCCTAGTTCAGTTGGCTCGAACCAAACTAAAAACTTTCCTTTTTCGAATGGCCCCAAAGCATATTCTCGTTCTGCTTGTATGGATGTATGAGTAACCTGTATGAAGACAATGCGCATGTCGATAGATCATAATATTAACAGGTGAGTACACAATTTCTTCCTCGAATTTATTTCAGTCTTGTAACACTGGTGCAACATCTACTCAACCTACTACTATAAGGACCTTCAGTTTTCTTTAGTTATTTTTTTCCCAAAGTACCTCATCATTTGCGGCTGTTTGCCCTACACACTACACTACATATACCTAATGTTTCATGTGTTTGTGTAGTGTGACAAAAAAGCCGTCCCCCCCCTAGGCCAGAAGCTGGGTACGCCCATGCCAGGATGAGGTTAACGTATTCGTTATGTTACGAAGATATTACTGCTAGTTATGATTATTTGGCTAGTTGATACAATAGATCTCAGAACCTTTTCAGGGCATAGCGTAGTTATTTCTTTATAGCTATTCAACAACATTAATGTCATACTTCATGCACATTGAGTTATGAACGCCTAGTCAAATATTTAGAAACTGTTATATTACCATTGTAATAAAATCTGCTTTGACATCGGCCTTATTTTGCACCCTGAGTCGAAGAGGCACGCACGTTCCAATAGGGGTGGTGGTTTCCAAATCCTTTACCTTAGACGGCAAGCATTTCATCATGATTTTGTAAATGTATGACCCAACTAAGTTGTTGGATATTTCCAAGAAATCCTCCGTTTCTCCCACCACGAGAGGGGCATATGTCAACGCTATGACTGCCTGTAACGTAAGTATAATATCGTGAGTGAATGCGCACTAAGTTACCTGATTTTGTTTATTATGAGTATAAAATCAATTATTTAAATTTGCAGATTATGAAGCAAAGTCGAAGACGTTGATATTTCGTTCGTCCTAAAGTCATTCATCGTTTCTTACACATAACCGGGGAAAGTTGATCACATCGAGATCGTCGATGCAATTCATTCACTCAGACGTAGCACCTGTAACCCTGAAATAAATTGTTAATGGGGGACCTTGCGTCTGTAGGTCCGAAAAAAGCAACCCAGTGTTAACCAAGACAGTAGAATATATGTAGAGTTTGTCCGGAGAAGACTAATCTGCCGCCAAGCAATTGTGCATTCGCGTTGCTATGGTGGTGTGGCGAATAACAAATGGTGTGGGTGGCGGTGAAATGAGACGTTACGTTGCCATCTGGGAGGATGGCAATGTAACCATAAGTGCCATAAGTGACGGGTGGAACGCAATGCGATTTGGATCTTCACATATTTCGGTACGGGCAGGTATTGTTGTAATGCTGTGGTCTATGGGTGGCGGTTATCACTTAACATCAGTTGGGCCGCGAACTCGAAAGGCCACTTCTAATACGGGAATAATAAATGTACCTAAGTATAAAAAATCTTAATGAATTCTCCTTACTTCTGAATTTCTACCAACAGAAATAGAATCAGGACAAGTAAGTTGGTCGCATCGTATTTGGAAGACAGCATCAGTGGACAGCGGGTTGGTGACGATAAGTTCCTTTTGCATCATTTCACGAGCCCGCGAAGTAAACACGAGCGTGTCGACTATCGCGCTCGCCGTGACCGTTATTTCTACTAAGTAGAATTGGTACTCTCGAGATTCTTCGTTAATGAACATTACCTACGATTTTAATTAAATTAGCTAATAAACCAAAATATTATTCACGTTGTGAATTATAAAGCTATCTCAAAATACTGTTACGCACTATCAGTATTAAGTAATGTTTCTTCGAAACAGATAGCCAAAAATGCTTGTTACGGTCATGTTTTTCCTCAATTATGCTATGGGATCATATTTTGGGGTAATTCTGTAAATGTGCAATATGTATTTGTCATGCAAAAGAAGTGTCTAAGAGCCATATTTAATTTAGAAAGCACTCAATCGCTGCGTACTGTATTTGTAAAGAACAATATGCTTACCTTAACGGGAATTTATATCCTTGAAATTTGTCTATTTATTAAAGCTAATGAATGTTACTTCTTTGATATAAAATCTGTTCGTGCAGATAATTTGCGTACCAAACATAAATATAATATATGTATCACAGATCAATAATGCAAAATTTTATAAATGTATGTATGTAACTGCCATCAAAATCTATAATCATTTACCTATCGATTTGAAGCAATTGAAGGGAACCATATTTAAATATAGACTTCAAAAATGGCTAGTTAGTAAATCTCATTACAGTGTTAATGAATACTTAGCTGTTAACCCAAGTTAGCTCATAATTTTTTGTTTCGAGTCTCTTCTGATCTATTGTAAATACGTCCGAGAGGACAAACTGTTGTTCCATAAATAATACTTATAAGATCTTTATATACACAGTTTAACAATAAAATATATTCTTATTCTTATTCTTCTTATTCTAATAATTAAAATAGTGTACATTATATTGATGATCTCGAGTAAAAAGTTTTAAAACACCTTGAGGGTCATTTCACACTCCTCATAGCAGACGTAAACCCAGCGGCACGTAGCGGCCGCGTCTCCCCAAACCTTCACGGTCTCAGGATGCTTTATCTCGTAGAATCCTTCGAATTTTTCGGGAATTATCTGTACTATTTCCGTTGAGACAACGTAGGACTCGGGGGCCTAAAAAAATCGCAAGATAACTATATATAGAAAAAATACTAGATATAAGTGCAGTTACAGCTTATGGTTCATAAGAAGTTATCTAGGTAGGACTTATAGACGCAGGCATAATAGGGTTCCTTCCTTTACCCTTGATACGGAACCCAAAATGAGTGTAATCCTTATCAATCTTCGAGTATGGTATTTTATGGAACAAATATACAATTTCTTTTTCCTAATTTAAGAAGTAAGTAATCTTTGGGATCTTCTGATATTATTATCTTCTGATTCCTATCCTTTACTGTACTCGTGGTTAGTCTTTAACTCTAAGAATACCTAAACTCTAAAGAATGTCTAAGTTTAAGAACTCGAAAGAAATGTTAAACCTCTGTGATATTGTAAACTAGTAATTCTTCCGTGTGAGTATCTTTAGCAGCTACGGTGATGTTGACTATTCCATTAGGATTTGGATGACCTGCAGATCCCATCAGAGTAACAAATAATGCACTTTCTCCAAGAGGCGAATACAGTACTTGAGCCTGAAATAATGAAAAAAAAATCGAATAACTTAAGAACATTCAGATTATAAATAACGGGTCTTACATGTTACCTCATGTTTTCCGATCGATTTTGGTTTGAAGTGCACTGGGATATCAAACGTAGAGTTCGGCTCTACAAGGAATTCCTTCAATGTATCGAAAGGACCGCCCGAAACTTCAGATAACACCAACCACACATCATCAGAGCTGCAACGATTTTTGTGGTATTTGTTTAGAATGTCCTCGAATCAGTCATTATACTATTGGCTGGTCTGATACTCACGGATTTGTAACAACTATATATTCTGTCTGGACCTCCCGCACAGGACATTCTAAATACATCGTTTTATTTTGTACACTTCCTACATCGACGCAGGTCGCGTACAAAGCTAACTCTAAGGGCATGTAGTTTTCAATGTTGCAACTTGCCTGAAAAAGTATGAAACTAAGTAGGTACACATTTTTCATTAATACTTACATCATTTTATTTTTTAGTTCATTTAAAGTTAGTTTTAATGCAAATTCTACGCATCGAGTGTAAATACTCGAAAGCCTTTTCCCTGGTATGTAACTTGTTACTGTCTCTCCTTAGTACTCGCATCTTTACATGCACCAAACAACTGCTAGGAATATGTACTCACAGTTTCGAATGTTATACATACCCATACTTTGATAAACGGATTGTGATTGATCGGTCTGAATGTTATTGTAAACGTAACATTCGAGTGTGCAGCAATATTTCCCATTTGTGGGGAAATCGTAAATTCATCCGATATCAATGGCTGCCACCAAAACCTGAAATTTTTGATTTTTAACTCCTGCCCCATTACTCATTGCAATTAAGCTATATTTTATTTGGATTACCTGGCACCAAAATCGCCCTTGTTCAATAGCATCACTTTCAAAATCTTGCACCCTCGTTTGCGAACTCTACCGAATTGTAAAGATTTCTGACTGAAGCACAAACTCATGCCAGTAGCACTGCCACTAAGCTTTACTAGTGGTCGCTCAAAGTTTAGTACTTTCATATTCAACTGAAACATATTTCCAGTGTAATATATTGCTATAAGCGCTTAATTTATTAACCAGCTTCAAAAACGGAGGTTCTCAATTTGGCTGTTTGTTTTTTGTATGTTTGTTTGTCATGATTCTTTTTAATTTGTTAGTTATAATATAGTTATAATAAATATTCAATTTCTTTGTGAAATTTCTATATGCCTTAGAGATATAGAAATTTCACTAAGAAATTGTGTATGTCAATTAGATATATCTTTATATCATTACTAGCTGCGCCCCGCGGTTTCACCCGCATAGTTCCCGTTCCCGTGGAGAATACGGGGATAAATTGATTTTATTTTTTTCGTTAATTTTCCAATGTTTTAATAGTTATTCTGCTATTCGGGACGGAAACAAATCCAACAAATCAAAAACCATGGCAATCGGTCCAGCCGTTCTCGAGTTATAAGTGTTGTAACAAACACGACTTTCTTTTATATATATAGATTTTATAGAAACCTCAAAAATTGTAGCCTATATGTTATTCTGATGTATAAGCTATATTGTGGTAAAGTTTCATTCAAATCCATTCAGTAGTTTTTACGTGAAAGAGTAACAAACATCCATACATCCATACTTACAAACTTTCGCCTTTATAATAGTAGTAGGATTATATCGAACCTGGACATCAAGCGTGCTTATCATTCCGACCGGCTTAAACTGTATCTTGAGCGCAGCTTTCCTATAAGGGTTAATATGGCACTTGTTTGGAATGACTTTCAACGATGACAAAGCATTCTCTATGTCCATTGCTATTTGTTCCCGAACTTTGTCATTCTTGTAGTGTTGCAGCATTTTTGTTCTAGAAAAAAAAAACGTAAGTAGCAAAAAATAGTTTCATCATTGCTGAAAGTCGTGCGTGTTGCCGCCAACGTGCGTGTATTGTCAGAGTGCCAAAAATATGAACGAAAAAGTAGTTGTGTTTTGATTACTGTTTCATAAAACACACTTATTTAGAGAAGCAGAGTGTACCTGGATGGTCCAGTATCAGCTTGCAGGTTAGCCACACTAGGACTAAGGCATACACTTGTAGCTTCCGATTTTGTGGTATCTTCCACTACTGGGTACATGTCTCTGAATATAAAAGTAGCTTCAATCGGCACCTTACTGTGATTCATCACCTCTATGGTGCGTACAATTTTTTCTCCCACTTTCACTGGCCCTAAATCAAAGCTTTTTTGGCATCCTTCGAATAAATCGAAAAGGAGCGGGATACCTAAGAAGTGATGAAAGTATTTAATATAGGTAAGTAAGGGCACGCCATATGATTATTTCTGAACCGTCCACTGACCTTCTCCCTTTATGGTCATTATTTCTTCGCACAATGAGTTGACCCAAAATTGTAACTTGAACTCATATTCGCGAACTTGTTTCGGTTTGAAGTAGATAGCTACTTTTAATCGCTTCCCTGGTCCTATGTTCGGTATGTCATGATAATCGACAAACAGTTCCGGTACGTTTGTAAAATTAAGGCTAAGACTGCAACACCATATTTATTTATGAGTTACTAACCAGATCCATCCTTATGACTGATTCAAATTGTTTCAAAGTCTATACTTTGAAACAATTTGTACCTATGTACATTATTACATACATTACGGGCACTTTATCGTCATTAATAAATGCTAAGTTTTTCTTATACGTGGTATCCGGTGCATTGATGAAACATTTGCCGAAATCGAATTCCATGCAGGAGAAGTGATAAGAAGGTTTTTCTATATTTGCATGGATGTACATGGTGTACTCTGGTCCATCGGATATCTGAACAGAGAGAAAGTACTTATTGTCTTATAATTATAATGACCATCCCCTTGCCTGGTACTGAACTCGTCTGTATTATAATCGGAAATTAGCTTTAGTCAAGGATATTTTTTTAACTAATATAAACAAACTTACACTTAAAGTCACTGGAAAAGCTTGCACTGGCACTTGCTTAAGAGTGAAAAATAAAGTGCACTCCACCTCGTTCCCAGGAATGACATGACCACTTTTTGGCTCCACACTCAGTTGCAAATACTTCTTCACTGCACTGGTTGCATAGTACCAGTCGAAGAAAAATGTTGCTGATCCATCGTTTTTTATTGTGAATGGTATTGTCCTCTCGTACGTTGACGCAGTCTGGAAGGGATTAGAAAAGAAAATATTTGTTTTGTGCAATTAAAACTTAAATTACATTAAAATAATAATACGGATTAAACTAGGTTACCCAGTCAATGAATCTGAAAATATCAATGTTGAGGCCGCTATATCATAGCGCTTGTTTTCAGTGATACCATCAATGTAACTGTGACGCATGTACCCGGTAATTACTATTGTGTGAAACTAAATACGTAGTAATAAATAAATGCTAAAGTGATACCCAATCGGGGTCATTTAACAATAAACACTTTTAAACAATAAGAAAAACTAGGTGCATTTAATTAGTTACACACTCATGCCCCTGCACTAGGATGTGTACAAACATGGACAAACACAGAAATACAATACAAGTCTCGAGAACAAACTTTACGCTCATCACACAGTCTGTTTATAATGTCAAAATAAAGCTTTTTACTCTATTTAAAATGCATTTGAAAGTAAACACGTCAAATATAAAAAAAATGCGTGTTGTCCAGTCGTCCCATCGAAACGGCTAGACCGATTTTGATGGGACTTTCACTGTTAGATTGCTGATATTATAAGAAGTAACATAAGCTATTTTTATATTACAAAAGTAATAAGGTTTCCGCGCAGTCACTCGCAGAACGAAGTTGCGGGAAACAGTAAGTCACAGCCATTTTATTCAAACAAACGTTTTACACATTCATACCTCTGCACTAGGATTCCCTGTGTCACAGATGGCATGGACAAACACAGAAATACAAGACAAACACCCAAACCTGAGAACAAACTTCATGCTCACCACACGAAGTGTGCCCCGGCCGGGAGTCGAACCCGGGACCCCTCGCTTCGAAGGTAGGGCTACAACCAACTAAGCCACGGAGCATATATCGTTGATAATATGCTTAAATGATTAAGTTGATAATTATGTGATCTCACCTGATCTAGATGAATATTTGTAATTGCTTCACTGTGCAGGATATGCTCATTGCCTTTCAAGTAATACGTAATTTTAGGTTTAATGGAATAGCTGAGGGCGTTGACACACAAAGTTAGAAACTTTGTCATGAACGTTATGCTGCAGAATATCTTAAATGAAAGCGGACCGTCTTGTATGGGAGTGTAGATTATTCTGAAAAGAACAGGGAATTAGAAAAAATAAAAAAAAGAAAATCTATGTGCAATAAATTCGAGTGACTTATCATATTTTTTTTTATGAGACTAAAGTGACGGGACGAGCATACGGCCAACTGTTGTTAAGTGGTTACTAAAGTATGAGAAGACCCAAGTCGCATCGCGTTGCACCCGTCACTTTGAGACAGGAATGTTACGCCGCAAGTTTCTGTAATTTCACCGACGCCCACACCCTTCCACCAGAACTCAGCAACGCGGGTGCATCACTGCTTTGTCTTGTGTTTCTGTGTTTGTCTATGCCATCTGCGACACAGGGAATCCTAGTGCAGAGGTATGCGTGTGTTAACGTTGTTTTGTTATCTTATAATCATAGAGATTCAGCGAGCCGCTGATCCAATACTATTTTCTTACTTTATAGGCGTTTCGGAACGTGGTTTCAATACTCCTTGTTCGGGATCGACAATAACAGGAGTTTTTCCAGATTCATTACAAAGCGAATTTCCTTTGAACTCAAAATTCAAACTCTCGTTTTCGTTATTTTTCAATGTCACTATATTAGTGGTAGTGAAACCCACGAGAGAATTTCTTATAATTAGTATAGTTGGTACGAATATGACCTCAGGCTCTCGCACCAACCCAACTACCAATAAGTTCATGACTAAGTTATGCACTGGGATCATGAACTTCCATTGAGATTCGTACACCTGAAAAATATTGAAACTGTTTACTATAAATTCAGCCTACGCTATACATCCGCGTATCAATTATTTTATCTATGAAGTTAACTCTTATCTTATTACTTTAAACGAGCAATTCTTGTATTTATATTTATTTCGCGTATCACTAAACGGCTTTTTTTATGCGAATGAGTGACGGAACGAGCTGAGGGCCCACCTGATGGCAAGAGATGACCCTCGCCTATGACAACAGTAATGCGCGCGACTCAATATGAGATCCAAATCTTTACTAAGTCGCATTCATTTGATGCGTGATGATTCACCCGAGACGGAGATGATACGTCTCATGCGCATGTGATTTCACCGGCAGCCACACCCTTCCACCGGAACACAGTAATGCAACCAGTACAGTGTGGCGGCAGATTTCAGATATGGTGGCATTACCTCTCCGAACGAACTTGGCACAAGTTCTACTCCTACTTTTGGTTGCTCCTTTAGCACCACCCAGAAGGTACGTGTAGGGAATCAAAGGGTACACACCTACGGACGCGAGCAACTGGACCCCCCCAACGGCTCTAACGATTTCGATAAAATTTTGTGTTTGGATAGAATTTTACTGTTTAAGTCCCTAGGCATGATTAATTACTATAATTAATCCGCATTCTAGGTAGGCGTTCTTAGAGTATGATGACCTAAACTTTCACACAAATGGAGGCAAAATATTCTTAATAACTATCCTTACGCCTGGAGCTGTTGGAGAAAATGTAAAAGTGACTTCAGTAGAAATCCCGCCTTCAACGTATCCTTTTAACATGTTACAATGTACTGGTATCAGTTCAGGCTTATCAGACATAACCATTTCAAAAATGAACTCGTAAGGCTCGCCGGTAGGATTTATCACGTTAAAAGATCTGTAATTCAATTAGTAGAAAGTTACTGCTGGGATATTTTAGGCAATATTCGACGTTACTAATCCTAGGTATATCTTACTTTTTGTAACAACCCCATCCAAGGACATTGAATTCTAAAACTGTCATGTATGGAGGTAGTGCTACCCCTGCTATCTTTCTCCTGCCAGATGTAAGATAATCGCTCTCTTCTATATCCAAGTGTACATAAGGGATTAGGGATTTGGCTATAATTTTACAGGATATATTTTGATCGTACGGATCTAAGTTATCTGTGGAAAAATATATAGTTATCTAGTAACTGTGGACCATTAGGAATGGCATGAAATGTTATGCTTGTTTCTTACCAATAAAACTCTTCAATCGTACGTTAAAATCGAATGCTTCCAGCGGAGAAAAGGTGACGTTGAACACTCTGCTCTCATTAGGTTTCAAGCATTCTTTCACAGGTTCTATTTGGAACGGCAAATCTATTTCGAACCAGGTATCCACACTGTTTCGGCCTGTACTTCCGCTAAATAATGTGATTTTGCTGGGTTCTAAAAAAGAGTTAGTAAAAATTTCCAAATGATTGTGAATTCGCGTCCGACGATGAATACCTTCAGAGTCCCTACACGTAGGTACCCTTTGGGTAGAACTTGTTCAATGTTCGGCCGGACAAGTAGATACTATGTCGACACCTGGTAATCTACCGTCAAGGTGTGGTGCTGGTGAGATCACATGCACATGTAATTTTAGATCCCGCGAATGCGACTTGAGTCTTCTCGCACTTCAGTCGGGGAGGGCCAAAGTGGTATTGCTGTTGTTATGGGCGGAACTGACAACTTAACTTGGACTTTCAGTTGGTCCCGTTAGTTAGTCGTCCAAACCGACGGATGACTGTGAAAGTACATACAACAACATACAAACACATCTGATACCAGATAGACTCTGCGACTTTGAAATGAAAAAAATATAAACGATGATTAATACGAACCAATCAGTTCAATTTTAATTGCTTAACCAATTTTATAACATATTAATAAGTCTAAATAATAAATAGTGAACCAGATCCGTGTAGATAGCTGATAGGTTATAAAGTATTTATTTTTATCTGATTTGCCATTATATTTTAGTTTAGTATATAATATCAAGTTGGTTACCGTTATCGACTTTATTTTCAAAAGAATTTTGTTGACACTCATACTCATGTGATTCTAAGTTATCATCACTATTGCATTCCTCGGGAATCTGCAATACAATTAGTTTTGAGATAAGCAGAGATACCAGAAAATAAAATGAACAAAAATAATATCATGCATCATATGTACCGGTTTATAAGCGAATTTATCAATCCTGGCCGGGTATTCATCGTCGATTTGGAAAGTCCATACTATTTTCATAGGCACGTTACCGACATTTTCTACTTTAAAATCAAATTTTCTTGTCTGTAATGGGGTTTATAAATGGTTAACTAAAGTAAAATAGCGAATTCATCAGGAAATGTCTTATTGCTCAAACTTATTTTGTAACACATCGAAAATAACAATGAAAAATTAGTGTATGGAACGATTTCCGATACTGCTATGTCAAAAAGGAATGACATTTCTTCTGTCAGTGTTAAGCGTTATATTTACACCACAGTGTGGTGGTTCCAACAGGGATTTAGTCAAAAATTGTATGATTATACTGTACTACAACTATTCCTAATTAATATAGCTACCTGATAGATAAACGTATCCCTCAATGTTGTATCTTCCTTCAGTGAACAAGTATACTTAGTGTATTCGGTTTTAGCTGAGTAGACAACAATCATAGTTATTTGCCCTAAGAATGCTTCGGATGGAGTAATGACTTGCTCGTCAATGGTTAACTCGCATCTCTCATTTAAACTTAAATCCCTGCAAATAACATTTTATACATCGACTAAAATAGGGGTGTTATATGTTTTAACGGCAATGTAGGTCTTGCATATGTTCTGGTAGTCAATGTGTCTGTTTGTCTGTAGAATTTGACTCTATTTCTTAAAACATTTTTTTTTGTATTAAAGATAGTTTAGGCATGTTTGGTGGCAATTTGTGAAGCCACCAAACATGCCATCACAAACTCTATGCGTGCATATCCTTACCCATTATGATCAAACAATGTTATAATTTGTCTGTTGTCCCAAGTAGATCCTTTAAAATCAAAGGTCAAGCAGTCGTCACTTATAGCTGACAAATTGCAATTCAAGGATTCCTAAAACATAATCAATCAGTTTTCTCAAAATCTTTGTTAGTATAACAAAAAATTTGAATGTTACTACCTTTTGAATGCACACTGGTTTTCCCGCAAAAAACATCAGTTCTAGATCTTTCTCTTCACCCGGAGATATGTAGCCCATGGATGGTTTTATCACAATATTTTCTACTTCATCCCATGTGAACTTGTACACTTTATCAGAGTTATTGACCATTATAACTGACCTCCTCTGGATAGAACAAAGCTCACAGCCACCTTCAAAACAATTATTAGATAGAAAAGCGTTATTAAATAATTTGGTTCTAATTTCAACGTGATTGCGTACCAAAATCCAGTACGTATTTAAGAGTTGATGGCTCCAGACTTGCTGTATCGCTCATCAACCTCATCGAGCCCATCGATATTCTCTTGGATTTCTTTGAATCGGCTTTGGATTTTTTCTTTTCGATTGGTGCGCTTCGGCTCTTCTTTCTACTGTCCAATGTTGATACGGTTGAGGCAGTCCTTTCCAAAAATTTCGTGAATTAGTTAATCATTTATTTAATCATGAGTAATATTATCGTGATGATTTAAAATTAAAAATACCCTTCTGCAGACATTTTATAGGTATCTAAATCTACATCCATTGAAAGCATTTCCAGTCCTATCAATATGACGTCCTCCATAAAAGCTTCAGCTTCGCACAGCACCTACAAAAATATTTCAGTTCCAATCATACTAATATTATAAAGGCGAAAGTTTGTATGTATGTGTGTATGTTTGTTACTCCTTCATGCCCAAACGGCTTAACGGATTTGGATGAAATTTGATACTAGGATAGCTTATATCTGTATTCCAGATTAACACATAAGCTACATTTGATCCCGAAAAAGTGCAGTGGTCTCTTAGGATGGCCAACCGCAGCCACTTAGTCGGCGCGGTTAGTCACTTATAAAAAATAAACTCATACTGTAGGTATTTCCATGCTTACAGTAAAATATTCGTAAGGATTTTCGAGAATCGTCAGTTTGATATCGCAATTTATCTTGCCCTTCCTTAAAGGGTTGTAGTTAACAATAAGCGTTGCTATCACATCCGGCCTTACTATCACTTTCATTGTAGTATTTTCATGCTCTGCAATAATAAGTTATATATTTGTATCGTTGATATATTTATGTTTAGTGTTAAAATATGATGCTAGTATTTTATTTTTCAATATTTGCACGTGACTATTAATCAGTGTAGTATAATATAAACTATACCTACATCTATATATATAAAAAGGAATTGCTAATTGTGTTGCTAAGTGCAAAACTCGAGAACGGCAGGCCCATTTCAGCACTTTTTTTTTTTCAAATATTCGTTGATTTCCGCGGAAGAGAAAAATTTGAAATATTATTGAATAAATAACAAAATAAAAGAGCAAATATATAAAATCTAACTATTATCGAAAAAAAATCATATAATTTTTAGTTCTATAAAAATTTGTAAATCATGATTTGCATAGGGTAAGTATGTAATTTTTTTTTTGTATAAGTGACGGAACGTGCTGCTGGCCCACCTGATGGTAAGTGGTCACCCTCGCCCATGACAACAGTAATGCGTGCGACTCAGTATGAGATCCAAATCTTTACTGAATCGCATTCATCCTGCTGCGTCCATCACCCGAGACGGGGATGATACGTCTCATGCGCATGTGATTTTATCGGCAGCCACACCCTTCCACCGGAACACAGTAATGCATCCACTACTGCTTGGCGGCAGATTCCAGATGTGGTGGCAGTAACTCTCCGGACGAACATGGCACAAGTTCTACTGCTACTTTTGGTTGCTCCTTTAGCACCACCCAGGGGGTACATGTAGGGAATCAAAGGGTACACACCTACGGACGCGAGCAACTGGACCCCCCCAAAAGTAAGTTTTAGTAAGTAAGTAAGTTTAAGTAATATTGAGTTGAAATATCAAGTATATGACGTTCCGAAGAACTTTGGATTATACTCTCGGTTTCTATGTATTCAAAAAGTTGTGCTAAGTAAACTCACGGTCACTGCCAACCATAACCATATGTTGACAACTCTCAGCTGCACTCAACCAAAATACAGGTCTTTCTTCGCAATGTGGTTGTAGAACATCTAGCACAACTATACTTTTCACAGAACTAATATTCTTAAAACGAATTTGCTTGTTGCTAATCGAACCAAGACAGGTCACTGGGAAATTAAGTAAAGCTATCCTATGTTGTCTAATCTGTGGTGAGAGCAATCGTATTCTTGGTATGACACCTTCACCGATCAAACAAATCTTAAATGATTGCTCTTGATTATCCAATAGCTTCAGTCTTATTTCTAGCACCGCCCGATACTCCTGGAATAAAAAAGTACTGTGCTAACACCGTGTTTCCGAATTTGTGTATATCAAAAAATGTTTGCAAGCATTGCAAGAAATACAAACCTGAAGACCTTTGGGACTAAATATTATCCCTAACTTTTTATGCAGTAATGGCTCTATGTTGGTGTCGTACTTATCCAACGAAAATATATCTTGGTTGGAGTTGTTTTGGTAGTGTAATTTCATCACAAGCACACACGCTACCAGTCCGTTATTATAAAGATCAATAGCTCCTGTAAAACTGGAATTTACAGTGACACAAAAGAAGTGTAGAGTGACAGAGTTCTCCGAAAAAACACAGTGAGGAGAAGACTGGAACAAAAAACACATCTCGCTTTGTGAAATGTTAATTACAGTGTGTTTGCACGTTTTTATTTATTTTTTTCTTACCTCAGGAACTTTATACTCTGACAAATGTTTCACAATTAAATGCTCTCGGAAAGTTGTTTCCAAATTCCAAATATCCAAAGTAGGCATGGCCCCCGTCCCTACAAGTCTCAGAGGCACTCCGTTAGCCTCAGCTGGGCAGGTGTCACTTATTATAAATTTGATTGTCTCCTCAAACTTCCTGGCTGCTGTTGCTAAAAACTGAATTTGAATGGTGCGGCTGGTGCCCGGAGCTAGAAGGTTATCTTCATTCATGATCAGGAAATTGCCACATCTCAGCGGTGGGTTTTTAATCCTGTATGTGTTTATCATTTGTGAAATTATAATTAACATTATACATTGTTTACGTATAGGTACTTAGTTTATATGACGACTTATGGCACTGAAACGTGGTCGATAACTATTGGCCTCATACAGAAGCTCAAGTCACTATGAGAGCTATGAAAAGAGCTATGCTCGGTGTTTCACTACGTGACAGAATCAGAAATAAGGAAATCCGTACAATAACCAGGGTTACCGACATAGCTTTTAGAATTAGCAAACTGAATGTGCAATGGACAGGCCATGTAGTTCGGAGAACCGACAACCACTGGGGAATAAATGTTTTCCCCTAGAACGACCCCCCACCCAACGGACCGATGACCGAATTTTATTAAAATTTGGTCTTATGCGTAGCGGTTCTAGCTATATGCGAAAGTAAAAGCTATCAATCTATATAATTTTTTTAATTTCCTTAAAATACAATACGTATTTGAAACTCGCGAAAAAAGAAAGATAATCAAATACGTTGGCATAAAATATCCAAAGAAAATTGCAAAAATTTGACACTTGTATACTTGCTCGTGTGTATACTTGACTCGACGTACTTGTTGTTCAATTTCGCAAGTGGCATAGCATTAGGATCCACTTGATATTCAGTCGGCAACACAATCTCGTACGTCACCGGACATTTACTTGTGTTGTTCAAAATTACTTCTCGCATAACTCCACTTCCTACGGCTATGATATGAAAGTTCAATTCACCCAGAGGGAATAGAGTAAACCTGGAATTTTTTTTAATTGTTTACTTTCTTGGTTTAGGTCTCATTTTCTATAAGTGGACGGTGAGACTATATTATTAATTTTCTACCTTATATATCATACCCATTAACGCAATCGTGGCCGGCAAATAGCGGATGCTTTTTTGTTTCTCTGGGGTTCGATGTGTAGGTATACCCTCTGAGTGCCAGAGTATTTTTTTTAACTTAATTTCGTATTTCTCAATCATGCCTCTTTCTTAATTATACATGAACTAAGATTTTTTTAATCTTATATCTCTTGTTCTATTAACTGTCTTGGTATTTCTGACTCTTTCTCATTCTACTATGTTGTTATGGATTCTCTCTATTCTATTTTTCATACCAATGTTGGTATCGGAAATTTAGGGATCTAACTACACTACTTTGTGTTTATTAACTGTCGGTTTTTACAAACTTATCCTAAAGGGGAGGAAAGGTGGGATTGTTTCTCTTAATTCTTCCTACTCTCTGCTTAAATTTCATCACTATTTTACATTACATGCCTATTTTTAATTATCTCTTTCTTTTAACATTATTATATATGTCTACTTAATATATATATGTCTCTTTAAACATACTAGGCTTACATAGATGCCACGTTTAAACGGCTGCTTACTCTAGCGGCTGCTTTGTGTAAAATAGATATTGAAGAATGAAGACATCTTCTCCAAAACTTACGTATTATAGAAAGAAGCAATTGTGATACACACGGGAAACTTCGCAACAACCACTTGTTCTTTATTGCCGTCTAACAATGAGCAAATGTAAGCAGGAACATTCACGAGGTTCATTGACGTAGTTGGAGTGCATTCGAATTCAATACAAATAAGTTTCAAAGTGGGTGGAATCACTCCACATTCTGGGAAGGCTTCAAATGATCGAAGCAACGACGGCTCCGGAAAATTCTTTATCTTCTTCAACCTTCGTCAACAAAATGTGAGTCAAAAGTTAATCATAATTACTTATATTATTAATTTGAAATATAACGAAATCTTACTACTATTGAAATGCGAAAGCTCCATCCAAGCTTTCGCATTTACATCTCGAAATTAATTGCATTTAATTATTGCCATTTTTGATGTAAGAAAATTTCATGGTAATTAATGGTATGATAATTAAGACAAATTATAATTATGGCAAAAATATAGAATATACTTACTTATAGTATATATTATATTTTCCTCTATTCAGTAAATACATTTCTCTCACGACAGTCGAGTTAACCTTCACATTACCGTAACTCAAGTAAGTTTCAGCTGGATTTTCGTAGGCGCATTCTACCATCACGTCGTAACATTCGGCGGATAAGTACAAGTTATCTATCACCATGGGCTCTCCTCGACCTTGCACGTCGAAAATCTAGGTATAGATCAAATTAAAATTTTATCAAACATATACCTATATAACTTGGAAATAAAAAAACAGAATGCATAATCAACTCACATCAATAGTCAACATTTTGTGAGATACTACACCCACTCTACAAGCTATATATGTTACTGGAACCACTTGATTGTCATATCTCAAAACAATACCGGAAGTTTGAGCTATTATAAAATCTTCCACGAAGTCTGGGGCGTTTCGTATTTTCCACATTATCGGCAAAATTGAATCGTTTTTTACTATGAATCTGTCATCTTCGCGACGGTAGAGGAGAAGCTTGCCATATTCTGAAATAATAACAATAAAAATAGTAGTTTATTTAGTCATTTAACAATAGTACAAAAACATGATTTATCCCGATGTACTATATTTTTATCCCGTGTAAATGTTTCCCAAATTTTTAACTCGTGTGAATAAAAAGTAAAATAAACCAAAATCAACAAGAAAGAAAGATTGAAAAAAACAAGACATAAAAAAAAAGAATACATTTAGAAAGAAACCACTCAGAAAATATTACTCGACAGTGGCAAAGGCGTAGAAATGCGACACCAGTGGAAAGGGAAAAAAATATATGATTCAGGATTTAGAGAAATATATTACCCAATACTGCTATTTGGAAACTATTTATAAGGATGGGAATCCTGCTACCATTACCATCCTTAAACAGGAGGAACGATAAGGGAGATACAAAATTTCTAATATACATTATATCTATCTATACTTATAATAAAACTGATCCGATTCTGTACATTGAAGATATTTTGAAAATTTTTTTTGACGGGCTCTCTATGATCGATACTGAAGTAAAAACTGTATTTTTTTTCATTCATGTCTGTCTGTCTGTCTGTCAAAAGAAACTGTCATTTGATGCTGCGTCCATGGTGATTTCATCAATCAAATCGGTTTTGGTAATATTTATGTTGATTAGCGGGACTCTAGTTAAAAGAAGTTTACAATATGATTATGAATACTTACAAAAAGTTAGCGACGGTTTAATTATAATAGCTTACAATAAAGAATCCCTAAATTATAGTATAATGATAACTTTACGAACATGACCGAAAACTAATACCTAATAATATACATAAGTTACTTACCGATGGATTTAGTCAAAGGCAATATTTCGACAATGGGCACGACCCCACTGCACCCAATAGTGACGGAAATTATTTCTGGGTTGTCCTTTATACAAAACAAAAGTGTGCTTCTATGAACCCCTACTTCAGCAGGTGCTGCTGATACTATCAGCTTTTCTCGACATCCAGGCTACGAAAAGTTTAAAAAGGACTGATTATAATTATCTTTTCTAACTTTTAGGATGGTAAGTACCTACAATCAATTTACCTCTAATTTGATGAATGTTTTATCAATTTGGAAAACAGTAGTATATTCTAAAAACTCTATTTCCACATCGGCAGTTCTAAGCGAAGAGTTTTTTAAATCGATTGTATACTCTTCTTCATAAATTCTAAAACAATGGAAAAAAAATTATAGTAGTTACGTATTTTCTTACTAAAACTTGATAAAAAGGTAGCAAGTTTGAAACAATAAACAAAGCACCTGTTTTGTCCAACAAATATTGGGCCAAATTCAAACATTTTAAGGTCGTCCAAATATGTGATTTTATATACATTATCTTCTATGGTCCTTCTAGCAAAGTTTTCGAACATCTTTTTTGGTCTACTGTCTAATCTGAAATTAAAGTGCTTATTATTATTATTATTGACTTCCTAAAAATTAGATATAAGCTCCTATAAGTCATTTAAAATAATAATGATACCTATACTAAATTTCCAATCAAATTTCCCAAAATTAGGTAGGAATTCAAACAGACAATTTTTGGAATCTCAAAACTATTTTTAATGTGTATTGAATCAACAATCACCAATATCAACAAATCTATTTACAACACTGTCTAAATTGGACGTTCTGAAGAGTATGAAACTTTTAGGGTAATAAGAGATACGATACACCAATCAAAAGGGAGTGAATTATTGGTGTTTTTTTAAAATGTTTTAATGTTGAACGTTGAAACGATTTGCAAATCTATTCACACACCACATTTTATAAACTCTGCGTATAGGTGTTAAGGAGAAGTAAATTAATTTGAGATATAATTTATAAAAATAGCAAAAAGAAGAGGAGATATCGCTCGACACCTTGTGAGAGACAAGAAGTAGTTTCACACTACGACAAGAAAGGCTCTTAAATGCGAGTTTTTAACCGGCGCTCATGCAATTAATTTTCCATACCCATACGAATAACCTTAGCGATTTTGACAAGTGCGGGCACGGTACTGTGTCCGGGTCGGAAGCCAGATTGATTGAAAAGGATTAAGGAGATCTGCGTTCGTGAGAAAAGAGCTTAGTTGTTGGTGAACCAGGCGCTCTAGTTTTTTTTTTTTGGTGTAATTCTCATAAGTAATAAAAAATATTATATGGCTTTCTAGACATATGATAATTTTTATATTTTGTTTCCTACATTTATGAAAGCGTTTTTTTTTTACCTTGGCAGGTCGCATATTCCTGAAACATTTATGTCAACTCTTGAATCAGGCCATCCACTCACTTCTACAAATCGTTTTACACTAAAGTTTCCTTCTATTTGAGGACTGAAAGAATATTTACATCTGACGAGGTCACCAGGTTGGAGTACTAAACGACCTCCAGCAGCTGCAATCAATAAATAGTTGATACGTTGTTATGAAATAAATTAAACTACTATAAACTACAATCAACTAAATAATAAAAGTTTGTACATTGCATAGATTTCAGTTTATGTAGTGGATCTGGGTAAAATATGTCACTTTCACTTTCTTCAGAATCAACCCTCTCCATTGATGTAGAAGGAATCACACTCGTTGACGTTTGAGATGAAGTCACCTAGAAGTATAGAAAATTAAATTATATCTAACCGTTCTTATTCTATTGAATAAATTGCTAGATATATAAATAGATAGAAAAGGCGCAACCTTTTTGCCACAAATACAATGCCACTTCGATAGTATGTTTAGAACATTGTCTTGGGTAGAGTCGTCCAACAAATTCAAGTCTGTTAGTTGATTGCATTCACATTTTTTTATCTGAAACACATCAGACAGCAAACTCCTTGAAATTATCATTCAACATTATATTACAACTTTATAAAGGAGAATTTAGCAATAACCGGAAGTTCATCCAAATATCGCCATTTCAATGGATTCTCATGGTGTATGTTTGGGAACACCTTTGGCAACAGCACAGTGTATTCTCTCCTTATTATAGGACTGGTGAGAATGTTATATTCTTCTACTTCTTTTAACGCTTCTTGGACAAACGGTGCATTTGCAAACATGTTTACTAATGCATTTTTATACCGCAGACATGGGCACATGACCAAAGTCAATGGAAAGCCTCTGTCTAAGAAGCTAACATCAGATATCTGAAATATTCCAGTAAGTATTTATTATCAATAACTACTTACAAATTAACTATTGGCATTACCTATATATTAACCTGTAATTGTAGTTCCGATTTCTTCTTGGCCTTCTTCTGTGCTGCTCCGACTACTTGGCCATTGAATCCAATAATTGGAGTACCTAAGTCACATTCTTCGAACACCCAATTGTTGGCAATATTGATAAGATTGTCATATGTGTTCTTGGTGTAATCATTGTATTTAGCATTCATTACTAAATATTCACTCGGTGCTTTTCCTAAAACAGTAACGTTAATTATTAAACCTTCCTTATTTTAAACTAACCATTTGCGGTTAATAAATGCATTAATTTTTAAACGCTGTTTCAAGATGATCAAAAAGTTTATGCTATTATAATATTATATTTTATACAATATTATAAAACAGAAAAGTTTTTAAAAGTTTAAATATTATATAAGTTTATAAAGTTTGATGAGTGGGAGAAATTAAGTGGTTGAGCTACCAGGAATATAATTAGTCTTAAATTACTACTACCTTTAGTATCGTCTTTTTTAATCTTTTTCTTTGAATCTGAGGCATCGACTGCCATTGATGACACGTTATCTGAAACACAAAGGTTTAGTCGAGTATTATTGTGTATTTAGTTAACATATTATAGATAAAGTGTTAAACTTTGTTAAAGCTACCTTTTCCACCTTTCTCTTTTTTGACAATTTCAGTGGGAGCCCTGTAAATATATATATAAAGTTATGTAGCTTCTTGTGAATGTTTCCATTACAGCCATTTCAATATTTTTGCAATACCCTTCACAAATATGTTTTACCATAAGTTTTTATCTGTTATAAACTAAGGGAGATCAAACCAAGATTCAAAAGAGAGTTTAGTTTACACATGTTATTATGCTTAACGTCAATAAAGTTCAATTTTTATGTGGTATCGATCGTAAAAGTATATTATACAATGTTTATATTAGAGGATTATATGATTTTATCGAAAACAGTAATCCCAGATAAACTTAATAGATATCAAGAAAAACAAAGTTGTCGAGATGAAACAAAAATAGTTTTAGAGTTATGAGGGGGTCAAAAGTTCCCCATGGTTCGTGTAATATTCATGGCTCCAAATGGTTCGTGGTGGCCCAAGGGCATGGACGCCGACTTTCAATCTGAAGGTCGCTGGTTCAAATCCACACGTGAATCAATGAGTTTTTTCACTTGAAAAATTTATGTGCGCAATACCACGTTCTCAAAACGGTGACGGAAAACATCGTGGGGAAACCGGCATGTCTTAGAACCATAAATTCGAAGACATGTGACATCTACCAATCCGGCTTGGGCTCCCGTGGTAGATCAAAGCCCATTCGCTCTCAATTATCGAGAGTAGGCCGGTGCCCCCGCAGTAGGAACATTAGAGGCTGGTACGGACTGGTTCGTATAATATTACGCACGGTGCTGCTCGCCAGTTCTGTTAGCTTGAATATGGCTTGACACTACCGCGTGTCTGGATATAGTAGCAAGCCGCGTCCGCACTGTTGTTCATCATTTTCATCATCTCATAAGTTAAACCAGTATTAGCAATTTAAGCGCCCAATATTTTTTTTACGACATCAAGCTTTTCGCTACTAAATTATGCATGAATTATGAGGCAAATAAGGATTATGAGGCATATAAGGACCTTTCGGATAAAAAACTTTAAATAATAGTGAAAATCGTGTCAAAATCCGTTGCGTAGTTTAGAAGAAGTTGGCGGAGAAACAGGCACGAAAACGGCGACTTTGCTTTATAAATCTACCTACTATTTAGAGATTGGGCAAATAACATGCTGAATACTCACACTCACTCCTACGAAACAAGTTCATAATAGTTATATCAATAGATATAAAGAGGAAAAAATCAATATAATATAAAGAGGCCGCCGGGGTAGTCTTGGAGTTATTGGAAATTTCCTCCTCATTAAGAAACTTTTTCAAAATTTCTTAAATATTAATCGTTTTTGAGTAATTAAATAAAAAAAACGAAATAAGTTGTTTTTTTTCATCTTTTTATGTTAATAACAATCGCAATATACGTTTGCTTCCACGCTCATTGTAGATTCTATTATTAGGAGTCAATTTACTTTACCCAACTTTTTCGTAAAACATTTGTCTTCGAGCTTCTAATCCATACGTCACATAAAGGCCCTTTAGTTCATCAGAAGCCAATTCGTATTCTCTTTCGTCCATGTCATCAAATATTCGACAAATTTCTTCTATTTCCGTTTCATCATAAACTTTCGTTTGGTTTCTGGAAAACAAAAAAGAAATTATGATCCATACATATTTTTTGATTAGTTTTCTATTTTTGTACTTACTCGTCAATCAAATCATTCTCTCTTTGCGATTCCTCATATTGTTGTGCCCATTTGTAAAAATCCGACTGACATAAAACGAGATGAATGTTCCATATTGTATGTTTGCATTTAAGGACAGTGGTGAGTGCTAAAGGAGGGTTTTTTAACATAATACTGGATAAGGAATCGACAACAAAACCTCGACTAAACTTTGGCTGGTTAAAAAAGTCCGTCAGAAGTTCTTGCACCAAATCCTGTAATAGGTAAGAGACTCGTTTTAATCACGCGTCATGTGAATGTTAAAATATTATTTGTAAATCAGACTACCTACCATTTGAAACATTGTCGTTGATCCCATTGCCCCTAGTGCAGTGTGAGAAGCTATCGATGAATTAGGTGACTTCTTCTTCTTCTTATCGCTAGCTTTAGAACGGGGCGTTCCTACATTTTTAGCATTAGCCAAAAACTGTATCTTTTTTAATACCACTTCGAATTCATCTTCAGTGTCGTTAAACATTTCTACAATATCATAATAATAATTAGCAGTATCATTTTAAAATATCACATGTTTTAATATACACATCCGTACCTTCTGTATGTTCACCATTATCATTAGAATCCACGTGTCTCTTTGCAATTTCGTAACTCTCGTTTATGGCACTCACAAGTAGTATTTTAGCTGGACATTCACTAACACACAGCGCTTCCACAATGCAATTGTCCAAATTAACTGTTGGTATATTTAAGTTCATTCCTAAAGTGTAGGCGATCTCCTGGCATTGCGTTTCTAAAATCAATTTAAAATATTAGGTAATGAACTTTTTTTTTTGTTTCCGGGAAATATTATTTTTTCCCGGAAACAAAAAAAAACGCTTTATTAACCTTCGCATGGTGATCCATGAACTAATATAATTAGTCCTTTCATGAATTTTTCTGTGTCACTATCAGTAGTCATGTGATCAAACACATGAAGACACTCTTTTAGTGGATCTACATGATTTTCTCTCATGGATTTCATTTCATCTGAAATGTAAGTCAAATAATTTAATGACTAGCGTTATGATTGAACTGTAGATATGTTATTACATGTATATTTACATTTTTAATTTACTACCTATATTCTTACTAATAATTTTAATAACTTTATATCTACTTCAAACTAGTGTTAGCAACTTTTTTGTACTATTAACGTTTATACTAAATTTGTAACTGGAAGTGAAATTCAGCAATAGTTACTCTATCTGTAGATTGTAACCCATCGTGTATTTTTCTAAATATTTTATTTTCTCGCATGTAGCAGCCTATTTTTATATAACTACGACTACGACTAACTACTTCGAACATAGTAGACGATAAACAAACTGTAATATAGGCAGATTTTAAATTTGCAACTGACCAGAAATTATTTCCGCCTCTGACCTATATTTTCTAGGCGTTGGCTCTTTATCTTTAGTAGCAGGCTTATCTTTTGGACCAGCTTTGGTGCTTTTTGCCTTTCTGAAGAACAATAACACATTTTAATTGTTCTCTATAATGTAGCTACAAAACATCCTAAAAATATTCGCAATAAAAAACGTACTTCGCTGACGATTGCATTTTACTTGCAGCTTTAGCAGCTGCTGCTTCTTCGTCCATAATCCTGTAAGCAAGTTGGATATATTTTTATGAACACTCAATCAATTTTGTTAGTAATCAGAGCGAATATACAGATACAAACTTTTTAACCCGTATCGTGAACATTCTAAAGAAGTTTGTTATTTCATAAGGCATTCCAGCTCCAGGTTTAATAGCTGGCACTAGCATTTCTTCAGGTTTACTGTAGTATTTATACAACAATTGGTAAATTTCCTCCTCTTCTTTCCATTTCCTGAAATTAATTTTACGATCAATATATTAAACAATCTGAATCCAATGTACAATAATTGTATAATGTAACTACGAGTATAAATATCTCACTCATCACTATGTGCAATGATCAGCTCGATTGGGAATGGACAAGGGTTTGTCAAACCGAAATAAATATCCGTGACATCTGCCCATGGAAGTGTTGGTGAGAAATTCACATTTGGCCCGATTATATGTACATGCGGTATTATTCCTTGTCCAGTGACGGGAATCGTTAATCTATTCGGATTCATGTGAAATCGGAATATCAATAAACCTTCATAACTCATCTGTAGAAAATTATTTCATTAAATAGGTGTAACCTATTTTAAATACTTAGATACTAATTATACAAAGTGCAAAAGTAATAAATGCAAACCTCCATAGTAGGTTTAAAAGCTACACTTAGCCATCCACTTTCACCTGGTTCATATTTTCCCGAACTATCCAATACCACCATAGGATTTGGCCCTAGTGCTTTTAAACGTAAATTAACATACCAAATACATGTCGGTTTCCCCCTAAAACGGAAGCGATACATAATTCAGCCATACTTAATGTGCAAAGTAGTTTTTACCAATGTTAGATTATAATCAAAGGGCTTACACGTTCTTCAGAGGTATTGAAATTATTATTTTGTCTCCACATCTAACAGAGCCAAAATCAATTTCAGTTACATTCGATGCCAGATATGGAACTGCACAAAGTGCCTTTATTTGTATTGGAATAGTTACTCCATAAGGTACCTATTTAATGAATAATCGTTTGAGTATTTCTTAAGTAATACAGAATATACACTTCTCTGTTACATACAATACATTTACTAAAAATTGTTTTAATTTACCTCTAAATTTAATGAAGTTCGTACGTCTTGTTCCAACTCCGTGAAATCTAATGATGTCGGTGCGAAAACTACATCTAGTTTACCAGTTTCACCGGGGTTAAGCTTCCCACAGAGCTTCATAGTCAACCACATGGGCAAATGAGTGCCCTTTGCGAAATGCAGCTTCGTGGCAATCGGTCCGTAGTTTATTATTTCAGCTGTGCACTGCACCTGTTGAAATAGGAATAAGTATTAAAGTACGCGTACAGTTTCAATGTAACAACTCAATGTTATCTATAGCGCTCGTAACACTGATCCGGTTGCCATTTCTATACTACATAACGCGTAACATACAATACGGTCAATCTCTGTTACCTTGCGGTTAATCATTTTTGCGGATCATATTTTTGTAACTAAATAATATATTGTAATAGATATATTATTTTGCTAAAAAGCTAAAAAATATCATAAAACATATTCGATTATTTCAGAGGCCGTATAAAGTAGACGTAGATATAACAAATAATATACCACAAAATATATTTGTTTTAATTTTAATCTATCTAAAACAATAATCTAACAATCTATCTAAAATAATCTCGAGTCATGGTTTTTGTAACGAATTTCAACAAGTCATAAAAAATACTAGAAGATGTGACACATTGAAAACGTTACAAGTTAAATAAAACTGCTCTTAAGAAGAGCTTACAAGTTTATGCTTTATGTATAAGCCATATTATAAACAAAACTATGACCTCAATTAGTAGTATATTATAAAATAATTATGAGCTTACCGTACTACCTGTAATTACTACACCATAGTCAATTACATAAGGAGTTGTATAAAATCCTGGAATCGGTCCCATTTTAGAACAATTAGAGTACGCAGTCAATATTTCTGGCCTAAGTTTTATGTGGTTTATCGCCAACATTCTCTCTATTGCCAATTCAATATCCATAGTAGATGGATATCCATCCTACAAATGTCACACATCATTATTTTCATGGTGGTGGTAGTTTATTTTACGCCTAAGGTCACGTGTGTTTTAACGTTTAACTAGGGGAAATACAATCCTTACATAGTATAAAACAAAGTCGCTCCCGCTGGTTGTACCTTAAGATCTTTTAAACTACGCAAAGTATTTAATGTTTTCAGCAATGAATAGAGTGATTCAAGAGGAAGGTTTATATGTAGTACTAGCAACTCACCCCGACTACTCACTGAGGATGCTCTACTAACCTCGCGAAGCCGGGGCGGCACGCTAGTTTACAATATTTTGTGTTTGTAATTTTGGATGCAACGATATTAAACAAATCAGGCGTATAATATGGCCCCAGGCACTTATTATGTATTATAGAGTTTCTTATTTAACAAAAAATTATCATTCATTAAATTACATACCCATGTCGAACAAATATGCCATTCATATTGAAAGTCAGGATCTTCGAAACACTTTTCAGTCAGCGGAGAATTTAAATGCTCTGAATTATTTTTGATAAATATTTCGCTTATGGCTTCCAAATACTCTAGTGTTAGAGCAGGTATAGCGTGGTAACCAATTTCAGGGTGCAACTAAAAGATAGATATGGATGTCGATTTTGATAGCATCAAACTCAACTAAAATTGATTAGGACAGTCTAAAGTTGTTTTTTTGATGATTGTATTAATTCTTTTAAAAAGTCAAATAACTGAAATCAGAATCAATACTTTTACAACGGAACGGGGGGCGTAAGTTTCGTTTTACTTCTGTTTGACACCAATAGAATCAGCAACATTATAAGCATTATTCTTATATACCATTTGAACGTGACAAAATGATTTTGATAATTAACTTACATCCGCTATTTCCGGCCTTTGTAGGGTTATATAAACTTGAGGAATAACTCCCCAGCCGAATACTTCTATCGGTATATGCGGCAAATGCCCAATCTCCAATAAAAATACTCTTTTGAAATATCCAATTACCCCGGGCCTCATGACAACTTTCAATTCCGCCTCTTCCTCCGGTTCCAAAATCTTGTTCGATGGTACTAAATCTAGTATAGTGCCTTCCAGTTCATTTTCAAACTTCGGTTCATCTAAATAAGTTTTGTATTCAAATGGTAACTGTGCAATATTTGACATGATTAATTGTTCTGAAGCGTTTTCATGAAATGATCTTATCTTAAAATTAAGGCTATGCGTGTTGATTTTGTAAATTAGATCAGAGCTTTGTCCGGTTACTATTATGGGCTCGGATGGTCCCCCCAATACCTCACATTCTAGTATAGATTTTACGCTTATATTCGGCTTTGGCTTAAATATTACTTGAATATATTGAATTTCATTCGGCTTCAAGAGCCCTCTATGGGGTACCAATTGAATTACATCATTTATATGCGTTCTGTACTTCTTTGAAAGCTTTGAAAATTTTCTAGTCCAATTAAATTGAGGCTCGCATTTAGAATCTATCAAAGGCGCTATTTTTTTGACCATTCTTGCTTTGTTAAATTCTGCTTCAAATTCTGAATCTTCGAATGACATTGAAGCGATTGCTGTGTTTCGGATGGCGGATACAACATCCGGTTGAATATATTCAATTTCTAAAATTTTGTCCGTTTGCGACCCTGCCGGTGTAGGCCAAGCTAGAATCTCATGTAGTTCATTTACTGAAAAAAATAAAAGAATTTCTCATAAGTTAGTATTCTATTATTATTTTATTATTATTATTCTCATAAGTTAGTATTCTAATAATATTGATTGAAACTCGAAAATAGCTCAACCAACATGAATATATATTTTTTTGTTTTGTTCGCTTCTACCTGAAGTGGTTTAGGAAAAATAATAGGAAAATCTCAAAATAACCTCAACATTTTAATTGGTTATTTTGTATCGAAATTGTCACATAGGAATTTCAGACGGTACGAAGTTCATCGGGTTATCTATTGGGTGTGTGAATATGACTCCGCCCTTTCTCAACAGATGTCGTTTTTAGTATTGTTTACGTGTACTAATAAATGACCATACTTGTATTCGATAGTACTGAATGTCAGCTATCTAACGCATTTTATGATATTTGGTTGAAGTGTAAGCAACAATTGTTTTCACCTTTTCGAAAATGTCGGTTTTTATTCCAAATAAACGTCATTTGCGGGAAGTGTTATTACATTATTTTATTGCGAAGAAAACTGCAGCGGAAACTTATCGTTTGCTTGTGGAGATTTATGGTGAGCATGCTCCGTCTAATACAACTTGCAAGGAATGGTTTCGACGATTTCAAAATAACGATTTTAGTACTGAGGATAAAGAACATGGAAAACCACCAAAAAAATTTGAAGATGCTGAATTGGAAGCATTATTGGCGGAAGATTCTTGCCAAACTCAATCAGAATTAGCTGCAGCATTAAATGTTGATCGTTCAACTGTTGCAAAGCGTTTACAAATGATGGGAATGATTCAAAAAGCCGGTGACTGGGTTCCACATGATTTAAAAGAAAGAGACATGGAACGTCGGAAAACCATTTGTGAAATGCTGCTTCAAAGACAGCAAAGAAAAGGATTTTTGCATCGGATAGTCACAGGAGACGAAAAATGGATACACTACGAAAATCCTAAACGCAAAAAAGCTTGGGTGAAACCAGGCGAACCAGGCCCATCACAGCCAAAAATAAATATTCACTGTGCCAAGGTCATGCTCTGTATTTGGTGGGATCAGAAAGGTATTGTATATTATGAGTTGCTCAAACCCTCTGAAACTATTAATGGAGAAGTTTACCGACGACAACTAATGCGTTTGAAGCGAGCCATAGAATAAAAACGACCAGAATGGGTGAATAGACATAACAAATTAGTTCTTCAGCATGACAATGCCAAACCGCATACCGCAGAAGTCGTAAAAAGATATTTAGAGGGACAGGACTGGGAAGTGTTACCCCACCCGCCATATTCACCAGACATAGCTCCTTCGGATTACCACCTATTCCGGACGATGCAGACAGACCTTACTGGAGAAAAGTTTACTTCATGTGAAAGTATCAAAATTTGGATTGACAACTGGATAAGCTCAAAAGACCAGGACTTCTTCCAGCAAGGAATACGAAAACTACCTGAACGATGGGCGAAGGTTGTAGCTGCAGATGGAGCATACTTTCAATAATTTTTTTTTTAATTTTGTAAGCGAACAAATGTGTTTTATTTTGACAAAAAGGGGCGGAGTCATATTCACACACCTATTAGTTATACATAATAATCAAACTTAAACCCGAGAAACACTTTTTATGTTTTCCTTGTATGTTATAATAATGCCAAATCTAATGGAAACTGGCAAATAATAATAATCGGCCAAGTGTAAGCCACACATGAGTATTTACACAAATAAAAATTATTAAAACGGAACTCTCGTTGAGCTATATCAATATGGACTGGTTATATTTACAGAATGTACGAGTATTTTACCGCTTGGTTCAGAGTCTTCTGTAGGCGTTTTAGCGTCACTGATAGCTTTATTCATTTCACGCTGGTATTCGGGCTATAGAACAACATAAAAATATTTTAAATCAAAGCTGTTCTAATAATAATCAAAACATTGACCAAAGTATGATTTTACCATTGCAGTATTAATTATTGAACACTTCTTCCATTGGAATCTGAAGCATACTAATAGGGGTGTAATATTTTGAATTTTAATAGTCTTGCTTTCTATACTTCCGTTTAAAATACACTCGAAATCCACTTTAGGCGAAAGCACGAACATATTCGGGAAGTTAACTTTTCCAATAAGTTTGATGGCATCCTATAAATTTAATGCAAAATTTAAAAAGAAAGATAAGCATAGTTTAACTACAGTTTACTTTGGTCACAGAAGCATTACCTTATTTTTATGTCCTTTAAATTTGATCCTCATCAAGTCACAATAAACTCTTGATTTTAGAGATAAGTGTTTTGTAGTATCAAATAATATTTGAAGTTTCATAACATCTTGATCTTCCAAACGTTGTTCAATTGTGTGCGTTAGATTAAAAGCCATTTTAATTTTATTAATATCTTGGAAGAAATGTAGTGGTCCTTTTATCATCGGTTCAACTGGTTTTAAAGTTAAGTAGTCAATGAAATTACGTGACTGGTGGCCCATTCCATCCATGATGTTGGGTATATTCAAGTCGCATTCTTTGTAACATATACAACAACATAAATGTTCTTCCTCGGGTAATATTTTGTAGGTACTTTGTTTCTGTATAATCGCAAATGGTGGTTTCACATTCAAATCAATGTCTAGCGGTAATTTGGAAACATTTTTGATGGTGACGATATCTGTAAATTACGACCAATTTTAAGGTAACACGTAGATTAAACTTAAAACGAAATACTTCATCTATCAAAATAAGCATAATAGTTTTACCAGTTAATTTATAGTATTCACTATACGGGCCGTAGTCGTACCGCAGGTCAATAACTGAGGATGATACTTCTATTTTTGGATCAACAAATTCCGCGACAATTGGACACTCCAAAAGCAGTTCCTTTTTGTTAATGCCTTCGACGCTGCCAACTAAATACCACATTTCCTTAATGGTTGTCACTTTGTAAGACAGCCCTGTTACAGTTAGTTCCAACTTTTCCCCTGCAGCCATCTTGAAATTTTTGGGATCCAAATTAAAAAAACCCCTGTATATTAAAACAAATTATGAAAACAAGTTACTGCCTGTATAATGCACCTACAAAAATAGTACATTGTATTGTGTATTGCTTACGATGTGTGCTGTTTAGTCTTTGGCGCTTTGTAATGTTCACTCCATTCCAACGCGTGCATTCTCGATCCGCAGTTTTCCATAATCACCTTACAATTCAGTGGGATTTTGGTAAAATGCCGGCCGAGGGAAATTTTGTCTCTAAGCTCGCCGACACGAATACTCGTTCCCACGCCAGTTGCTGATAATGGAACTAACTATTCAAAAATACCAAAATATCATTATTAATGTTATGTAGGTATGTATATAAATAACGGAATGGTGTTCATTAAGAAGCGCATCATTCAAGATTAGCTGCAAAGATTAGGCAATTTATTTATGATCATCAAATTTCATAGGGAAACGAACTTTGGATAGTTTGATCGAAAATTGAAAATATTCAGGAGCAACGGCTTCTATCTATTAGATTTTTGCTTCACGACCAATGTCGTTTGACAGCAGATTGTGAAATAGTTAAGACAGGACAATCCCCTCTGCCAGATATTAATCTATATCTATACAATATATAACAGGCTTTGTCCTGAATAACTGACTGACGGAACAACGCACAGCCTAAACCGTATCGTAGAGACCTGAAACTTGGAAGTTATACATGATTTGCCAGTGTTGAGTCGCAAGAATTATTTGAGCAGATATAAGCTGGAGAAACTTGTATAAATAAAAATTACCGCGTGAAAAGAGGGAAAAACGAAAGTTGATGATTCCACGCGGACGCAGTCGCAGGCAACAGCTAATAAAAATATAAAAACAGTATATAAACATACGATATCTTTCACTTTCTCCAGTTGAATAACAGCTTTGTTAGTATATGTGTCAGCATCAAGCAAATATAGAGTCAGAAGTAAATCCGTTTCAGATTCTGGTTCTATGCAGCCGTCCATTGGATAAATTTGCCATTTGCCATCTTTATTTAGCTGGATTATAAATAAATAATTGATGACAATATTAATATTAAGTATAACAATAAGTTCCAGCAACGCAATTTGAAAGAAACGCTCAAAACTTACCAAAAATGCTCTAAAATTAACGACGACAGGTGAATCGTTACATAATGTTAGGGTTTTTTGAGATTTGCTTAACAACTTCACTTGACCCCAGTGGAGAGCCATTGGAGTACAGGTCACTATTGGTCGAACACCATAACCTGTGATGTGGCATATTTCGATAGACTTCGAAAGTCCAAATAAATGCAACCTGTCGAGCCAAAGCGAGTGATTATAGTAATTGTAATTTATAGGAACTTTACTACACAGTAGATTGCCTATAAATTACATACTTAACTTAACTTATTTAGAATTTGCATTATACTCCTTACCTAATGGTAAATTCTTGAACTCCCAAAACACTTGTCTTTATGGTGACTGGTATTTTTATTACACTATTTGGTTCAATTAGTCCTTCTTTAATTAAGGCTTCCACTTCCAAGGTTGATTCCTGCACAATAACAATTTTGTTACTTTAATTTGGGTAACAGAGCAAACAAACGCGTTTACATGTTTTATTATTTTTATTTTTAATGTGATTTCTACAACACAAACGCAACTGTCGGAGTTCGATCCCGGGGCCACTCACTTAGCACTACGAGTTAGGACTACAGAGTTATTTACAGAGCTTTCTACTGAAGGCCGTTGAATGGAAAAAATATATTTTTATTTAAAAATATATCTAGGAACCCGCCCCAGCTTCCCAAGGGTAGCAGAGGATATATGCCTGTTTTTCTTTTCAGACTTAGTATCAAATCAGCTGCGTCGAGAGCATGTGTTTTAGATTAAAATGTAACTGATGTACTAGTATTAATGTATGAGTAGTATTTAACCAATACTGCAAATATTTTATAAAACTCCTATTGGTTTAGGCGGTGTATGATGCGTGATTTTTTGCGACATCTTGATCAATCATCGACTTATTTCAGCCAATTTACACAAACCTTAATGAATCAACCTTAATCTTCCTCTTAAATCACTCCGTCCACCGTCCATTGATAAAAATCGTTTGAAATCCGTACGGTAGTTTTTGAGTTTACAGCTTATACAGACAGACAGAGGCAGCGGGGGACTTTGTTTTAAAATATGTAGTGATACCTCTGGTTCATCCAAAGTGAAGTATCCCCAAAAATCATTGGAGGCTATTCGAATTTCGTTCTTGTACGGAAAATCAATAAAACATGCCCGTAATTTGATTTCAGGCGCCGGATTTAATCGGGGGACCATGGCGTTGTATATAACAGGTAGAATAATTGGTGGGCTGTCTGACTTCTCCAGTTCCAGTTCTAGTGATGTCCGATTTGCTCTTATTAAATTCGCCGTTAAAGTCACCTAAAACCTCAAAAAAATCTACACAAGTCCTTGGAAACGAAATTATCCTACGTGAAAGTAATTCAATTTACCTTCAACGGTACCCTGGATTCAGGCCCAATTTCGACTTTACATGGCTCGATGTTGAATTCCCTAGGCCACTGGGGTACTTGAGGCTTAGGTTTGTCAGTAACTGCGTAGTCAGTCAAAGTGATGCTGCTTATTTCCGGTCCGTCCGAGGATATCTTCACGGACGCACTTACGTCTACCACTGATTCATTAATCACCTCCAGTTCTAGAGTTTTTGAAACACCTGCAAGTATCGGTACAGTATTGTGATTTGGGCTACTTTAATATTCCTTATCTATTATTTGTCTGCTCGTAATAAAATATGTAATATCACGGTTTTAATATTCTTACCCAAACTAACCATCCCAAAGTCCAGACAAGGAATACTGAACATCAACGAAGGATAAATTACTTCTCCTCTGTAATCCAAAAACAAGAGATTAGCTTAGTCTTAAAAATCAATCTAATAGATATATAAAAAAATATTATAGTATAACTTACTTCAAATAAAGCTTCAAAACAACTTTGGTATCGCGAATGGAGAAGTTTACTTCTTCAAAATATGGTCCTTGGTTCGAATTGCAGAACGAAATAACAAAAACTTCCTTCTCTCCTGGACGTAAGCAATGCATTTCTGGAGAGCACGTGATTATACTTCCAAATAGAGTTTGTACTTCTTTGTACACTATTACGCCGTTAATATGTCCTATAAATAATTGCAACATTCATGCCAAATAACTCGTGTAGTTTAAATTTAGGTGTTACGTACAAAGCACATACCCTTGTTGATGGCGACAATTTCGTAATTGTAAACTTTATTAATGTAAACACAATCCATGTCGAGGGTTTCCAGATTTAAATGTATTTCAGGAGGCAGAGAAGTTCCAACAAGTTTTAAAGGAATGCGCTCGCTAACTCCATCGATATCCAAATATGCAATCGAGGTAAACTCTCCTATTTCTTTAGGATGAAACGTGATGGTTATTTCCGTCGCTTTGTTAGGCCACAGGTTCCCTTTCTGAAAATAGTTATATCGGTATAAATTATTTGACAATAAAATAAAGTAAGTATTTTAATAACAACAACGTATTACATACAACTGGTACTATAGAAAAATGCATGTTTTGAAATTGCAGTGACTCATCCGCTACAAGCGATTGTATTTCATCAAAGAAAATCCTCGTATAAACCCTCTCATGTTCGTCGCTGGTCAACACGTCGTACTGCACCAATTTAGTATCCTTTGCTGATTCACTGTCTTTTAAGTTGTAAAATATCGTGGCTAACTTTACTTTTTCTTCAAAATCTATAAATATCATATAATATTTTATAGTTTGTGTATTAAAGGACCTTGTTAAGAAAAATTGTACGGATTGAAAATATATTTGATTATATATATTTGACTGAAGATAAGATTGAATTAAGATATATTTTTCCAGGAATGTAGATTATTAATGAACTACATAAAGACACAATTAAAATCAAAAGTAGTCAAAAACGTTTGCTGACATTCGATCCGAAGTTTGCTGGACCTACCTACTCTGAACGTTGTTTTTTTTTTTTTGTAACAAACAGAATATTGTCAAAACAGTGACGATAAACATCTTGAGAACGTGACGATACCCTTAAACTATAATTTGAATGACCAATTGCGCTTTCATAGTAGTTTAAAACGTTGATCTTCTATGAAAGCGCAATGATCGCAATGCAGTCTCGTTTGTTGAGCGAAAGTCCCTGTTGTGTATGATCAACATTAGAGGATGATGCGGTAAACATGGAAAAATAGTTAAGTACATTTCCCATTTCCATAGCTGATAGTGACAACGCAATGTAGCAACATGTAGTGTTATGGAAACCCTTTAGTGTTATGGAAACTATTGGAGCCGTTACTTTATTCAAATAAAAAAATTACATTCATACCATAGTAAACGCAGTCATTTTTCATACACATGTACGAGAGCAGGTGGTGAGATTTGTTGATAATCTTGAATGTTTGCTGGCGCACCATCGTATTGTACGTGTCAAGGAATCTGACTACTTGCTTCTCCAGGTCTATATTAACTGTGTGTGTCGATCCCTTTACTTTAATATGGAAGTCTTCACCTAACGAAAAAACCAATTGGAAGTCATAAAAATAAGTTTATATATCAATTTACATCACTCTCTCTTGGATAGATTGTGGTAGAAGATTTGTGTAGATTTACCTGTTTCAAAAATGGCATGTAAAATTCCACTAGCTTCTCCTAGAATCATAGTTTTGAATCCTACTTTAATATCGGTTTTTTCATTCGGATTCAGATAAGCCGACTTTGGCTGTACAGAGAATGGACTAAAATTAAATAAAAATTATAGAAACCGTTAATAAAAAGAGCAGTTACGTGGTAATGTATTGTTTTTTATATTACAATACTTACCATCTGGACTTCAGAGTAAATCCAGACGGAATCATTCCAGTATTGTGAACTGTCATTAACACAAAGTTTTCAATTTTCAATGGAGTCTTTGGTATCACGACTTCATCCGGGAAATCAAAGACTGGACGGGGTCCCAATGCTATGAAAATAAATAAATAGGTAGATATTTCAATAAATTATTACTCGACTACTTAATTTCCTATCTAGAATATTCAAATTGGATCATAACGATCATAGGTGACTACGGACTTACCCGACCCGTCGCGGCATCCGGGCAGAACTTTAAAATTCTTAATATGAAATCATAGGACCTCAACACCTATCCGAATCAAACGCACCGTATCGCAGGAAAATTCTTGAAGAAATTGGAAGGTCACCGCGTTCGGTTCGGATTAGACCACGACAACTATAAATTATATACCTATTTGAATTTAAGTAAAACAAAACTTTACCTATAAACGGAACCACGTATTGATCCAAATCTGTATGAAATGATACTTTGTGCGTATAATCCTCGTACTGAACAGGTGTGAACGTCACAGCAAAGGTGATGCTGATTCCTGGTGCTAACCGAGACAACATCTGCCCTCCACAGAGTTTGATCGAGAATAATGAAGACTCCTTGCATACCATATTCAGGAATGTCGGCGCCTGAAAGTTTCCGATTCATTCATGATAATATTCACATCAATATCTCTTTGTATTGTACTATGGGCTTTATGTACCTTGCTGACATTCTTCACACTAAATTTAGCAACGATCTTATCATTTGGTTTGAAGTTTTGGAATACTATTATTTTTGGGGAAAATGATAGCACTAATTTACTAGGTTTGTTTCCAGAAGTAATAATATTATCCACGTCTATATTATTAAGATTTTGCAACCTTTGCTGTGTACTCATTTTCATTTCTTTCGCATACTGGGAAGGAATGATCTGGAATATAATAATTTTGTATTGTGAAAACAGGCTGTGAGACATTTTTATTTTTTTCTGTTTATTGATAAATGCTGACGGTGAGCTGAGGTACAAGACCAGCATCGATTTCATCATGCGCAGCATAAGGCCTGCTATTTAGCCAAGATTACTTTAAATCTTTAATTACCGCTTCTGACGAATCAACCAGTTTCTTTTTTGCAAGCAAATGGTAAAGCTCTGCCGTAAAATATCCATCCTGCTTAAATTTGTGCAGTAGTTCCATATTCTCATCCGATATACACTCAGATGAAATACCATTTGTTTACACACAAACGGTTGCTATGTGACTTTTGTCATTACGAAGCTTTCAAAAACTGCTAAAGAGGTTGGCTGCGCGCACCTGTTGTGAAATTAAAAAGGTTGATTATTGATGAGATCAATGTTGTAAAGGTGCTTCAGCGATGCGCTAATAGTAGCATGGCCGCGCCGCCGCGCTGCTAGAGAAACCGATTAAAATGTTTTTGCAAGGTATTTGACTTCAGCAAGAGGGCGCACTGGGATGAGTGCGGAAATAGCATCACATCGTAATTTTAGTAAAATCGGGGCAACGCGGCCGCAGACAGAAATAGAGACGGCGGCACACGCGTCTTCCCGCTGTCAATACCGTCCGGATAGGGTGCCCGATTAGCGGTTCCCGGCCTGGCTGAGCAGCCGTGCTCCTACGAGATCTTGAAGGCCTGGGAGACCATCTTTAGTTCGCGAGTGAAGTGCTAAAAGTGTGAAACAGGAAATGTGTGGTTGCATAATTCATTAACACGTTGAATATGTGGATTTAAATATCTAGTGTTGTCTGATAGTGTTATCCTCATAGGATTTCCCTACCGAGGTAAGCCATATTAAAATATTTAGTATACCTACTATATTGAATATATATTGTATACTAGACTGAACCCTTTATTCTTCAACCATCATCGTTTATCAACTAAGTACCTACATTGTTTTTTGCTCTATTTTTACTCTGAAGTAGCTCGTAATTGTGTTCAATAGTTTTGTATGTGAGAATTACCTAGGCGTACAAGTACTTCAAATTGTTAATGTATTATTGAGTACACTATGTGTAACAGTTTCGATATTTTGGGATATGAATAGCGAAATATGGGTCGAGGCGGCAACGCCCGCTCTATCCCGGTCACAGCAGCCGCTTGCACATGTTAATAATACTATTAGATAAATGAATTCCTTACTTTATTCAATTTCATACCCAAAGAACTTTATTGCGAAGGAATTCCTTTTTTGTCCGTATGAGATGTTTCAAGATGAAAAATACGATAAATAGTTCGATGTTCTAGATTTTTTAGGGGTTTTGCACTCATAAAATATAGCTATTGGTGACGCAAGCACGAACTGAAAACCAAAACAAAGCTACGGAAGTTATTAGTACACTCCATAGAGTGACGGGCAGTCACTCCACATTCAACTCATATCACGGCAGCGTGATCGTTTTATTAAAGTCAGCGTGTCAAAAAATTCTTGCCTTTGATGTCCTATACATCAAATGGTCCTGCGCGATAGCTTTAGTGACTCGATGTAATCGATATGCATTCAGTTTGCTGGAAATTTAGAACAAGCCGGATTGTTTAATGAGTCGATGGACCCTATTCCATCGAGTCATTGAACAATTTGGCTCAAAGAAATATCCGTCCACATTACTTTTTTTTATACGGAACTAGCTGCGCCCCGCGGTTTCACCCGCATAGTTCCCGTTCCCGTGGAGAATACGGGGATAAATTGATTTTATTTTTTCGTTAATTTTCCAATGTTTTTAATAGTTATTCTGCTATTCGGGACGGAAACAAATCCAACAAATCAAAAACCATGGCAATCGGTCCAGCCGTTCTCGAGTTATAAGTGTTGTAACAAACGCGACTTTCTTTTATATATATAGATTTCTTACAAATATCAAATAGTCATCCATACGTCATTACATAGCTGTCATTATACGTCAATTTTGTTATTCCAAGTCTGATTCTTTTTTGTTATACCACGTTTTATAGTGACTGACGTTACATGTCAAGTCACACGGGAATGATGTCGAACGGGATAAAAAGTATCCTATGTCCTTCTCCTGGCTCTAAACTACCTCCCTGCCAATTTTCAGCTAAATCGGTTCAGCCGTTCTTGAGTTATAAGTGAAGTAACTAACACGACTTTCTTTTATATATATAGATATGTGACGGAACGAGCTGAGGGCCCACCTGGTGGTAAGTGACGACCCCTGCCCATGACAACAGTAATGCGATTCAGTATAACATTTGGATCTTACACTGAGTTGCATTCATTCTGCTGAGTCCACCATCCGAGACGGGGGTGAGACATCTCATGCGCATGTGATTTCACCGGCACCCACACCCTTCCACCGGAACACAGTAATGCAAGCAATACTGCTTGGCGACAGATTCCCGTTGTGGAGGCAGTACCTCTCCGGACGAACTTCTACTGCTACTTTTGGTTGCTCCTTTAGCACCACCCAGGGTACGTGTAGGGCGTCAAAGGGAACACACCTACGGACGCGAGCAATTATACTGTAGTTTTATATAGCAGTCTCTTTGTCCACTGCAATAGACAAGTGAGAGTCAATAAGCTTCAATCTACAGTGGGGCCCAATCCGGATTAGTAGACTGGCCTTCGATCTTTGATTCCTCACGATATTTTCCTTCTTTGTTTAGAGAACATAATTTTTAAGTAGAATACTCATAGTGCACGCCTTAAAATCAGTAAGATATATTGCACGTCTGTTATTGGTACCAGCTACTTTCGAAATGAAAGCCTCACCATTTTGCAACCATCTTGTTATCAATTCGGCTGTTTTTTTTATGTCAAATCTCCGTCAATTATGAAACGATTTAATTATTTTTTTTTTATTTGAATGATTTTAGATTGGACCCATAAAGAGTATACCGATATGGATGTTTCTTTTGTAAAATGGAAGGGGGTAAGGGCGAGAAATAAGGGATGAAAGTATTGAAATCGGTTATTTTAAATTGTGTAAATCAGCCACATATTTAATTTTCTTTTCGTAGTCGATTTTTTTACAGTAAAATAAAACTCCGTCGTCGTATATCAACCGATATAAAAAAATATTTTATAGGATATCGGTCCATTTTTTTTCACCCGTAGTATACCGATCTCGCTACGGGCGAAGAGATAAGGAGGTTAAAGAATTGAAATCGGTTTTTTAAATCAGTAACTTATTTTCCTGTCTCATAAATATAGGCCTCCCGACAAATATAATACCTCTTTTATTCTACTAGCGAAATATTTGAAACTTGGAACGTATATTAAAATGAGAACATTATTTTTTCTTTAATATTATTAAGATCTGCCGTACATAATTTAAAAGCCTGCTTTTTGATTTCTGGCCGCGAGTCGTCTCTTCGATAATTTATCAATAAGTGGGCCCCACTGAAGCTTATTATCTAAACTTAATCCTAAGAACGTTGTAGTATCTACGAGATCCAACAGTTCTTTATCTACCTAGTAGTCTTCTATTTTTAATTCTTCTTTAATTTAAATTCTTGCACATGCCACCCTTTTCCTCTTAGTTTTTTTTTTTCACCGTTTTGAGACCGTGGTCTTGCTCAAATGTTTCAAGCGATTAATCAATTTGTCTTGTTGATTATTCATATTTATAAACATTGCATTTTTATTAAATATCACCTGGTAATCAGCGGCCAGGCAGTGGTACATTCGCGTTGCTTTGTTCCAGAGGAAGGGTGTGGGTGCCGGTGAAATACAGGCACTTAAGGCGTTACGGTGATGTAACGCCTTAAGTGCCTGTAATTTCAGTGAAGGCGCAATACACTTCGATTTAGGTTTCCTCATACTTCGGTAGTGGAGAACTTAAGTCGTATTGCTGTTGTCTATGGCCGGCGAAAATCACGGCCGTCAGCTCGTTCAAAAAAAAAACATGATTGCTGTTGTTCGCAGGTTTGAAAATACGTAATGGGGCTGTACACACACTGTCTAAAGATCTACACGCTGATTACTTAACTTGTATGACTGTGCTTACTTTTAAAATGCCTTAGCAAACCTCTGACAGAGCTTATTATAATTATACAGTTCATCTCACTACTTAGGTGATGCTGAAGGGACGTGGTCGGGCCACCGCTGGGGTGGCATCCCCGGCACCGGGACACCTCGGCGTGTGTTCAGCCGGGATGACATCACAACTGAACACGCGTCCTGGGCTAGCCCGCACTGGACAGGGGGGGGCGGTCCAACAGAGAGCACTGCCCGCCAAGCCTGAGCCGGACTACGAAGTCGTAGAGTTCCCTTCAGATCAGTACGTCAATGCTAAACTGCAGCCACCTCCACCACCACCACCTCGCCCGCCTACAGGTAACTCTAAACAATGTTTGAAACAATCTTTCATTCCCTTCCCACCCAGTTAATTGTTTCATTTTCCTTTGTATACTGACTTCAAAAAAAGGAGAAGGTTCTCAATTCGGATGGTTTTGGTTGTTAAATCAAAATAACTGGAAAAAATATGTCATCCAAATAAAAGAAATTGCGTATTTTGCTTACCTGTCACTTTTTTCTTCGGCCGTTGTATAACGATTTGGCTGTTAGGTAAAATGGTTGGGCGAGAAATAAAGCATGAAAATATTGAAGTTTTGATCTATTTATAAATCAGTCATAACTAAATAATTAGCCTAACTATGAACAATTGAAAAAATGAAAAATAGAAACAACCATCGTTCAAGACAATCCTTTCGAAATTAATTAATTTTACTCCTATTTACTTAACTGCACTATCTGCACGAGTAAAATTTTCATTTCAAGTCAGTATCTACCTCAATGTTATATCTTTGATCGACTTGTTAAAAGTAGCAAATTTTAGGTCACCCAGCGCAAGCGGGCGCTTCGTGCGGCCTGTGCGGCGGCGGCGGCGCGCGCGTGCGGTGCGCGGAGTGCGGCCGGCGCGCGCTGTGCGCCTCCTGCGACGACATGTACCATCGCCATCCGAAGCGCAGGCATCATCAACGTCAGGTACATGTGATTTACAGTCACCGTCTCCAAATCATCGACATTGTTTACGGTTGGCCTTAAGCCAATACAGTATTTGCCACCAATGCAATCGCGCGACACGGCGCCCGCGGCAGCGTGAATGCGATGCGTTTCGTGTTCATGTTTATTATCTGCTTCTTTTTCCATGTTATTTATGTGACGGAACGGCTGACGGTCTATCTGATATTAAGAACATGTTCCCACGTTTTGGCCGTGCCCTACCCCGCCAACCTCCTTCAGCAACTAATATTTAACGCGGCTGTCCACCTAACAAAGCAAATCCATTACATATAATGTCATTCGCAATTCCTGGCATCAATGTATACCAGGAATTGTGAACGACTACATTATGTATGTAATAAGAACTAAGGTAATTTTCGTGAGATGTATATAGCATATATATATATATGTTTATGTATGTATATAGCAGGTAAATCGTTAAATAATCACCAGGCAAAATTTTTGTATGCGATGAAATTATATTATGTAAATACTGAAAGGAGATATTTAATTCCATTAACAAAATAATGTATGTTGAAAATCTTTTCGTGATCAAATATATATCATAGATACTAATAAAATATCTGTAGTTAGACCGGTAAAATTTAGACAGGTATCGTAAAATCGGGAAGTCTGACAAACTGGAAAGACTAGACAGGAAGCGTGGGCGGGCTATGTCCTCCTTTGTCTACACACAACGCTATTAAGTAGCGATAGATAGTAAGTAAATGCTCGCATCTCATACAACGGTTTAACGTCACTTGCGTCTTAGAGCCTAGTATGTATGGCTCTAAGACGCAAGTGACGTTAAAGTTGCGCAGAAGAAGGGCTCAGTCTTCGCTATTAGTCAATGTATCTAAATTTGTCTTATCAGCCATCCGCTCATACAATACACAATATTGCCTGGCTGCGGGTATTCGTTCTTGACATCGATCTTGAGCCATATCGAAACAATAAAAAAAAAACACATTTATTATATTGCACGCGGAGGGCGCTGTACGCTGCTTGAGCAAAGTTGATCCACAGGCTCCAGGGCCTTATGTAATTTTCACCTTTTCAGAGCATTTTGCAAACCTGCTGATCAACATGTTACTCCTCACCGCCAGCGCCCTCCTCTCCCTCTCTACATCCATGTCATCCTTGAGGGTATCGGTGACCCAGTGACCAGACTATTAAAATTACCTATAGGTTTGGCTTACAATATTTAGGCAAATCTTCCTAAAAACGGGAGCCTCATCTCACCGCCACTCATATATCATCGTGTTGTGCTCGTCACTTTGAGACGCGAATGCAACAACTCATGCACTTTTATTTTATCCGGCACCCACGACTTTGTAAGTGCATTGCGTATTCTAATGGAAGTAAGTGCATGCCTAGTGTAGTTAACGGACACAAGGAACACAGAAGCCAGTTAATTCGATTTTTAAATCAATCCATTATTCATCTCTCTAAACCTAACTAAACCGTATAAGAGACCAAAATCGGCGCTTAAAAATTGTGATAATGATTTGTTTGTTACGTAATTTATATGTATAGCTATTGATTCATCAAGCATTGCAACACGAACGTCGTTTAAATAATTTACAATGCATTTCCTCGCGGTGTATTATTTACTTAAATTTGGATACGTGCCAGATATCTTACATTAAAAGTGAATACAGATGTTTGCTACCTCATTTACGGAATAACAGATAGTATTCATCTTTATCTCGATTGAATACGACTATAGGGTGCTCTATGTTCAATATCATGACTAAAATTAATCACTAATTTTATTTCGGTATCCATTTCGATATACATAAGTACTAAGTACACGTATGTACTTTTCAGGCTCTATCACTATCGCAGCTTGGCGAAGACAGACCTCCACTTCCGCCAAAAGGAACACCTCCAGTGCCCCCACCAAGGAGACATAAGGTACATAGAATTTCAGTTCAAGTTCCGTTCAAGTACACAGTTTGTTCTTATTAAAAGGTTTTGTTTTTCAGCTGAGTGCCAGTCCAATGCCTACAGTGCAGACTATACCAGACCAACGTCGCGCCACTCTTGGGCATGCTCATGCTGCAATCGGCATGCGAGCTTCAGCATCACCAACTATGAACCAATCCCACCAGCCCATGCTCGTTCAAACGAAGATAGTGTCCAATGCTAGCCAACTCGGTAGCATACCGTTTCTACCGACAACAATGCCGCATCAACATGCAGTGCCAGTGCATATGCAACAGAATGCCAATACTCTTGGTCAGATGAACGCACGCTGGAGTGGTCCTCGAGGGTCTCTGCAAGGATTCAATGTGCCACAAGTGGTAAGAAGTAAATCTTACCAGTTAGTAAAAAAAAAACTTATTCTAATTATTAACTCCATTGTGATCTTTGTTGTAATCTTGTAATCTTTGTTGTAACAAATAAGAAATTTGCTTCGTCTGTTATGCTCGCAGGGGCGCATATAGTGTAAGATGTTACACTAGATGCGCCCCCTAGTGTTACCCGCGTTTTGCCATCTTACGGGAACACTTAATTTTTTAGGGAAAATGTAGCCTATGTGATAATCCAGGTCAAATTTCATAGAAGTCCACTGAGTCATTAAGGCGTGAATGACTAACAAACACACACTATCGCTTTTATAATATGAGTGTGATTAATGACTAAGGAAAAATGTCAGCAGGAGCCATGGGAGAATCCACAAGCCATTCCACCAAGCCAGTGGGGTCGCCCGATGCGTCGCGGCGCCTCAACGCTCGAGCTGGGAGGCGGCGCAGCCTGCGCGGGCTGTGTCCAATGTGCGACGCCCACTTGGCGATATGGGAGCTGTGCCACTCTTGACCAGCCTTGGAACGGTGGCTGGCCAGTGCCGCAGCAATGCTGTACTCCGCAACAAGCACCCCATGACCATTTCCATATGCACCAACATCAACCGATGACGCCACAACCTTACCGCAGAGGTACCGAACTAGATTCAATGATTATTACTCGTTTGTTACCTTTTTGCCTTATGATATGTAAATTGCCCTTTGAACTAGGATAGAGTCAACTCTGAGTATTAGTAACCGGTAGTCTAGCTTATTGGTACAGGCATAACATAATGTTAACAGTAACTTAACAATAATGTTAACAAATGAATCCGACTGTAATTTGACATATCTGAGTGCATATAATGTGCCTAAGAAGTTCTATTGATACATTATAAATGTGCACGAATATGTTACTCGTGCGTGTCCTCAATTTTTTGACATACCTACTTGTGATCTAATGTAATAAATTAAGTTTGAATGTGCATGTGTTCCAGTCAGTAACTTATAGAAATTTCGAAAACCTAAATTTAGGTAAGATACCGAAATATTAACTTTTCCAAGAAGTTTCAAGTTTCAAATATTCTATCAAACGTGATTCTGTTTAATCGCAGATACACTTTACGTATTGTTTCCCATAAACTCTACCTATTTTTAGAATATCGCTCCCATTATTAATATCTCAACATATTGACAGTACTATAGTTGTGTGCGCATGCTAGGAGTAACTATTAATTAAACTGTGGCACGATGAAAACTCAAACCAACATGACAGTAAAGGCATCTGCAGATCGATACCTTTGTTGTGCTTCACCCCAAACCTAATTGATCAATATTTCGCCATCTTGCTGTGCAAGTTAATCGCTATCGTTCTTTTTAGGCTTTTAAGTATAGATATTTCATATGTGTTTTTTTTTCATGTCCAGCGGACAATCGCGGGATATCCCGCGCGGCATCCCGCACTGGGTCCCGGGCGGCGTCCCCCGCCCTGAGCGTGCGGTCGCGAGCTTCTCGCCGTACCAAACATCGTACTCCTTCGCCGCCCCTACCATCCAGCGACGCCGACTCTGAAAGTGAGAGTGAAAGCGAACCTGCCCCCAAGCCTCAAAACTCGCGAGGCACCCGCTCAAACTCAAGATCTGAGCATCCGAACTCACGGCCCGAGCGCCCAAACTCGCGGACAGAGCAGCCGAGCTCAAGAAACGAGCGTACGAGCTCAAGAAATGAGCGCCGCAGCTCAGGAAATGAGCACCGAAACTCAGGAAATGAACGTCCGAGCTCAAGAAATGAGCGTCCCGGCTCAAGAAATGAGCATCAAAATTCACAGTCTGACGTAGAAGATGGATTAGGCCCTGCGCCTCCGCCCCCCGCCGCGTCCTGGCAATGCGAGCATTGCACGTATGTCAACGAAGCGGGCGTTCGCGTCTGTGTGATATGCTGCCGGACGCCCACCGCAGCCCCGAAGGTCGTCGACGAAGTGGCCAGTAATTTTGAGCGACTAAAGATTAGTTCGAGCCGCCCCGCGTCGGTCTCCCCGGAAAAAGTTGAACCTATAAGAGTTGAGAAAGGTAAGTGTTTTGGTAAACAGTAAAATTAATCTGATTAAAAAGCAATCTACAATAAGTAATGTTATTACAGTTTCAGAAAGAACAAACGCCTCCATAAAAAGGGAGCGCACCTCTACTGGTTGCGGGCCATCTCCTCCACGAGATGATAAAACTAATAAATCAACAACACAACGACTGGTCACGCCGATACGAGAACAAAACGGAAGCAGTAACGAGCGGCAGCATTTGCGACATGACATGGCAGTGGGGCCCTCACCTCCGAGGGAATTACGCCCCGTTAATAAAAATGAAAGCCCTCAACGAGAACCAACAAGAGCTTCGCCTTATGACCTAAAAAAAGTTGAAACTCTGCAATGTCATAGTATTTCAGTCGGTCCATCCCCTCCCCGAGATAAAATACGACAAGAATCTAATGTTACCGGTCAAAAAAAGTTCGTTGGGACGTCGCCCCCGCGCGACGTCCATCCGGAAAGCCATCCTTTCTCAATAAGTGGAAAAACTAATGTCTCCAATACTGGAACTTCACCGCCCCCTCAAAGCATATCCACTCAGGTAAATACAATTTGGAATTATTATGCTTTTTGGTCAGTTTGAAATTTATATCTTTGCCACATGTATAAATCGACCGTTTTTTTTTGTGTTATGAGGAAAAACATGGAATATGATGACTTTTTTGTATTTGCTCCGGAGCGGGTTGCCAATCTTCGCAATATACTGAAATGTAGCTTATTCTATTATTTTTCACACCGTAGTTCAACCAATTAGGCACTTAGATATAATATTATGTTTTATATTGTATCTTAATTTTACCTCTACCTTCGGTATCGGGTGAATTTGTGATGGAAAAGCCAGGAGAGATTTAAATATAAATTTTCCTGATGATATGAAAAGGGATAATATTTAGTACAGCTCCGTTAAACTTTCAATAAATTAGTAAATACTCAACAATAGAATCCATACGTAGCGCTGACCCTTGACTTATCTTCAGGAGCATTGACTCTAGATGTAGACCTGTCGAAACCATCACCACAACAAGTTTAGCGGAGGTGCGCTAAATGTTGCTCCTTCTCAGATCATCTTACCATGGACTTCCACAAAGTAACGAATGAATCCATCAATTAGATATTGTCCTTTTTGATCTAACAGACATACGAAGACCCAAATACTTACGAACGTGAACGGGCCCCTTCTGTGGCACGATCACGACCACGACGCAGATTCCGGGACGACAGACGTGAACGTTCCCGCAGTAGGCACTCTCTGTCCAGCGATACTCGGGTAAGTGTTGTTCCTAATACCTCTTGTGACATGAAGATCACCGAGTAAAAAACATGCACAATACATCCGAATTGAAAACCTCCTTTTTTTGAAGTCAGTTAAATATGACTCAATATGACGTTAATAAACAATTCTTTAGTTAATTTGATTACGTCGAAACCAAAGCATAGCCTTCTCCATAGCTCGCTAAACGATTTTGACTTTGACTTTTGACATTAATTTACATTTACATTTAAACGCTTTACCAGGAGAACTAAAACTAACTAGCTTGCCTCAAAGGAATTGATCACAACACCCCAGACAGACAAAGACAGCTGTTAAACTTCTACCACTTTTCGTTATAGTCGGAGATTAAAACGAATCTGTGCCCGATTTTACAGGAAAGTGAAAGAAGCGTGCGCACGACGGGGGCCTGGGAGTGGCGTGAGCGAGACAGCAGTCCTGTGACAGCGGAAGAGTGGGGAGGGAAGCTGGCACGCAGAGCATCGCATCTCGACTTGCGGCGACGTGACGTCAGACCGCGACGCACCAGCCTCTACGGCTCAGAGGTAATGTGTCGGTGGCACGGTGTAGTGTTGCGAAGTCACCGACCGTTGGCAATTTGACAAGCCAGACCCGCATGGACCACGAGTTTTCATCACCAGTTCATATAATTTTTATCGAACCGCCGTCTCTCACGTGAATCAAACTACTAATATACTTTTAAACTTGTTAATGTACAGGCCCCATCCCCTGAGCCTCCTAGCGGCGGTCGTGCCATTTCCATGGAGGTGCTGTCAGGCGTAGGACGTAACGCCGAGCGCGGTCTCGAACTGGCACGCCTTCTCGCAGAAGCCGAGCGTCTTGGATACTCTGCTGCTGAGGTAAGTTTGCATATCAGCCCCTAACCTTCCCACTGCAGGCACTCTAGCCAAGTGAAAGGTGGAATTTGACCACGGAAGCCCGTTCTGGAGTGGAAAACATCACATGTCTTCCATTTATTATTTCAGGTGCAAGTGGGTTTGGCGCAATCACCGAGCGCGCCGCTGACGTGGCTGCGGTCCCGATGGGCAGGCCTGGTGGGCGCGGTACAGGGCGCTACGGCCTGGCTCGCACCCGGCGCGCCGCTCTCCGAGCCCGAGGCACGCGCGGCGCTCGCGCGACACCGAGGCTCCGTGTGGCCTGCCGTCACCGAATGCGTTGACACACTGCGGCGACAGGTCAGTGCGGCTACACATCATGCCGGAGTACGACGAACCGTTTCGGCCACCAACCAAGGCTTGACCATAAGCCCCACCAAGGGAGTACCTACCCCTTAGTGGTGCTGTAAAGATTTAAAAGGTTATCGTCTATACACGGCGGCTGCAGTGTAGACTTCCGTATTGATTAGTTGCGTGTTGTTTGCAGACGGTCAGCGGCGGCGGCGGCAGCGTGAGCTCAGCGAGTCTGGTGCGCGGGCGCGTGTGGGGCTCCCCGGCTGGCGCGGACGACGAGTCGGCTCCACGCGCGCGCGGTATGCCCCCCCGCACCCGCACCCGCTTGCCCTAGCCCCGCGCGCCCCACCTCAACCTTGCCTTTACGTTTCAGAAGATAGCTCAGATGAGTATGATGCGCCGCCACCTGAGGACGATTGGTACCCGCCGATAGACGACGGCTACGACTTGAATCCGTCACCAGATCTGTGGAGCGAACCCGCACCCCTCGTTCCGACGGATGACGTCGCGTTGAAACTCCGCTCGCTCCTCCTCCGGGCCGGCATTCCGGCCATCGATGAAAACCTACTCCTCAAAGGATTGCTCGCCGACGCCCAAACGAAACTGGTGCCGGAGCCAATCGCACTCGGTAAAATGGATTTCATCCAGTCGGAGAATGATTTCATTGATGCGTACAACGCTTTGACGAGAGCGAGTCCGCTGCCCAATATAAGCAAAGCCCCGGAAACCGAGATAATCAACACGGAATCTGTAGCTAAAGAGCAATATATCAAAATGAAAGATGAAACGCAAAGGCTGAGCGCAAAAGAAACGAATAAACTTAGTCATAAATCATCGCATAATCATCACAAACATAAACATCATGTACAAAAACACCGTGCTCGAGAAGACACCGTTCTCGGACGAGAAGAGAATCAAGAAATTCGATTGCCCGAAATAGAACCTCCAAATGCAATTAAACAAAGCCAAAGTTCTCCGTTAAAAAACGACACAAATGTACCTGATCAAATTGCTCAGATTATAAAACATGCTATTTCACGAGAAATAGAAAATCTTCAAATGAAGGAAATCGAAATTAATCCCTCAAATCAGATATCCACTCCATCACAACCAGCTCCAAAAACCTCTATAAACCAAAAAAATGAAGAGGATATCGCAGATCCATCAAACATTCAAAGTATAAGATATACTGATGAGAAAACAAGTAACCTCAATGAAATAGTAGATAACACGCAAAAACTAATTCAACAAATGAAAGAAGAAATTAATTCAGACATACATTCCCTTGATGATGGACATTCGCAATCATCACTGAGTGACCACGATACGAGTTCTCATGATGAGCAAGAATCTAGTTATAGCGAATCAGAAGAAGAAACTAACCACACAACAGTGACGTCAGATGAAAAGGAAATAACTAGTAGTAGCAGTGAAGAGAAGCTAGATGATTTTAATGATAATGAAGCACTGAAGAGTAGTTCGGCATTTATAAATAGAACTAGCTCAGAGGATAATGAACAATTTGAAGAAGCATTAGACAATTTAGATAATCAAATTGAAGACGTCAAACACGCTAATATTGAAATGTTAGATTCGATAGCTCGAAGTTTGCAGGAAGAACATACAATATCTGTAGAAAAAAATGAACCAAAGAAATATTTGAATCAAGATATATCAATAACAATAAATAGCCCGAAAGAAAGTAATTTGAAAAGAGAAGATTCAAATAATAATCTGTTCATAGCCGTCAATTCATTTGAAGAAATTTATGAAGAACTTAATACTTCAAAAGTTAATAAAATACCTATACCTTCAGCTTCCGTTATCAAAACTTTAAAGAAAAGCGAACCAATCGATAGTATTACGGTTCCACTTAAAAAAACATACACTAAACTTGCGATTAATGAATCAATATTTCAAGCTGTAAGCCCAACAAAAATCGTTATACAGAAAAACACGGAACCTACTTATAATGCGGTCATAGAAAACATAGAAATTAATGTTAATAATAGTCCTATTGAAACTGCTACTGAGGTTATTCACGATGATATTGATGATGATAACGAAACGACTAAAATTGATTCTCAACAAACTTTTGATTCCGAACACGTAAGTGATTTAAATCTCAGCTCATCAGTAGAAATAAAAGAAGCAGAAGTAGTAACAAATAGTAATATTAATATAGATGAAACCAAATCTGAGAGCATTAATATAGCAACAGAGCAAAATTCTACCACTAATGACCAAAAGAGTAACAACGTGGCCCAAAATTCAAGTGAAAATAAAAGTGTGAAATCTATTCAAAACGGGTTTATAAAACAGGGTACACCTGAGAAAACAATGGAAAATCTTACAATTGATACCTATAGTAACAAAAGTTCTACTGCATCTAAATCAAGCATACCTAAACCCATCAGACAAGCCCCAAATAATAAGCCAAAGAACGAGAAACTGACCCCAAAGCTATTAGTTTCTAAAGTACCTGTGCGACGAGGCTCATTAAAACAGAACCACGCGCCTGCTCCTCCGAAATCCCACTTTGGTAACTTGCAGAGTGGACTCGTTAAACAGCTGCAATCCAAAATTTTCAACTCCAAACCGGTGAAGCCACAAGTGACGGAAATTGAAGTGAGACCATCTACGAGTAAGGCTACGTTGATGAAGAAAGGCCCGGCGCCTCAACCACCAAGAAATTTAGACCAGGGACAATCAACGCCTCCGAAAACTTCACCGCCCAAGGAAAAAAGAGACAATTACTTCCGCGAGACATGTCGCACTGAAGACGAATGGACCGAGAGCGACTCTGATGAATCCCAAATTTTAAAGCAAACTTTTAATGAAGAGGAGCAGCCTTCACCACCGTCGCCCCCACCACCGATCACCTTACGCCGAGTCTCTGGAAACATCATCGATTTGGCAAGAGTTCAGCTCCCGGATGGATCACCGGAGGTATGCAATATCCTGTTATAATACTTTTTAAATAATTACTTAATTAGCTATTTTGATTACGAAAACGCGAAATCAATTTATACACAGATAATAAACTGATTGATGGAAGTGAACACTAAACAGTAAAACTTTAGTGTTTTAATATCAGTAAAAGTTCGATTTAATGCAAACTGTTACCTAACTATTAACTAAAGTACCTAACAATTTTTTAGCTTCTTGGTCTGTCGGAACATGAAAGGCTATAAATATTTTAACAAGTTATTATTCTCCACAGAGGCAAGCACGCATGCTGCTAGCCGAAGGTGCAACCGAGACGTGGGAGCAGGCACACTTGGCCGTAGAACTAGTGTCACGCGGCGCAGAACTGCCAGCGGCTTTGCTCGCTGCGCTCGAGTGCGCCGACCTGCCGGCCGCGCTCACCTACCTTCATCAAGACTGCGAGCTCTGCGCGTCCCGACTACCCGAACATGAAGTAAGAATACAATAGAAGAACATAAAATTAGACGCGCTTATACGCAGCGCTGGTAAAGCAGGAACGGTAGTTCAATTCTTGTGATAACTCGCTTTCACATTAAACATTCTATAATCATGTCTGTACCAGTCTATAAAGATGCCAGATTTTCATCAATATAATCTTAGCTATTTTGTTCTACAGATGGTGTCGATGTTACGCTGCACTCACCGATGTTGCCGCGAGTGCGCTCGCCTGTACTTCACGGTGCAGATCACCGAGAGGAGTATCGCAGATTGCGTGTGCCCGTTCTGTAAGATGCCTGAGCTAGAAACACTCCCGGAAGACGCTTGGCTCGAATACTTCTCGCATTTGGACATACAGTTGAAAATGCTGCTTGAAAGTGACGTCCATGAACTGTTCCAGAGAAAGGTAAGATAACTACGCCCTCTTTCTTCTTATCTGAACTCGAGCGTTATAAACTGATATTACCAGCTTTCATTGACTCTGTTTTTCTGTTACAGTTACGAGACCGAACACTGGCCATGGATCCCAATTTCAGATGGTGCATGGAATGTTCTTCTGGGTTTTTTGTCCATCCGAAACACAAAAAGTTGCGTTGTCCAGAATGTCGTTCTGTAAGCTGCGCTTCTTGTAGAAAGCCGGTAATATAATAATTTATCATTGAATTGTTACAGGGTCATCCCTTTAACAATCTTCTTCTTCTGCACATTGTACAAAAATCACATTTGAATTTTCTTTCAGTGGAATTCAAATCATGAAGGATTGTCTTGCGAGCAGTATGCCGCTTGGCTGGCAGACAACGATCCTGAGATTTCCGTAGCTGCGGTACAACAGCACTTGCGAGAAAACGGATTGGAATGTCCACGGTGCCATTTCAAATACTCACTATCCAGGCAAGGAAATTATGCATACTGAAACATTAGATTAAACTGACGATTAGATATGCAGTGCTCTTTAAAATGTTGATTCTATTTACAGATATTTTTAAACAGTTGATTTTTTTAGGGGTGGTTGTATGCATTTTACATGTACCCAATGCAAATACGAGTTTTGCTATGGATGCGGAAAACCCTTCACAATGGGTGCGCGCTGCGGCTTGAGCGAATACTGCGCCAAACTCGGCCTGCACGCCCATCACCCTCGTAACTGTTTGTTCTATCTGCGAGACAAAGAGCCCCATGAACTGCAAACATTGTTACAGGTAATACTGATTCATGATCGTAACATACACGTTACCAATTGCAAATGTCACTATAATCGGTACATAAACAATTTAAAATTGACTCAGGCACGTATGTAGGTATGTACCTTATAAAGCCTAGCATCAAAAGCGCAAGAAATTCAAGTGCTAAAAGAATCAACAGATTCCTCAAGCAAGCAATAATTACTCTGTTACAATTTTTACTTTGCCGAACTAAAATCAAACAAATTGTGATTTTAATTTCAGATGAACAACGTAACATACGAAATTAATGCCGCTGAGGGCACAAACGGTCGCTGTCCTATACCGTTGCAGCGCGAAACCCCTGCCGGACTCGTCGACGGCATTTGTGGAAGCGAAGCTCCGCCAAAACATGCTGGTCTTTGCAAGTAAGGATTTTATCAACTATTAGCTTTATTCGCGTAGGTAGTTAGTATTTTCATAGGTAACTACTGTTAAGTTTATAAAGACTTTTGCCCAACAAAAAGACGTGGTCACTTATTTTACTAATCATTTGATGCGTAAGCCAACATCATGGTCAATTGTGAATAATTGTTGGTTTTCTCCATAATATGGTATCGTTTGTACCGGGACAACGCCACGCCGCACCGTAGTTTGTGATTGGTCGTAGGTGCAGTTTAGTTTTCAGGCATGGGCAGAGATTAGTAATAGACGCGAGTCGCAGCGAGCATTAGTAAAGGGAGGTTCGTTTGTATCGTGAGTAGGACGGGCGGCGGTGAGTGCGCGTGTGTTTGCAGGAACCACTACCTGGAGTACCTGACGCGGCTGGTGCGCGCGCACAAGTCGGACCCGCTGCCTATCCTGGGGGTCGACGACCTCGAGACGCTGGTGCGACGCGCCGGCCTGCGCCCACCGCCGCGGCCCTACGGCTCCCTCGAGGGGCTCTACCGTCGCGCGCTCACGGAGGTACTGCTGTTTGCTTCCAGGACGCACTACGTGGAGTATCTGGCGGGTTTGGCGCGCGGCTTGGACCCCATTCCCATCATGGACGTGCCCGAGCTGGTCGCGGAACTGCGTCGCCGTGCGCTGCCGCTGCCCGAACGCGGACCTTGGGACACTGATCCTATCTATGCGGGGATGTGTGCAGAGGTACCTACCTGGAGGCATTAACTTACTCTAAGTATTCACCAGTTACCACGCTACTTGACCGTATTTACATCCTCCTCCTTGATCCTAGAAGAGAAAGACAGGCAACTCTTAACATGCAAATTTGTGGGGAAAACTAAATCTGAATTAATGATCCATACGAATTTTCCGTTTCGGACATGCCGTTCCTTGCAGTATAGCATTTTATCGATTGTGATATTGAACACATGTATTTTTGAAGCAAAAAATTCTCCTTGATGCGTCAGCGACTTTCGGATTGTAAGCCTGTCCTTATCACGTCACGCGGTCTCCAAGCCCTCACAACGCGACGCTACTTTAAAAAAAACCATTTGTTAACCTATAAACTATACACATTATATACAAATAAAAAACAATTACAGCACTTAATAAATAATATAATATTATATTATAAATGCGAAAGTGAGTTTATTTGTTACGCTTTCACGCCTAAACCACAACTAAATCACTTGAACATTCAAGTGCTTTTTGTTTAAGTTTTTTGTTATGCACATAAAAAACGAGACGTACTCAAATAGGATGTTATTTTCTACGGGACTTCCGAGGTGGCCTTAAAAAATTATAAAGTAATCCATTCTTAGGGGCGTAAAATAAGTGATGTATTAAGTCGATTTCTAACCATTTATTGCATTTCTAAGTTATTTTATTACCACGTCTACACTACACTCACACTATAGGTCAATGCCACCATTATTTAAGCCAAAGTATTTTTTGTACGCTTACTCACCTTTGCACTAGAACTCCCCGAGTCACACACAAACAGATACCTCAGACAAACCACTCATCAAATTGTGAACTCTCCTTGTAGGTTTGTAATCTGTAGTGAATATTTAATACTGATTAATACTAAATGTAATACTGTTGTTTCAGATCGTCAGAGAAAAGATACCTTTGGATTAATCATTACGGAGTGAAAAATAATATTCAAGATGAGGTTGCAATAATGATTATTTTTAGAATGAGCAGATTAAGTATGGGGTATACTCGAAGTCATAAAACATTTTATAGATACTTATTCAACATCATATTACTCACACTGTGTAAGCACATGGAGGCAAACTTCCTTAGTTACATTAACTAGTCGACATAATGTATTAGGCAGACATAATATGAAATGTTAGTATTAGCAAAAATGTAAGAAAAATAATATAACTGTAAATTGAAATCACATAATAAACTATTAAACGCTTAAATATAGTTTTTATTAACCTATGACTGAAGCGACCATATTTCGCTGATGGGAAACCCTTTGAATTTAGACTTGAATCATTTGTTGGGTTTGTGTTTAGGACTTAGCTTAATCGTAAAAATTATACTAAAAAAATATTATAGCGCAATAAAATATTGTATTTGTGTAGTGATTACACTCATTTAGTTAATCACTATTGCAGAATTCATTGTATTGCTTTATATCAATAATAAAACAGCATTAATTTTGACAGAGATAGCTCCCTTAGGAGTCACGAAATGTGTTCAGTTTAGGCAAGCTTGTCACCGTCTAGCGAAATGTTGATTCATATGAGTTTTGTCTCGCTGTATGTAATGCCTGTTGGATTTGATGCGGCTCTCCAGAGAGTCGGGAAGCGCGCGAGCCTCGTTGTTCAAAGAGCGAGGAAGACGTGCGGTTTCGGCGGCCGCGTCTTCTGCCCGCTGTTTGGCCACTCGCCGGCCACGCTCCACTTCGCGCTCCTGTCCAGCAGCTGCCATTTCAGCCAGTTTTGCAGCTCGCTCTGCCTCACTCATGCCTTGCTTTCTCTCTCTTTGGTCACTTTCAAATTGCTTCCCTGACTTATATCCTTCTCTCCTATCTCTGTCGTCAGGCAAATCACGATGTTTAGGCCTAATATCCGAATCGTGTTTACTCCTTTCTGAATCTCTTTTACTTTTCTTGTATTTGATTTCGCCATCACTACTGTCATAGGAGTTACTACGCCGTTTACGATCTGAGACATTGTCTTTTTGATTTCTGATACTTGAGGAATCTTTATTATCATTATAATAACCAGATCTTTCTGTTCTGTAGTCAACATTATAGTCTCTGTTTTTAATTTTTTTTAAATCAGATGTGTTTGATCTCTCAGAGTGCCTAACACTGTTGGCTGGGTCAATATTTCTGTAATCTTTATGACTCTGTTCACGTTCATACCTATCCTCAGAAGGTTTTTCCTTTATTCTAGTATAACTATCATTTGAATCTGACTGAGAATCCACATCAGATTTCTTCTTTTTACATTTCTTTGATTTTTTCTTACTTCTCTCTTGCTTTTTCTTTTTCTTTTTTTTCTTTGTCTTTTCATCACTAGACTGTGATTTCTCTGATGATGAATCATTGGAGTTTAATAAGCTGCTTAGATCTATGCCCTTCTCACCTCCTAAGGCATTTAATTTGGCCGCAAGTATGTGATCAAGGTCTTTATCTTTCTTATTTGACTTTTTCTTTTTCTTCTGTTTACTTTGCTTTTGTTCCTGAAAATATTAATTTAAGGTAATCATGTAAATTATTAGTAATAATAATTAGGAATATCACATGTAAATAAAATTTTATACTGTTAAACGAGCCTAAGACAGCTAAATAAGGAATAAATAAGTAAATATTCCATATTCCACACAGCACCTTCTAGTCCCAAGCAACATACCTGTTCACTCCTCAGAAGGTCTGCAAGCCGCTTCCTCTGTAAAGGGTTGTTCAATAAAGCAGCACGGGCTGCCCGCTCCCTTTCCTTGACCAGCAATAGAGGATCCTCTCTCATCTTCCTTGCTAAGTCCACCTGTGTGTCATCTAATGTTTTTGTCATGCTAGATCCAATCACTCGTCGAGATACTGCCGGTATGGCATTGAGCTGTGAGCTCCCCGATTGTTCAGTTTTCCCAATTTCTTTCCCCAACAGGTAATCTTCATGCTGAACTTGTTTATCTGGTTTCTGGAATTAATACAGTACTTTATACTTAATAATTTTATGACTTTAATGCAACCTAATATTCATGTTTTCTTTTGATTTAGAATCGCTCTTACCCAGAAGATGCCTAATGACATTACATTTACAGAGTTATATTTTATGAATTAGGAAACACTGAATTTGGATAGTGCTATGTTTTTATATATGAGATATTTCAACAACAAGAGGATGGTATGACTCCCACTATCTTGAAGATCTGAGGCAGGAGTGCAGGGGACTAATGCATAAAACTATTCAACACATTCACCAACGAATATTTGGTATTAAAGGAGGCAAGTTACTACTTGTCTGTGTTCCAGATTTTTTATCCTTAACAATTAGATTAATATCAACCTAGTATTAACTGGTTACATCTGGCCATAAAACTACCTTATACAACTGAGGTCCTCCTGGCCTGTATGAATGTTTGGTCAGTGTAAAAAGACCCAACATCATAGTAATTAATTATCTCTGTGTTCAATTTAGTCTAAAGCAGTTATTGCTATTTAGCTGAGCCCACCCAAAAATGTATGTTCATACACTACCATACTTTTTTAACCTAAACTAACACATCCCGCAAAATTGAAATATTCTACAAAACTATGTTTTGTTTAATAGGGCATTTTAGCTACATATGCAAACAAATGTTGTTTGATAGCTGATTATCAAATTGACAATCAAGACAGGACAACAACTGTTGGGTCAGCTAGCCTAAAAAAGCAAGCTATTGTCTGGTATAACTTCAATTTGTTTTAGTGAAACGAAAAGAACCAACACAATTCAGAATTGACATCCACTGTGGATGTCAATCCGAATCGCAAGCGGTCGGATTCTTACGCCTAGACCTAAGGTATTATATAGAATGGCCTATTTACATCATACATCCAATGCAATCGATTGTCGGCCGCTTGGTGGGCCCCGCCTTCCCCTCCGCCAGTCCCAAAGTTTCGCTGCGCCATCTCATTAAGCTGCGAACGGTCATGTTCCTGTTCTCGTTCCCTCTGCAACTCGATTATCCGCTTCTTCTCCTCCGCCGCGGCCTGTTCCGCTTTCCAAACGCGTTCTTGATTCTTTAATGTGCTTGGATGCCATGACTTCTTAGTATTCTGCAAGATAAGTGTCGATTATTAGATTGATACACCTAAACGAGGTCTTACCCATTACAATATCCATTTCAACGAGCTCCTTACCAAATCCCCTCCGCCCATTTCTATTTCTCATATATCTTATAAATTAAAAAATTATATTAGTTTCTAAATATTATAATTGCAGCAAATTAAAAGAATTAGGATTTAAAATAAACAGTGTGATTTACTGTAAAGATTTTCCAGTTTGGTTTTTCACAGATAACATAGTTTTAGTTGTTTTAGTGACCAGTGTTGCCAAACTGTTATCAGGTTTTTGGGAACAATGGAATTAAAAAATATTTGTACTCGGGATAAACTGCTAATAATTTATTCTTATAGCTCCCATCTCACTCTTTTTTACGTTTATTATAAAACCTTATTTTAAGATTATTTTCTATATTTTGTTGAATATTTTCTAATTCATGTCAAATTTGTTTCACACAAAATGTGTCTAGTTGTATTTTATTTAGTGCATGCTTTGGTCACCTGTAATTGAGGGAGCACATTGACCAAAAATTTGTAAATATATTTTGTAAGACTGTGTATCCTTTGTTGGTGATCCAATAAATAAATAAATAAATAAATCCTTATTTGCTACGATGCTAAGTTTATAAGGATATTCTATGTCGTAGATCGCAACGCGCTACTGTACGCTTGACACATTTTAAATTTTAGGTTTGCTTATTTATTTAAGTATGTAAAATTGAAGCAGCTAAAGTAATGAGAGACAGGCTTCACTATCTTTTGATTTATAATATATAGAATCTGGGTGAACTGAGTGCGAATTAAATTAGTAATCTGTAAAATCGGTTTACGGATGATAATTTTACGTGATAATGCGTCACAAGCCGAACGCTTAGACCGATCGTGCTTCTCTATCGATTTAAAAGACGTTATCGTGTGAAAAACCCGCGAGATGCTTGGTATTTTTTAGTTAAACATGTTGTAAAAAGTTGCGTTAAAAAGTTGTATTTACAAGAAATACAATTAAAGGGGTAAATTTAAATAGCATAATCTTAAGTAAACACAAATAGAAAATCGATTTGGGCAGCTCTAAAAATATTGTTGTATCTTATCATATGCGGAATGGACGAATGCCTTTAGGTATAGCTTTACGGTTACCTTGAACCTTGGCTCTTAATTTCACCTTATATCTTAAGCATAATTAAGTAAGTTAATCTGGCAACCCTATTTAAGGTTTTTTTTTTAACGTTAACATGACTGACGTCTGACTCTATCTTCTATCCTATCCCGGATAGCACTGCGTAAGGAATTAAACTAAATCTACTATAAATATAAAACTAAACCTACGAATAGGTTCAATCAAAGGTAGTACGAAAGAACTCTGTGGCACCGATAGCAAAGATACCAGAACCTAGACTAGTAATAATAATAAATATATTACACAGATATTATTATTATCTGTGCGATTCCGAGGAAGGTTTTGTTCCTCACCACCACCCATCTAATAATCTTAAAATGCTGTCCTACCAACAATTTCCCAATTTATAAATGAAATGAGTTTTGTCCGTCATATCTAATATGCCTCATAGACTTATAAGTAACTTCATACACTGTGTACCTATAATAATTAATATTATGTTAAGTCTAAACTTACATGTAGGTACTTACTGAAATAGGTGGTACTCAATGAGATGATAAATAACACACATGTGTTAATATCATCACTTATTGACACTAGGTATAAAGTATATACCTAGCTACATAACTACATCCTAACTATATACATACCGTTTAAAAGATACTAGGTAAATAATATGGATGCTTGTAACCTATGATGACGATGACAGATGCTTTATTTACCCTTTGAGTAGGTAGTTTGTTTAGAGATATTTAAGTAGGCAAAAACTACTACTCATCAAATATTATTTAGCTGTTACATACGTAATATAATTATAGGATCCAGATATAATATATTATAGATAGGTAGATAAACCACAAGCAAGTCTTTATTATAGCAACTACGCATACGGTCAATACAGTGGTGTTGTTTTGGGTTTCAGTAATAATATTCAACAAAGCCCAAGAGAGGCGAAGAGTGAAGTATGAAGTGGGGGGGCGGAACACGGCGCGGGTCAGTTGCGGTCGCATTGAGGAAGGTTGAATCGGGCGCACGAGCCGTGTGGCCTCATCACTCTGGTTTCGAACGTTCGACGACCGTGCAGCGCGTGTCGAGTCTTCGTCCCCCGCCCCACTTCGCCGCACTCGTGGCTGCCGCTGGCACCCTCGTGCTCCAAACTCCAAAGTATCATCGAAAAAATAAGTTGATTAAATCATGCCTAATATAGGTAGGAATATTATTTAATCATTAATTTCAAAATCTGGTTTGATTATTCAGAAGACTAAAGATTTCCACTAATAATTATAATTCATCTTAAAAATGTAGGTAGGGCTTAGGGCTCATGACCCCGGTAACTGCGAGGGTAAAAAATAACTTTAAAAGGAAGAATTTCCGATTTAGATGCTCTGTACGTTGTTTAGTTTGTTACGAGTGTGGAGGGTATTACGAGGTATTTTGCCAACTGAGGACCGATTTGATTCTCTTTATTTATTTAATGTAGGTACCTCCGATCCGAGGTGGCCCAGTAAAAATAACATGGAAAAATTTAATTTGGCGAAAACAGGAAATTAATTTATTGAAATCTTTATATTCGGCTTTTATATCAGTCACTTGTCATGAAACAGCACGTTTAAAAAAAACATTTATAAATCGGTCCTCGTCTTATAGAACTGTGATATCTCACAGTATCAAGAAAAGAGGGCAGAACCTTCTTTTTAATTATGGATTCAGGAGAAATTGAATTTTTAATTATCATCTAAATTAATAATAAAGATAATATTTAAGGAGAACCTATTATTATTTTTGTATGTTTGTTTGTAATGGATAAATTCAAAAACTAAAAAGATCCTTTCACTTAAATAAATGGTACGATTTCGCTCTGCTACACGACAAGCTAAATATTTTGCAATATCTATTTACATCGTAATAAGGAAAATGTTATTTAGATTTAAGTACTTACTCTGTTAGAGGGATCATACTCGCGAAAAGAAAGTAATGCTTTTATGAGGGGTTTCTTGTTTGTTCTCCCCATGGAAGGTCGGACAGGGTTTGAGCAAGCGCTAGTTTTAAAAACGCATGCTCTCTGTGCTGGTACATATTTATTTTAAAAAAGAAATAGACATTTCCACGTAGTTTTTTAAAATTCAACGGAAATAAAGATTTTTGACTTTGATTTTAAAGCTCCATTATCAGCGAGTAAAATAAGCTGTATTATTGTATAATTTCAAAATAAAAGGAGATTACTATGAAAATTGTAATAATGTGACCCAAGGTAAAATTTACCCATGAAAGTCTTTATTTGAGCATGTGCTGCGAAAACTATTGATCATACATAAAATAATGTACTACATGTTCATAATACTCATCATCATCCACAAGGTTATATTTTTAACTATTAACTATTAAAGTAACTATTAAAGTTAAGTCACAATAACAGCTTTTTGTTCAAATTAGACAATCAAAACACGGGTGACGAAAGAATCGAAAGATGATGACATCCTTGTCTAATAAGTGATATTTGAGAGAAATTCTTTTCAGAAGTTCTTCATTATTGTTCTTCTATACTTGGTATATATTATTGATCTTCTATATTACTTGGTTACTTCTGTATTTTTAGGATTTTGTTCGGTAGTGTTCATTTTTATTTTAAAACCATTGTTTGCGTTGAATTAGTTACAGGTGCTTGATTAGTCTTATATTATATTTCCTTTTAGCTGTGGTGATAAATTTGCCACTTAAAACACTTCAAAGCAAACTTACACCATTGTTTTTTTATTTTTTTATTCATTGTTCTGAAGGGATGGCAATCGCAAACAAAGTCGCGGGCACAACTAGTAAATAATATTATAGATATGAATACTTAGTTGCTATCGTTTTGAATACAAGACCATGAAAATAAAAAATATTTTGGAAAAAAACTTTGGTTTATATTTACATTAATTAAGTATTTGTATTAAGAGGTCAGCGCTAATCTAACACTAATTAATTTTTTTAATTAGTAACCAACTTGACGCGATTTTGGTACCTACATATTGTACATTGCAACGCTTCGTACAATTATTGCCGCTGAGTGGTCGTTATTTAGAAAGCACAAGCTACTTCGAGGACATTCAAACAGAACCCAGGAAGCAGGAAGAGAGTTACGGGTGAAATAAACAGTTTATTTTCAGTATTCTTTTCTTTCTGTATAAGATAAAGTATTTGAAGTTACAGGCACTAGAGGTGTAATATCCCCATCTCGGAACGATTGACGCAACGCGATGTAACCTGGGTCTTCTCATACTTTAGTAGGGGCATTTGTGTATATGTGGCGGTAAGCACTTACAACCAGGTGGGCCATTTTTTATGTGTTTAAAGTGAGCAAGCTGAGGGTAAACCTTTTGGTAAGTGGCGACCCCCGCCCATGACAACAGTAATGCGACTCAATATAAGATTTGCATCTTACACTGAGTTGCATTTATCCTGCTGCGTCCGTCACCCGAGACGGGGTTGATACGTCTGATGCGCATGTGATATCACCGGCCTAATCTCGATATGTTAGAGTGAATCTTTGATCTACCACGGAAGCCCAATGCAAATGGGTCGATATTAGATAGTCGTAGGTAGATATGAGATCTACCCATACGCATTAGGCTTCCATCGTTTATTACTCCCGTTAGAATTATTGGTTCCACGAAATGCCGCTTTCCTCACAATGTTTTTACCTAAAACTCGTACGATGACGCTTCTACAATATTGAGGAACTTGTACAAGAAATACCTATTAATAAATTGAGTTCGAACATTAGTTGTTAATTCAGTGATTGGTAAGAATAATAATTCATCAACGTAATATTAGAACTTGTGCCAAGTTTACACCTGTTAATTTATAGCCTCGCATTGCTGTTTTTCGGTGTAAGGGTGTGGGTGTCAGTGACATTACAGGCACTTGAGGCGTAACATCCCCGTCTCAGAGTGACGGATGCAACGCAATACGACTTATGTCTTCTCAACCTCTACGAGTAGGGAAAAACCAAAATAATTATTGTTGTTTATGGGCGGTTGTAACCACTTTACATAAGGTTAGCCTGCTTGTCCAGCAGAATTTTAAAAACAATAATTTATATTGCGAACTTCGTGTACAATTAGGTCTTTTTTTTTAGTGTCTGTTACTTTTAAGGACTAGGCAACTAATTAATAAGTAGTAAATAAAATACAGACATTTCATTCATTTTATTGGTTCCCAATTATCATATCACATTTATCAGGTAAACCAAACATAAAATAGTCCTGTGTCAATTACAACACATCGTATTTTAGTTTCAGTTTCAATTTTATTTTACTTAATAAAAGGTCTTATTCATTAACATATATTAACGATGAAATTTTGTTGTTGGCGGTTTTTTTCACATTTAGATAACTAGCTGTCATCAAAAAGACAAAACAATATTATGACTTATCTGTCTGATCAAGTACTATCAGTGAATTACTACTAGTCACTTAATTAATAAAACTTTTAAAAATAACTCCCTAATAATTTAGAGCGAGGTACATTTATAATAATTGCGATTGAGTTTAAAAGAACAGCGTTTTAAATACAATATATGAATATAAAAAATATACAAGGACGTACGTAGGCGGGGGATTCAATACCCCCCCTACCCTCATACTTCACCGAAATGGTTTAGCGGATCCACCGTTTTAGACAAAAAGTGGATCATGGAATTTTACTGCCAAATTGCAGTTGAAATTACGATTTTTACAACGTTTTTGGCATATACAATTTAATGATAAATTGAAACGAATCGAAATAATAGGGGATTCGTAATACATTATATAATATATTACACTTAACTATAAGTAGGTATTCATTGTCTTAGATACTAATTTTGTTATTTGAGACAGATGTATGTGATTTATGTGAGTTGACAATATTTATAAGTATTCAATAAGTCCATTACACATCTCAGCCTTTGGAGTCACATAATGTGATAAGTATGTGGGCGAACGAGCTTCGGTTTTGTTTTGGGTAAAACGTTTTTTCTTTTATTAAAAAATACGTTTTGCCAGAAATACAATTACATAGGTAAACGTAATCAGTAAAACACTATCTAAACACAAAAATTTATCCAAATCGCAAGAGCCGTTTCCGAGATACGTGAATTAAATAAATATATTTACCTACAAGAATTGCTCGTTTAAAGTATTGATAAGATTATATGTTTGACGGCTTCGTAGCTACATTGTAGTACAATTTTTAAGGCTAAGATGAAAATCTAATAATATAAAGAACAACCAATTCCTTATTTTCTTTTCTACAATATACGCAAGAAATAGAAAGTAAACTTACTTTATGATCTTATGAACAAATCTAACTATGTTATATATATTAAGAAATGAATAAAAACACGATCTAGATAAATTCAATTGAGCATAAATTTCATATTTAGGGTTCCGTAACTCGAAAGTAAAACGGAACTCTTAAAGGCTCACTTCGTTGTCTATCTATCAATCTGTAGACCCTTTTTTACAATTCATAGGAGCAATATAAAAATCAAACTTATAAGTCAAAGCAATCAAAAGATACGGCGGTTTATGACCATGGCCGTGGCCGGCCGTGGTAAGTGGCGACCCACGCCCATGACAACAGTATTGCGACTTAATATAAGATTTTGATCTTATACTGAGTCGCCCGAGACGGGGATGATACGTCTGATGCGCATGTGATTTCACCGTCATCCACACCCTTCCACCGGAACACAGTAACGCGAGCACTACCGCTTGGCGGCAGATTCCAACTGTGGTGCCAGTATCTCTCCGGACGAACCTGGCACAAATTCTACTGCTACTTTTGGTTGCTCATTTAGCACCACCCAGGGGGTACGTGTAGGGAATCAAAGCAACGCGAGCAACTGGCCCTGCCGCTGCTCCTCGCGCTGCCGACAATGTTGCCGTTATAAGTTTCCGCGGAACCCTCGGTGCGCGAGTCGGACTCGCACTTGCCGGGTTTATTTCTAAACGGTGTGTCTGGTATAAATAATATATTGTGTAACAGAAATCTGTAATTTTTTCGCAACTACGCCAATGAATATTGTCCGATAGAAGGCAGGTATGTATTGTCGTTTCTACTCATTGTTTTCCAAGAGTATTGTTATAAGTTATTGAAGCTGAACTACGTATTATTTATATATATTAGACAAGGCGTTTTTAAAGGATAAACTATAATGTCTAGGTATTCTTTATAACAAATTATTATACATAATACAAGCTGCAATTGCAAGTACGGTGCCTTTGATTTGTGTAATTTCAAAATAAATACATACTCTTTAAAGTAATAAACGCATATTTGGATTAAAAAATAAAATTTACTTATTAACCGTAAGTATAGATATCGTACTCGATCTAATAGGTGAAGTTTTTTTAAGTGGCATGATAATATTTTCATAATATTCAGATAATTACTTTATTTATCTACTTATGTTTTATGTATTTAGCATTGAATTACTTATATAGATACATAGTAATTTATTTATTCTGTATATAATTTATGTATCTGTGTATTTAATTTTATTGAACATCAAAACATACTTACTTAATTAAGTATTTCAAATTTGAATGTATTATGAAAGATTAAATTAAGTTATATAGATTTAGTATTCTTTATCAGCAAGAGCATAGTTGCATGACTATCTAAATAATATATTCAATCATTATTTATTAATAGATTTCGTATCCAATAAACAACAACAATGTACCTAACACTAAGGATATTATATTGTCCTACAGATAGACAGATAAATACAAAGTGAGGAAGAGAGTGCGGGAAGGGGCAGGTTATGTTACGCAGGCGCAGTGGCGAGAGTTCACACGCGCACGCCGAAACCGCGGTGGGCCTCCACGTGCCTCCTCGCCGCCCGCACACCGCGCCCCTCCACTCGGGTCGGACATTCCAACCAACCTTCAACAAACGCGCGTCGTTTATTAGCGTGGTGCAATTCTAAGGAGTACGGCTTAGAATTCATTTAATGATCTGCATGTTTAACTACAGTTGGTAAACCGTAATGTCTGGATGGACAAACAGAAGTATGTAATACCTATATGTACCTACTCGACTGATTTTTGTTAACATTGGAGTATCCGACTTCTAGTACACAACTACTACAACTAGGATAACTGAATGCAGTGACGGAGCATAATGACCAACGACAAAGGTATACAATTACTGTGAGCGGTGAAATTTAGGAATATCAAAATATGGCTGAAATTGGTTTAGTATTGTAGCCTTCCAAATTCGAAATTTGAATCTGTATTAAATATCGTTAATTATCTGTTATTTATTATGATGACAAAGATCAGAATCTAAAGTTACGTTTAGCACCATCTCTTGTTCACTAGTAACAAATACTGAGTCATAGATATATTATCTGTGATAGTGAAATTCCGGCATTCCGCTTAAACCTACCTTCATTTTTATTATACACTTTTGTTTTTTATTGGAATTAAATACCACTTTTACAACCAATTTCTAAATCGTTTCCAAACCCTCTGCCCTAACGCCACGTTATAGTTTCAAGTTGCTTGACGAGATCTGTATTACGGTACGTTAATGAGTTTCTATACTTTAGTAGCGTAGTTTACCCGTCCCGGCTTCGCGTGCGAATGAACATGAACATAGTCAAAAATGTACCTTTGTTTTCTTCTTTCATACAAAACTTATCCTGGCAATAAACAACACCTACACATCCTCTCAAAATTAATTTTTAATTAAGTTTCACCGTACACTTAATAAGCTATGCTGAAAATTTAATACAGTGCAATCTCGTCAATTGGTAATCTACTATTTCAGAAAAAAAACACGATTTTACGAAATCAAAACCGAGTGAAGCTCTGGCGCCCAGGTACAATACTATAAATTATTGTAGCATAGAGATGTAATTACTTACAGTGATAAAACTTTCTATTATTGTAGTAATTTTTTTTTCGTAGCTAGTTTAATTTACTTTTCCAAGTGCAATTACTGATCAATTGCCCACAATGTTAATATGTAAAAATGTTTTAGTACCAGTCTCAAAATAGAGATAAGAAAATAGGTACTAATATTTTTAATCAGTTCTAACATAACCAGGTTATATTATGCATGGTAATTTATAATGGAGTCCGCTGCCGCGTATGTTTTGCAACACGACAATATTCGATACGCCCAGTTCTGCCGCATTCAGACTCTGACTGTCGGTCGAGCGCGCGTCTCACTGACACGAGCACTTGGAGCCAAAACCTTGTGCGCAACCTACATCAACATTGACGCCATTGCACCTATCGTTAATAAAATCATCGTTGGACATCATGATAGGTAAGTTTGAATTGGATTATAGAGCAATACGTTTTAAAAAATTTCTTACCAACACTGTTTTTTTATGAACTGTCAAATGTTTGTTTTTTTTTTTTATATTTTAACTGACTTAGACCATTAGGTTCAATTAGGCTTAAGTCATTGGACAACAGGAATGAATGCGGTATACAATGAGTTGATAACTTAAAATAACCTTGCTGGTTTCATTATTCTCTTATAAGTACTTGCTAATAAAAAATATGTATTTACGCATTTATATACACTTCCGTAATAGTTTGTTTTCTGAAAGTAATAGGTACCTGGAGGATCTTTACACCCCATAATGTCTTAAGTAACTAAGTGCTTACCTATTTATGACAACCGAATTGCAATAAATAGCAAAATTTAAATTGATGTCATAAAATTAGGTGAGGTAAGGCAGAGGGGGAAATAATTACTGACGGACGAACGCTCGTCGGGGTCGGCGGCCCAGACACGTGGAGGCCTACACCACGGTTTCGGTGCGATGAAACCGCGGTGCAGGCCTCCACGTGTTATCAGAGGACATTCACTCGGCTTACGTTCCGCTCCCCTCTGCCCGCTCATTTCCCTCTGTGGCCGTATTATGTTGGTGCATCCTGATATTCCTGAACGCTGCATGCCATACGCAACAGCCAGTATACTGAGAACGGTCGTCGTGCTTCAAACGGACCGTTTATAGTAGCGTGTAGTCTTTCATAATGGAATCTTTATCTGAAGTGAATCAATATCATTTAACAGGTGAGGAGGAACGCGTTCATCAGTGCGGTGAGTGTGGATTGACCCTGTCTACGCGGAGTGCCCTCACGGCTCACGCACGTTCCCATCGTACTAATGCTGACGCCCACCGCTGCGACGTCTGCCATAAAACTTTCGCCGTTCCTGCCAGACTCGTTCGTCACTACAGGACACACACAGGAGAGAGACCATTTGAATGCGAATATTGTCATAAGATGTTTAGCGTCAAGGAGAATCTACAGGTACATCGTCGTATACACACCAAAGAAAGGCCATATAGATGCGGTGTATGTGATGCTGCGTTTGAACACTCCGGCAAGCTTCATCGCCACGCCAGAATCCATACGGGGGAGCGCCCGCACGCCTGCCCTCACTGCCATAAAACCTTTATACAATCAGGGCAATTGGTGATCCATCTTAGAACCCATACTGGAGAAAAGCCGTACCGCTGCCCTGCCCCCGGCTGCGGTAAAGGCTTTACCTGTTCGAAACAACTCAAAGTACATTCTCGCACACACACTGGAGAGCGACCATACACCTGTGAAATTTGTCTGCGCGATTTCGGATACAATCATGTGTTAAAACTACATCGTACTCAACATTTTGGTGAACGCTGCTACCGATGCACAGTATGTGATGGAACTTTCAATACAAAGAAACAAATGGATGCTCACATTTATAAAGAGCATGGAACAGATACGCCTCGCGCACCGCCAATTCAACCGGCAACTCCACTTGTAGTGAATGGTGCGGTGATGTGTGACCTGGTGGAAGCAGCTCTGCAACAGCTGCCCCCCACGCCTCCGAGCTCACCTCCGTCCCCGCAGAGTCCCGCAGCGGCGTCCACCTCGGCAGCGCCGACAGCTTCGCCGCCGCCTCCAGCTTACGTGCCATCGTCTAGCTTACAGTACAGCGTATATTACGCGCCGTCTTCGTTGCCTCCGCGGAAACGAAAACTTATACCTATGCCAGAATTTGAACCTGAACCTTTACCCGTGGTTCGTCACACTTCAGTTATCAAATTTGCGCCAGCAGCTGCTGATTCGTAAACAATTTTGACTATTGTTATTAATTAATACAATGTTTGATGTGCTAGTTTACATGTGGTCTCATACTAGAAAGCTTATGAATATGTACTTCTCGTTAGTTTTTAAGTTATTGTATCTATAATCAGTAAATAGGTATGTAGTTAGTTCGATAGTGTAGTCTGTTAAAGTTAACGGACCTAACATTACTTGGGTCGAGAAAAAGACTATTGTATTGTAGGTGAACTATTTAGGTATATTGCTTTATGTAATTTTTAAAGGCATTTTGTGATGTGTTGGCATGTTTTTATATCGATTCAAACGTTTTGTAAGAAAAGCTAGACATTTATGTAACTGTAAAGAACATTCTAAGCGTTAAATTTAAGTTAATTAAAGTAGACACAACATTTTTAGATGTTTTTATATATCCCTTTATTCTAACAGCCAGTCGTGACAGGCCTACGTTGAGAAGTAGGTACTTATAGATGAAAACCTTTTATAAAAAACCTGATCTAGTCAAGAATTCGTTCGTAATAAAAAACAAGTATGATTAAGTAAATAAGTAGATAATATATTTAATATATCTACGTTAATATTTTAAAATTTGATTTTTTTATGTTTGTTCGTAAAACTCAAAAACTACTTGACCGATTTTAATAATACTTTCATCTATAAAAAGCTACATTATCAGTAAGAAAAACCACTGAACTTACGAAAACGGTCCTTACGAAAAATTTCAATAAGACCAAAAGGTGTGAAAAATTTGCACATAAAAGTCATTATTTGACGTGCACTGAGAAAACTATTATAATAATTTACTTCCTTTTAAAAGTACCTACTCATCATTATCCACAAAAAATGTACGAGAGGCTATTATGTTGTAACTCTTATTAAGTCACTATAACCGCTTTTTGTTGGAATTAGCAGATACAGGTAGATTTTTATTATGAATCCATACATAAACAATTAGTTTTTCATTCAGAAACAGAAATACACCCAATACTTTTATATTCATTAATGGTAGATTTAGGTAGAATTAAGGTAGGTTCAACCCACATTTATTTTATGCTGATTCACAACATTACACCCGCCATTCTGATGAACAATCCGCCGCGGTGTGAATGAACAGTCATAAGCTTAGTCTATTATTTTTTGGACTAGTAGTAACAGTATGTTTCAACTCTAAATTTAACCCGTACGAAGCCCGTGTATCGCTAATTTATTGATAGATTGACTATTAGTTTGATGACTAAAAAGCTTGGGATATAATTTGCTCCACGCAGGGCGCTTATTCGTGAATATCCAATACTTACTCTGTAATTCTAATAAATAAGACTAGTGAAAACTGACTGTTAAACTAGTGACTGACTGTTTGCATGTAAAGTACGAGCAGTTCCTGTTACACGTTTTATTTGCGCACGAATATGTTTACATGCGTATAAAATTTTATGTGACGATATGGAATAGGTAAAGTTCGAATGTATTAGGATCGAATTAATAATTTTAATCTTCGTATTACTTGTAATATTTCGGCCTTTATTGGTAGAATACAAGTTATAGTATCACGGGTATTAGTATAGGGCAGTATTAAGTAAAATAAGGTAGGTACTAATAATGGTGGAATGCTTTACATATTTTTATGTCCCCAGATTTACATTAAACATTCTGAGTTGGCTTTGAATTAAAGTATCTTCTTATTATAGATCGTGCATCTCTCCCACAAAATCGAAACGAAATAGGTATCTCGCGTTTATCTGAACGTGAACCGTAGGGCAACAGCAATAAAATGGAAAATGCTCAACAATAGAATCCTCGTAAAGTTCTTTCGTTACAGTTGAGAAGGTTAGGTGGTGCACGGAGCTTCGGATTTTCGATCATTGTGGGCTTCATTTAGAGGAGGTGCCATGGAGTACTAAATATTTCTCTTAATTAAACGACTTCAATTAATTGACCTATTTAAAAAATCGAAAAATCCGTTTTGTAAGGCATGGTCAAAAAATCTTTATTTCCGTGGAATTCATAAAAAATACTTGGAAACGTCAGTACACGTTCCCGTTATGGCACAACATTTATTTGTACAATAGCTTTAATAATAATTCTAATTATTAGGTAGCTATTAATAGTATTATTTTCGATTCGATTTAGTGATAAAACTACTTTTGATTTACTATGGTAATAATGATAATAATGATGTCTGAACTCAATGAACTAAATAAATTATGAGGGGATGAAACACGTTTCACTTTCTCAATTAGAGTCGTATGCTCAAGTATTATACTTTTTCCCTGACGAATAGTCCGAGTCCCTAAGACAATCGAAGATATTTTTTTCTTTAGTGCCGAAGTTCCCCACCTCAGTAATTGTGCCACGATATTTTTTCGAGTTATGCAACTCTCTACTCGGTCAGCATTTGGATTGGTGACCGTTATAAATAGGAATAAATAAATAGGAACTACGGTTGCATTATACAAATGACATTCGATTGTCTAATACTTGCCATTGATACATTTGTCCTAATCATGTACCTATCTTATTCTTATTTATACAGCAATACGTTCTTGAATGCGATACAGTGAACCTGCCACGGAGGCCAAACTATCTATGTCCACGTAACAGGGTCTATGTTTCAGGAGTAACCATCGTGCTAACTAGGATAAATGTTATGGCATAAAAAAAATACTGGTCGTTTTTTGAAATGGCAATTGAACAGATGGCATTGTTAAAAAAGATATAATATAACAATGTATTTCTTTTACAATACACATTGATATGGTTCGTCCCAAAATGGAAAGTTTCACCTTGAAACAAGAAAACTAAAAAGTCAAATTATGAAAAATGTGTAACTGTTACTCCCTGATAAAGTGAAAGAATTTTTAAAATCGGTTTAGTGGTTCAGGCAACAAACAAACAAATAAACTCACTTTCGTAATTATAATATTGGTTTATGGCAAATTCAAATCGCGCCGGTATTTGAATATGCTTCGCACAAACAGACCGATATACAAAAGATTTTTAATTGTATTTTTTTTAAGTACAGTATATTATTTCAAATGCATTTAATAAAAAGCTGTTATTTTGACATTACAAACAGACACGTCTATTTTATTTATCTTTATTTATTATAATAATAAGATGAATGACAAATTTAATCTGAACTTCGTAACACAAACGAAATGTATGTAATACAAGTGACTTTCACTTGGCAACAACATTAATTGTTTTTTTTTTTTTGACTTTTCTGTCTTTAGCCACATAAATTCTGCCAATATCCGAGTTAACGTACTTTCAAAAGTTTTTATGCATTTGGGTTAATGTCAAACGAGATGACAATGACAGTGACGGAACTGACAGGTGACAGCTAATTCTTAAAATGGTTATTTCCCTTCTCCGTTTCCCGGTGTTTTGTTTGGCTTGTCTAATACAAAAACTGTGAAATAATTGTTTTATCGAAAAAAAGCTTTGTAATCCCGGTCTCAAAATGGTATGTATATCTATTATAATTATTTGTGTATTATTTGGAGGCTATCATTTAGCGTATTTTGATAATTATGTCCTGTTTTAGCGTTTATTTATGCTATTGTTTACAACTACTTAGCTCCTTTTTTGTCTTTAACTCCCTTGCATATTCTTACTACTATTTATTTAGATACAAATGAAGCAGAAACATATAGCCGATATATCAGAAATGTTTATGTTTGTTTCTCAAACAACTAATTGTAAACGAGTCAGTTTGATAGGGTTCTTTTCCCGTATCATCAAGTAGTATTCCTCCTAATGCGTAAGGAAAGTAACAAACAAAACTATCTATAACCAAGATGCTGATAGATACTGATTTATGATAATTATATAATACGTGTTTTTATTTGCAGACGATTGGTAAAAATAATAAGATGCAACAGCATCTGAATTACCGGGTACGGGTTATATTGCAGGATTCCCGTACTTTTATCGGCACATTTAAAGCATTTGACAAACACATGAATCTGATATTAGGAGATTGTGAAGAATTCAGAAAAATTAGATCTAAAACAAGCAAGACGGCCGATCGGGAAGAAAAAAGAACTTTGGGATTTGTACTTCTTCGTGGGGAAAATATTGTGTCCTTAACAATCGAAGGACCTCCTCCTCCCGAAGAAGGTCTTCCCCGTGTTCCACTGCCGGGCGGCATAGGAGGTCCAGGTGGCGGACGAGCTGCAGGCCGAGGATCTGGTCCTGGGGGACCCCCGCCAGGCTTACAAGGACCTGCCAGAGGAGTAGGAGGACCCTCTCACCAACATATGGCTCCTGGATCACGTGGTCAAATGTCAGCCCCACCTCAGATGCGAGGTGGACCAATGATGGGTGGTCCTCCGCCTGGTATGATGGGTGCACCACCTGGGATGGGTCGTGGGGGCCCTGGCCGCGGACACCCAGGTATGCGTCGCTATTGAAACCTAATTTAAATTTAAATTTAAGTAAAGTAATGGTGTTACAGAACATTATAAAATTGTGACACAAGTGTGTTTTCTTTAGATAAGTCTTTCCATTGTGTATGTAATAAATATCTGACAACCCACTCTCAATCTATTACTTGCCAGCTTCTGTCGGAGACCAAGTATTTGTCAAGGACCAATGAATAACTTTATAACAAATGACTGATTTATGAATTGAATAAACTGTCTAATGTTTAATTTCATCACCTATTTTTGCCTTTAGTGGTGTAATTTTTCCATAAAGCTCCACAAGAAATACCTCTTGAGCCTCAAATTAAAAATTACCTTTTAAAACTCATCCCAATTTGTCCACAATTGGTACTTTATTTGGAAAGGTGGGAATTGACATGTAGGTTCCTGATAAAATTTATTTTGTTTTTTTCAATATGTTCAGAAACAAATATTTAATGCACATGTGGTTTTTCATGGAAGTAATGAAAGAATCTGTTATTTCAATAAATTTATTTTTTTCAGTTGCTCTGTTTAGCGCAGGCCAAAACATTTTATTTATGAGAACATCAAATCTGTTGGTCTGAGCAGATTAATAGCAGACATGACACTCCTGTCATGTCTGCTATTAATATCTCAGTTGCTGGATACAATGCAAAATACATGTCACTCAGATAATTATTATGTCATTAATTGTTATTAGGAGTACAAATAAGATTCCGCCGTTTTATTGTAGATGGCGCGGCACGGAGTTTCGGTTAGCTTTCGCAGATGATAACCGGCTTAAAAAATAGTTTGGACATTCAAGAACAACATAACCTATTAATATCATTGATTTTATTTTGGTAAAATATAATTTTTATAAGTTGAAAATGTCAAAATTTGAGCCAAGTAAGCGTCATTTGCGGGAAATATTAGTTTACTTCTTTAATTTAAAGAAATCTGCTGCTGAGGCGCATCGATTGCTCGTAGAAGCATATGGTGAGGTTGCTTTGAGTGAGAGAACGTGTCGAGAGTGGTTTCAAAAGTTTAAAAATGGTGATTTCGACGTAGAAGACAAAGATCGCAGTGGAAGGCCAAAAATTTACGAGGATGCAGAATTGGAGGAATTATTGGAGGAAGATTCATCTCAAACACAAAAAGAACTTGCTCTAACATTAGAAGTCACTCAGCAAGCAGTCTCACATCGTTTAAAATCATTAGGAATGATTCATAAACAAGGAAATTGGGTTCCGTACGAATTAAAGCCGAGAGATATTGAACGCCGATTATGCTTAAGTGAAATGCTGCTAGCTAGACATAAAAAAAGGGTTTTTTACATCGTATCATAACTGGTGATGAGAAGTGGATACATTATGACAATCCAAAAAGAAGAAAATCATGGGGATTACCTGGCCACGCGTCAACATCAACAGCAAAACCGAATATTCACGGAAAAAAACTTATGCTGTGTATTTGGTGGGATCAGCTAGGTGTAGTGTATTATGAGTTGCTTAATCCGAGCGAAACAATTACTGGAGCCCTCTATCGAACACAATTGATGAGATTGAGCCGAGCTCTGAAGGAAAAACGCCCTCAATACTATTCTAGACACGAAAAAATTATTCTTCTGCATGACAATGCTCGTCCACATGTTGCGGCTCCCGTGAAAAAGTACTTGGAAACACTTGATTGGGAAGTGTTACCCCACCCGCCGTATTCACCAGACATTGCACCGTCCGATTATCACCTGTTCCGGTCCGTAGCACATGCTCTGACGGCGCAGCGGTTCACATCTTATGAGGATACCAAAAATTGGGTTGATTCGTGGATAACCTCAAAAGACAAGGAGTTCTTCAGAGGTGGGATTCGAATGCTGCCTGAGAGATGGGAAAAAGTGGTTGCAAGTGATGGGCAATATTTTGAATAAATTTATATTACCGTTCTTCTACAATAAATATTTAATTTGTGTTAAAAACGGCGGAAACTTATTTGTACTCCTAATACATCAAATTTTAAATAAGGTAGGTTTCCTGCCACTTGACAAATAGTAAAAATCAAATACAACACTTCCTGTCAAAATATGAGCAGTTTCAAGATTTTTCTGCCAAGCTGTATGATTACAAACAACTTGCATCTATATTTTACACAGATTTGCTTGCTTATTGCAACCAATATCAGATAATATACATGAGTGTACATTACAATAATTGAATGTTAATTCCAGTAAGCATTTATCTACTCATTTTTTAATTTAACAGTAATTAAACATGTGTATTTGGAGAAACAAAGATACACCTCAAATAGCGTTAAGTAGAGCATTTACGAAATACCTCCCTGTAATTAGACTAATGGCAGTATCCGCAAGAGGGATGGCATTTCTTCCCGTCGACGCCGCAGCGGCAGCCGGCGCTCGTGTCTCCGCGACCAGCCGGGCCCCACCGGCGGCCGCGCGTCACCCAACATATCTCAGTCTTGCACGCGGAGCATTTGATCCAGTCGCATCCCCACTTCTTGGTTATGATTGCGCTGCACTCTGGACACTCCAGGGCTTCGCCGCGCGCTATCAACGAGTCTAACAGCGCACGAGTGCCCTCGTCAGTTTGACCGGCTTCATTTGAGGTTGTCTCTAGAGTGGCTCGATGTTGTTCACATGTTTTCCCTTCGTGTATGGCCTGGAAACAAAATAAGTTACTAATTTTTAAATCGTCCATTTCCATTTGGACATTTTCCGTCCATTGAAATGTAAATAGGAACTTTCAAATATGGGATGGCAGTACAACCTATTGAGTTATACGTATCACAATTTTACAAGCTTTAAAGCGCCTGGCAGATTAGCAATAGCAATCGGTTCGCAATTTTTATCGGTTCAAATTTTACTCCTTAGTTAAGTTCTAATTGTGGTATTGTAAGGTACTAAACAGGTAGATTTATATGACAATGAATTCATACATAAACAATTGTTTTTCATTCAGAAACATCGCCATCTTGACGTCAGGTTGGCGGCTCTCTTTATTTTTATTATCTCTGCATTCAAAGACATACTTTTATGTTACAATATAAAATCTCACCTGACAAGGAACGCAGTTGGTGCGTTTGCACACGGGGCATGGGAACCGACGCACGCCCGGCTCGCAAAGCGCCCACCCAGTGCAATCGCGCGTGCGACAATGGAACGAATTGCGTGTTCCACTCTCAGCCATTGCCAACCCACGCGCCAACCACTTCTCATAATCATCCCCCGATACCAGCGCCCGAATTTCCCGCTCTTGTAACACCCCTCGGCAGCCCATCGCCGGACAGCTCACGATAGGCTCCTGGCTGTGCCGGACGACGTCTGAAAGGCATCCAATGCAGAAGGAATGCACACAATCTCGTAGAATGACGCCGCCGCCGGGCAAGCACTCTTCCATACACACGCCGCAGTCAAATACCTCGGCGTTCGGGACGAGAGCTTGTTGCTCTAGTTTTACTAGTTCGTTGTAAACGTTACCAGGGTCAATCTTGGGGGCATCATCTGATTCCACTGACTTTTTCGTTTCTGGAAAGAGAATAAAGCTTGTTAAGTTCAGTGCACTAATCTTATTACTCTAAACCAGTAATTATTCTTGTACCAATTACTTATTATAATGTTATAAGTTATAGGTCCGATATTTATTTATGAAATTTTGTGTTAAGGTTTTGCTTTTTAAGTTTACCTGTATAATTGTATTTCTAGTAAAAACGCTTTTTTTGTAATAAATTATGCTACTATAACAACTTTATACAACGCCATCCCGTAAATTTTGGGGTACTATAGTACTAAGAGTTTAAAAGTTTTTAAAATGGCGCATAATATTATATGACAATCCAAGTATGAATATGTTCGACTTACATCAAATATTAAGTGTGCCATTATTGTGTTAAACAATCAAGTGATATTACCAAATTGGAGCAATAAGAAATTATTATTTATTCAATATGTAATTCGTATGTAATAAATAAAACACGATATCACAAAAAATTGCCCAGGAAAAAATACTATATAAGTGATTGTTTGAAACAGAATTTAATAAATATATATTAGTTTAAAAGCAAAAAGTACCTGAGTAAATTTAGCATAGTTCAACTATTCTACTAGAATTAATCCAGGACAATACTGCCACACCCATTTCTACCACTAATGAGTGAAAAGTATTTATGGCTGCCAGTTAAGATAACTACCTAATGAGGGAAAGACCTAAATAATATTGCTGATAATAGCGCCCAGTGTTATGTACTAGCTATGCTATGATTCACATAACATTAGGTGAGCCAACTGCTCAGAAACGAAACGTAAAATAAACAAAGTTGTGCGTTGATTTATTTAATTGGATGTATCTACACGAGAGATTCTACTCACACTCAATTTCAGGCAAATTGAGTCTATAAAATGTATATAAAAAAAAGCTTTTACCAAGACAAATAAAAAAAATATTCGGTAAATAAACTCTAAAACGAAGAATGCCCCTTCTGAATTATGCCAGAACGTTGAGTCAGAAAACCTCAGCTCAATTTACCCAACCTAGATAATTGTGACCTATAACCTATTTCGTACCTATTAAAAGTATGTTATTGTACATACATACTTTTAATCAATACGTAGGTACATATAGATCAACCGATGACGTAGGCTATCCCAAATGGCATATCTCATGTATTGAGCTGGACCATCTGAATGTTCCACCGGAAGACAATGAAGATGAAACATTTCTACGTTAAGTTTAACGCTTATCTAAGCAGAGATTTTATCAGTTGGCCGTCTAAGAGATAAGTAATATGAACACTTACCAGATTCAACCAGGCATAGGTAGAAAGGAGCGGTCAGCTCAGGCCCTGCAAGCGCAACAAGCGGCGTGCTGTCATCGGAACACAATGCTCGGCCTATTATCCATCGCTGCATTCGCACGGCTAAGCCTAAGGATTTATCCGCCTGCCGACGCAATTCACCCAGAGTTGCGTTGCGACCGACGTGGATTTGTACCGGACCCCTTGTAGCTTCTTTGTCTTCCACCCAGACAAGGATCCTGAAAGCAATAGATTTCTTTTCCTATACCAAAGAAGGGAACTGAACTTTGAACGAAGAATTAAATACCTACTTATTTTGAGATTAAATTCCCAAAATTCATACTATTCGTTGACCTCAGAGCGAGTTCAGTTCCTAATGCGTAAGGAATGTACGTGATCTACAGATTTATAATATTTATCCTGTCTTTTAAAATAAGACTGAAGACACAGTTTAGTAGTTGATGATCAGACTTTTGAATACTTACGGAACATCTTCGACGTTATCCTTTTTCACGTTGTCTTTGGACGTGGAGGGGTCGCAGCGAACTGGATTTTGGACAGCTTTATCTATTTTCTCACATTGCAATTTATTTACCGGTCCAACTTTAGGTATTGCGGCTGTAGCTGACAATACACCTTTGAGAGGCGGGGGAACATTGATTTGGCTTATATTTTCTTGAAGATTTTTTGATTCGTTTACTATGTCGCTACTCCTATTTGAATTGCCTGATGTTAGGTGTTTAGGTGTTTCATTTGATTTGACAAGTGCAACTGCCGGCGCTGCCTTTTCGAACTTCATCTGTGAAATTTTTGATTTCTCTTCTGTTTTGCGGTAATCAGTTTTACCAACTCCTGAAGCGGGCGGTTCTGATGCAATTTGCGAAGAAAACGACAACACGGAGCAGGATAGCTTCAGCTGAGCCAACTTCACAGCGGCCTCTGCTGCTGCGCGCTCATCACCATCCGCTATAGACTTTTCTAGTTGATTGATTAAATTCCGTCGCCTGGAATGTTGGTCTATCATTTCAACAACACTTGTTTTTGTAGATGGATTTGATGGTGTTGCAATAGAACTCACAGCAACTTCAGTAACTGATGTTTTAGTATCTGCAATCTTTGTTACATTTAAGTCGTTTTTCTTTGATGATGACTGTTTAGTATCTTCTAGCTTAGCCTTTTCTTCAAACGGTAAAACATTTAAAAGTTTTGGTTTTTTTTGTGAAGTCGATGGCGCTGGGTTGACAGTTGAGTGAGACAGAAATGTTTTAATTGGTTTTACTTCTTCAATTTGAGTAACTTTAACCTCTGTTTGCTCATTTGAAGATTTTGTAGCATGTATACTTGTTGCCGTAGATCTAGGTATGTAAATTGGATTGAATAATGATGAGACCTTTAATGGAGTATTGATATCAGATTTATCCTTAGAACTAGCATCTAAAGATCTTTTGCCTTCAGATAATAATTTGCTAGCTATTTGTGTCTTAGTCATATTGGCATTTTCTAATTTTTTGGGTGTACCGAGAGGTTTTGATTGGGGTAATACTTGTCTCTGAAAAACTTTATCTTCATCCACGATAACAATATTATCTTTTGTATGTACTAATACAACTGGTTGAGTTACCAAAACATTATCAATAGTTGCCAACGGTTTATCGTTCTTATTATCATTATAAGCTTCCGGTTTTCGAGTTGATGGTGAAGGTTGCAAATTTTTCATTGCCGCAGAGACCGAACTGCCAATTCTAAGGGTTGGAGCTTCTATTATTTTTGGATAGTCTCTTTTTATATCTTCATTAGAAGACTTGTTGTTTAAATGAGACGCACCTGGCGCTGGTATTTTAGGTAGACTATCCTTCATTTCTTTTAATATTTCTTTCAGTTTTTCTTTATCTTCAACGCTACTTCGATTACTATTTGAGGCAGTTTGAGTATAGTTTGTGACTTTAGAGCTTTTAGAAGAATTATTGAGTAATGCATTTTCTAACGGTAAGCAGTATAGACAAGTAATCACAGAAGCATTGTACTTTCTCAAGCACCTGGTACAAATCCAAGCTTCCGTTTGCTGCTTCGACGATCCAGGAGAGTTATTATCTATTTTTCCTTCTTGATGTTCTAATTCCTTCAACTTATACTTTTCAATTATTTCATGCGCTTGCTTATCTAATTCACTTATACTCGGCAACAGTTTCACCGACGTTGTATCTATAGCTGAATGCCGTTTTCGATTATCAAATATCTGTTTCAAAAAGCTCTTGTCCTGTCGAGGTTTCACTTCCTTGGATTCCTTTTTTACATATTTCTCTGATTTGCAGCCCATGTTGACCTCGCTGTGTTTCAAAGGCTTATCGGGAATTTGTTGTGAGTTCATCGGTAAGGTTTTAGTATTCTCCAGATTAATTTCGACTTTATCTTCTGTTGTGGGTTTAATGACCGCGGGGGGTTGCGGTGCGGGTCGCTTCGTGGCTCGTCGTCGGGTGAGACTCGTGGGAGCGGAAGGGGGAAGTGGCGCGCGTCGTTTGCCGGGGACGTGGACTCGCCTCTGGAGGATTTCGCTGGTGGCTCGCCGGTCCCTCTCACGGTTTCCCGCTAGTCGCGCGTTCGGGAGAGTGAAGGCGTCAAAGCCGTGGAGTCCGTACTTGCGGAGCAGAGTGACGTCGCGGTCGCGGTTTCGACGGAGGTTTCTATCGCGGACTCGCTTCTTGTAGGAGTCTGTGGGCGGGCCCGGTGGGGGAATAGCGAGGGGGTCGGCGGTGGCGTAATGCCCGGGGCCGAGGAAGGCGAAACTAGCTGCGGTGCGGTCGGAGCCAGCGCTGGAGAGGCTATCGCTACTGCCGAAGCGCTCGTCACGTCGCAGCCACGAGAACAGCGTCCACAGCCCCCCGGAGAGCGGACGCGGCCGCACTGCCTGCACCTCCACGGCGCCGCTCATTACCCCTGAAGCCACACATAACTTAAAATCATTGTTTGTGTAAACATTAAATATGTTTGAACAGAAGACAAAATAGATAAAATCACGCACGAAATACTCTGCTGTATCAAACTTAAATAGATGATGGTTTGAATCATTACTCCTTTTAGTAACATTTGGTCACTATTACTCATTATTTTTATCTTTGAGAATGTACACATGCATTGAATAATTATATATATAAAGAAGATACTCACGCGCTGGCGAATTGACACAGAAGATGCAAGTTTCCAAACACAAACTAGAACATGATTAACCTCGATTTAAATCAGCAGCTTTATATCACACATCAGATTTAAGATTCAAGACTTTTCATTTATGTCGCTGTTATGTTTATTTTGAAACCGTACACTACTAGAAGTTAATTAAGTCATAATATTTGATTGTTGATGTAGAAATGCAACAATGAATGTGGCGCGCGCGAGCGCTGCGTGAACAAAGCGAGGTCGCACAGAGTCGGCGGCCGCCGCCCGCCCAGCTATATTTAGCGGAACTTCGCGACTCAGTTTTTGCTATTTTCATTTCATTCTTGTATTCCCCGACCTCACTTTTGGCATCCTGCTAGTTCTTGTATATTTAGTGATTCTGTTTATCGGTCGAAGATAGTATTAGTTTTATGTCCGCGTGAATTGCGTTAGCGTATCTAGACCAGACTGACCTATATCTTGCGTAACAAGAACAAGGATGTTCAAATTAGTCTCAATTTCATACTGTAACGTCAGCAAACAAGAAGATATCGGGGATAATTTTATATTCTACTTTCAACAATAAATATACAACAGCTAAGTATAAACGAGTTTTAGATGTGGGCGCTTTGTGGAGATGACTTCTTCTTCGCCGAGTGCCGTTCGGTGCTAGCCTGTATGACGAGTAAGGATGCGGATAGACGCGCCGTGAGCTCCGCTTGACTCAGCTCGTGCGCCCACGGGACGCGGCCCCAGCGAGCCGACTGAAACAATTGAACTAATTACGTTTTGGACAAAGACTTCCTTGCTTCTATATAGACGTATACCTTAGAGTCATATCAGACGATAAGGTCGATTTAATAGCCACTTACTACGGCTTTTAAATAGGTAATCATTTTAGACGCTTATTTCGATCTCAGTGATATTTGTTTGGCAGAAAAATGGAACGTGCCTAACTCATATAAAAAATAGTTATCGGTTTTTTGTATGCAACAGAAATTTAGGAACGAGCTGGCCGCCCACCTTTATTTTAAATGATTACTGCCGTCATGGTCAACAGTAATATTACTCAGGTCCCTACCCTACTGCACGGCACTTCACTGGTGCACTTTGAAGCGCTAATGCATTATTGCGATATCCATCGTTAGTTGCCTGCCCACTGTAATAGGAATCTATCTATACTATAAAAAGATTTATGAGTTAATTTAAAAATTTCTTTGACTTGTTTTCATTTATATTTAAGTACATTTTATTTTCTAACAAGTGATAATTACAATTATGTTACAATTAGAATTTAATGGAAATAAAGATTTTTGACGCAAGACTATTCTTATATCGTGAAAAGACTTAGTAGTCAAAACAATTTACTTTTATATGTGTATGTGTATTACACCCTTTGAAATGAATTGTGTCAAGTTCGGCCGGAAAAGTACCTACTGCCACCACACCTGGCAATCCCCCGCGAAGCAGTGGTGCACTCGCATTGTTGTGTTCTGGTGGATGGGTAAAATTACAGGCACGTGAGACGATACATCTCAGAGTGATGAGCGTCGCTCGAGTTGTTACTGCTGTTTGTTGAGGCAGCAGTGATCAATTGACATCAGGTGGGCTGTAAGCTCGTCAGTGAACTACAATACTACATAGATTATGTTGAAACTTATACGCTGACATGGCTACACTTCATACCCTGGGATAACAAGGGTGGCTTTTTTATCAAACTGGGTTAGGGCGCCTTCCAAAAAGTTTATTGTTGTTTGTTTCACAAAATAGTTTTATATGTACAGTTCCTGTAGAAAGTGCAACCGCGGGTAACACCGCGGGGAGCAGCTAGTACACAATAATTTAAAAAAAAAACTAAAAGCATTTAGAACAGATAACACCTAAACTACTATAAAGGTCACGTAAACATAGATTTAAAGTGAGTGTGGTAATGTTCCTCATTTTTATTATGTGACAAATTATTTTTATTTAACTACACGTGCTGATGGCCCACTATTAGGTGGTAATCGGCGGCGATAAACTATAATAGCAATACGATTCAGATCCCTACCCTAACGAAGTAAGAGAAAATGCCAAGTCGCATCGTGTTGCGCCTGTCGTTTGGTGGAAAGATTCCTGCGCCTGTATTCACATCTATAGCAATTTATATTGACATTTGCTCAGTACTAGCCCTATCACAAAACCAAATCACTGACCTGGAATTCTTCTTCAAGTCGTGCCAACAATACAGCCTCTTGCGGGTCTAAGCGCCTTTCGATACAAGCTAGCATTAATATAGGCGATTTCAGTGCTTCTACTCCAAAAACGATTGCTGTCAACAATAAATAATTAAGATTAATACTTAAGGCAAACATCCTATATTCTTTATTAAACCGATAACAATTAATATTACGAAAATGCAACATGGAAATATGGGTTTATTTACAATAATCAGATGAAACCAATTTTGTGAAAACTGTCTCCGGGGGTGTCTAGTCTGAAATGTCGCCAGGGAGAAGGAGGTGGTTAATATCTTTAAGTATGCGTATAAATTAAGAATACTTGAAATCAAATCAAAATAGATAAGTTTGAGTATTTCTTTACAAAAATTTTAATTGTGATCAAATGGTAGGTTAAGTGACTGGGAATATAATAGTTTTACATAAAGAATACAAGTTGCCACCTACAGCTTTATCTTTGCAGTATTGTGATCAAAAATTTTACCCATAATTATTAAAGTCAACCCAAACATTTTTTCCTAATTAGGTCAGCAGTTTTCAAAGCATACAGAGTTTCTTTTGCATTTATAATATTAGCAGATCTTTAACACTGAAGTTCTGCTTATAGGATTACCATTTGCAGCAGAGAAGTCATAAGAAAGGAAGTATCTTGCCAACACTGCTCTCGTTTCTGGGTTCATAATGGGCGGCTCCAAGCCAGTTGACACCCCTTGTTTCACATTGTATCTTCCTTGAAACCATTCTATTATGGGTGTCCACTTCTGTTCTTGAACTGCTCTTAACTCTTCTTCCTTCAATTTCAATAATAGTTTAAGCATAATTATTTAATTGGTACCAGTCCAAGCCTATGTCTGAGTATGTATCTGAAGAAAATTATTTTATTTGAAATGTTCTAAGATGCATGAATTTAAACTTACTTCGGAATAGAATAGTAATGTATCTGTTGGAAAAAAATCCAATATGAAGCTGACAATATCATGTGATGTCAGCTTTCCAGGATTGTCAATTGATGTATTGCAAAGTGCTGTCTGAAAGAAAAGAAATTACTCAATCACATGATATCTTATGAAAAGTATTCCATTGACATAATATGCATATTTTGTGAGGTTTTTATGTTCATTTACCTTAACATGGCTTTGTAGAACAATAGAACAGTTTTGAAAATTGATTAGTAATACTGTTTGTGGCATTTAGTACTATACATATATTTTCAAACTTACACTATATTATTAAGGTTTATATTAAGTTAGTAAATAATATTGCAAGTATGAAACAATATATATATTTCATTGTTTGATACATTATTTAATTAAATATGTATACACATACACACTTTCTAGGGTTCCCTGTCACAGCTGACATGGACACAAAGTCTAAGACCTGGAACACTCAATACTCCTCACGCAATAGATGGGAATTAAACCTGGGACTTCTATTTATTAGACAGGGCTGCTATCAACCTAGCCATAATTATACAAGAATTAATAAAAAATAAATTATTTTAAGTTTTAGGGCTTTGAATTGGTTCAAAAATTCATCTAACTTTGTAAGTTTTACAATTCAACAATGGATGGCAATTGTGAGTGTTAATCATTAATTGTGATCTGAAACAAGTCACTGCATATCCTTACCAAGTGCATAGTTGCCTGAGAAATAGTGTCCGTCTGGGCATCCCACTCAGCTGCAATAGCTCTGGCAAGGGGCTCACTCTCCACCATCAGCAATTTCCCATTAGGAGTTTTCAAGCGGCGATGATCCAAAGTAACTTCCCATTTATTATCATTCTGGACAATACCCGTACCACGATAAAATCTTTTTCGTGTAGCTGAAAATTTATAATGCAAAAAGAATGATGTTGACTCACTCATGGTTTCAATGTGATGGCCGGCCCATACCCGTACCACGATAAATATGCTTAAATAGGGTTGGCCTATACATGTCCTGGACTAGACTCCATGGGCTGGGTCTGTGACTCTTAGACATCATTCGGAGTTTTAAATTTTTTCTCCCCGCAAAACATAACCTTACCATAACTTTGAAATCTAAAACATGAAGGACAGCGAGTTCTTAATATGCCTGTTAAAGATGATGATATCGAAAACATAACAGTAGCTTTTAAGATGCTTATTAGTAATAAACTGATCGAAATAAAAATATAAATCGCCAATCGCCAGTATGTTTACAAAAAGTCTTTAACGTTGTTTTTACGTCATTGCTTCAGTAATATGTCTATAATGTCAATTGTCATTTTATGATGTCTTGTATCATGCAAAATTTTCTAGGGTTTAGCGCCATCTAGTACCAAAGAGTAAAAGAAAAGGCACAAAAAAACTAATAAGCTAGAGCCAATCTCTCTGTGGTCAAACAAAATATTCGACGCCATCTTTGTGTTTATTATCGAAAAGCTAGTTTTGTTTGAGTTGTTTGTCTATAATTTTGTATTTCGCATCTGGCTAAAAATATAAATAATAAATGTTTTCTTGAAGTCTTGAAGTGTTGATAATTTGTGACGATGTCTTATATGGATTTTGAGTTCTAGCTATTCCAAAAGTGTTTATGTAACAGTAGGACACTAGTGGAGTGACGCGATCTCCTTGTGAAGCCAAAAACAAGCTAAAAATAATTCGCCTTTGTATAGCAATTTGTTATATCTATTTTTTCTTTCTTATTTGTGATGTTCCCGCATTCTATCAGCGCGGAAGAAGATAAGAAGTCCAACCTGATTCCGAGTGTGAACCTCCTGCACTCAAAAAGGAAAGGAATTTTCATACACCCCTCTGCTATGTACAGAAATAGTACACATTGTACAAGTATATGTGTACCGTTTATAACGAGAAATTTGAGTGGGTAAATACTTGACCAGTAAACAGAAGTGATAAAAATGAAACTCTTGGAGAGTAGCCGTTTGGAGTCCTTGAGCAGAGCACTGTCGATACTGAACGGAGACAGCGCAGTGCAGGGCCGTGTTGAGGGCTACAGTTGCAAGATGGTCGGAAATGAGAAAGCTTTCTACAAGCGATTCACTGCTGATGGTGAAACTACTCATGACCTTCAGGCATTGTCACCTCCGGAAGGTGTCTCATATAGGTTGGTTTCATTGATGTAATTCATTTTGTATTGATGAATAAAAGAAACTAACATTTTTCTCTCTATTACAGTCGGAGTCTTTCAGGAGATGAGGAGGGTGTGCTTTGTGATACGATATCTCGGAAGACCTTGTTTTATCTCATTGCTACTCTGAATGCTGCATTTCCAGATTATGATTTTTCAATGGCAAAGGTATTATTACTGTGTGAAAGTCTTGAACATCTTCCACAATTTAGTTTTATTTCTGAGTCTTAATGTACATATTGCAATTTTCAGAGCAGTGAGTTCAGTGCAGAACCATCACTGAGCTGGGTTCAAGCCGCTGTAGATGATGCCCTATCAGCAGTGGGTGGAGCTCGATGGCGCCAGCTGAGACCTGCTATGTGGTCTGCTATCGAAGATGAGATTCTTCTGTCTGAATGCCGTATATACAGCTACAACCCTGATCTGGCAAGTGATCCTTTTGGAGAGCCAGGATGCCTATGGACTTTCAACTATTTTTTCTACAATAAGAAGTTGAAACGCATTGTTTTTTTCACCTGCAAGGCAATGAGGTTGGTGGCTATTGTAATACATACCAATGTGCCTCAAATATGGTGTATGCATTGACAATGTTTTGTCTCCATGCAACTTCAATTTCCAGTTGGTCCATTGTATCTTGTCCTGTAAGACTTGACCATAGAGTTGAATTTGCAATGTACTGATTTATAAGCATATTATTATCGTAATTTATTTATTTTTCAAGTGCACAAAGAGGCCTCTCTAAAATGTCCTATTAATTTTTATGTTTTTTTACAGCCCGGTGTGTGCTGTTGACTCAGGTGTGGACTTTGCGATGGATGAAGATGATGAATATAACTAAAGCAATATTTTTCTTTAACCAACTTGAACAGTTAATAAAATATTTCTGTGTCAATAAAAATACTGAAAATAGCTGAAATAATAACAAATCATCATAGGTTTCAGGTTTAACTTTTGTTATTTTAGGAGCACCCATATCTATAAGTTTTAGATATATTTGAGCACAATAATTTGTTTTAGTTGCTCTATTTTTATATCTTTGCTAAGTATCAACATTTCAACAAAATATCCTTAGGGAATGTTTAATTTTTATAGAATGTGAACGAGTTGGTAGGTTTGTTTAGGATAGTGAGTAATGTATGTCACAAACATAAAACATATATTATTATGTTAGAAAAAGCGATTGTGTATAACATTAACTGACTTGCCTTGTTAATATGTTTTATTAGGCATTTGAATGAATTTCTATTGTTAAATTTACTGTGTTCTTTAGACAAGTAAGGCTTTTGGAAACTGCTGTAAAATAGTTAAAACAAATTTATGCTGGAACTATCATAAACACATGTAATTAAAAATTCAGTAAATTCTTGTTTCTTAAAGTGGGGACACTGCATATGCATTTTCACTTTACATTTTCTGATATAGTCTTCTATTTTAAGATTTTTATTTCTTTCTTTGGTGCATAATATAGTTTTATTAAAATAACACCCTTAGTAAATAAACACTTCTTAATAAAATAAATATTGTAAACAATATATATCATTTTATTTCATAATTACAACCATAGCTTAGACATAAGCTATGTAATTTAAGCAATGTAATGTATTTACAATCCTACCTTTTAACATATAAGTTTAGCAATATGACGTAAGGAGCGCCATGTTATAAATGCAAAAGTTTGGATGGATGTTTGATGTTTGTTTGTCAATCACGCCAAAACGGCTGAACAGATTTCAAATCCGTTCAGCCGTTCCAATGCCTGAAATTGCATGCAAATGGGCTACTTTTTATCCTGGATGTTTGAAATTTACTGTTCAACCGCGGGGCGTATCTAGTTACATATACTCCAAGAGATTTCAATCCGGATAATCCAAGTAGTTACCCCTCGTGGATAATTTATTGTCTTGATAACGGGGAAGACGCGTTGCTTAGCAAGCGGCGCAGCGATGCCCATCCAGTTCTTCCGTCAATGATAATAACTGCTACTAGCAGATTTATCGCGCAGCCTATTAAGGCATCGTTAACTATTGTCATTTTTCAAACAAGCTTCCAATCATTACAAAACTTACCATTCTTATTAGCTTTTTTTTTGCCATTAGCTTTTGACCCATTAAACGTCACGAAGGGCATGTTTCACCGGATCTCGCAAGACCGGCTCCATTTGTCTGATAGGAATAAGCCAAAGACCGATTTTTACAAAATTTTATTAATAAATTATATTTTTTTAACACTTCGCCCTACACCCTTCCTGAAGTTACTACTGCCACAGGTTGGGTTACAGTCTCTTTCAGGTAGCTAAGTTCAATTGAATGAGCCGTTTTTCTTAAAGAAAACGTGTTTTCATTTTCCTAATAGATGGCGTATGGATGCTTTGAATTTGTTCTCTCATTGTCAAGTTAAGTAAACGGGTTTTAGACAGTATATCTCATAAACTGTACGTAGGCGTTCATTTGCGTCGCGTCGCTTCGGAACTCGCCGCCTCAGTTCCAGTGGTCTTGCGTATCGCGTATCCGAGTGCTCCGAGACTTGGTAGTAGCCCTGCCTACGAAACGAGGGGTCGCGGTTTCGATTCCCGGCCGGGACATAATTTGTGTGTGGTGAGCGTAAAGTATGTTCTGGGGAGTTTGTCTTCTGTTTTTGTGTTTGTCAATGTCATCTGCGACACAGGGACTCCTAGGGGTCCCAGTAAACGTTTATTTTACGTTCTGCCGCGCCAACCACAGCCTGTTTTTATCCTATTAAATTATGATTTCATTCCATATGTATATACATTCATACGTTCTCCGCAAAGCTTAGAAAAGTTACCCGAATTTGATCGTCGTCAGAGGCGTCTTTAATCGTCCGCTCGAGCTATAAATTTTTGGAACTTATCTATTGCGGTTCGCAAATAAGTAATTCGAAAAGTAAAATAAAATTATCAATTATATCAATGATAATTTTATTTTACTTTTCGGGAATTATACATTGTACATTTCAGTAATTTTTAATATATCTGCAATTAAAAATCGATAATTTATTTCTATTAAAAAGTGTTTAATACAAAACCTCAATAATATGCAAAACTACTCAATTTTCATTGCAATCTAGTTTACAACTTTTGCATAGTCAGGTTTAATACTAGTTTTTTATCTCTATAGAGCTAAGCATCATACGTAACTTTCGTGACGTATTCCACGTTCTGCGTTACTACGCCATCTAGTTGGCAACAGAACTAGTTTATATTTTATATTGTAAATAACTCCTCATTTGAGTGCCGGGGAACGTCCGTGCGTAGGCTCATTTACAATTAATATTATAATTAAATTAAAAGTAAAAGTACTTCATAATTTTTATCCGTAAGTAATTTATTAGAACAAAATGTAAATAATGTACTCTGGGGCTAGAATAACCGCTTATTAAAGTAAAATATTTTGTCACAAAATAAAATAAACAACGAAAACATAATTTATAAAGATTTATAAACTACACAACAGAAAAAAGGATCCAAAATGAAATTGTGGTGATTATCCCTAAAAATTTATTACATTACTCAATAATTATTATCACTTAGAATACACCTTGCTGATCCTTATTTACAGGCTATTCATATTTCGCCGGTCAATAAATAAATTAACAGCTGTAAGGTCATTATGTTGATTGTCTAACCACTGCAGTCTAAGGCCCGTTGTTTAGTTAGCGTATAATAACGATCGGTTGGTTGCGTGCGGTTTCTATTTATTCAAAAGATACGCTTACCATACCCATTATTTTCACCAGCTCTCGTAAAAGCTGGTGAATAAAAAAAATCGCACGCGGCCCACCGTCCGGAATTAGCCGTTATGTAGACAATTGGTCTAACCTTTAGATCGTCCATCTAATGAGACTACCGACCGCTTGACTCAAACTATCCGCATTAAAAATCCAGTTTTAATTGGCACCAAATAGTTGTCTTTGCACTGGGCGTGCACATAATGCATCGCATCCGGTGCGATTATGAAACAAATCAATAACACAAAATGAAAAAATCATAACGCGCGAACATCGTTAAGCGATCACACGGTGGGAATAGCGGCAGTGGATCTGCCTCGCGGGATCGATTAATCGGGCATGGAGTGGCCAAGCTAAAAACTTCGATTATTTATAAAATTATTATCATACAAGGAAGTACGGGCTCTGCAGAAGTCTGCAGGTGAATGACCTGCCTCTCGCTGCAGCGGCGCCGGCGTTCGGACGGCTGAGTAGGGGCACTCAGTTTCTCTCAATATGCGGCGAAACAATCCGTCCCGGATTTGGAAGGGTGGTATCGGCTAGCGACGGTCGGACGGCTGCGAGGCGTCGGAGGCGGGCGGTTCGGCGTCGGGCGCAGGCGGCGCGGGTGACGAACGCAGCTTGGCTCGCGGCCGCCATGCGTCCAGTAACGCCTCCACGCGGTCGTCTGTCGGCCCCCAGCGGGAGAAACCGGCCGCGTTCTGTAGCCATACCACTACAGTGCCGCCGCCCCAACGGAAGTACACTTCGTTTCTAAGAGACATACAATATAATGATCATCAGCCGCTGTTAGTTCACTACACAATGGACATGAACGCCACTGAGCCCGAACTTCTGCTCTAAATTAAGTATTTTTTTGGGTTAATGTATATAAGACCAGTTTTAAGAACAAAATTGAGTTCCAATAGGTCTGAAATGACTCAGCAATGTTAAGGTGTGTTGGAATGTAGCAGAAATGCCTCTTTTACAAGCCTTTTTGCTTGGGGAAGTTACCGTTACGACCGCCATCGGCCCTCTAAGGTGTTTTTCAGCTATCAACAATGTGAAATTAAACAATATTATATACTCACTTCGGCAAGACGTGTTGGAATCCGTGCCGGTACTCGTGCTCAAAAGCGGGAATAACTACCTAAAATATAAGAACATTGGTTACTATCAAGAATTCGTTAAAGTGATCTTACATCAAGTACGAAAAGGGAACTCTGTCAAGGTCGGTTCAAGTGTCTTAAAGCCTTTGATTGCTCGTCGCGAACGAACCACGTACAAAGCAGCGTAGCCTGAAGGTAGGTAATGCTCACCAGTTTTCAATTCAAAATTTAAAATTCAAACTATGGTATTCCACGAGTCTTGCCACTGTCAATACCTAGTAAAGAGGTGACTCACCTGTTTTCGCTTGAAGTGGCTGGCCTGCAGCTTATGTAACGCGTGCGTCTGTCGATCGGGCCACTCCGGCAACACTACCACGAAGCTGAGCGGCTCCGCAGAGTCCTGAAGTAACCGCTCCATGTGTCTCAGAGCTGCTTCCAGTAGCTCTTCGCAGTACGGAGGGTGCGCCACCATGGAACCCGACACCGGACGCAATTCCAGGAACGGTCTGAGAACATTAACATGGTTTTAAGAAATAGGAATGTTTGGTCCAAACTTCTCTACTTCCTTCTCTGAACCAGAGGGTTCAAATCCAGAAGTCCAATAAAGATATTTTAGTTCGATTACTCAAACACGTCGCCGATATGTATGCCTTTGAACAGTAAGTCAGTGTCTGAGAACGCGGAGAAGTACCGCTAGAGGCACTAGTCGAGCGGGCTGGCAAATCATTCGAAGGTGATGTCAGCATCTGCAAGCAACTTTTGGGTCTGGCAGCGCAGGTTGCACCAAGCTGCATTAAAACTTGAAGCGACAGTCACTTGACTCACCCTCTCGAGCCAAAGTATGAGTCAGTGTCCGCGAACGCGGAGCAGTACTGCCGGAAGTAGCAGTCTAGCGGGCTGGCGAAGCACTCGAAGGTAACGCCAAAGCAGCGCTGCAGGCACTCCAACACCGTCACCGGCAGCGCCATCTGTGCGAGGTGCGCCTCGCCGCCAGCGCCCACCCACGCCGCGTATCGACGTAGCAGACACCACACGCGGGATAGAAACTGTTCGAACTTCTTGTCGTCGAAACAGCTATGGCGATAGAGGCACTCCTGTTGAGTTCAATTGGCCGAGGATAATATTTTGTGTTCATAAATGCTTGCTTGAATTAATTGCCAGTCTTTCAAGCGATATATAAATGGAATCCTAAGTACTCGCTTCGAACCACCGCAAAAGCCACCACCCACAGGATATATGCAAGGTGCTGACAGAATTGCCACATTTCTGCAGCGGGTCATGAATGTTTCCTAACGCACGAGTAGACGGCTCCGTGGCGGTATGCAAAAGCTCCAACAGAGCAATATCACAGAGGCTTGATACTGATTGCCCATAAATCATAACCATGGATTACTAAACAAGAGAGCACATAATTAAGTCTTATGTGCTCTCTTGCCGGCCTCCATTAGAATTAATATTTGTATCAGATATTATGTGTTATGTAGTCAAGTAGGTCAAGTTGCTGCTAGAATCTAGTAGTGCTTACCAGCTTTTGCAGATAAGTGGCGTTCAGGATCTGAGTCTCGCCGAGGTACCGAAGCAGTGCCTGGTCGCGGTCCAAAAAATGTTCGACAAGGGGCGGCCTGGGCGATGGGACAGCGAATTGCACCGGGTAACACCAAACCTTCCGGAGCGCCGCTTGCTGCAGAGGACCTGCAAGCTCCTGTAAGAAACAAGTGGATGATTTGAAAATCGAAATAAACAGACTTCATTTCTTTCATCCCTTTTTCTCGCTCTCGAGGGGCGGTCGGTTACAGCCAACCATTTTATCATTTTATAAGGGTGGGCCTACTAAACCTACTGTTCCAATGAGGCTGTGAGGTTTCGGAGAAAACGAAGATGTCATGTAAAATTTTTTTTGTTAATTTCTAAAAACCGCTCGGTTGATTTCGGTAAAATTTATATGGCCCCATATAAGTATGGCCTCTGAAGTATGGTCTAACAGTCGAATTAAATCTTACACCCCGTTGCGCTCGTCATCTGAGACGGGGATATTACATCTCATGTGATTTCACTGGCACCCACACCTATCGGAACACGGTACGGCAATGCGAGTGCACCACTGAGACATGAGAGACGGTCGCAACGCGATGTGACTTGTCTTCTTATTATTTATGAGGTGAAAATATTAAAATATAAAATAACAAATATAACTAAGTACCAAGATGAAAATTAAAAAGGATCATGTTAACTACTAACTATAATATATTGTAATAAATATTTGCAAGTCAAGTGAAAAAAATAAATATGCCCTAATGTTCAGGTTCAGAGTTCCAAGTAATTAGGCAATACATATATATTGTAAAGGCGAAAGTTTGTATGTGTGTGTGTCTGGACACATATGGATAAAATTTGGTACTAGGATAGCTCAATATCCTGGATTAAAACATTGCCTACTTATGATTTCGGTACATATTAACGTTTAACGTTTACACACTCATACCCCTGCACTAGGATTCCCTGTGTCACAAATGGCATAAACAAACATCTGAAAAATGAGAAGAAACTTCATGCTCACCACATAAAGTGTGCCCTGGCCAGGAATCGAACCCGGGTTCCCTCACTTTGAAGGCAGGGCTACTACCAACAAAGCCACGGAGCCGTCGATTGTTGTTTGACTATAAAGCAAACATCTAGGAATTATCCAAAACAATAATTAATTATTAAAATTAGAAGAAACTAGGCAAAATCACCTGTATTCCATTCTCTTTCAATAAAGCACTGTGTTTCTCTCTTATTTTACGAGCATACTCTGCAGACAGGTGATATATTTTCAGACAAATTCCTTCAACAGATGCTTTCACTGTTTCTGCTAAGTGTGGCTGGCATTGTCTCTGAAAATTCCAATAAATATATAAGTTATTATAAAATAATTAAAACTGACTGAGATAGTAGTATTCTGGATGAATTACATTCATTTATTTATTGCAATCATTAAAATTAAGGAATTCCTTTTTAAGTTAATTTATTTAGAAGTATGGTGTTTTAATATTACCTATTAATTTACTAATTTCAATAAAACATATATTTAAATATGTATACATAAATATTTGTAATTACTTAAATCAATAATTTTTTCTTTTAAAGTTCCATTTTAAAACTGGCTATCAGCTTAGACCAAAAAATATAAATAATTATTTTGGCTAGGGATTGGAAGTCTTCCCCCCCGCGGGTTCCCGCCTTGTCGGGGCGGGGGGGCTTAGTAACCGTGGTTGGGCTGCCCACGGTGAAGCCAAGAGGAACCCGGGAGGGGCTGCTCCTTTAGGCTTTGCCTCCAAGCCGACTAGGAGCGGCCACAGTAGGTGGCGGTGCCTTATGGGGGGCACCGCAACTGAGGCGGGCTGCGGTGTCGTATGGGCGGCACCGCAGCTGAGGGTTAGGGGCCGCGGCGGGAGAGGAGTGCCGGTATAGCGGTGCGCCGCTCTCCCTACCTTCCGCGGCCACGGCGGGGTCGCCACCGCTAGATGGCGGACGCGGTGGGGCCGCAGGGGAAGAGGAGTGTTGGTATTGAGAGGCGCCACTCTCCCTATCCTCTGCGGCCGTAGTGGCAGGCGACGGGGCCACATATCAGACCCGTCGCATGGGGACCTAGGGCGTTTAGATACGGGGTCATCTAACGCCCTTTCGCTGGCCAGGTCCCCGAGGTGGTTGCGACACGCTATGTGTTCTGGCGTGTCGCTAACTAAGGCGTGGCACTCGGTGCCAAAAAGAGAGGGGTCCGGAGACGGACAGCCGGGGCGGGTTCGCGGATGTGTGTGTTAACGTTCCCGTGTTCCCGCCACTAAGCGGCAGAGGAGGACACCATGGGGTTTTAGTGGGTCTAGTCCCACATAACCGCTCTGTCTCCCCGTGGCAGGGCGGTATGCGAGTGCATTTCCCCACGAAAAAAAAAAAAAAAAAAAAAAAGGGGTTGGAAGTCTTAATTTACTGGATTTAATGTTTACCCTCAAATGTGCCAATCTGTCTTGAAAATCATCATAAGTGGCACCAACAGTACGCCGGAGCCACTGGAATGTATCTTCTGCATTCCATTTTACAACTTTACGGCTCTCAGGAGAAGCATTTCTAGATTCTATCATTTTCTTAGCAGCCTCTGCATATCTGGATAATTGTTTTCTTGCATCTCCAGTAAATTTTGGGTGAGTAAGTTTTATAGGAATGTCATTCATGATTTCTTCATACATAGATCTTGAAATTTCAGGAAAACAATGACTGGGCAATAGAGGATCTGAACCTCCTTGGTCATTTACTTTTCTCTCCATCAACCAGCGATTGAAAGAATCTTTAGGTGCATCAATACTTTCCCTAGTGTGACAAAGTTCTTGGTAACATTGTCGGAGTTTATTAGCCAATGTAAATCGGAATCCTTCAATTTCAGGATGTGGATGAGGGCAAATAGTTGGTGGTCTTTCATAAATTACAACATTGGTGGGCACCTCAATATCCCATGGACCAGCCAAAACAAACTTTTTAGGAGGTGGACCATTATCTTCTGAAGGTCGTCGCTTATTAACGCCAGGAGTCATGTTTCCAGCACCCGATGGTCCAGTGTGGCAGATACCCAATGGATCAGTAATAGGATCAAAATCCCGCTTTACCGCTGGCAATTCCCACATCGATTCACCTGATAACTTATTCCAAAAGTATGGTCTGTTTTCTCTCTTAGACCAATATTTCCGCCAGCCTTGCTGAATGAGATCAGGATGTAGGTCTGCAGCGAGATGTGGCGCGAGAGGTGCTGGTGCACCGGGTGTCTGAGGAGTCTCGCCGCTTGAACTCGGTGAGGATTGGATTTCAGGCGAGGAGTCACTGTGAGTGGTGCCACTCTCCCACGTCGAAGAACTGGCGACCACTTTATCACGAACATCATTCATGTTTGTATACACTTTTCAATCAACCGAATAGTATTTCATTTAATAAAACGATACGAATAAAGTCAATTTCTATGTTGTTTTCTTTCCCAATAAGAGACTTGTTTACGATTTAGAAACAATAGCGCCAAGAAATAAAATTATAGAAAAATACTTGATATCAAAGAAAAACATGATTACATATATTTGTAATATGTTCTAAATAAATAAATGATATAATAAAACGATTGTTATCAAAATAAAAACAATACGAAAACACGCAATCGTATGTTTCACGAGAAATTTAGCGAAGCGTACACCCCAAGCACCGCCATCACGAAATGACAAATAAATTAATTTTTCGTTCGGTATCGTGTATCGTCAAAGAATAATGAATTAGTCTGTCTATGAAATTAAATCAAAGTTTAGATCATTGATTATTTTATGATAACATATTAAAATAAATTAAATAAACTTAAACCTGGCTACAACAATGATAATTTTATGGATAACACAATGTACAAAAAAACTATTTTTTTTAATATTTCAGATTTGAAAGTGATACAGAAATGGAAATCTTGAACGAAACACATCAACTCTATTGTTATCTGTAGGTACGTTTATAGGGAAGAAAGAAACTTTGAAATTAATAGTAAATATCAGTGCTATTGTAATAGCTGTGGTGATGATATTAGGACAGTAATCTCATCCATGTCGGATATACAATAAAATAGGAAAATAGTAAAAAAGGATAAAATATACATTATGTAGGTTGTACCACGTCTCATCGGGCACAAAGCAAGCAGCGCATCTGGTATCGATGCTATCGATGAAACATCATGGCTGCGATAATCCCTCATTGTGTAGCATCCCTAAAACGTACAATACCAATACTCCCATCATTCGCTAAAAATATATATTAATCTGTGCTCTTTATTGACGAAAATAACGAAAAGTTAATTACATTACAACTGGAACTGGATCGACTTGAGTAAAAACAAATATCAGATTAAACCATCATTCAATTCATTTTTATGCGTAATAAACTGACCATATTTTATTCTAATTAACCTAAATGCAGAAAGTACATTAACTCGGCATATAGGCAGAATTTGAGTGTAAATAAAGACAAAAGTACAAAAAAAAAATACAGAATCAATTCCGTTTTCTCAAAAATATGATAAATGTTGAAATTAACTCAAGTGAACACGTTCCCATTCAAGAATTTACCGATTGGAATATTGAAGATTGCACATATGATGTTTCCAATTTATCATATGAGCATTTTTTTGTGAACCACATGATCAGAAATTTACCTTGTATTGTTAGACATGTAGCTCAAACTTGGAAGTGCTCTGAAAAATGGATTAAAGATGATTGTATTAATTTTGAATACATGATGCAAACTTATGGAGATATGGAAGCACCTGTTGCAGATTGTAATGATATGATAGACTTTGCACAACGAACATCACTAATGAAAGTTAATGCATTCATAGAATACATGCAAAATAAACAAAAAAATAAACTACTTTATCTGAAAGATTTGCACATGAGAAAGTTACGGCCAAATGATGATTTTTATATGGTACCTACAATATATGCTTCAGATTGGCTTAATGAATATGCTCAAGATAACAACAAAGATGACTTTAAGTTTGTTTACATAGGCCCCAAGGGTTCATGGTGAGGGAGTTTATGTGATAATGTTAGATACAGTTTTATATACCATTCCAATTTACCATGGTGACAGTGATAAGTAAAAGATAAGTTATTTTTCTCTGAGACATCATAAAAATTGTTTCAGGACTCCCCTACATGTTGATGTTTATTCCTCATTTAGTTGGTCAGTAAATGTGATTGGACGAAAAAAATGGATTTTATTTCCGCCAGGAGAAGAAGAAAAACTGAAAGATAATAATCAACAATTACAAATACTGTATGATCCAGAAAAAAACAAAAATGTGAAAAAATATGTAATCATTCAAGAAAAGAGTGATGCTATATTTGTGCCATCAGGATGGTATCATCAGGTTGAGAATCAACTAGACACTATTTCAATAAATCACAATTGGAACAATGGCTGCAATATTGTAGCCATGTGGGAAACTCTGAATAAGTCTCTTGTAGATGTGGAACTTGAAATTGGACAGTTTCGAGACTCTCCTGATTTCAGTGAACAATGTCAAATCTTGCTCAAGGCTCTATGTGGTGCCAACTATGAATCATTCATAAGTTTTGTTCTATATATCGCAAAAAAAAGACTGGCACAGCTTCAATATAATGTAAATGAATGTGATATATTCCTTTTTGGAAGAAATCACATAACTTTTGATCTGAAAATGGTGCTTAATGTTATGAACTTAGTTTTGAATCATACAAAATCAAAAAATGACAATATTTTAAAAGATTCTAAAAGTTTTATTGCACTCAAGCAGGACATTATTGAAGCTTTGCAATGTTGAATTTAAGTCAATATTAGCTTATTTTGTCGGATATGTTGGTTGTATTCATGAAATTGAAAAAGAAATACTGGAAACGTTATTTTTGACACAACATAAATTGTCTTCAGATACAATTTATTTTGTGATGTTGTTTGTATCGACTTAACGGTCAGTTAGGACATTTGTAATGACGGCTTTTCATTGTCGCTAGATAGAACATAAAAGTAGTTCCAACTGGCGCAATAGATGATTCTGTTTTGTCGTCAGTTGACACAAAGTTGGTGTTCAAGTCAAAGTCACGATTGTAAAAAATGGTGGAAAAAGCGTTGGAAAAACTCACGTTTCGTTTTGTGAGTGACAATTTGTTGATGTTCAATAAATTTAAGCATTTTTTGTTATTTTTTTTATTCAATTTGTTACCTACTAAAAGCAGCGCATTGATGTTGGAAACATGGCCGCGAAAAGCCGTCATAAATGATTTTAATGTAGTTTTCAGCAATAGATAGTGATTGAAGAAGAAGGTTATAATGTTTAATACATATTATTATTAGCCTGTATCGTCCCACTGCAGGGCAAAGGCCTCCCTAATCCCCTTCCACTCCTTCCGGTCTTGCGTTTTTGAGGGCCAGTCTCTCATAAAGTGGTAAAGGTCGTCTCGCCATCTCCGTCTGAGTCGGCCACGATGCCGTTTCCCGTTGTTAGGGATCCACTCCGTCGTTTTCTTTGCTCAGAGTTTCTCTGACATGCGGCAGACGTGGCCAGCCTAGTCCCACTTCAGTCTTGCTGCTTTTTGAGTGATATCCGCGATTTTAGTTTTAGAGCGTATAATAGTGTTGCGAATGTGGTCGGTAAGTTTGATGCCGAGTATACTACGCTCCATCGCTCTTTGACTAACCTCGAGTGCAGACCTTTGCTGAGCAGTCAAAGACCAAGTCTGAGCGCCGTAGGTAAGGGTGGGGAGAATGCACACGTCCATAAGTTTACGTTTTAGGGATAGTGGTATTAATACATATAGTCGAATAATATATTTAATAAACTCGAAAAATTTAAGGATTTGTAAAGTGATGTCGTAACAAACATATTTTTGTGCGCTTAAATCGCAAACACTGGCTAAATCTTAAGATATAGATCAAATTAGTATAAGTACTACAGAATTGTATATCATAAAAAGATCGATAAAAAGGAAGTGCGATAGCCCACAGTTAAATTTTTTTTCTTTTGCATATTACAAAAAAAGTATGTATTATTTACTATTTGCGACTTGCGGCTTGTGGGCCGTACGATAACGTCCCGTAATCATTGCACACTGCCCCTTATTAGTACCTATATACATTGCACCTGTGCGAACCTGGGGCGGGTCGCTGGTTTATAATAACATAAAAATCATTTAAATTTATTCTAACTGTAATACCATACGATTAGTAACAGTACTTTTATTTTTAGCCTCGGTTCTGAGATTTAAAATAACAATTTGCTAACGTTAATTATGTATTAAAATTGCCAGATTGATTGCCTACGTCGTAGAATAATCTGTGGAGAGGGTGTAAATGTACATAATCTGTTATACAATGCAAATGCAATGCAAGCCTAAAATCAATCAGTTCTGTGGATTTGTGTTTGTTACAGAAAGATCGTAAAAATATAAAAGATATATTTTAATAGTAAAGCTAAATTAATTGATCGTATTAGAGCCATAATTAAAAGTGGTTTGTTGTTACTGAAAATCTGCATTTGCAGAACAATGTCGGTGGCTTTCGCAGCAAGGGGCAATCGGCCTCCCTTGAGCCCAGCACAAATACAAAAGATGTTGGATGAAAACGCTCATCTAATTCAGACTATACAAGAATACCAAGCTAAAGGGCAGCTAATGGAATGCCATCAATATCAACAAGTTTTACACAGGAATCTTGTGTATTTAGCGTCAGTTGCTGACGCCAATCAAAACATTCCTGCCATTCTACCGGTAAATATAAATTATGCTAGGAACTCATTAACCCACGCTAACCATTATTGTAAGAAAGCATGTAATCGGGCTTGAGCACATGGGTACTTACCTTAAACAAATGTATCTACCAAAAAAGGGTTTAATTTGCACTTCCTTTTAAATGAGATTCATAATATTTCTAGTCTTCTAGATAAATACTCTCACAACATGGCGATTCATAATGGTATGATATAAGGGCAGTTACAGAATTATGTACCATATTGATTACTCAGCCATTTTCTCTCTTTTACCCATTTGCAGCACTCACATACTTGTTTTATTTACTTATAAATTTATAGGTCCAGCCAATAAATTACACATTGTTCACTTAGTAAAATACTTATAAGTTGGGACTGGTTACTAATCTTTGTAAGAAGCTCTCAAAAGGCTAGTAAAAGTATTAGTTTCATTGCCCTCTGTTATGCAGTGGGCGCAGAAGCAATGTGGACTCTGCATTCTTTAAGTTTATCACTGCTTATTTGTTTTACTAGCTTTTTGAGCAATTTACTACCATTATTTACCCATGTTTGTGTATATTGTATCAATCTTATTGATGGTATAAAATTAGTTTTTGAGATATTTAAATGTGATTGTTTCTGTTATTTTTTTTGCAGCCTCCACACCAGTTTGCTGCTGGAAATGTGCAGCAGCAACCTCCAATCAACTCTCCTTCCGGTGCCCCAGATGGGCCAGGCAGTTCACAGCAGCCGTATCGACCACCAGCTGGTGTTTCCTCTACCCCAACTAGACCAACACAGTCCTATGGCCAAAGACCATATCCTCAGAATCAATATCAAGGACAGTATCAAGCTGCTCCAGGTGGCTACCCACCTCAAGGTGGTTACGGTCCTCCTAGTCAAGGTTATGGCCCTCATAATCCATCTCAGCAGCCTCAAAGTTACCCTCCAAATTCTAACTATGGACCTCCAATAACAACATCTCCTAGTAATTATCCACCATCTACCCATCCAGGATCTGGATATCCCCCATCCTCTGCTCAACAGCCTTATGCTCCACCGCCTGGAAGTCCTGCTGCTGCTGCGGGTGCTCCATATGCAGTCCGTGCTTCCTCTCAGCCTCCTTATACTGGCAACTCTGCTTATCCTCCCCCACAATCTGGCCCTAATTATCCTAATGTGGGTGTGAGTACGTACAACTCTACCACATCCCAGCCACAACCATACCAATCTCAGCCTTTCCCAAACACTGCTCCTACTTATAGTACACCTCCTACATCTCAGCCTAACCGGTCCCCTCAGCCACAGTCTGGTGGTTATACCCCACAAAATCCACCAAGCTCTGGTTATGGCTCTCCTTCTGCCCAGTCACCTACATATAATTCAAGTTCTCACGGTAATAATGTGCCCCCGTCGACTGTCGCTTCGGGCCCCCCGGCTGCGGGCGGTCCGCCTGGGCAACAGTATCCGCCCCAAGGGCAGCCATCGCCGTATCCGCCAGCGTCCCAACCCCCTTACTCAAACCCCTCATCACAGCCGGGGAGCCCAGCTCCATCGGTATCGACGGCGCCCCCTCCTCAGTCGTCTTATCCTCAGAATCCGCAGAATTACCCTCCAGCAGGAGGAGCGTATCCACCGCATGCATACCAGCAAGGTTACCCGCCAGCGCAGTACCCGCCGTCTCCATATCCTTACGCACGCGCGCCGGCCCCTGGTGCACCTCCGCCGGGAGCCCCTCAACCTTACCCAGGTTACGGTTTCCAACCCCCTAGCCAGCAGTAAAAAATGCTTTTGAAAGCCTCAATTAAGCTTACATTTTCACAAATTTGTGTGTTTTATTCCATTTTAATTTAGTGAGTCCTTTCAGGGATGTGTGTTATTTATCAGTGTAATCAATACCAATTTTTAGCAATTGTCTATTAGATTTTTTAAATGAAACAAAGTAATGTTAAGATTTAAGTAATTATTATGAAATTATTAATAAGTTTTAAAATAATTGACATGGATTTTTCTTTTTGAATAAATAATTGTGTATTAATCTTGTCTTTTACATACTGACTCTAGAGTTAGGTTTATTTTCGAAACTTATGGCACTACTCTTTTCAACTATGAAAAGGAAAGGTGTTGTAGGTTCCTTAGGTTATACTGAAATGTTTCTTTTTCTTTTTGACAACCAACATTCATTTATGCTGATTATTCATACTGTCATGGAGGGCATAGTAAGGCTGCAGATATGAACACCATATTTGTTTTGCAGAAAAGGACTCTTCACGCAATTTACAAACTGGGTCCCCAAGAATCATTGCGTAACAGATTTTTTTTAATCCCAAGTGAAAATCAAATAATGTCAATAAATAAATTTAAAACTTTTATTAAACATAAACTTGTTCCCCTTGGGTTGGAACAGATGTAAACTTAACAAATAAGACTATCTTGAACATGAAAACTGACAGTAATTTGACTTGTGATGTGTAATTTGTGGGCATGTAATGTGCCTAAGGAGTTCCTGTGACACGTTTAATACTCACTAATATGTTTACTTGTATGAGTAAAATTTGACAAGTCCAAATGATACTTGGGATTTAAAGCAATAAATGAATTTGAGGTAGTCAAGTTTCATATTTTTAACAGATTTTGGTAAAATATTAATTTCCTACACCAATAAAAGCTTAATATAATATGGTGAAAAGCATTAAAGTTATAAGTGATCTCAAATATGTGTATACAACTTATCTTAGTGCTATGGGAAACAGATTACCGATATAATTTGTACATACTTAGTACTTTTTTTGTAAAAAGATGCATATTGACTTCCAGACAGAACAAAAATCTATGTATATAGTCCTGTGTGGGGATTAAATCCACAACCTGAAGTGATACATTTTGGGTTTAAGTTTAAAGTACTACTAGTATAATATACTATACTACTACCAAACAAGGCCAGTTATATTATTGCTTGTACACAGATGACTCAAAATAAGTAAAACAAAGTAATTAGAGATGGGTTCTAAAAGCTATATTCCATATTTTTCTATTATACTAGGATTCTTCAAAAGAAATTGATGAACTATCAAAGTCATGAATGGATTCATCAATGTACTCCAGTGGCAGATCTCCTGAAGGTATGTTGGTGGGAAAAGGTGGAGATGTCTTATGTTTTTTGAGGGGCAAAATTGTATCAAATAAGTAACACATAGCACCAGTTTCCCCAGGAATTGCCACACCTAATGTCCAGATAACATTATGCTTTGTGTTTATTCGAAGGATTTTGACACCCCGTAACATTCTCCATCTGAAAATTTAGTCAGATTATTGCAGTGATATTTACTATATAATGCATGTTGGCAATTTTTTGGTTTAACATACCTGTTACCCATATGTCCAGGCATCTTAGTACCAGGCCAGACTCTAGCCTTTGCTCCACCAGATCCAATGTTGCCCGGCCTTCTATGTGTTTTGGTGACACCATGAGATGCAGGCATACCTTTGAAGCCATGCCGCTTCATGACCCCTTGGAATCCACGATCCATACTGTAATGTGAACATCATTTTAGCAAAGATAATTAGGAATATTTAAATTTTAGTCTATTTTGAAAATTTAAGTGAATAATACAAACGTCTTAGCTCGAACATCAATATGATCTCCAACTCTGAAGTGTGTTGCATATAAAGGAGTTCCAGTTGGTAGGGCTGCTTGAGGTGAGACCATAAACCTACATAGGAAGCGCTTAGGTAACATTCCCACACTGTTAAACAATCCACAGTACTCTCTGGTTACTGTGCTTGGGTCAATTGTTTCTGATCCAACTAATACAAGGCCAAAGTTCTTCTTTTTTTTGTAAGTTTCATCAGCCATTTTCATTGGATTGCATTCTTGAGGGGGTATATACTTAACAACATGATTATCTACCACCTGGAATTAAAAATGTTTAATAATATCGTAAAAGCAATGAAATTGGTAGCCTAGCTTGTTTTGGCAATACTAACCTGTAATAGTGTGGTTTGAAACTTCTTCCCATCTTTAGACCATAACGGATAATTTCCAATTTTACGTGCAATGAGACCTACTCGACGCGTGGTAGGCGTCCAAGACGTTGGAGCAGGGACTTCGTTGGCTGTGAGTGGGGACTCTGATAAACATTGCTTTTCCAACTTTTCTTTCAAGACTTCGTCAATAAATTGTTTGTTTTCATTAGTGAGGTATTCTTCAGTTACCTAGGAATAAAAAATATAACTACTATCTAATGTAATTTTCAATAATAAAAATATATTCACCACCTTACCCCTCTTTCTTTAGGCATGTACCAGTATGGAGGGCGGTACCTTGGAGGAATGTATGTCCTCACAGGAACACTGTCGATTCTGCGAATTGTTGATATAGATTTTTTGAGTTGAATAGAATTTGAATTGATTAAAAAACAAGTTGCGAAAACTAACCTCAATCTGCTTAATTTGCCGCATATTATCTTCAAATTACTGGTAGCCATAGAATATCCGCAGCTGCAATTGCAACAACTTTGTTTTGATGTTCTAATAATTATTATTCTTAATAACAACAGGGCAAGGGAATAGAATTTCGTAATACTAATTCTACCTAGGTATGAATATTGCACGATTTGCACGACCAAATAATGTCAGCCGGTTTTTTTTTATGGTCTATAATTTTGTTGTTGAAGGAGGCTTTAAAACTTTACCTGGTCTTTTGATGAGGGAAGATGGCTCTCGACCGACTAGTAGTAGCCGCTACTAGGTAACCTTTGGTTACCTACTAATCGTTTCGTTTTGTTATCTGTGGTACACAGATAACAAACAAACGCGTTTCGTTTGTTTACAAAGGTTGACTTTTTAGTCTTGTGGTTTTCTTGTCTCCAAAATATATTTAGAAGGATATATTTTTATGTATTAATAAACAATGTGGTGCTACTTTTTTTTATTTTTTTGTATTTTTATGCAAATCTCCTATCAAAACGTTGTACAGGTATACGGACCCGGATTAAAACCTGATAAATTGGTAATGCCGGCAAGGTATTTCTTCATCAACCTTACGTTTATTGATAAAGAATCGTAAGTTAAATATAATTTTTGATTGTATTACACGTTACGACCCTACACAGTCTTAAACGACCTATTTAAAGGCTTTTTATGGAACTAATTATTTTGTTTCTGTAACACGTTCCTTTTATGAGCCCGCCAACTAGGTCAAATAAAAAATATGCATACATACTCACGCCTTCTTCCCTGAAGAGATAAATACTGAATGGGCCACTTTTCACCTTGAGGGTGAAATCTAACTTAGGAACTTTGATAAGTGGTGAGCTCGTCACCCCCCATTGTTTGGTGAAGGAGAAATTAAAAGAAAGTTCCAATTTAATGTTGGTGCTGCATGAACACTTGGAAGACCACATTACTGTTTTTTATATTACCTACTGGTTAGTTTTTGACTACATGTCGCCTTAGGTAGGGGATGGTGGTGACACATAATACATAAATTTATCTATGAATAAGTCCACCAGTTCAGTTATCATTATCACATTAACAATGTTCAAATTGATTTGAAATTTCATTCATTTTACAGATATTCTCCAGACCTGACTAAATTATTGGAAGTAGATATTAATGGTAATGGTAAATCAAAATCTCATTGCCGGATTTGGGTTAATAAGTTGGACAGAAAAGATGGCACTTTCATATTGAGGTACAAAACCTATGAAACATGTTATGACTTCCAAATAAACATTTTATATAAACACAAACATATCAATGGATCACCATATACATTTAAGGGTTTGTATAGGCGCCTCATAACCAAAGCAACCTCTCAAAATTATAAGAAAATAGTATCAGTTCTTGGAAAATAATCTGATTTATTTTAAAAGTATGTACTTTATAATATAATCTTCCATAACTTCTAGGACCAATACTACCTGATCAATGTGACTGTCCTGATGAAAATATGGAAACATGGTTGGAAGAATATGGTTGTTCACAAACAAACCAGCAAATTAACAATGATCTATTGCTATATAGCAAAGTCAATATGACACAAGCTGTGAATAGAATTGTGCAAAAATATCATCAACCTGAAAGTACTAGTTTTTGCCACTATGTTGTTAAAAACAATGAAATATACAGGGACTGTTATGGGAAACATGTTGGCTTCAATATGTTTTCTGATAACATTTTGTTATCCTTAACAAGGAAGGTGAAATTGCCTGATGTAGAGATGGTGATCAACTTGGGAGACTGGCCATTAGTCAAAAAGGGTTCTGAGCTACTGCCAATATTCTCTTGGTGTGGTAGTAATGATACAATTGATATTGTTATGCCCACATATGACCTGACTGAGTCTACGTTGGAAAACATGGGAAGGTGAGTGAGAACATAAGTATTCCTTAAGTGAGTACTGTTTATGGCCTACAAACTGCATGGATCTATGCAGTTTGTAGGCTATAAAGCCAAGACCCTTTGGTTAATATTATAGGTAAAAGTTTTGCCTTGGCTGTCAGATTATTATTGAACAATTTATTTGACTAGAAGAATTTGTTATCAGAGTTATTTCTGGAAAAGTAATGTTTACTTGCAAAGGCATTTGCGTATATGAAATGGACAGGGATGTATCCATGCCCATTTTTTTACTTACTGTAAAAAGTAATGAATAATAATTTTAATGTTTTTTTAGGGTATCGCTTGATATTTTATCTGTACAAGGTGGCGTCGAGCGTCCTTGGTCTAAACGCGAGCCTCGCGCTATTTGGCGCGGCCGTGATTCGCGCGCTGAGAGATTGAAACTTGTGGACATTGCGCGTGCCAACCCTGACTTATTCAACGTTTCTCTTACGAACTTTTTCTTCTTTCGCGACAAGGAGGCACAATATGGGCCAAAGCAACCTCACATTTCATTCTTCAAATTCTTTGACGTGAGTTTTATTGATTTGTATTGGATATTTATTAATATGTGTACCTACTTTTCCTACGGTCTTGATTAATATTTTTCGCTAAAATAACCATCAATCAAGCCAACCTAGACATAGACATTAGGTATTTAGAAAGATACCGTAAGACATGCGACGCGGCGCGTGCTTTATAAACTAATAAGATTTTTTTTTTGTTTCAGTACAAATATCAAATCAACATTGATGGAACAGTCGCTGCGTATCGTTTGCCGTACCTGCTAGCTGGGGGAGGCATGGTTTTAAAGCAAGCCTCCCCATACTATGAACATTTTTATGGGCAAATTCAAGCATGGAAGCACTTTATACCTGTCAAACGCGATTTGTCTGACTTGGTAGAACAAGTACAATGGGCCCTTGAACACGATGAAGCAGCAGAACACATTGCAATAAATGCAAAAAAATTCGCTAATGAGCAATTGCTTCCTCAACACATAATCTGCTACCATGCTATCTTGTTCTCGGTGAGTAATCCTTCCGATGGTAAAGTGGTCGGTGATTAAGCCGACCAGTGTTTGTTAATATAGACTAATATACTTTTAAGTAACGAGCTTGACGTAGGTGCATCATTTGTTTATTTCAGGAATGGAGCAAAAGGATCGAAAGTATAGTAAAAGTGAGAGAGGGCATGACACATGTACCACAACCAGATTTCAACTGTGATTGTAAACAAAAGAAAAATCATGAAGAATTATGATTTTGGAAGACACTTGTAAAACATTCCTAATCTGCTGTATATTAACTTACCTATCTAAATATAAAGTGCTTTTAATAGCTTTAGTTTGTAGATACGTTATGTGATCTATGTTTTAGTTGCTATTTAGAGATAGAGTTATAAGTACAGGCAAAAATGTAATTATATACTAATATATTATAACAATTTATCTAATAAGTTAAACAATTAACAAAAATAGCTAATACTAGTATTAAATACAAATTTTACAATAATTAGAATAGTACTCCATTATTGATACATTCATACAACTCCAACTGTAGAAACAACAAATACTAGGAATCAAGAATATTATTATATACAAGCCTCAATTGACATGATTTATCGTTTTAAAAAGTTCCAAAAACCAAACAGTGACGTCAGGATTGCGGTAAAACCGCATAAGCCATGTATTATTGTGTACTTTTCTTCGTTTTAGATTCTACTATCGATATCGGACGTCAGGGCTGCGGTAAAAGTACATTATATTCTTCTTGTAGTAATTCGTAGCTTGGCCCTCGTTACCTTTGTTCTACTATCAATACGAAGTGAAGTCAGTTTTAGTACAATATATTCGTCTTGCATTATATCACAGCTTCCTTTCCTCACTGCCTTCGTTCTACTATCGATACATAGTGAAGTTAAGTAAAAGCTTTTTAGTATTACGTAGCCCCTCGCTACCGTCATTTTCAGTTCTACTGTCGATACATTGTGATGCCTGCACTGCACCTTGATACTTTCGTTCTGCTATAGATGCTGACGTCACTGCTCTGCGATAAAAGCACATATAGAGTCGTTTAGTAGCTTGCCTCGCTGTCTCTGTCCTCGGTTCTCCTATCGATACATAGTGACGTCATGGCTTCAGTAGTACCATATATACGCGTCCTGCAGTATTGCGTAGCTACCTTCGTTCCATTATCGATACATAGCGACGTCAGGGCTGCGGTAGAAGCACATATACGCGTCGGATAGCAGCCGGCGCGCGTGCAATGGCCGTGGTCGCGTAGGCGTGGCGTGGGTTGCGTCGCGTTGCGTGGCGCGCTCGCTCTCCTCACCGAGCCACGCGCCGAGTTCATCGATGCGAACTATCTCGGGGATATTGTAACCGTTGCGTTCACCTGGATGAGTGAGAACGTACTACATTAAGTCGGAAGTATTTCATCATTGTTAAAAAAAAAACTATATTTTTTAAGGTGAGCGCTAAATGTCCAGCAGAAATGATCACATACCTTTTCTATCCGCCATGGAGTCGAAAAAGCACCAAGGTGCGTCTATTCCGACGCCCGCTTTAACAAACGCCACATAATGGCTAGTCTCTATGCAGAGAACTGCGAATAACTCCATGTAGACGCGCGGCAGTGTGCAAGATTCCATCACACTCGCATACTCTTCACAAACAGACAGTGGTGTTGGCTGGAAATATACAATATCATTCTTATCTTGATCAGAAGTTCCTCTTAAATATACCCACAATATTTCACAAATAAGGTGCATTTATTTAACATTAGGTACAATATATGTAGGTGTAGTGTGTAGGGCAAACAGCCGCAAATGATCCTGCTTTATAGGTAGCTAAATAAATATAAGTAAATTTGACTACGCATGCATTTTAATCGCTTCTTAATTTAAATTTCCAGGGGGGGGGGCAGCTGTAGGATCATAAAGTTTCACAGCTGCCTGTTGGGCATAGATTTGTCACCTTATGTTGCGGGCGCGTGTTGTGAACTACTCGTAGGCATTGAGCGCAAAAGGCGCCTGCCTCCAGCACCCCGCCGTCGGGCGCAGCGCAAGCGTTGCACTCCCATCGTGCCAGGGAACCGCACACCGCACATTGGCGCGGCACTACAAACAAAATTACTCGAATAATGTAAACGTTAATTGCACTAGGATTATTTGTATCCCTAGTGGCATGAATAAACACAGGTTCACAACACAAACATCCAACACCCGAAAAGAAACATGCTTACAACAAATTAAGCATAAAGTTTGCCCTGGCCGGAGATCGACCCTCTTCCTTTGTTAAACCTAGGCTACGGCGTATATGAACTAGGTTTTCTAATTTAATGAAAGGGAAAATATATTTATTTACATAAACTGCACACAGGAATGAATAACAAAACGTTACTTACCAGCCTCTAATGTCCCCCTGCAGGGACACCGGCCTACTCTCGATATTTGAGAGTGAATGGGCTCTAATCTATCACGGGAGCCCAATCCGGATTGGTAGATATCACATGTCTTCGAATTTATGGTTCTAAGACATGTCGGTTTCCTCACGATGTTTTCCGTCACCGTTTTGGGAACGTGGTATTGCGCACATAAATTTTTCAAGTGAAAGACTTATTGGTGCACCTGAGAGTTTCAACCAGCGACCTTCAGATTGAAAGTCGGCATCTATGCCCCTGGGCCACCACGCTCCGAATAAAATCATACACAAATTATATAGTGGGTGTTATTGATGCAGGTTACTTATACATTTTTGAGTATTGATTTCCTCGTACTGTGATCTCTCGATTTTTGGATTCTCGGGTTTTGGGTGTTTCTGTGTTGGCGCATGCCATCTGCGGCACAGGGAATCCTAGTGGGGGTATCATTGTGTAAATCTGAAAATGCTTTAGCATGAAAATGATCACCTAATACTTACATCCCTCAATGAGATCTGTGACATCTAGCAGCGGCGAAGGCAAAACTTGCTGGTACAGTTTGTATTGTTTACCAAACCTTGGCATTTGGATTATCAACGTAGATGGAACCTGCAAGAGAAGCAGAAATACAGAACCCTACTAACACTGTCAAATTTTATTCTATACCTTTTAATAACAAAACTAACATTTATATTTTAATTTTAACCCCAGATGAAAAAGAGAGGTGATATAAATTGTCGTGTGTATCTGTGTGTCTGTAGCATTATAGCTCCTGAAAGGATGAACCGATTTTGATGTCTGTTTTTCTGTTTGAAAGCTCACGTTTAGCTATAATTTATGAAGCGTTCAAGCGTTTAAAGATCGTCAGCTCATTAACATTCACCAAGTAGGGGGTTTAAATTAATGTATTATTAAATATAATGGGCATGTAGTTTTACTTGATATAACTTCGTAAGTCTTAGCTGTCGGATTATTAAATGTAATGAAAAGTATAAGCAGAGCTGTTCGTGGGCAAACAATGATGGCGATGAGCTCACCACTTGTCATGTCTACATTCCCACAAAGGCTTTCATTGCTGTCAGGCAGTCATTTGTTTTAATAATAAACTACAGTGTTTACCTCGCTTAATTTCACTCCTGAAGTAGCGAAAGATTGCTCCAATAATTGCTGAACGGTCGGCAAGGAAACGTGTTCGTCTTTCTCCACAAACAGTTGGTAGCAATAAGACTCCTGGCCCGAAGAAAGCTTCAGAAAAGGCTCGGCTCTGAGTAGCTGTGCGACTAGGCCGTTAAGAAACTCTTCTGGGTCCTAAAAAGGTTAAAAGATAAGAGGCTGTTGGTTTATTGTCATAATCCCCACTGAGCTGTCCCCAACAGCAGGGAATATGAAAATTTACAAAAAAAAAATTGTTGTTCTACCCACTAACATCCTACTTAACTATTTCATATACCTACTAGAAATACTTAATCTAATCTAATTAATATTTGATTTAAATGAAAATTTATTCGTATTATTTTAGAAGACATGTGATAATATAAAATAAACCTAAATTATTTTTATTGTCATAATCCGCACCAACCAGGGTTCAAAATGTTAGTTAATCCCCGCTGGTGGGGACAGTATAGCGAGGATTATAAATATCTTCCTTTCAGCCCAACGCTCGCTGATCCTTGTAACGTATCGCCACTTAAATAAGCTATATGAAGAAATGCTAAAAGGGTTTTAGGTATAAACAACAAAAGTACCTTTTCTTCAGAGGTAAGGCCCGGCACATCGGACAGGCGTTCGAGTAACGTGCGTAGCTTCATCACGCGGTCGGCTCGTACGTACCCGTGTTTTCGCAAGGGGTTCACAATCTGTTCGCGCAGTACTCTCTGCACTTCGGAGTAATGAGGTGAGTCCTGTAAAAATTTAGTTTTAAAGCATCAAAAATACCTCTCATTTAAGTATAGAATGAGAAAAAGTGGTCCTAACATGAATGCTTGTGGTACTCCTTAGTTAATTTTAGCTAAAGATGGTATATCCACATATTGACTGGTCTCCCAGGTCTCTCTAAGTTCTACCAACTAGCGCTGCCTTATGCTTTATAAAGTGAGTTTGAATCCCACCCAGGACAAATATTTGTGTGGCAAAAAGTCCTTGTTCTGTCTGGGTGTTAATATGTGTATTGTGTATATGGGTGTTAATACTTAAATATTCTATCAGTAATCTGGATCCTATAGTTCAAGCTGTGCTTATATATACCAAAGAATCAGATTCATTACTTTGACATTAATTACTGAGGTTCCAATTTCAGTGCCTAGAACTAATATAATATCACTCACCTCTGATTCAGGAGGTCGATACAATAACGCGTCGAATACGCTTGTGAATGTAAACATGGCGAAGAGAGTGGCATCTAGATAGCATGAGTTGTGGTGTCCCTGAATGCCTCTGTTCTTGCCTGCCAACTCTCCCACTGAACTGAGCGGTGGTATTACACCGGGTACCACGGGACAATCCGGCTAGAAGGACCAAACACAAGCATATTAGGGGCAGCGAGTTGGCTCTACAAACAAGTTGACTAGTAGCTAGTTTAAAGTCTTTGCATTTTAAATGGGTAACGATACTGAATGATATTGTATTATATAAATATAAATAGTTGGCTACATAAATAGCAAAGACTACCTGTTCGAAGAATTCCTCATGCTGAGCCGGCGCATCCAATGGAGGTGTGTCGCGAAATCGCGCGTCTCTGCGACACAGCGGTAGCGGCACGAATAGCGCACGACCGTTAGCGCATGTAAATAGTCGAGTACCATTGCGAGATCCGTCTCCGAGACCACAAACGCTTTGTTCAAGTTCCACGCCGGCTGTTGGTGTATCTGGACAAAAACATACAAACCATCACATAATGCTTTCTATGCTACAATACTTTTGTGTTTGGTAAGTGTTTGTGTATTAATAATTTGTATTACTACACAAATTTGTTTCTTAAATACCATCTATACACAAAGCTAAAGAGTTTGTTTGTTTTTTTTTTTTTTTTATGTGAGTAAGTGACGAAACGAGCTGAGGGCCCACCTGATGGTAAGTGGTGACCGTCGCCCATGACAACAGTAATGCGCGCGACTCAGTATGAGATACAAATCTTTACTGAGTCGCATTCATCCTGCTGCGTCCATCACCCGAGACGGAGATGATACGTCTCATGCGCATGTGATTTCACCGGCAGCCACACCCTTCCACCGGAACACAGTAATGCAACCACTACTGCTTGGCGGCAGATTCCAGATGTGGTGGCAGTACCTCTCCGGACGAACTTGGCACAAGTTCTACTGCTACTTTTGGTTGCTCCTTTAGCACCACCCAGGGGGTACGTGTAGTATATAATTAATAAAACACATCAAAATTTTATTTAACAAAGAATGATATTGGAGAATTTATAAACTGACTTAGGACTTTTACAATTTTAACTAACTTATCTGGAGTTTTCGAACATAGGACTAAAATGCTACTGAGAACCAGAAAAAAATATGTCTAATTATTTTGAATTTAACGACTTCCGGCAACATGGTATTTTGCAGATGCAACATACCGGCAATATTATTGGTCAGTAAATATTGGTGTAGATTGCTGGCTTTGAACTAAAATTGACTTTGACAGTTTAAAAATGATTACCGTCTCTTCTAATTAGAATGAAACTGAAATGGGTGGATGCCGCTTAGTTTCGTTACGGAATCGGCCCCATTGAATTAAAGCTTTTATGTAATAATAATCTCACCATCAATGATGCCTATCCACCTCACTACACCATAGTGATGCTGGTCAACGTCTGTTGCGACTTCTACCAACGACCCAACTCCGATTTCATCCTGTGAATGGAAACGAATGAAAACGTGAATAACGATCATTCAGCTGCTTTAAAAGATTGAATAAACAATCCCCAACTAAAAAGTATAAGTAATTAGTTGGGTTTTTCTGTCCGTCTTTGTATAAATGTAATCTTTATAGCTTTAAAAGGTATGTTCCGATTTCAAAGTTTAGCTGGTGTGTGGAAGATATTTTATCGCCACGTTTGGTTACAGCTTTGAATACGTGTTATTAATTTGACGGCTGTGTATGTCTGTCTGTAGTCAGTGTTCTTTAAAAATAACCTTTGAGGTAACTTAACTTTGCTGTTTAAAAACTATATTTGTTATTTCTAATCATACAAATTCAATAAATAAATATCACTACTTTAAAATTTTACTAAATTTCTTGTGAAGGTATATAAATGATGGTTGCAGTCCTAATTATAAACTTTTAATTTATTTATTTATATTACATTATATATATTTGCTGCCAATATATATATATATATATATATTGGCAGCAAAATCTTAGTCCTTATTTAATTTTGTGAACAATTAATTAAATGAGCTCACCTGTAGATGTCCCGTATTCACAGGAGATGATTTCTGATGTTGAGGTGCCGCCCGAGGCGACCCAAGGACTGGCGAATCGTAGAACTCCTCTGAATTCTCATTGCTGCACACATCTTTAACAAATACAAGTTCATTATTTTTTCTTTAACTATATGAAGTTCCAATGAAAACATTCAATTCCGATTTGTTCAAATTATACCGTTTTCCAATTCAAGAACGCATAGCGGTATTTCGTCAATGGATAAAGTTGGTAGATATGTATAATAAGGGTGAGCCATTTTTGAGACAGAATAACAGATTCTATGAAGACACGTGTAACAAATAGCTGTGTCTATGCTAGTGCACGGAATATAGAACAGTGTATGCTCTTCTATATGCACGGAATAGCCGGCCGGTCGCCCACCGCACGTACAATGCCTATTATTAGAAACTAGGAGAGTTAAAATTAGACATCCAATATGCGGCTTGTGTGAACAGTGATGTTGTGCTAGTGTTTGTCAATAAATAATTAAATTTTGTTTCAAAAATGGTTGGTGGAGGTGTGTGTGAGGAGCCAAGCAAAATGGTAGGTACCTATATGTTTATTTGTAGGGCATTTATTTAAAGGATTTTAATTATGTTCGCCACTATTCGATACAATGTTATTATTTCATCAATGTCACAAGGAGTTATGAACGTAGATGAAAACTTATGAATAAATCTGTAGATTGGACAAGTTTTCTTTCGAAATTATGTAGTATCCAATCGTTTTGTCCCCTCAGACGGGGCAGACAGAATACTCAAACAGGATTTGGTTACAAAAATTACATTCAGCTAATGGCAACACTCGAACTTTTTTTTTACCTTGTTGAAGTTTACGTCTGTTTCAACCCTTAAGTTGCTATTTCATATCTATCTGCAAACTTTTATAAATATGTATTTTTATACATTTTACGTCAGTTTTTGTTTGTTGCATCTACCTACCACCGTGTCTTACCTATCCACCTAATATCGCCAAACTGATGTCCTGTATTTGATCCTATCCTGGATCCTGCAGTTTCCTGTGGGTAAAAGGATCTAATAAAGTATTTTTAAGATAAAGAAACTTGAGATAAGGTTCTCAAAGTACTCGTGGAACTTGTGCCTTGTTCGTTCATAGAAGCAGTACTGCTGCTAATCCACCGTAATGAAGCGTAGGTATGGGTGCAAATGAAATTACAGCCGGATGAAACGCTCATCCCTGATTTTGATTGTCTGGGGCAATGCGATGCTACTTGGGTCTTCTCATACTTCATTAGGGAAGGACCTGCATCGTATTGCTGTTACTTATGGATGGTGTTACCCTCCTTGGTATTCCTGCACTACGCCTTGATGCTGCTGCTACATTGATCCCTACAATAATTTTTTTACTATATTGTACCTGAGTTCGTAATGTTGGTGATGGCCTAGAATCGGATGTGTGTGGCGAGCCTGATGAGAGCATGTTTTGTGACCCTTCGCCACAGACATCTGAAAGAATATCAATAATAAGAACTTACATTTTTTTAAATAATTCCAGTCTGTCAAAATAAGAGATGTTTGAGGCATTCATTATATTGCATTAAACGGACAGTAATGAACTAAATACCTAGCTGTACGATACGTTCTGCCGCTCCCCCAGTAATTGGGGAGGCTTTCATTGTTATTGTCACAGTTGCCTAGTTATGTGGAAACTACAGGGTGTGGCAATGTTTTGGGATATAAAGGGGAAGTTAATCTTGTTTTGAATTTAGTATGTTTTGTTACAAAAACTTTGTTGAATAACTTGTATGACTTTTGTGTAAGATTAAATTAAAAAAAAAAAGTATTTAAATGAAGAAGTAAAATGATGAATGAAAAAGAAAACCTAACAGCACAGTCTAACAACAACTCTAACAATAACTTACCAACTAAAATGCCAGTATCAATTTTCTTAGGATCATGAACCATTTTGGCTTTCTGAGTATCCTCAGATGTAGATGCCACCTGCTGCTTAGCGCGTCTTCGATCTGGTACAATGTGCTCAATGAGATTGGCAGACTTTATACGCTCATTCTGAGATTGTCGCTGCATACTGTGTCGACGAGGAATAGGCGCTGACCTATACTCAGGAAATGTGGGCCCTTGTGGAGCTGGCGGCCAACTTCCACCAATTAAAGAGAATAAATCGATCTGGAAAGTTAATAAAGCATCAGTATTAAATTTTGTCAATGCAATTAACCTATGAAATTGCCATATTGTTAACTGATCACTTTGAAGTGTGTGCTATAGTTTGGTATTAAATTATTAATATTTAAGGCATGTTATCCTTTTTGCAAAATCAGTTATAAATTTCATTTAAATTAGATTTTATTTTTCGGTAAGATTGTTATATCTGTATATCGAATTTATACATTTTATTGATTTTATTTTATTTAGTTTCATTCAAAATTAATGCGTAATATTGACACTGGCGGATTAAATGTCGACAGCGCCCTAAGCTACCTTTGGCAGCATAAACTACCACACAATTAGAGTTATTTTGCAATTAAACTGTATTGTTTATAATATATTTTCAAACATACAAGTCAAAAGTCACGTCAGCCGCTTGACTCCCCACTCGCGCTGTATTCCGGTTTATACTTGCTCTTCTATGGAGAGTCAGATAGGGTTTAAAGCGGCGCTTAGTTATTTGACGAGATAATGCGTGATCTCGTAGGTACATTATTTATATTAGCACTTTAAACAAGCAATTGTTGTATTATTTTATTATATTATATTTTTATTTCTATGTCTTTGATGATTTTTTTATGTTGAGATAGGTTTTTGTTGTTTAAGTTTACCTATATAAAACACAATTATTACAAAAAAAAAATATGCAACAAATACAGCGAAGCTTGGTCGTCCAGGTTCTTTTATATTATTGGTGCAATTTGAAAATATTTTTTTAATAATTCAACATAAATAACTATTTGCTACTTCCTACTCATTTTTAGTCTGATAATGCCTATATACAAATGTTCATAAAATATAAAACATTATTTTAATTTGATATGCTCATTAATGAATTCTAATTTTAATTTCATAATAAATATAAAACAATGTATATTTAAAAATCATTGTTGGATATTGCACTTTTACAGAAACTATATGCCATATTTAATGTCATTTGATTCCTTTTGCAGTTCTTTTATTGTAAGTGTTTCTATAGCATATAATTTATCTTGTCTGTTTGTTGTCCCAATTTTTGGCTATCCTATGATGTACATAGAATTATTTGACAAAAAGAAGTGTTCCATACAGTTCCTATGAATATGAGTAAGAGTATGTAATCAACTGAGAACTAAATGAAAATTTATGTAATTTTTGCAAAAATCAAACAGTCTTAACTGAATATAAACTACATCATTGATATTGCTTTCAGAATATTTAAATTCAAAATTCCAAGCTGAATATAACCATAGCAATTACAGTCCAAGAAAACGGCAATTTCATAGGTATTTTAATAATTAAGATAAACATGATTATGAAAGATTTTTCATAATAAATAAATAAGGTCCATTTCACACAGCATGATTTATTAACCGGTAATTTTAAGATTAGTGTTTGACCCAATGCTTAAAGTTGTGTTTTCTTATTAATTTGTTAGAAATAGTCCCTGTAACTATGTGCAAAAAGAAGCCTTATACCACATATATTTAAGTTAGTATGTTCTGTAACATAAGCTGTGCTAAAGTACTGAATTTAAAGAAATTGTTAGTTTAAACTTTTTTATGAATAAAAAACCTGTGCCTCTCTACTGCAGCTATTACTATGTTCCTCCTTTTCGTTTTCCATTTAGACGGCTAGAAGACTGCAAAGCACACAAATTATTTATACATTGAAATCACAGAGGCAGGAAAATGGCAGGGAAGAACATCGTGAAACTTCATAAATCTATATAATGAACTGACCTCAACAAAGAGTCGTTTTTCGAAACAGAATTCAGAAACGTTGCATAAATAGTCATCATTGTCTCACGATTCTTACTCGAATAAGACTCCTTTTGAACGCAATTTCAGCAAACAACTGAAAACTAGGTGGTTAGAAATGTAATGAAACAGAAAAACAAAACGAATAAATATTGTCAATTGCAATGCAATGCAAATGCAATAAATGAATCAAAACATCTAGTGACAGTGACAGTAAGTTAGGTTGTAATTTGACTTCCACAAATTTTGGCTGAATTTGTGTAGACACAAAAATGACTTTATTTTAGGTCTTCTTTTACTTCATAAATAAAAGAAGAAGAAGAAGACCTAAAAATGAAAACTTCAAATAAGTTCGGTGACAACAAGAAGAGCGAAGCCAAAACAAGAGAAAAAAAATTGCGGTGACAATACCTTTGTCATGTTGATTTGGTATCTGTCAAGTTCATGTCACACATTTAGATTGACATTATCCTTCTTTAAAATTTGTTAAAAATTTGTTCTCAAAACTTTGTAAATCGATTCCATAAACTCAAAGTAACCCTCATCAGCAGCCAAATACCAGACTCTGGCAGAATTTATGCAGATTACATACAAAAAGCCCTAAAGAAGAAGTAGTCAGTCACATTATCATCACTTCAAAATGCCGAGATCTTGACATTTAAACATTTCTGCACAATTTAAAGTAAGTAATCAAACTAACATACTTGTACTCCTGCACAAGGATTCCTTCGTACAACTTAGATGTAGTGCATATCTATCCCTATGCAGGTACTTATATTTTATATGCAAGACCCATGTTGTTACCACTCAACCAATGAAATCTGTATAGTAGGGTCACCTTCATGGTCACAGTGACAAGGCAGGCTTTTATTTTAGGACAAGGGAATTATTAATGTATTCCTTGTGATTGATTTTGAAATACATATAAAGTTAATATATTCTAAGAGTATCTGCAAATTTTTTGATAATAAAGTATAATAAATAAATATGTTTTTTTATTTTTCTAAAATTATATATGTTTTCTAGGTGCATCCAGACATGATGATTCGCCAAGGCAGTATAGATGATATAAGCGCTCAACAGTTCATGAAAATATCAAATTATGAAGATACTGTCCGGCAACTAGACATTTATTATGCCATAGGTTTGTAATTATTCATTTATTAATACCAAACTCTGTAGTTGAATGTGTAACCATTTAGTGGCATTTGAACTGAGTGCTTCTGTGGTTTAGAGGGCATCTTAAGATGTTGGTCCCGGCTATCCCAGTTGATAAGCTATCTTGGGAGGCCTTCAGGCAGATTGAAACCTGACACCAGGGTTGGTCACTTGCTTGAAAACAAGATCTAACTAACTAGTTTAGTTAGCTTTTATTTTATTTTTGTATTCCTATCTACTTCAAATTCATATAAATATTCCTTTATCATATAGTATTATAAATGGAATATTTATGTAGTGATTGTAATGTAAACTTGTACCTATTTGATATTCTACAATAGTGTTGACTCAATTGATTAAATGAACTGTACCTATCTACTTTATTATTCCAGTGAAAAGACAACTTCTGAGGTACCAAAGTCCAATAACTGGGCTGTTCCCTGTACTATCATCAGATCTTCACATAGCCAGTGTCAGAGACAGCATCTATTGCGCTTCTGCAGTGTGGGGCCTATATCAAGCATACAGGTAAAGACCAAAAACTGTTGTTGATTATGAAAACTAGCAACAAACATTGGTATGTCTCTGTAGTTGCTCATCATTATTTATAAGATGGCTCTGTATCTTAGTGTGTTAGTTGGATTTGATTCAACTCCCAGCTGGAGTGAGCTTTGTATGGTGAGCAAGGAGTTTGTTTGGTATTTGTGTAGTCTTTGTTTATTGTTTGTGTTGTGTGTGTGTGTGTGCCTATGCCACCTGTGACAGTGGGCATCCTAGTGCAGGGGTAATGAGTGTGTAAATATATTTTCACACATGAAATACTTCATGTACAAAAAATATTTATTAATTGTAACATTTTTATACTTCATGTGTATAAACATCAGTTACAAATTCACGAATAATAATGTCTATACTATTTATATGTACCTTAGCATTCTGAACCAGGAACAAGTATAGATTAGAGTGCCTTTTTTGTTTTTCAGACGCATAGATGATGACAGAGGTAAATCTCACGAGCTAGGCCAAAGTACAGTGAAATGTATGCGTGGGATACTCGAGTGCTGGATCAAGCAGGCGGCACGCGTCGAAGCCTTCAAGACGCGTCAAAGTGCCGCGCATGCGCTTCACGTCAAGTTCCACCTCACGACCGGAGAGCCTGTGCTCAGCGACGACCAGTACCACCACTTGCAGATAGATGTTGTGTCACTGTATCTGCTGTTTCTTGTGCAGATGATCACCTCTGGCCTGCAAATTGTTTATACGCAGGTAGGTCATGTTGTTGCTTGTGTCATGTTGTCTTCTCTCATACAATACAATTATTTCGCGTATCTCGGAAAGGGCTCGAGCGAGTTGGATGAAATTTTATATTTAGATAGGTTTTGCCGTATAAGTTTACCTGTATAATTATATTTCTTGTATATATATGTCTTTTTATTGCAGGATGAAGTGGCATTCGTTCAAAACCTTGTGTACTATGTGGAGCGTGCGTACAGAACGCCAGACTATGGCATGTGGGAGAGAGGCTCCAAGTACAACGATGGAACACCTGAAATTCACGCGTCGTCTATCGGTACTTGAATTTTGAATCATAAATAGAACTATATAATTTTATTTCAAAAATAAAAAATTCGTTAAGATCTTGTTTTAGCGTACTATATTTTTTTAAGATGATTCAACAAACTCATAACTAGATTTTTTTAATCCAGGTATGGCGAAGGCAGCTCTTGAGGCAATTAATGGATGCAATTTGTTTGGGGACAAGGGTGCATCGTGGAGTGTTGTTTACGTTGACATTGATGCGCACAATCGTAATAGAAGTATTTTTGAAACGATGCTGCCGCGGGAGTCGAGCTCGAAGGTAATTCCACAGATAATATAATACATAGGACCTATGCGAAGTAACATACGAAGTTCTAAGTATGATACTAAATTAGTATATACATTACATATTTCATACATACATACTAAATTGACTTATAATTCTTCATTGTTAAATGCAATTGCAAATTTTAGGCTTATGTTTTGTTCTTATCAGGTTCCAACGGTAATTACTAGACACATGCTAGCTCAAACCTTATTCTATCGAAAGAAATATCCCTAGATCGCTGACTTACATTCAAACTCATGATCAGATGATTGATACAATCAAGAGTTATTTAATAGTTGATTAACAATATTTAAATACTTGTTTTGTTTATTAGTTTTAGTTTAGCGCTAAGGTCAAATTTGTCATGGTGATCACTAGTGACAAAGTATTATAGAACTTTCTTTGTTTAACATTATTTAGGGTGTAGACGCTGCGCTCCTGCCAACGATATCCTTCCCCGCCTTCGCAACCCACGAGGAACATCTGGTGCAGCTCACAAAAACAAACATTCTACGGCGATTGCAAGGGAAGTGCGGTTTCAAACGGTTCAGTCGAGATGGCTACAAGTGCGTTCTCGAAGACTCAACCCGGCGGTACTACAACGAAGGGGAGTTGAAGGAATTCGATGGTATTGAGTCGGAGTGGCCACTCTTCTATGTGCTAATGATCATTGATGGCGTGTTTCGGACTCTGCCTGACCAAGTCGAGGAGTTTCAGAAATTGCTAAAAGCTAAGATTTATATGGATGAACACGGAGGTAATTGTATATTTACTGAAATTCTTTCAAGCTTTAAGAGCATTTTTCTCACCCTACCCGATGTGTAGTTATAATCACATGCAGATTACAATAAAGATCAATTCGTTTGAATTTTTTAAATAATATTAGTTATCGTCACTTTTACATACTCTTTTCAATGGTGCAATATAATGTGACTTTTTGGCTGCAGATAGCCTTCAAAATTTAACGCGTTCAAGTTTTATCTCTTTGCTTATATATTAACATTCCAAGACTGATCAAATATTTTTTAGACAAATTCATTTACGACATATTCTTTATTCCAGATCCAGTTATTCCATGGTATTATTATGTGCCACGCGAATGTATCGAGAACGAGCGCAGCGAACCAAATTCAGTGCGCAGAATACCAGCAAGTAAGATCTCGATCTAATATAATATATGAGCATCATTACAAATAATTTTCAACAAGATAAGCCACTTGACATGTTATTTGCTTGTCCATTAAAAACTAAATTAAAAAAAAACAGCGAAACCTGACTATTTAAGTATGAGTATTTAAAAAATTTTGAGAAAATGCTTTCCAATGCCTTTTATGTTCTTGGATATCTTAAATTTGGACTTAGCTTCGTACAACATTTATTAAAAAAAATACAGATGTTTAGAGAATATTTTATAATTTTAGAACAAGTCAATCGTATTCGTTTCGTACTCGACTGACAAATGTCCTCTTAATTAAAATATTGGAAATCGATAATTTTACTTCTAATCACTCTCAAAAGTCAGGAATTGCTCCAAATCTAGTCTAACAAGAACAAGCATATTGTTTTTACTACGTCTGACGACTGAACAATGTGATTTTACGCGATGCAGAAATAATATTTGGATCTAATGTTAAAGTATAAACGGGGTATAATATTTACAGACTCGCCAGGCGACCACGAAAATAAAGGTAAGGTTAAGGGAGGCAGGAACTTGGATTTTGTACTGTTTTCTTCATAACATTTTTCTTTTTCTATTTTGATAACAACTTTTCAGCTTTCTTGCGAGCGTTTTACGTTTGAATAAACTGTTTGGTTTTATAGATTAGTGGCTTTAAACTGTATTGAGCTTTATGATTTTTAGATTAGTTTTTCGATCAATGCTTTCTTATAAATAATGCCCTTACAAATTAGTCCTAACCACTGATCACAGCCAGTGCTACGACTACCACGTCGGCATATACTTCTATAAAAATATGCTTTACCGAGTCTTCCTTAGAATATAATATACGCCTTGCTCCATTAACATCAATCGTATAACGCGTAGAAATATTGCTATTTCGACATACTTGTACATTTGTATAAAGCTCGGCATCTCTGCAACTGGAGACCAGAGGGTTCTTTCTGAAGCCAAAAAAAAAAGAAGCCAAATATTGTATTTGATTCTTATTGCCATTCGTTTACCAAAATTACGTAACACACGCTTCAGTGGTTTTTATAATTTGTTCCCCAATTACAAATTTGTTGACGTCAGATTTCGTAACAACCCTGCGCTGCAATTAAATGTATATTATCTGTGATCTAGTGAATATGGGAAAATTGAGACAGACAATAAACAGAAATCCTTTCAAACCGTAATAAAACCAATGAAAATGCGAACATTGTCGTGAAAAAAAAATCTTTGTTAAAAGCATGGGTGTATATTATACATATCGAGGTCTTAAAAGTAGACACAATGTATCATCGAATCAACAATATGAAAATTGTTTTATCATTTCATTTAAATTACAAACATATTTGCCTTAACGTAAATTTATTTATGCGTTAAATTTAAATATAAATTATTTATTAACTTTTATTATCAGTCAAATTATATTAATACTTGATTGTATTTTTTGACAGGTATGAGTTTAAAATTAAATGTAATCCATTCTGGATTTTAACTTCACCTGGACCCTATTATCTTATAATGTACATGTCTTAATATTCGTAATGTTTGTATGAAAATTCACTTATATTATGTACTTGTGCCTTTAAGGCCCCAGGCTAATTTCCTCGTGACAAAAATGAGATATATTTTATGTTATGACTCAGACACAGGCGGCCTATTCCTGTGGGCGCAGTCCATGTTCGTACTGGCGCAGCTCCTTACGGGCGGACTGCTGCACGTGAACGAGCTGGACCCCATCCGGCGGTACCTGCCGTCTTACAACCGTCCGCGGCGCGCCGGACGATATTCAGCATTTCAGGTACACCACTGTTGATCAAGGAAGATTCTCGCTCCTGCATTTTACCCTCCCTTACATTAGCAATCTAAATTTGGGAGAAGTAATGTGCAGCCTGGATAACAATATACATAGGCAGTGGCGGCCTTAGGGGGTGGCAAGCAGGGCAGCCGCCCGGGGCCTCGCACCCTCTCAGAACAACCCGTTTCTTGTTTTGATGTTCCTTAAGAGGATGCTGACTGATTACCAGTAGCCCTGTACACTTCTAACTCACCTAAATTCCTCATACCCAAGAGCCTCACAAAAATCTATCGCCCGGAGCCTCGCAATATCTAAGGCCGCCCTTGGATATAGGTCTTCACAGAATAGCACAACGTATGTGTGGGAACGAGATAGACAGCTTGGCAAACCTAGTAGTAGAGGAGCCACTTTCTATGCATTTTCAACGCTCACTTTAACTTTTAATTAATTTAATTCCCATGATTTTATAATACAATAATAACAGCCACTTAGGCTCATCTCCGTAGTTTTAACCCTCGTGTACATTTTGTGACTAAAATTGTATCTGTTCATTCCATGCCCAACATGTAGGCCAAGCCGACGTTTGTGAGTATAAGATATAGCAATCAGCATGGTTGTTCATGGCATGGTGGTCTAAATGTGCTACTCGCAGTAAAATACCTTATATGAGAATGGCTCTCTTATCCCCTTGGGGGAAACGACACTTATGTTAAATAGCATCATTATAGCTCGAGATCCAGCTGCAAGATTACTACATTCAATTCATCGAGTATTTTTTCGAAATACGTAGCCTTAGACCTGCTTGCTAAGAGGTTGCGGCCAACTGCGCAACAGAAACCCAAATTTTCAAGTGAACGAATTTGTTTCGGAATAATCTTTTATTATTATTTTAATTATAAATAATAGCGGCCACTTTTTGATAGTCACATCGACAAATATAGGTTTCAATTAAAGACTCGATGACCGAGTCTCTTTCTGATCTTGACTCATCTTGCAGCCGAATTTCCGGCTATTAGTAAACATGCATGATACAAATGGAACGAAAATAATGCTAAATGATATGCTAAGTTATGTGTTGTCTTGTCTCTTTCGATGGAATATCTAGTTTTCCGTCATAAATCTGCATATGTGTCCTTTTCTAGAAAAATATTGTGATTTAGATTTTATTATAATAGCGTCTCGCAACTTTTTACCTTGTGCCTACTCGCATTTGATGCACGAATGTCGAATGATCTAAAAGTATTCCTAGGCGCAAATTAAGGGTTAATACTCGTACTTTCTATACTCCAGGGTATTGCAACAGATCTGGTGGTCCAAGTGGTGTTGATCGCAGAATCAATGCGTCTGCAGGCAATGATGGGGACCTACGGCATCCAGACACAGACGCCCCACGAAGTCGAACCGGTCCAGGTAAGGCTAAATGAGTGTAGTACCTTATTATTAGGGTTCCTTGGTAAAATTTCTTATGTTGTTATCTTCATTGTCAGGTCTGCAGTTCGACCCAGCTGGTCCATGTGTATAGGGAGTTGGGAGTGTGTCCCAAGCTAAAGTTGACAGGACGTCCGATTCGTCCTGTGGGTTCCCTGGGAACCAGTAAGGTAAAAGACAGTTTGTCTATGAAATAACTTATAAATTGGTTTCCCTAAAACGGGAAATTTTTCTTAAATTAGTCGCAAATTGCCGTTGACGTTTTCATTATTGAATTTGATAAATTAACATATTCAACAGCATCGCGGTATATCTAAGTCACCTACCTAATGTTATTTTGGTCAAGACAAGACATGTTGCACATACTAATATGCTTTTTTCAGATTTATAGGGTGTGCGGAATGACTGTGCTCTGCTACCCACTTATATTCGAAGTGTCTGAGTTCTATTTGTACCGCGATATGGCGTTGCTGATCGACGATATAAAGACTGAACTTCAGTTTGTTGGCAAGTTAGTATTGATACGATATTTCCCTACCGCTTTATCCAGTTGCGACATGGGAACTGGGTTAGGAAAACATGTCGCAGCGGCTATAGCTAATTTAATAAATTGCTGCGTAGGTAATGGATCCGGATGATTAGAAAAAAATATATGTAATACCCGTCTCCAAGAAAGGTAAACGTGACGTTTTTTCTAACTATCGTCCTATCATCACATTACTCTCCTAAATAGTAAGAGAAAGAAAATAATAAGAGCCTTTACACTCATTGCTGTTTGAACAAGCAAATGTATGTAAAGGAACTCGCCGTTATATCTATAACAATAACTTAAAGGTACTGGCGTCTGTCCGGGCGGCCGACGGTTTGCCTCCTGGTCCGCGAAGAGCACATGCGCGACCCGCACTTCAAACAAATGCTGGATTTGTTTGCGATGCTCAAAAAGGGACACTGCGACGGCGTCAAGGTCCGCCTCGGGAGGCTGCAGAACTTGATATCCAGTTCTTGCATGGGTGAGGATTATATTATTAGATAGCTATCAGATCGCATGCGCAATAGCTTATTGCGTTCCAAGACAAATCGCTGAGAATTGGGCTGTGGGCAAATACCACTACGCTTGGAGCACACTAGATGCCAAACGAAGACGTAGAAAGCCACAACCATACCACAAAAGTTGGACCACACTGGTAGTTCAACTTTTGCGGTAAAAGTTGGACCAACATTGCCCTAAACCGAGAAAAGTGGAGGGAGCCTGCAGCTTTGCCATGCAGTGAGACAATGGCTGAAAGAAAAAGTTTTTATACAAGACTTGAGACGACATCCACACCCTTCCACTGGAACACAGCAACGTGAATGCGCCACTGCTTCGCGGCCGTTTATATTACCAGGTGTGGTGGCACTGCTGCAGTGTTAGTGAATCACAACCCTGTTATCAGGGGTAGACGAGTTTTCTAGTGTAGATCGCAAGTAGCTAAACGTAAAGTAGGCTGACACGTGAAGCGATAACTATGCGGAAGGTAGATGAAGGCAACTTATCGTACGAAGGCCGGACACCGTGGCACTTACTAGGGAGGCTCATCTCTTATCATTGTTTTTCCCAGAGCATCTGGACTTCATGAGCCAAGGCGAGTTCCCGTCGGAGATGTTCACACAGTTCCGTCAGTTGGAACACGAGTACATTGGGTACCAGTCCTTGACAGACGTACCTCGCACTCTCACTTACAGGGAGGATTTGATCTCCTATGATTCTTACAAGAACAAGTGAGTTTTTCAAGTGAGGTGATAATAGTGGTAGGGATGTGCAAAGAAAAGGGAATGAAAAATATAATAATGAAATGGTCTAACCAAATTGTATTTAGGCTAACGGATGACGGCGAAAAAATGCTTTTTTTTTAATCACTCCGTTGCTTTAAACGTATTTATACGAACGTAATGTATTCGCAGATCGACAGCAGATGTCGTGACGGCGCTAAGAAGTACGGAGAATATCTATGCACAGTGCCAGCTATGGGGCCTTCTGATGGAACGTGAAGGACCAATGTATGAGGTATGTTTTATTATTGACTAGCGACCGCCCCCACACGCACGGTTGTACAGTGTGTGACGTAGGGCGTCATTCAATTTTGTAGTATTTACATCATTTTGATCCATTTCATAAAGTTTTGAAAGCATTAGCAATGTAAGGGCCTAAAATAATGTTTTCTACGACATCATTACTAATAATTTAAATTCTCGGCTATAATTATGCAGGTATTATACTTTTAAACCATCAAATCTGTTTTCACTAAACAGTATAATAATCGGCGGAAAAACAGATGAAGTCAGCTACTTTGCTTAATATTATTTAGAGATTTATGTTATGTTCCCGGACAAGATTTATGTTAGAGTGGCAATCACCTCAGGTAAAGTAAAAGCTTTAAAACATAACAGGGTAATAACACATAGTTATTTCGTGGCTGTTTCCTCAACCTTTTCTAAATTAATTTCAAACGAAACCTGTGACGTTTATAAAAATCATACGTGTGCCAAGTTTGTCCGGAAAAGTACTGCCACCTGTTAGTCCGCCGCCGAGCAGTAGCGCACTCGCGTTGCTGTGTTCCGGTGGCAGGGTTTGGGTGCCGGTGAAATTACAGGCACGTGAGACGCCCCGTCACAGATTGGCGGGCGGGTCCTCTCTTATTTTGGTAGTAAACCTAAGTCGTATTGTTGTTAAATGTATCAGGTGGGCCGTCAACGTGTGCAGTCACAGTAAGAAATCTTTTTCTTCCTGCATAGACCTGAACTTAGACACGCAATTTCTACGCCAATTGTGATCGCCGACATATGAGGATGGTTATTTTTATTTAATCAATTTCATGAAGAAATTCCTCACCTAAAGACAAAATAAGGAACTAGAGTATAGAAGTTGTTTTGTTCGATTTTGAAATTAATCAATTATGAAATAAACGTTGTTATTATTTGTTCTAAGGTAAACGGCACTAACGCATTGGAATCCCTGAAGAGTTTATACCACAGCGCGGGCGTACTGCGGCACTGGCGCGCCGTGCGCTACTGCTCCTCACTGCTCAACCACACCGTCGACTCCATCAGCCCTTTCATCACGACTGTACTCGTCAACGGGAAGCAGGTAATATCTCGCACTCTGCGTAGCTATTGTGTACGTGACTGCACATACAATAGAATAGGAACAATGGAAATACCTCGGCACGGATGTGCGGTCTCGGTCTGCATATTTTCTACGTGAACAACACCAATAAAGTAGAAAATAAAAGTTTTTCTTCTTAAACGCACTAGAATAGTGTCATTTCATCGTCACTGTACTCTATGACAAGAAGCAAGTAATCTCTTCAAGAGCAAAGCATAAACGTGCATTGATATTTATTCAAATTAAACAATTTCTTCAAATACAGACTCTTTTGGACATTCCATGGACACAGCGCCATCTAGCCCCAAACTAATTTAATTGATAAAATATCTATTTTATATAGTGCTTATTTTTGGTATATACATACTTAAAACACCCTGGCAATGTTCGCCCTGGGTGGAAATCTAACCCATGACCTACAGCACAGAAGATAGAGCTGAACTTTAAGCCCAGTTGATTTATGCGAACCGATAAGCTCCTATGACGTTTGTTTATTTATTTTCAGCTCACTGTGGGAGTGATTGGGCAGAAAGAGACAGTGTTCGACAAACCAATGACACCCGGGGAGATTCAATCGGTCATGTACTCAACGATCCAGCCGTATGATGTCATAGGCGCTGTGCTGCAACAGGTATGTACCTGTTGTGAATGTTCAGATCTTACTTGTTGTGTCACCGGCCTTGACACGCCTGTTCAACCAACTCTTACCCACTCATAGGTACTCAAACTTGTATTAGAATTCCGTGTGCCAAACAAGGCATTGATATTTTTTCTCTACGTAAATTTAACAAAAAACATTGTCCTATAACGCTCATCAATCGTTATTTTATTAGCAACCATGCTCAGGCTGGGAATGGAACTCGCGATCCCTCGCGTCGCAGGCAGAATTACGGAGCTATCAAGTTTGTAAACTACGTTTTGTTTAAAACGGAAACAATTATATCGCCTGAGACACAAGATTTCCTAGTTCAGGCATAGTGTAACTGTTACCTTTAATAATAATTTAATAAGTATGATGATGATTATTTAAACAGGAAATAGTCCTATACTGCGGTCGCCTCATCGGGACCAACCCCGACATGTTCCGGGGAATCCTCAAGATCCGAGTGGGCTGGGTGTTGGAAGCGATCCGCATATATCTGAAGCTATTCCCTCACGAAGGGCGCGCCGACTCCGCCACAGAGAGCCTCTCGCCGTTCAAGCTCAGGATGCTGCTCATACGAGTACTCAGCGTCTCCGACTGGGCGGACGAAAAAGGGTACGTTATCAGTCATATCTTTCAATATTATGTTTAGAAGAAGTTACCGAAATTACTTATGTCCCTGACTGTTAGGCGGTAGGTATCATTTCAAAATCTACTCACATCCTACTAATATTATAAACTCGAAAGTTTCTAAGTATGGATGGATGTTTGTTACTCAATCACGCCAGAACGGTTTAACGGACCGGAATAAAATTTGGTACAGAAATAGATTATAGTCTGGAATAGCACATAGGCTACTTTTTATCCCGGAAAAATGTACGGTTCCCGTAGGAAGTCCAACCGCGGGTAACACCGCGGGGCGCAGCTAATTCTATAATTCTATATTTTAGGCTAACCCCACTTCAGCGACGGCAGTTGGAAGGATGCCTTTGTCGCGTGCCGAAACATTTCTACATCCAAGTGTGGGACATATTATTGAGGACGCCAAAAGGAATCATTGTTCAGGTATTTATTTTAAAATAAATGGTTGATAAAATTATCATTCGTGTAATAGATGGATCGGTAGTTAAATTGGTTGGGAACCCTGTCTTTGATACCGGGTTCGAACTCGGGCTGGGACACACATTTTTGAATGACCTTTGGAGCAGTGTCTTGGATGTATGTGTTGTGTAACTCTTTGTTTTAAGTCGATGGATCTTGTGGCTGAATTAATGATATATTATTATTATTTGTGTCCGCACGTTTGTCAGGAAATCCTAGTGCAAGGATTTGAGTGAGTTGAAGATTAGATAAAATAATATGAGATAGGCAACGCATCACTTTGAATCGCGCTAGCGTTCGTGGTAATAATTTCCCGGACGAATACTGTTGATACACATTATTCTCGTGTACCATATTTATAGAATAAAGAAATTATATCTTGATTGTTTTTTGTGGGTGGTATAACTTATTAATAATCAATTTGTTTTCCCAGGGCCATTCAATCCCGGCAGACCCGACTCTAGTCAACATGTCACGGTCGGAGCTATCATTCGCGTTGCTCGTCGAAGAAGCCTTGGTCACAGTCGCGTCGCCGTCCCGCCGCCAACTCTGCGTGGAGCTACTGTGCGTGTTGGCGACGATACTGCGACGGAACCCGGAGCTCTACCTGCAACAGCCGCTCGACTTGGACAAGTTGTTGGACGACGCACACCTCACCTACGCTAAGGTAGCTCTTCCTTTGGTCCCAGAGAAGCCGCTTGGCGTAAGCTCTAGACGCGTCGTTATCCGTTCTCCATCTGCAAGTTGCTGGCTCATCTCACCTACGTTAAGGGCACGCCACAGTCACACCGAGGAATATACTATTCACTACCACCAAGCTCATGACCAGTGTTGAACTGTGAGGAATAAACTGCGAGTTTTAAACAATTCTACGGCCGTGTGGCCGTTGTGTATTGCGTGCTGTAGAATTGTTAGAAATTATGCCAACTGCTAATTATCTCTGTTCTTCTGTATGACTGCAAGATTAATTTCCTTAGTAAACGCTTTCTATTTTGGAAAAATATCATAAGATGTGTCAAACTGAAATAGCAGAAGAACATAAAATAATGTATTTATCGATGACATGGTCGCGTATTTGGCTCGATTAATGATTTTTCGAGAGTATGAAACTCTTTTTAGGAACTTTAGAGTTCGGGCTTTAAATTAAATACAAGAAATAGAATGACCGAAAATATGGGCAGTTTCTTACTTTTTTTTTGCATGCATGACTAAATGGATAGATTGTAGATTTTTATGTATTTCAGGACAGCGGTCAATCCCTCGAGAACACGGAAGCGTTGGCGTCAGCGAATGCGTCAGTGTCTGTGGGGTACCTCGCGCGGGCGGTCGTCAACAGCGTGTTGCAGGGCGCCGCCACGGAACTAATACCCACCTCGCACCCCACTTGTCTCGTGTCGTAGGACCATGCGAAACCAACTGTATCAGCATAGTCACTCATGAAAGGAACGCTTCAGTGTCGATCACAAGGAGCCGCGCTACCATCGAATTAATACTCATTTCACGTGTCGTTCACCCGACCCAAAACAAACGGTGTCGGCATACATACTCATGAAAGGAACGCTCAGTGTAATGAATAGATTTTCTTCAGAACGCTTTAGTGTCGTTCGGGTCCATCGCTCCACAGAACTAATACTCACTTCTCGTGTTGACCATCTCATCCGAAACAAACTGTGTCGGCATACGTACTCATGAAATAGTAGCGTTCGGTTCAGAACTTCAGTATTAGTCGGTACAAAGTGTGGGCGGTTTCAAGACGCCGCCACAGAATAAATAAATACTACGCATGCATGTGGTCAAAGTAGAACTGTGGTACTTCCGCCGACTTTATTCGAAACACTCGTACAAGCGCATGATTGTGCGCGTTCGCCTGCTTCCCCTCGGTTGTGCGTTCTATGTAGTAATTATTAACCGAAATAATGGCATGGGGGCATGCTTACTATCGGAAAACTGATTTCCCTGCATTATAATACTACCAACTAAGCCACGGCTCCGTGGCTTAGTTGGTAGTAGCCCTGCCTTCGAAGCAAGGGGTCCCGGGTTCGATTCCCGGCCGGGGCACACTTTGTGTGGTGAGCATGAAGTTTGTTCTCGGGTCTTGGGTGTTTGGCTTGTGTTTCTGTGTTTGTCCATGCCATCTGCGACACAGGGAATCCTAGTGCAGAGGTATGAGTGTGGTAACTTTGTTTTTGTTTGTTTGTTTGTTTGTCGCAAGTGGTATGACAGTACCACTATGATATTATTAAATTGGTAAAACTATACAAATATCTAAGACCCAAGGAAAAGGGATGTGACCTCTCAACTATTATTTTGATGGGCTGTTCTTTTGTGAAAAATACCTAATAAATAGTGATTGAAATATTTATAATTGCACAAATGTTTTGTTGTCACGTTAAAGTGTAGAAAGAGTCTCAATGGTACGCAATATGGTCCAAATTGTATTGTGATATCGTCTTCAATTCGTGCTCACTGCTCGTGACGAAAAATATAAATTGATGTTATTATGATAAATACTGATGTGCCAGATATTGTAGAAATTAAGTTTGTTTTATACATCAAATACATATTTGAAAAGACATAATTATTATGGTTTCCTATTAGATTAGTATTAACTTTGTAACTTATAATCAATTGTGATAAGGATTATTAATTTAGATGAACATTGGTTCTATATCTATTGGTTGATTTCTTAAACATGTGATAACTCAAGTAAAATTAAGGAAAATTTGTATTTTGTACACCTAAGAAATAAAATGCATATTGTTGTTTTTCCTGTTTTATTATAAACCAGCTAAACAGACATTTCAACCTGTGAATGATATGAAGTTCAAACATAAAAGATATTTTTTTTTGTATATTGCTGGTGAATTGGATTCAAAATTATAAAAACAATCACATGTTCTCCAGGTAACAAAATGTTCATCATACATCAATGATACAAAACATTACCCACTCATTTCACTACTAAATAAATTAAATTGGCAATACCCTATTTTATAGTCCATTGTAAACTTTGTTATTTGATTGCTGTTTCAATAGCTTTTTCAGTGCTGAAACAAAAACATATTTTATTAACTGAACATATTTAGACTTTTTGTTCATCAAATTTAATTTGTATAATAAGGCGATAAACTAGATATAAGTTTTAAAGGCATATGCATTGTTATGTCCTTGTGTGAGTTTGTCATAAGATCAAAACAGAAACCTTATTTAAACTGTGTGATGGATTTGGGCAAGCTTAAACTTGGTAGGGTTTCCTGTAAATATTTGTGTTTACTATACAAAATTAACTGTACATTACAATAATGCTACAAAGTTGGTGCAAAATTAACAATGTAGCTACTCTGCCTAGCTTGTATCTTGCAATCTAGCGTGGCTACTTCTCTGGTGACACAGAACTCTGAAAATTGGTTGCTTCTTACCTTCCTTTTCCTGATCTGAGAAGTCTTGTTTAGGGAACTCAATATCAAAGGTGATGTAAAGGTTCCCATGTAGGTTGTTATTATCAAAGTTGGGCATTCCCTCGCCCTTCTTGCGCACTCGCGCGCCCGCCCACGTGACTTTGTCGCGAGACACTGACACCTTGTGCCCGTCTAAATGGTCAATCTCCATTGTGAACCCTGTGAGTGCATCCTGGAAAGGATACAAAATTTTGAAACATTAAGAGCCTTGAAGTTTAACCCGTATCACTACATAGTATAAAACAAAGTCGCTTTCTCTGTCCCTATATCCCTATGTATGCTTAAATCTTTAAAACTACGCAACGGATTTTGATGCAGTTTTTTTTAATAGATAGTGATTCAAGAGGAAGGTTTATATGTATAATACACTAGCAAGTCACCCCAGCTTCCCACGGGTAGTTTCTGATACAACTTTACTGATGCTTTACTAACCGTGCGAAGCCGGGGCGGGTCGCTAGTAATATTATATAGTTATATTTCAATTCTTTGTTTTACCTGTAATGTTATAGTGACATTGGTATATAGATCATCTCCTTTTCGAACAAATTGTGGATGTCTCTCTGTCTTGAAAATGAAGATGAGGTCTCCAGGGTCTCCATCCATGTGAGGCTCTCCTTCACCACGCAGCCTAGACTTGTGTTCATCAGGTGCACCTACTTCTACCTAAAAAAAATTATGAGCTTACAAATTAATTATTAAGATAATTAAGCAACAAATTAATATACTTTATAGTCTTTACTGAAATAGATATGGAGCAAGCTAGTAAATTGGAATATTTGATTTTCATGTGTTGGGAACACATGAAAATCATTTCAGAATTCAAGTGATAGTCAATGAAAAGTGTTATTACTAGCAAATATGAACACAATATGTTAGTGGTACACATCAGATTTGTATACATACTTACTACAAGATTGATAAGAGCATTTTAAATAATTTTGGTCCTCTCAAAACCAATTTTAATTCAGCTTTAAAGTGACAAACATGTTTCTTTGCACTTGCCTCAACCTCCAATCATAATAAAAATAATCTGAACCAATTAGTGCTAGCAAATTAAGCTTCTTGCCAACAGAATGAAAGCCATTGACTTATAAAAGTGACAGAAACATACCTCTACTTCTAATAGTCTCTCCTCATTTACTAGCTTCACATTAGGACACTCATCGCAAACTGTCTGCTGCATCATTTGGAAACGACCAGGACCAAGATTCCTTGTCACCATTTCTTGTCGGCAGTTGCACTTACGAGTGCCTGGTGCTGGCTTAATAACTGGCTTATTGCGAGTTATCTGCAAACAAAAACAATTTATTAATATTGCATCACTTGTATATGTAAGAAAAACACGTTACTGTGTGTCTTTTACCTCTATGAAGTTTCCATTATATAGTTCTTCAAGGGAAACCATTAGTTCCATGATAACATCCGCCCCTCGAGGAGTCTCATGGTTCTGCTGCTCTCCTCCAAAGTGGAAGCCAAAATCCCCAAAGAAGCTTGCAAATGGATCATTGTTGTTCATCATACCATCCTTCTTCAAACAGTCCTCACCACATCGGTCATACAGCTCTCGTTTTTCAGGATCCGATAGGGCTTCGTAAGCCGCGCCCAGGTCTTGAAACTTCTGTGAGGCATCAGGATCATCTTGATTCTTGTCTGGATGCAAAGCTTTTGCTAGTTTTCTGTAAGCTTTTTTGATTTCATTTGTGTTAGCTGATCGAGACACACCAAGTATCTGATAAAAATCACGACCGGCTAATGTTAAGACTAGAGCCGAGGTCAGATAAATGAGACACACATAGGCTTCGTTAGTGAACATTGTGTTAACTCTAGACCTAGGAACTAAAGCTAAAATTCAATAAACTGAAAATCTGTTCAACACATTGCGCTAACTCTCACTATCTGACAACATTGCTGACTGATGGCCTGACAAATAGGCGTGCAAAGAAAATTCGTCTCGATGTGATTGGTGGTTTAATTTGACTGAGATAGTTAACGACACGTGTCAAATTAAATTTCAGGTTATTTTTTACTTTATTCCATTACAATAGATCGTTATTTTCTATGCCAACTGGACGTTATTAAAGCTCCTAATGATCATCAACCTCGTTCTTGCTATTATTGCCACCTAGAAAAAATAATTTCTTTCGGAAAATAATCGGTTTTTATTCTGTGGTATATAAATATGAAAAGTCATGACACGATTATTTGACAGATGACACAACAAAATACTTAGTTTGGATTTTGTATTGCATTCGGTGAAATTCAGCTTACTTTTTTGGATTTCATACTGTTCTTTTGCAAATTTTAGAGAAATGGCTTCAGTTTTAGTGCCAGAAATTCCTGCACCTGGATTCTCTTTTGAAAACTGCCAACGGTATGTAAAAACTACTGAACTAGTCTCAAGTGAAGCCTATACCTGTTCACCATCATTTTTTATTTTCCAGCAATGCCTTCCTCGCTCAGAAAGGATTTCCTGCACCAAAAGCCATCAAGACGGGAACTACAATCGTAGGCATTATATACGCTGATGGAGTTATCCTAGGTGCTGATACTAGGGCCACCGAGAACACGGTTGTCTCAGATAAAAACTGCGAGAAGATTCATTACTTAGCCGGCAATATGTACTGTTGCGGTGCGGGTACGGCAGCGGACACTGAAATGACGACGCAAACAGTGTCTTCGCAATTGGAGCTACAGAGACTGCACACGGGTCGCACAGTGCCGGTGGAGACCGCCGCTACGCTGTTAAAGCGCATGCTATTCCGTTATCAAGGACACATTGGAGCCGCCCTTGTCCTTGGTGGTGTTGACAGAACTGGACCACACATCTACTGCATTTACCCTCATGGCTCTGTAGACAAGCTGCCTTATGCTACAATGGGTACCTACATACTTTTTATATTACTAATTGTGTCACAGTTGAAAAATAAGTATTAGTAATTATAGAATTAATATAAAATTGTATCTGTTCAGGTTCTGGGTCCCTTGCAGCTATGGCTGTATTTGAAGCAGGTTGGAAACCTAATTTGTCTGAGGAAGAGGGCAAGAAGCTTGTCCGAGATGCCATTGCTGCTGGTATCTTCAATGATTTGGGATCTGGTTCTAATGTAGATCTTTGTGTGATTCGCAACACTGGCCCAGCTCAGTACTTAAGAACTTATGAAGAAGCTAATGTTAAGGTACATTTAAATACTAAACAGACATCTGAAATTAATTTCTTGCATGGCTAAACATGTGTTACTGACCCAGGTTTTTAATTAAATTTATACTTATTTCTCATTGTCTTTATGCCAATTTTGAAACCATGTCTGTATTCAATTTGTGTTTCAGGGTAAGAAGCAAGGATCCTACAGATATGCTCCTGGTACTACAGCAGTGCTGAAGCAACGTGTCATTCCCCTGGAAGTAGAATCTGTAGCTGTGCATGCTGTATCTCACTCCCATGCCATGGAGGTGGAACCTTCTCACAGTGGACGTTAGTTACTTGTATGTTAATATGTCTATAAAATAAACTTCACCTTTATAATACTTATTGGTTTTATTTGTCATTTAGAGATGAGTTACACAATACATGGGTAGAACTACATACATTGGACGGAATGTACTTACATATTAACTTAAATAAAAAACCCATTTTCCCCAAAAGGAAGAAAACAGATAGGTTTCAGTTGAGATTTGACTAAATTGTGGGATTACCCCCCTGTTGTGTATGTGTGATTTATATCACCAAAGTTCATTGTTCTGATTTCTCATGAACATTAAAAAACATCCATCCATCTCAAATTCATCCATCCATCTAAAATTCTTCTAAACACTGCATAAGAAGTTCAAAGATACCTCATTCAGGGGGGTAATCTCATAAGTGGGTCAAGTGAAGGCTTGGCCACTTTAATTAAATATCTTTTGGACGGAATCTATAAATACTAGGTGTAACTACATTACTAAAATATCAGAAATAAGTCTTTATAATGATTCATTTAGCCTAGGAATGAGTATTCAAAATAACAACTAATAAAACTTTGAAATTGAGACAAGATCTGAGAAATGGCAGCTAAGAAATAAAAATATCTACCAAGACATATCATCCCTTTTTGTGGAGGATAAAATCCCATGTGTCCTTCCATCTGAGATTCATGAGGTCATTTTCAGTCAGATCTGTGCTGCCATAGTTTAGAGCGCAGAATTTTTTGAATGTGAGTGCAACATACGCAAGCCATATCGCTACACAGAGTATAAAGATATTCGAGAGTGGTTGTGTTTTGTCCCGTAGCTGGAGAACGTAATAAATATGGTCTATGATATAAGAGAGCAGTAATATTTTGAAGATGTAGGCGGGTAGGTAGTGGTGTAGGAATAGAGTTCTATCCATGAAGAAGTATGGAAGGTAGTGTATCCAGTAGCCGAGAAACAGAACGCATCCGGCATCGTAGAATCTCTGCAAGGCTCTTGGCGGAAGGTCTACGCAGGCGCGGCGCTGACGTATAGAGTATAGCGCGAGAAGAGCACCATAGACTAGAACCGAGATTGTCCCAGCATACCACGTCACTAGGTTACCGATGAGGTGAATTTGAGCCTATAAAAGAAAACAATGTAAATTAAACCATTTAGTTTGATACCTTGGTTACATACTAATAACATTAGAAATTAATAATGTAACAATTCGACTTATACCTTTCTTTCTAACACTAATGCCGATCTGGGCTGTTAATTAATTGAAATTTACGTTGGCTATTAAGTTGGCGATATTTATGAGTTTAAAAATCCTCCTCTAATATATCAAAATGTTTTTAAATAATAATGTACCAAAATTATAGTGGTCAGTTTGACCGAGTTTAACATGTGTCGTAGCGGACCTTCGTCGGCCGCGTGCGTTATCATCTTGTACAGGAGCTCCGCAAACTTACGTTAGAGTTAGGCGAGAGCCAGTAGGCGATGGAGCGAACCAGCAGAGGCCACTCGGCGGGCTCGCTCGCGAACATGTGTCCGAGCGGAGCGTCGGCCGCGTGCGCTATCATCTTGTACTGGAGCTCCGCAAACTTCTCCCAGAAACTCAACTGTGTCGTCGCCGTCGGGATCATTTCCGCCGTCACTAACTCGCGCTCGCGCTCTTTTCTGTCTTCCGCTGAACAAAATTGTTTGCAACATTATGCCTACTGTCTAAATAAAGAACCATCATAGAATCGAAGTAATGCCAAAAGTCCTTCTTAATAAATTTGAAAAGGTTTTCTCTTACAGCCGAAGCTAAAATGTTAATAAGCTACTTATATATTTACTTAATCATTGGTTTTCGAATCGTGGAACATGTTTGGAGAGTCTTCATGGAGCAATCGAATCAAATAATAAAGGAAAAATATAAAGAGTTGTATTATTTTATCCTGCAGCTCACTATTTTATCGTTAGTACTTCGTTTGAAAGCCGGAGACGGCAGCACAGATTCCGGGTCTACATGGATCAGTCGATTTATAGCCTAGCAGCTTACCTTTAGTGTATCTGTGTTCTTCCACATTCCACACAGTGTCCTGATGTGTGATAACTTTGTCAGCCACCACCTCGTGTTGATGGAAGCCCCAAGGTGGCAGTTGACGGCCGCTGTACCGCAGCGCAGACCCCGAGTCTACGTGGATCAGTCGCACTAGAGATCTGATGCTATCCCATGTGGCATCGTCACTATCTCGGTTCACTATGTCCACCCGCCACAGGTTTTGAGCTGGCATTGATACATTGTAGTCAATGTAGCAAGACACTTCCTGAGAAAACACGTAAACTATATTAAGAAGCTTGCATCCACAATATTTTTATTGCAGATGCATGGGATCTCTTCGCAGCCTTAGACCTGGCTGCGCAGAATTGAATAATTGTTTGTGTGGGATAGTCCATTTATCGAGGAAGGCTTCACATCACGGTACGACCAATAGGAGCGGAGCGAAAATGTTATTGAGGGAGCTTGCCGGCCGCCCGGTAACTCTGCGAGGTACCATGCCGCGTACCATACCTTACGGAAAGGTTGAGTTCAGCGAACTGCTTTTGTTGCTTTTGTTTTTACGATATCTCATCTTTACTTTTATATTGTATAATAAAGCTGACTAGATTGTTTGTTTGAACGCGGTAATCTCTGGAATTACCAGTCGGATTCGAAACATTATTTTTGTAGGTATATGATAGTATATGTTTGCCTAGCATCTCATAAAGAAATACAGAATAGTTACTAGTTGGGTACATGACTTGCTGTTGGGAAAACCCTCGCCTGTTTGCCTAGCGTCTCATAGTGAAGTACTGAAGTCATGGTGGTTAGCTAACAATCCTGACTCGAGGAGCTCTCACCTGTGACTGCGGAGACACAGGTGCGGCGACATCGTGCGAGTTGAGAGCGCGACTGGTGATCCCGTGCAACAGTTGCACGACATCACCGTGCCGTATCGCGTCGGGCGGCCGCGCGACAGAGAGCGACTGCTGGTCCGGCCGCTTCACTATCCACCAGTTGTTGACATCTTTGAAGCTGTAGCACGTGACTTGCTGCTGGTGGGAGGAACCCCGGTTATCCGTGTAGCGGACCGGGTAAACGTGCGCGTGAGAGTGTAGCCAACATGTGCGACCGTGAGTGTGCCTGGATATTGGAATAATTGCAAGTTCATTTTACAAAAATGTAAAAACTCCCGACTCTCCCGATTCTGCCTGAACAGATCTTCAAAAATTATAGCTAAGAACTATCTCGACCACGCAGGCTTTGAAACAGGAAAAACTTCATCAAAATCGGTCCATTCGTTTGGGAACTACGATGCCACAGACAAAAACATACACACTACATACATCCCTCTTTTTATCGCGGGTTAAAAATACTCAAGTGAGCATTTATTTCCATCCATTATGAGTGTTACCCACAATGTATAATGATGGCCCTATGCTCAATTTATTCTTGTTTCTAGTAAAAGCTGTGAAGATTAATACCTGAGAGTTATCTGTGAGCCATGCGACACATGCAAGGGTTGCCCTCTAGTAATGCTCGCAAGGCCGCCCTTTAGAGATGCTTGGAAAGCGCTTGTCATCACACTATCATGGGGTCCCGCTTTAGGGAGCATAGCCAGATGCGCGTAGAACACACTCACATATACCGCCATAGGCAGCGCTATCAATATAAACATCCTCCAAAGAGCTGATATGGCGATACGCAATCCAGATTCCGTACTGCCGAATCGACGCCATATTTGGCGCCCAACTATGAACAACGCCAGGTAGTACGAGTATAACCCCGAGTATTTTACACTGAAACAAAATGGCATATGTAAACGAGAAAACAATACATTTTGTTTGTAGGCAAACAAATCATTGCAAAATCTAAAAGTTATTTTCGACTGTCTTCATAGTTCAGTTGGTTGTTGTTAAGCCTTCTGTGCAGTAGCTTGTGGGTTCGATTCCCACATTTCAATTAAGACACCCCAAACAAGCATTTGTGTGATAAGATAAAAATAGATGTATGTTCAGTATCTGTGGATATTAATATGTATTATATCTATGGATGTTAATATGTATTATAACTATGTAAATACAAAAATACAACTAAATAGGTATGATACAAGTTCCCATGGTACAAGCTAGGCTGGACTAGATGGAACTGGGTGAAAAATAATAGCAAGAAAAATTCAGCAAAAAAATTTTATACAAAAAAATTGCTTTTATTACATCTGATGTGCCAAATTAACTTATTATAACACAGACCTGAAAACATTGAAGCATAATTTAAACATGTCCAGGGCAATTAATTGCTAAATAACATTAGTTTAATTATAATTAATTTATATGCCATTATTGCTTAGCCTACAAAATTGTATACTTACGAAAAGCAGCAACCGAGTGAGACAGCACCAATAGAAAGCCAGAGAACTGAGCTGATGCCACTTTTGTGTGTACTTTTCAATGCACAGTATATACCACATAGTGAAAATAAAATTTGTATACTCTCTAGCAACATGAACCTTGACTGAGCAAGGAAACAGTTTTCTGAAATAAATCATATTGTTAATTTATTATAATGAATATAATAATCTATGGCCAATATGCATGTAATGAGATTCAAGGAGTATTGCTGATATAGCAATATAATGTTGGTAATATATAGTGCTGTTATGCAGAAGCTATGGAGGGCATATTAATCCATGCTGCTATAATCAAGGAAGCCATCTGGTAGCTCTTTCTGAGCAGAAGCTATCCTTTTGGGTACCTGCCTAAATAGACATATAATCGATAGTTAGATAGTTTATAAAAATGTTATCTCTTGTTTGCAGATTAATCCAGATTGAGGTCTTAACTTCAAATTATATATAATTTAGTATTACTATTAAAAATTGTCTTTATTCATAGTATGAACATTAGAGCAAAATATGTCACTACTTACCAAAGAGAACCAATAGTCCAGCTAAGACAGCAGTCCACTGATATGTAGATAGCTCCCTCATCACATGGTATGTAACTGGCACTAGGATACTGCCAGCCAAAGCAGGCACCAGTCTAAGTTCCCTTACTGGCACATTATCTGTGTATGGTGATCCAATACGGTCAAAAGTGAAGTTTCCATCATAGCCAGCAGCCCGGCCAGCTAAGTATAGAAGTTGTTTGCCTAATGGTGGGTGGGCATCAAAGAAAAACACTCCTTTTGTGTAAAGTGATACATATCGTCCATAATGTAATTCATCAAATCTGAAAATATGGTAAAGAAACATTTGAATTGACCCAAGAGTATATTGTTAAATAGTTACACTCTCACTGAGAACAGAGAGAGTGGTGGCATTTTGTTTATGTTCACATTCTTAATCTTACTTTATTCCACCATTAGTACTGAGATATTACTGTCAAGAGCAAGAAAACTTTAGAAATAAATGTTATGAATACTTACACTATGAATTTGGGTTCGTCCAAATTATAAAGTCTAGTAGAAAGTGAGAGAAAGAATAAAATAACACATACAAGATCAATTTCTATGTGTAAATTAAATCTTTGAGGCTGCAATTCTATGTCATAAAATTTTTCGACATTTTGGGATGGTGCTGTATTGTTTTCGGCTGCTATACTATCCTAAAACAATTATTTTAGACAATAATAAACAAGGTTCATGTTTATCTACTTTCACCACTGTATAACGGTATTACGGTATTAATCATCACACAATGAGTATGTTAACTATAAAATTATAAATAACTATGCAATGTAATTACCAGCAATAAAATAGTAGTTTAATAACTTACTATTTTGTTTTTTGAGCTTTTGGGTTTTTCTGAAAGTTCGCTGACCTCGTTATATTTCTTCTTAATTTCTTTGTTTTTCTCGGTTTTGGCAGCTTCCATCGCAATAATAATTAGTGACAAAATTTACAACTTTATACATATATTCAAAACCATTATTCTATTTACAACTTACGTAAAATGATTATTTAAAAACACAAAAAATTCGCTCATTTCGCTACACACACGTCAATACCACAGAATGTTAAACTAAGCCACAGAATGTTAAACAGATTAAAGATTGAAAATAAGGAGGGTACATGTAAGGAGCACTCTCTGTGTTGAAAAGTATCCTTCGAAAAACGACCAATTAAGATGGCGCCACAGTAGCAAATTGTCATTTCAAAGATAGCGTCAAGAGTAATTGGTAGGAGTAGGAGTAGGTTATGGAATTATACAAGGAATTTAATTACATATTATATTGTAGATATTAAAAATATAGATCTATGATGCTACTCACAGCAGTCTTATAGGTTACTAGTGACCCGCCCCGGCCTCCCACGGTTAGTAAAACATCAGTGTCGTATCAGAAACTACCCGTGCGAAGCCGGGGTGACTTGCTAGTGTATTATACATATAAACCTTCCTCTTGAATCACTCTGTCTATTAAAAAAAACCGCATCAAAATCCGTTGCGTAGTTGTAAAGATTTAAACATACATAGGGACATAGGGACAGAGAAAGCGACTTTGCTTTATACTATGTAGTGATATTTATTAAATTATTTTGGGGTACGTAAATAAATTGAGGATTTAGCTGCCATTTTATCAACTACACGGTCTATTCCCAGTTGCCACCACCTTTGCTACCACTGGTGGCAATCAAGAATAGTATTCTCAGTCACCACCAGTGGTGGTGATTGGGAATTTTATTCCCAATTGCCGCCAGCTTTGCCACCACTGGTGGCAATCAAGAAGTTTTTAGTTAGTAGTGATTTGTAATTCGTTTTTTGATATACGTATCACTAAGCCTATCATAATGGGTAGGAAAAAAAATGTTAAAGGTTTAATTAAACCTGGTTTGTTACAAGTAAATCAGTCTTTATTTTAAATCAGTATAAAGGTAACAATGCAAGTATTATAATTGTTCTTTACACCAGTAAATAAGTAACCTACAGTTTGTTGCAGTGACAGTTTGATAGTATTATTAATCACAATTTTATTAATGCAGTTTTGTCCATTTCTTTTGATCGACTGTTGGGTCAGAAAATTTTCTTATATAGAGCGTATCTCTTATAGCGTGTAGGTGGTGAATTGGTACGAATTACGGTGCATTTACCGTAATTACGGTGAAGTGCAGCATTGATTGGTCACCAGAAATTTTAAATTTTTCAACACTTTACATTATATTTATAGTATCATATCACTTGCTACCGCGGTACTTTGGTGGGTTCATGTATTTGTACTTTGCGGTTGGACACTTTTCAACTTGTATTCCATATCCACATAAGATGGTCCTTTTTGCCTCTACCCTCATTGTAGACAGAGAAAACAAATAATACAATCATAACAGTATTAATATAGTTATCCGTGGTTATATTCTATCCTAATCTGTAGGTGTGAAATAAACAATAAATTCTCGTGTGTGTTTGAGTAAATTCTGCGATATCCGAGCAGTCTTGCTTGGGCATTGTCGGTCCCCATTGGGAGCGCTCAATTTAGTTCACCGTCCTGCAGCGAGCTAGTTCGCTCATTTAGTTAGATCTTTTTTTATTTTTAGGAGATCTAAATAAAAAAGAAAATGGTCTTTAGATACTGGTGGTGTAAATGTACTGTTTTGTTGAATTGTGAACTAATCAAACTTTAGCCATAGACTATAATTATATACTGTATACAAAGAAACTCTGCTAAGCGTTACCCATGCAGCGCCACTCCACTCCGAAACAAAAATATTATTTAGAGTAGAGCTAAGAGCGAGATTGTCGACGAATTAGTTCGCATAGTTCACCTAAAGGAGCGAGCGCTCTTCCCACCTAAATAGTTTCCGAACTACCCAAGGCTATATCTGCGAGCGAGCGCCAATCAAATTTGCTACAAGTTACTTTCATGAGTGTTGAATTTATTTTGTTTCCAGCGCATTTAATATTTTGTTAAAATGATAAAATGGCTTCGATGACCCCAAGTGACGATTCTAAATCCAATTGTGCAGTCCCGTGCCCAGTTTGTGATAAGCCTTTTGATAATGATTTGATTGAAGAACATGTTAACAAATGTTTATTTTTGAATACTACGGAGAAAACGAATTCCAAACGCAACAATTCCCATCTAAACATCTTTTCGCCCAACGAAAAGCGAATAAAAGTAGAAAAGAAATCCATAACTCACAATGGGCCAAACTTGGTAAGAGCACCTTTTAACAAAACATACTGAATGAATTTGTTCCTGGTGTCTTGTGAAATAAAACATGGAAATATAATAAAAATAAAAAATAAATTGAAAGTAGTTTTAAACTTTTTGGTTCTCAGGTAGTGTGCCGGAACTGCATCAATTACTGAGGGATGTAGTCTAACTGTCTTTTCTTTGAGATATTGGTATGAATTTATGTGTTATGAAGTTACAGGAACCAACCTCTTCATCAGCTAGATCAGCAAGTGCCCCAGCAACAACTTTGCCACTAGCTGAGCGCATGAGACCATTAACTTTGAGTGACATGGTTGGCCAAAATAAAGTTTTTGGCCCAGGTTCAATGCTGGGATCATTATTGGTACAGAAAAAAGTACCAAATATGATTTTGTGGGGCCCCCCTGGTTGTGGTAAAGTAGGTATTTTTATTTTACTTCTACAGTATTATTACTAGTACTAATAGTATTACTATTAGTCTACAGTATTCTCAAACTTAGTCAAACAAACAAAGCTGATTTTAATTTCAGACTTCATTAGCAAATATAGTGGCACATATTTGCAAAGAACAAAATAACATGAGATTTGTTAAACTGTCTGCAACAATTTCTGGAATAAATGATGTGAAAGAAGTTGTAAAAGTAGCTAAAAATGAAGCTCAGTTCAAGAGACACACAGTACTCTTCATGGACAAAATACACAGGTTCACACATACTCAATATTATATAGTACAATTTTACACTTACTTGTATAGCATATGCCAGTGTGCTTGTAGTACCTGCAGAGATTAATACTACATACCATAATATACCTATAAAAAAGTCATATAATTACATATTCAGTGACCTTATTTTTATAGATATGTTAAAATAAAATGTTATTTTTTTACTAATTGTGTCCCTGAAGCAGTCTTGCTTTTGGAATAATTGAAATATCATTGATGTAGTGTTACATCAAACCTATTATTTATTAATATTTTATTTCTAGGTTCAACAAACTGCAGCAGGATACATTTCTGCCGCATGTTGAAAATGGCACAATAACACTGATAGGAGCCACCACTGAAAACCCTTCTTTTAGCCTGAACAATGCCCTGCTTAGTAGGTGCAGAGTAGTTGTCTTGGAAAAACTTACAGTTGAAGAAGTACTTTGTATCCTAAAGAGGGCTATAGAAAAGAGTAAGCAAGCTGCGGTGGTAAACTCCAAAATGCAAGCTGAAAAAATGACAAAAGATGACATACCAAGGTGAAAACAATGAAACCCATTTTATAAAATGGGTTTCAATATTTCTTACCCATATCAAATGCATAGCATGATGTCTCTGTCCATGTTGATAGACTAAGAATATTAATATAAAAACAATTAAAAACTGTTTCTAATGGGTATCCAAATCAATCAGGATTCTCTATCATGCATGTGACATGGACATACATATCCATGACCCGGAAAAAACACCTTACCCACACAATTGACTGGGGAACCTTCTCTTCAAAGATAGGGTTAGCTAAGGAGCTGTCAGAATCAGTAATAGCAAGAGATACAGAGCGCTTTCGTGCTTCGGAGCGCACGTTAAGTTGTCGATCACGGTAATACTAGTCGATAACCCATGTTATAGGCTTTCAGGTGACTTAAAAACTCCGTATTTTTTTTTATCGGCTTTACATCCATATTAAGATGCGATTAGCATATTAAGACAGCAAAGTTGGTTGCTAACTGACACATATGAATCTTTGAGAGACTTCGTAAGTTAACATTGATCCTTCTGTGACAGGTGTATTGTCGAAGAAGCGTCTTTGCGGTGGCTCGCGGAGATATGTGACGGGGACGCGCGCGTGGCTTTAGGCGCTCTGGAGTTAGCGCTAGCGGCGAGAGATCCCGACACAGAGCTCCACGCTTCTGGTCCGGCTATACTTTCACTTGAGGACATCAAAGATGGAATAAAAGTTAGATAATGTTAAAATATGTATGCTGTGCAGTTGTATGAAAGAATTATATACCCTTCATGTTCAGTGAACTAGAGAATAGACTGAAATCTGCATCTTTTCAGTTTCTTGCATGGTAGAATCTCATGTTTTTATTTTATGTATTTTATATATTTCTGTATCTAAATGTGGTATATATTTCTTGTTGTGAGGCACATTAGATATTTAGGTTCCAGTGAAGTTACAAGAGCATAAGACTACAATCCCATCTACAGTGATAGAGCAATGCTATACCACCAGGGTCTACTTCTTTAAGGGAGGGCCTGAGTCGTGTTGTTTATGGCCGGCGGTAACTACTAAACATCACGTGGGTCAGACCGATCTTCCCGTCATTAGAGCCAAAAAATCATGTTAAACTTCTATGGTAACTCCCCGCATATGAAATTTCCGTATCTTACGATAGAATGGCAATCCACTTGCGATAAAATTATATTATCGATATTAAGATGCTTAGAAAATCTAAAGTCTGTAATCGATAGCTAGAAATAAGAAGATAATGGAATGATGATGCGTCAACACTTACAGCGCTCTCACATGGTGTACGACAGAAATGGCGAGGAGCATTACAACATCGTGTCTGCGATCCATAAGTCCATCCGAGCAAGCGATGATAACGCCGCCCTGTATTGGACAACGCGCGCCATGAGCGGCGGCGAAGATCCCCTGTACATAGCGCGACGCTTGGTTAGGATGGCGTGTGAGGATATAGGTAAGATCTGGAACAGCCCTAATCTTAATTTTTCATTGTATACCAGAGCAACAGTATAATACAAACATGAAATGGAAAGACATGCACACAGTAGAGTTTGAAGGTAGGTTAGTTATGTAGTTATAATGAGACTGCCCGTTTGCATTATGAGTACATATATGTATGTTAGTGACCGATTTGTACGAAAAATTTACACTAGCATTGCTTTGGGCTAATTTAGCAGCGAGTTATAAAAATTGTTTTTGTAACACAGTAATGCGAGTGCACCATAGCTTGACTGTCGTACAGCCTCAGATAAACACTACAGAGAAATTTGGTTATAGGCTTGGTAGTTTCTTCATATTTTGAAACACACATTTTTTACATAATATAATTATATCTCATACTGGTATATGTATATTTCCTATTTGAGGTAGACAGAAAATCAGACGACGGGTTTTTTGTCCGCTAAAGGTACACCAACCTGTATAAACTCCTTGAGCATATATAAGAGATCAGTGTTGTTTTAACCCCTATTTATTTTGTCATTAGCACAGACAACCATTCCTTTTTATTTCCTGGGTGTTTCAGCCATCACAAGCATTCCTCTGACAACGTATTGTTTCCGTACCTCCACATAGCTTATTTTTTCAGGTCTGGCAGATCAAACCGTAATCGTAGAGGCGGTGGCGTGCCTCCAAGGCTGCCAGCAGATAGGCATGCCAGAGTGTGATGTGTTATTAGCGCAATGCGCGGTTCGGCTTGCGAGGGCGCCAAAGAGCAGGGAAGTCTACTGCGCCATGAAGAGATGTCAGAACTTCTTGGCGGAGACTAAAGGCCCCCTACCACCTGTGCCGCTGCATTTACGAAATGCACCTACGAAGCTTATGAAACAATTAGGTGGGTGTTAAAAGGATGATTCATTATTCAAATTGTAACTTGTACGCAAATCCATGTAAATAATAACTCACCGCTCACTTGCCGGCTCACTTGAGGACAGCTCAACTGATTTCTTTAATGGTATGAAAATTGGAATACAAAATGTGACATACAATTTGAACATAATTTTTTTTGCCAGGCTCACTTCTTATTTTCATTAGTAAATTGCACACGTGCAAAGCCAAAATGAAGAAGCAAACTCTAGCGCACTAGTTGCAGTGATGCCATTTCCTTTTGCATACTCTATTAAGATTTTATTAAATGTGTAGAAATGTACTCAAGGAAAGCAAATTTTATTTTCAGGTTACGGCGCCGGCTACAATTTATTACATAGAGATGAATCCGGCCTAAGTTATATGCCAGAAGGTATTGAAGATCAAGATTTCTTTAAAAATTGTGATTATGATTAGTTATTATAGATTAATTGTGATTATGAGTAGTTGTGATTATGATTAGTTAGGTTAGTTTCCTTCGAATGTTAATTCTAATTGTTAAGCATTAATATTTTTTATATAAATACAAAACATTCAATTCTAGTCAATGTTTTTTTATTTGGGATAATCTCATTTACAACTATTATCAAGATATAGTAAAAATTTACTATTTACAAAACTCACTCACACATTGTAATGTAATAATACGAATTTAACTAACATTGTACCTTTTGTAACATTGACGGCTTTTGCCCCAATTTTGATCTTAAATTTACAATAATGAAATTAACATTCTTGCTTTACAACATCCAACGGCACACAGTGCACAAACACAGAGTATACTTCATATAATTTTTCTCCATGTAAAAATAAAACTATATCTAGTAACCTGAAGATTGCTTTTTAATTAAGTTCCTTGTTAAGTAGATGTTATTAATCTGGAGCCTCGTATTATTTACAATGATTTAGTTTAACACTAGGTTTTTTTCACAGCTTTTCGTCGTTTTATATTAAAATCCAAAACTGGCAATCTGTGATTCACAGCAATTCATAAAAAATGTCTATTCATGATTACAAAAAGAAAATGTTGTGAAGAAAACTATAATATTTAAACCAAAAATAGACAAAATCTATAAGGGCTAAAATTTATACAATGAAATTCTTATACTACTTATTTAGGTTTTATACTAAACATAATTAATTATCTACCAATAAAACTAGAAGAGATATTCCAAACTATGTATTCTAAAACCAAATAAATTAGAATCAGACTTCTAATTGAGGACTTTAGTGAATTCCGTGAGTCCATCTAGTTTTCAAATAAAATAAATATCACTACAATTTTAAACAAGTCATCAATTCAAAATATTCTACATACAACAAATAATGTGTATGAAAGTGGAACGTTTATACGAAAAGTAAATGTGTATAAAATAAACATAGCTGATGCTAATTTGACTTTTAGAAGATATATTCGGGGCCCGCCATGTCGATAGCCCACCGGAATTTATCGCGTTGAGTTTTGTTGTAAATTTTTTCAATGGGAACACCATGTTTCTTGCACCTGTGATTTAAAGTATAATGTCAAACAAAAGTGATTAAAAAAATTATATGTTTGATATATTCCAAATTGTAACTTACCAAGCAACTGAGATCCTGGGATCAAGATAATTGAGCTTAGAAGTCCCTAACGCGATGGTTTTGTTTTCATCACGGTCAGTTTCTTGCAGCTCTAATTTCTTCAAAGCTTCTCTGAGCTTTTCAAGGGCTTTCTTTTTCTTATCGCAATTTAGTTTTTCCTTGACGGAGCCCCGCTTTGCGGCCTTCTGGGCATCGCGCAGCTCTTCTTCAGCGTCATCTATTTGATTGCGCTTTGCTTGGATTTTTTCTTTCAAAGCTTCCATGGACTTACCATGACCTATAATCGTAAAATAATTGATTGATTTAAAACTAGAATAAACAGATTACAATACACGCCCCTAATGGTAGATTTTTGTCATAAAATTTCAATGGGATGACTTTGGAGATAAACCTTGCCTAAATAAAAAAAGAATGATTATTTTTTTAATTGGGCCGCAGTATGTCGAGAAATTGCGTAAAAAACATACAGCCGAATTGAAAACCTCCTTTTTTGAAGTGTGATAATTATGTTAGAAACTTGTTAATAACAGTAAGATTACAATAAAGTGGATTGAATAATGTTTACCTTTAGGAACAGCACGCTGATGGTTACACAGCACTGCTACAGCACGATTAGCCCGGTTATATGCAAGAATTTTCTCAGGTACAGAAGCATCTCCATCTGTTAATTCATCTAACTGCCGTTGCAATGTAATAGAAGCATTGTATGTACGGAAAACTTTTGCTGTCAAACCTGGCATCAACTCTTTTAGATGTTCATTCAACGTCTGTGTGTTTAGTCTGTCAAATAGGTCATCACTGTCTTTCTTGCTCTCCATGAATAGCTCGAGATTCTTAAATACGCGTTTCTCTACCGGCACTTCATTGTAATATCTGATAGAATCTTTACCAAGGAAATCAAACACCACAACATACTCTTTTCCATCTTTCTCTTTGTGCAGCTCAATGTGTTCAACTCGCAGTGAACAGCAACCCACAGTGTCTGCTTGATCATCATCTTTCTCATTACCAGCTCTCAAGGCAAGGCGATCAATGAAATACAGAGCGACAGCACGTTGTCTCACCCTCATCTCTTTTGCTTTCCAATCTGATCGGTATGTGTCTCGAATTTTGTCTATACACTTGTGAAGTTTTCGGGCAGTTTCATATTTTTGCCAATCTTTTTCACCCTTCAGCTTTGAACTAGGATTCAACATGACATATTTTGATTGACCTTGGACATTTTCTGTCCAAGATGCCAACCAGGTAACTGTATTGTCATGTCTCACTTCCTTCCACTTATGACCAGCGGGTGGCTTGGGAATTTTGCTATCTTTAGAACAATTGATTAACACATCTTCAGGCATGACACGTCTCTTTAACATACCCATCTTGGGATGCTCACCTCTACCTCTGAATAAACCAGGAGGTTCTATTCTAAAGTTACCAATCTTCTCTTTGTGCCCATCAATAGTACAAAAACCATATTCCTTTTGTATCTCTTCGTTTTTAGCTTTTATAGCAGCTTTTTCTTCTTTAGAACGATTCTTATTCTTTTCAGACTGACTTGCAAAATATGCTGCCATTTCCTTGAAATTACATTTAGAGAGATCTTTAATTAGTTTAGCTTCTTCATGTGTCATAACTTTCTTCCAGTCTGCGAAGAAGTTATTGTTAAATGCTGGTTTGGTGGTATAATCGTGGTCCAACATGCGCGCGTAGAAACCTGCCACCTCCTCGGCGTCTTGAGAGAGTCTGACTTCTTTCCCGTCATAGAAGAAACGCACATTTGATGGCAAGGGTTCGTAATCAGGAGCAAACACAGGCCCTTTGTGTTCCAAGTATTTCCATTTTGTACCATCATCTTTCTTTTCCTCTTCCCACCTAAAAATAATAACGATTCATTAAATAACTAATGCATGTACCTTACAACTATAAACACTTATTTACTTCGAATACCAACACACTTTAGCCTTTTTATGCGTAACTGTCTGTAAATGATTTTATGTGACGCACTTTTTCTCAATATTGAAGTTATCTCACATGAAAATAAACACACAGTTTTCATAAACATAGTTAATGGACACATAACCTTAAAATGTTATGTCACAGTCAAAATGTGTTTTTCAACCCGGCGCCATCTAGTTCCTGTTTAAAGAACCAGCACCTCACAAAAGCTGCTCCATTCTTGGTGGACAGTAAGACAAGGTCAAGAGTGCTTCCTTCTTATTTCTTGACTGCGCCAGGAGCTTTATTTTTTATGATTAAAATTGACAATTAATGCTAAATCTAGTTTAGAAGACATTTATGAGAAGTACTACTTTTGAAATCGGTCGAGTCGCATTCCAACCGAAAGAACGATTTTTTTCAATAGTGAGGAGGAAAGGGCATGCACAAACCTAGTAGTGCTCGCTACACCACACCTGCTTCAGGGCATTCGCCATGCGGGTGCATGCGTTTCTTTCTTTTGATTATACTATATGCTATACTACTGACTGTTGATTAAGCTTGCCGAAGAATAAGTCTTTAGCTAGGCGTGCTTACTCACCAGAAGCTTCTGGTGATTGAGCTTAGGCTATCGCGAGCACCCACCAAATAAAATACACAACGTGTCCGTGAATCACTATTGTATTCATATTCATGTAATGGCGCTCTCATGCTTGCTTGGCAATAAAAGACAAACATCCACAACTGCAAGCACGTCGATACGCTTGATTTGCATTCTATTATCAGTTAGTGAGCCTATTCCTAGTTTGGAACACAAGCGTTAGGGATTTTCAACAAGCAGCAAGCATGTGGAGGCATCATTATTTCACGTGAAACGTGCAAATCAATGCACTAATAGAAACAGGCGCATCTACCGAAATCTTTCGTATGTGCGCATTTTAGACAGGGAATGCTAATAACCCATTGTAATAACATGTTTGTTTATATTTAACCTACCATTTCCACACTTCACCTTCCTCGTCCTGTCCTTTCTTCTTGCGTTTGGTGGGGCTGGGGCCGTCTTCAGGTTCTGCTTTTATGTTGAGTTTTTTTTCAAGTTTTTTCTTTTTTTTAGGTTTGATGTCCTCCTCTTCATCATCATAATCATCGTAGCTGGGTTCTGTGAATTCATGAATATTTACTTTGCTGGCTAACTCTTACTTATGTTATGTGGGAGTGACCAGGCTAGCTTTTGAAGTCCTGCAGGGTGGTGTAGGCACTACTCTAGCCAAACTTTAGAAGTCCAGCCCAAGTCCTTAAATCGCCTCACATAAACAATAATCTTAATATATCTTAAAAAAGGTACATTGATATTTGTATTTTAAGGCATAATAAGGCATATTTGAACATTTGTATTGTATGTGTCTCATACAACTGGATGAGTGTTCTTTTTATTAATTTAAGAAATAAAAGTCACTTTTGGAGACACATCAGATCATAAACATGCATTCTTAAATACCTTTCTTAATTTTCTTCTCTTTCTTAGCTTTCTTCCGCTTTGTTAAAGGAATGTCTTCCTCACTTCCCTCACTAGCTAGACGCCGTTTTCGCTCCAACTGTGAAAGACACAACAAGTTGGATAAGGTTATTTACCTCCCTGTTTTATATAAATTTGATACAGATGGAGATTACGAAACTGGTCTTGTGCTGTTCAGTTTCATTACCTCTCAAAGACAAAAATCTTACCAGCGGAGTATCTTCCTCACTTTCTATATCAGGTGGGAGCTCAGAAAGAGGGTCGTCTTTGAATTGAGACATGGAATAATCACATGACGACTGGGTGGTGTTAGCAGCTGTAAATCCATCGTCACTCTCTTCTTTTATTTCATCCTTCATGTAGCTCTCATCAATCTATTAACAAGAAATATTTATTAGAACACAGTAAAAATATAATTTTTTAAAGGTTAGGTACTCCACATTATTACTGCTCTGACAATATAACCTCTTGACGGTGCATTCTGTTTCCCCTCTGACACCAAAAATCAGGTATGAAACCTACTGGTGCTCAATATAGTATTACTAAATTTTTTACTTTTGAAAATGTCTATATATGCCAATAGCATAATCATGGGTATTTGTTACAACTAGTAACAAATAACCATAGTTACACTATAATTTTTCACCTCAGCACTTTGAATTGACCAGGCCAACCAGAATGTTAATTATGCCTGGTAAATCTCACTAAAATATCATAAAATCAACAGGATGGCATATTTCATTTTACTTTTAATTTCTTTTACTTAAAGTAAGTGAACGATGACAATAGAATATTAAATTTGCATTTTTTTTATTTAGTTCTGTCAAATTTTGAGCATTCAAAGTCACAATCATCTTGATTTTAATTTATTAACAATTGAATTGTGAGCCACTCACAGGTGTTGAATTAATTGAGGATAATGTTTTTAATAACATTTATTAATAGCATGAACAATCTTGGTACATATATATATACACTTGTGTAGAGTTCCAGCTTAATAACATACCTGTAAGCAATCCTCTTTGGCAGAATCTTGAGAATCTGACTCTGATTTGAACATCTCATTCTCTGTCTTCATAATAACTTTTATTTCCTTATCTTTGTTCTTACTGCTGGAGCTTGAGCTGTTAGGAAAATAATGCATAAAATTAACTCCAAATTACTTGAAAGTTATTTTCTTTTGTATGATTAGTATAAATTTGACACATCAGAGGTTATGAAACAGAACTGCACAAGTTTCTTGCAGTTGAGCATAAATGTTTACAAAATAGTGCTAAGTTCATGTTACTATTAGAGTCAACAGGACTTTGCATACTTTTAAGAACTTTTGATACTAAGAATTTTGAAATACATATCAACACTTAGTTTAGTTGGCTCTAAATATACCTCCAATCCTGGCATGTTACTATTGCTTGTGGTAACGGTACTTTATAGATTTCCGAGAGGTTCTCTTGGATAAATCTCTGTATAGAGACAAAAATAATAACTATTAAACAAAAAAAAATTAACCTGCTGAGTTTTTCTTTAGATGAACTGGAGGAGTGCTTATCTTTGTCACTGCGACTCTTACTCTTGTCTTTGTCGCTCCGGTGTCTATCCCTCTCACGGTCCTTATCTCTGTCCTTAGACTTATGTTCCTTGTCCTTTGAAGACTTCTCTTTATCCTTGTCCTTGGATGATGATGATTTTTTGTCATCGCTGCTCTTGTGCCTGTCCTTGTCTTTATCACTGCGCTCTCTATCCTTGTCTCTGTGTTTGTCCTTGTCACTTCTATGCTTGTCTTTATCATTACGTTCCTTGTCTTTACTACTACTATGTTCCTTGATCTTGTCACTGCGTTCTTTATCTTTACTGGAAGATTTGTGTGAGCTACTAGTTTGATGCTTACTACTTGAATGTCTGTCTTTATCCTTCTCCCTGTCTTTGTCTCTGGAAAATAGAATTAAATTAAATATTTATTAAAGATGAATGACATGGAGGGAGTTTATCAAGAACTTTCTAGAAAATAACCTGCTGCTTGAGCTGTGTTTGGAGCTTTTGTGTTCGCGATCTTTGTCGCGGTGCTTGTCCTTGCTCGACGATTTGTGGCTTGACTTATGCTTGTCGGAGCTACTGTAGCCGTTCTGAACTCCGTTCACGTGTTCGTTTTTATTGCCATTTACCTTTCCCTGTAACCAAGTTACATGAAAATGTAAAACATGATAGTTAACTATTAAAATCATGAATACATTTTTCTAAATTATTGTTTTCCAAATTAGTTGTAGTAAAAATATGTATTTTTGATTATTTCACTGCTGCAATCGAAACGACCGACGCTTCGTTTGTCTCTTCAACTCTGTAGTTGACGCCATATTGGGACTTAGAAAATTTTCGCTTCGTGGGAGCATTGTTCACTAGTAAATACGAGTCGAGAAATTCCAATGAGCGACGAAATATAGACCAATCTAAAAGAAATGATAGAGACATTTAAATAACAGTACTTACAGATTCGCTATCATTATCATTAGCTGGATTTTCAACACTCATTTTGCCCACGTATTCGCCGTTGGCCTGGACGAGATTACATGAGCGGAGCCGTATCAAAGTGAATGAAACTGAGCCAAGAGACAAGGCGTAGCGCAGATTCTATGTGCCAGAATTGACGAATGCGCATGCGCCATTCCACGCATGACTGCAAACTTCAGATGCCACGGTTCAACGTTCGCTTTTGCGCGAACTTCAATGCGTCGAGCTGGGTAGATGTTGCCAACTATTATTTTAGAATCTGTTAACTTTTGAAAGCTCGAAGCTAATCTTTCCGAACAGCATGCCATAACTATGTTGCTTAGTACAACATTTTCATAATAAGTAACTACTTTTGTAAATTTCTTATAATTAAGAATTCTTCTAAAGTTAATTTTGGTAATCACGAGTGCTCTTAATTCAAATGAAATTATAGTTTTTACTGTACTGTTTTGTTTTTGGTGTTTTTATTTTTTTGAAGATTTTTATATTACCAGCAGCTGTATTAACCTCAGTTTTCCGGGATCAAAAGTAGCTCATGTGCTAATTCATCATAATATGCTATCCTGGTACCAAGTTTCATCCATATTCGTTTGAGCGTGAAGGTGGTACACACACACACAAATACAAACTTTCACCTTTTTAGTATAAGTAAGATGTAAGATAAGATACATGAAAATATCCATATAAGGGAAATTTAAGTTCTACGCATCAAACATATACCCACATCGCCATATAATTATTATGGACTAAAACGCGGTATATCAAATAAAATTTCACTCAATAGTGAAGCCAAAATCCTCTATTGAATTTAATTTGTACCTACTGTATAAATTAAGTTAAATAGCTATTCAGACAACATTTCCACCAAAAGGAGAGAAAATATCAAAATCTTTTCTATACACTCAAATCCACTCGAAGAACAACCACCAATATATAGGCTTCCTAGTTTTAATTTTCGTTCTATGCACAATTGCACACATAGTCGGGGAGTCTTTTCGTATTTAAGAGGTACAATGTTCTATTCCAATCCAAAAATAAGAAATAAGACTTTATTGATTCCGGCCAGTTTTCAATTGATTTTTTGACCAAGAAAATGAGTGAATCTAATGAATAAATTATATTATTTTGAACATTTATTACCGATAATAAAAGAGGAAAAATACGAAACAGGCCCCGAGAGAAACAAGTGATATTTATGGATCTAATTCGGCGTCAGTAAGGGTATCACAAATTTGTTTAAAAGGTTTTCAGCCCGTAAATTTTCATGATAAAGCTGCATTTCGCTCTGTTGTTCAGTTCGCTAAAGTTGATGCCAGTTTGTGAAAATGTGGAGCATGATATTCCTATAAATTGAGTGCTTCCATCATTCGATCGACACGTTTAGATGACAATTTATATTATTTAATTTTACATATTTAATTTGACAATTTATACTCACGTACCTCGGGAGCAAACAAAAAGACGTCGCCGGGAGCAGTACTGGCAGCACATCTGGCAAGTGGTAATGTGCCGTCAAGCAATCTTTCACTTGCATTTCTGTTTCGGTGGAAGGGTAAGGGTGCCGGTAAACACACAGGCGCATGAGGCGTTACATCCCCATCTCGGGTGACGGGCGCAAACTGGGTTTTCTCATACTTAGGTTAGGGAAAAACTAAGTCATATTGCTGTTGTTATGGGTGTAAGTAACCACTCAACATCAGTTGGGCCTTCAGCACATCCCGTCAGTCTAATAACTACATTAAACTTACACAGGGTCACAACTAAAATTAGAACTAGGTAGGTACATTACATAAGAAAGAAAAACGGGAATTTCGATTTAATAAACAAAATGCACGGCCTACTTCCTACGTGTAAGTATATAGTGATATAGGGCTTGGGTATTTTTTAAATTTTCACGTGTGTATTGCCGACTACGATAAAATCATAGTTGTTTGGAACCCGAATTCGATCTTTTGGTTGACCTTATTTTCAATATTTTTAATTGGTTGTTTTATTTTTCTGGTAAGGGATCGACATTAAATCTCTCATAACTCAGTTGGTAGTAGGTCTGCTTTATGCTCTGTAGGTCGTGGGTTCGATGTTCGATTCCAACTCAGGACAAGCATTTGTGTGACGAACATAAATGTTTGTTCTATGTGTGGGTTGTTATTAATATTGTAAGTATTTTACACAAACTACTATTTAGGTATTCTATCATTTATCTAGTTCCCACATTACAAACTTTAATTAGTTTGGGGATAGATGGTGCTGTTTGAAATGTCCATGCATATTTATTTATTTATTATTAACTATCCGAGTTAGAGGATGGTGAAGGTCGGAATAATACGTGGATGAATTAACAGAGTCAGAATAATCTTTATTGCAAACGGTTGTACAAAGAGGTGGTAAAAATATACCTACAGATACATGTTAATAACGATTGTCCATTTCGGGCATGCAATACAATGTATCTAGAGTGAAAACAATTTACATACTTAAACCTAACAAAATGAAATATTCATGGATATGTGCAGATTGAAATGATTTGGTATGTTTATCATTAATTTTATTAAGAATTTTAATTACCAATAAGAACAAAATTTTTTCTTCTTGAGGCAAATAAAGAGACGAGTTTAAATTGATTTTTATGCAAAAAAGTGTTTCTGTTCCATCTTATTTGCAAAAAAGCTCGAACTAATGCATTTATATATTTCCCAGTTTAGTAAAGTTAAGGTTTATGAGACTGATGCTTCTTACTACTTTAAACTCCCCTTTTTCGCTGACTTATCGATATGCCGTTATTTATACAATCGATCAGCGATAAACCACACATACTGCGCCCAGAACGCATTTCCACAGCGTTAGCATTCATTCTACTTTCATGCGTGTGCCACTTGCAATAGTAACTTGTATAGGTAGATATAAGTGTATTAAGTAGGTTGGCCGGGCTACAAACACATGTAAACTACTTCACCCATCCCAAATATATATTTACTGCGTTAAATTTTTTTTTTTTTTTAAGGTAAAATGTCATTCACTTTTAATAATCACTACTGAGCATCGCACTACCTACAATCCGTAGCTAGAAAGTACCGAACGGTACCTACACTACCGGTAATACACTCCTTCAAAATTCAAAAAAGTCGAATATAAAATATTAAGTTGGATACTACACAACATATTTTTTTTTACGCTTACACACTCTCGAGAACCCGAGAACAACCTCTATGCATCACACAGTCAGCCCCGGTCTTGAATCGAACCTGGTACAAATATTATGGTTTCATTATGTAGGAGCTTGTGTGATTATTGTATATTTCATGTAGTCCAACTGTGCGGTGTGGTCATTAAGCGACAGACGACCAAAGAAAAGAAAAAAAAAACTTTCCCTTTTATTAAATACTAGCCGTTCCCCGCGATTTCACCCGTGTATACTTTAAATAAATTTAGCGTAATGCTAGATAGCCTCATGAATGTGACATACAAAAAGATTTTTTCTAGATTAGCGTGTTCCAACAAACAAACTCAGCTTTATTATATTATTAGAGATACAATTTAATTTAATGGAAGGTTTAAAATTACAAACTGACACCAGTGTGATTTTCAACCGCAGATTTTAATAGATTCAGTGACGCCGAACAATGTCATTATTAGTTCTATATTCTACACTATGTTTATAGAACATAAGTATCTGCTTGCATTAAATCTAATGTTTATAAATAAATTATCTATAATATTTTTGCTATGATTATGTCCTTGTAAAAACAAGATTAATGAAGTCTGTATATTTATTTTTAGTAAAAATAGACGTTTTGAAAAATTTCCTACATCTTGGGAGTCCTGCAGAACTTCAAGATGATTTTTGGGTTCAAAGTCAAAGTCAAACTCATTTATTCCTTTAGATCTCAAGTATCATATGGACACGTCAAATTTACACATGCATGTACACATATTCGTGAGCATATAATGTGTCACAGGAACTCCCCGAGCACATTACATGCACACAGATATGTCAAATTACAGTCAGTTTTCATGTTTAAGCTTATCTTATTTGTTAAGTTTACGTCTGTTCCAACCCTAAGTAAGTAATAACTATTTATATATTTCCAAATGACTATGTATTGTAGTTATAATGATACTAAAAAAATATTTGATTTGTGTTGTAGAAACACTAGTATTGGCCAACAAACATTGGTTGGCTAATGCTTACATGAGTAGTTCAGGTACCTTGAAATATGAGATCAGGGATTCAAATACTTTATTCAGCGATACTTACATAACATTTAAGATAAATCTCATAAATAGCTTGTAACAGAAGTATTTCATAAACTACATTTAAATTCTCCTAATAAAATTTACAATGGTTTCTTATAAACAGTCTTGCCGTTAGCATCCATAGTACCTTTAAATTTCTTGAAGGCAAATGCCATGTAGATAGCTGAAATTAAAAACATATATATTATATAAAATATAAAAGCAAATACATCCAAACGTTACAATACAAACAAGTTATTTAATTCAAGTGAAAGTCATTATCATGCACCCCCCCATGGGGCTTGGTGTATTTTACATTTATAAATATAATATATTTTAGAAAAGTTAAGTTTTTGGAGTCCCTTTTAAAATTATTATGGTGGAACAAGGCACTAAGACAAAATAAGAGTATTTATTTTTAATTGACTTAAAAACTACTGCAGTTTTTTTTAAATTTTATATCTATGCAATTGTAGACCAATTTGGAGTTTTTATTTATTAGGAGGGTTTGCAAGGTATGAGGATCCCATAGGGTCCATTAGAAAGTGAAGGGATGAATGGATTTAAGCTGGTTTATTGGATTTTTAAATCAGCCACTTGAAAGTCCCAATTCCTAAGACTGGGCTCACAGCTGTTGGTAGTAGCTCTGCCTTCTGCCCTCAACTACCAGATTTGATTTCCACACATAAACAAACATTTTTGTTATTTTTTTATTTATTATTGATTTCTCATGTGGACTCAATGACCTAGATGCCAAAATGTACCTATCAATTAAAGATCAAACTTGAACATCACTTAAGGTGGCGCTTTGACCTTTAGGTTAGTGAATATCACGGTCAAACTGTGTGGTGATCTACATTAAGAACTTTCTAATTCAAATGTTGAGATTAATGACCATGGTTCCACAAAGTATTTTTAGGCATTGCTTCTGAAACAAATAATGTGTAAGAAGATTTTGAGTATTTGGATCCTATATGAGAAGGATACAAAGGTTTTTATAAAAAAAGAGGTTAAACTTACTTGCTACTTCCCATTCACACTGGCTCATTGTTCCCATTCGGTCATTTTCAGTCTTATCCTCTTTGCTGTCCAAAAACAATTTAGCATGTTCATATTCAGAATCCTCACCCATTAGCTTTGTATTGGGAGGAGGTGGATAGCTTTCAAAGCATTTTATTTTTTGAAGCAGTTGTTTATACTTTATAGAATGGTCTTTGTAAAAATCTGCAAAGCTTGCCTTATAGGCCAACTCCAAGCCATATTCTAATGCTAGTTTTACTAAAACTTCAAAGTTTACCAAAAACTCTGGGCAATTAACCACACCCTCCAGATTAAAGTCATATTTTCCCCCAAAAAGAGGGTATCCATCTTCGGGATTAAATAGTAACTTTATGTTGAATATTCTATTTTGAAATGACCAATTAGTGGACTTTTGAGCACGGGACACAATCTCATATGCATCTGGAATTGTTCCAAAAAAGTATCCACCAGGTTTCAGGCACTCTGTAATGTTGGTAAGCATTCTTCTTGCCTGGGTGAGACTTTCAAAACAATAATGAAATCCAAATTGGCAGCTTATGAGGTCAAAGCTAATGGATGGATCTGTGTACTTGTCTCTGAGAGTATCTCTAGTGCAATCTGCAGCTATGAACTCTGCTGTAAAGAGTCTTCCACAGCGTCTATGCAGATCTTCATAGCGTTTTTCACACTGCTGCACTGATACTTCCGCGATGTCAGCAAAAATGACACGATCTACTCTTGCTTTCTGCCATTTACTAATGTCGCCTCCTTTTCCACAACAAATATCAAGTACTCTTAAACGCCTTCCATAGTCTTTTTCACGGAGTTTATCAGTATATTCTTGAATAAGTACACTTTTGACCCAATTGTTAAAGTTCCTCAGGTAAAATATTGGCGAGTTGTAGCGTTCCTCAAGGCCTTTTTCTTCAAGGTGATTGTAATGTGCCGCAACGACACTACTGTGTTCTTCTCTTTTACACAAATTCTTAGGAGATTCATCATCAAATCGTCTTTGCCTTTTATTATCTGCTGTTGTTGATGATGGCTTTTCCTCTGACACAGTCGAAGTGTTAGACATTTTCTAACCTTACTATTTGTATGTTTTTAATTTAACAACATGACATTCATTGAAATCGTTAAACGGGCAATAAATTGTAACTGACAAAATTAAGATTTGGTTTTGTTTGACTATTATGTATTAGGAAGATTGATAGAATATCGCTGCGCTGGCAAAAATTACGCTTGAAATGACATGACTCGTTCACAGCACAGATGTTAACTAACTATATATATTAGTTTGGTGCTGCCAACTTTATTATTTCGGTGTAGATAAAAGTACTTTGTGAGAGCTGCCAACTTTGTTTTGAAGTTTAAAACAAAGCTATTTTGAAATATGTCAAAATAGGGATAAATTGCTTAATAATAGTAATAAATAATAGCGTAATAGTGGATTTTTTAAACATATTTAATTACATTTATGTTGAATTTCTTGAACTGTACAGAATATTTGCATAATTGTATTTGATAAGCCTCATTGCTCATGTCATGTCTCGCCACGAAACACATTTTTTTTTAAGCTTTTCATTTTGGAGTTTTTGCGTATGCCTCGATAGCTAGAGTTCTCAACACTAAGTATTAACATAAGCGCAATGGCTTGTACAGCTGGCAATTTTGTAAAAATTATAAATTTTGTATAAATACTGCATTAATGTTATTTGTTACAATTCTTGTGACTACAGCTATATAGCCGGATCGCATCTCGTACTTGAACAAGCATCGAATAAATAACGTATTGAATATGGTTAATAAATTTTATTGTCTTTGTATTCTGACAGTACAAGTTACAAAATAATATTTTTAGAATCAAAATATTATAAGTGGTTGCATTTTAATATGCATCTATAGTGATGGAACGATCTGACAGCCCACGTAATGTTAAGTGGGTCCTGCCACCCATAAATAGCAACGCATACGACTCAGGTTCTCGTCTACTGAAGTATGACCCGAGTTGTATTGCGTTGCGCCCATTACTATGCGACGGGGATGTTTGTAATTACGCTGGCACCCACACTCTTTCACTTGAATACATCAACGCAAGTGCACCACTGCTTGGTGGCGGATTACCAGGTGTGGTGGTATTGCTACTCCGGCAAGCTTGGTACAAGTTCTATTGCTACTTTCGCACCTTGAGGGCACGTTTAGGGATTCTATTGAAGATTTAAAATCATCCCCTATGCCTATACCGTCATATTGTCACTTGTCCCGCCACACGCATCCACCTCTGATGTGCAAAGTAGAACGTACAAACCGGAACATATGCGAGTGTGGCAGAAGTAGCCATGATGGCGGTCCTCCCCCGAACTTGGCTCAAGTTCTAATGCCAGATAGGTATAACTTTTGGGTGGTTGGTACGGCGCGAAGCCTCCTTGTGCAGTGGGCGCTGTGTTTAGCTTGAATAGAACCGAGATTTGTCGACAAGTCAAACCGTAATTCCAATGGAATCTATTCAAATTAATCTTCCCTACCAAACTGATACGAATATATGGCTAAATAAGAAGTTGACTAACAATGAGGACATTCTATAATATAAGGCATAACTTTAAGCTCATATAGGGTCATAGGACTATTACCTACTTGTGTTATTTATAGGTCCCCTAATCCTAATGCCAAGGCAGACTAACGACAGTAGCAAATAAGAATTCATGTCGTTGAGCGTCCTGAGGTTGGGTTGGCTTGGCAAAGTGAAGCGGGCGTGTGAGTGAGCGAGGCCCGAGGTAGTGCAGGCAGGGCCGGCGCAGGGGCGGAGGCGGCGCGGTGCGGGGGCCTCGGTGCCGTTACGTGGAGCGCGGCGCGCGAGCAGCCGCCCTGCCACGACGCGGACGTGCTTCACTCAGTTCGTGCGCGAAAGTCGTTACCTGCGTCACTCCATACAGTTTTCCCACACGCAAACACCATTACTCCCCAACGATTAGGTGAAACGGATCAATTTGCGAATGCGAAACGAAGATTTCGATTATCAGGACAGTGCATGTTTGTGCACCTCGCGGTGCAACGTGAAGTTGTGAGAAAGCGTGTGACGTCAGTGAGACCGGCCGACCCGATCATATGTTGACTTGGACGCGGATGCAGTGACGGAATGTGGCGTGTTGTTGTGGTGATGTGATGGTGCAGTGTGCTTGTGCTGACCTGGTGTGTAACAGCGACGTCGCCGCCTGAGCGCGGTTCCTCCACGAGCACCATGCGTGGAAAACGATGAGCCAGGATGCCGAGAGCTTGGTAATATCACTTTTAAATTCGCACATTTTTATACTTTTACACCCACTGTCCACTGCTCCTAACAGGTAAGTCTAATTATCTAGGTATCTGACTGTATTACCTAATCTAATAGTTTTCAACACTACAACAGAGTTGGACGAATGTCCGGTAGCTGCCGATGACTGAACAATGAAGTCATAAAACTGCTTGAATATACACAGAAACCGATCTTCGATTTGGCTATTTATAATGATGATATTGAATGTAAACTCAGCGAGACATAATGCGTAGGTACACTAGAATGTGACGTTCAAGGCTTTCTGAGTAACTACTCGTAGATTTATACTTTCCGATTGAAGCGATCATATTATAAAATAATAATCTGGTAAGTATACCGCTAGATAGGTCTTACTTTCTACCACGTGTACATACTTATACATACTTAGTGTTTACACTAAGCATACAGTAACTATGCCATTTTACATATGCGATGTATGTAGATATTATAATAAGTATTTAACCGGAAAATACGCGCTTTAAACCAATAATTATATAAATTGTTTACAACTTCTCTTTGCATTTGTAACCACGATTTACCTGATTGGGCAATAGTGACTAATCACAATATTCAGTTTAACATTCAGTTGTAAAATATGAGAAAGCTTTTAGTTTCCTTCCCGATTGAGATATTATATTTTACCTTCATATGAAACAAACATTTGTAAACAAAAACCCTATTTAAGAGAAATTCTTTGAAAAAATTTAAACTTCTATATGAAAATTCTTCGGCATGAAACATTTGCCAGTGAATTTAATAGATCACAATTACTCTTTTGTTTTCTATAAATGCGAACTATTCAATCGAGCGTTTGCTATTACGTGTATGAAGAGGTAATATGCACCCATTTTTATAACCGGAGGCCTAGGAGCAATTTGTACTTACCTAATAAAAACTTCTTAAAAAAACTAAGTAAAATCTGAGCGCAACTTTATACAATGTTACAACATCACCGATCTAGACTACGGTGTCGAAAGCGCTCGTGGGACAAACCGCTTGCTTCACGTAAATAGTTACAATTCTATTGCTATTGTTTACAATTCCCTGTGGCTACAGGTACATTACACATACGTTGAAAAATTATGAGCTCTTGTGATACACCCAGCTCAGGAAACGCTAATGAATGATTCATAAAAAAAACTGCTAATACTCTGTCAAAAACGCTCATTTGTCGACGTCAAAATTTTCCCGAATAATTATTAAACGACATTAGATTTGACGGTTGATTAACTAATATTTCAAATGATCTGCCTTCGGAAACCAAAGTAGGTAATTTTAGTTTTTCATTAATTGCCATCTTCAGTAACTATAGGTGATTACTTTGTGAATTGCATGTTCAAAATTCTTAATAATAATCTATACTTATTAATGTTACAAAAATAACGGGACGAGCTGGAGGCCCATCTGATCCTAAGTGGTACATACATATAACAACGACCGACGTATGAGGAGACCGAAGTCATACCTCGTTCCACTTTTGACCCGAAACGGGGATGTTACGTCTCATGCGCATGTTATTACACCGGTACCCACACCCTTCCACCTGAACACAAATATGCGAGTGCATCACTGCTTACCAGGTTTACCAATTGTGGAGGCAGTACTTGTTGGAGCGAACTGTGCACAAGTTCTACTTCTACTTCTTGGTGCTCCTTTAGGAACACCGAGAGAGTACCTGTAGGGACTCTGAGGGTATTCACTGGACCCCCCAAATACCTATGCTTATATATATATATGTGTGTTACCTACATACGAGTACATAATAAGAACCTGTAGGTAACAGATACCTATATATGTGTTACCTACATAAATCATAAGAATAAATTATTTAACTTACATGTTGATTTAATTGACAAGGTCAAGGAAGTCGGCTATTGTTTGTTTGTGAGCTGCACGATTTATCAAATTTCATACTTATTACTACGTCCTCGGATTTCAAAGTTGTATTAAAGTTGAAATGAAGACTGTGCAAGCTTAAGCGTTACAGGTCAACTAAAGGGTCTCCTCCATGAATGGCAAATAATTTATAAGAAAAAATAAGGTTAGGTTCCGTTAAATATTAATTTACTTATTCATAATAATAAAAGGCAAAAGTATTTAGGTCCGATGGTTTTATTTGTATTTATTCGAGATTCAAGAACAAGTTCATCATTTTACCATGGCTAATCTTTCTTGGTAATGTACGATATAGTTGTAGATATAGATAGATAAGATAATATGTATTAGTGTCTTTTTGTAATGTGAAAATAACATCTTTATACTAAATGCATTTGAAAGTGTTTAAAGGACATATAACAAAAAACAATTTTAAAAACTTTTGTTTGTCGGTCTGTCTGTTTGTGCCGGCTAATATTTGAGATGGCTGGACCATTTTTGACGGATCTTTCACTAGCGAAAGGTGACGTAATAAGGAGTAACTAAGGATAATTTTATTTAACTAAAAACTATTACGGTTCCGCGCAATAAAAATGCTATATTCCACGCGCACGAAGTCGCGGGGAACTGCTAGTACTTTAATAAAACATATCGTAGAAATCGGGAAATAAACGTCGGGCGTAAATAGGCCCTCTGGTCACTTTGAATTGTAATTATAGCTATGTTTGAATATAATTCTAATCTAAAGTAAATGTCCTATTTTAACTAGTTTTGAAAATAAATTCTAACGTGGAAAATAGTCTTCTCCGCAACGCAGTATGAATAACGTATACGAAGACATTACTAAATTTCATATGTAGTAGCGACTGGGTGACTCTAGTGTGCAAGGCCATGTCGCTAAGATATTTGATTTGTGCTACTTTTGGCGAAAATAGTTTTGAACTTTCAACATACTTGTTATGCCTCTGTGCATGGCAGCCAGTGTCTGCCTGCATGGAAGACAGGCACTCACGCACAAATTGGTCAAGATTTGATAGTACCGTTGAAGGGAATATTGAGGCAGAAAAGACCCCCCTGGCGGCCTAGTTACGGAAAACAAAACAAACACAACACTCTACAAGTACAACAAGATTTGTTGTTGTTTGAAATTTAAACAATTTGACAAAAATCCTATTGAAAAATGTACTTTCAGTTCTTCCCGATTTCCGACTATTCCCATAAATTTTTCAAATAGATTATATAATAGAAACCTTTCCCTGACTAACAGCAAAATAGAAATCAGCCAAATAGGTCCAGCCGTTCTCGAGTTTTAGCGAGACAAAGGAACAGCAAGAACAGCAAGCTTCTAGAATTCATAAGGCTCGGTATTTTGCGTCAATGATCATGGCTTTGTAGTGCGTGCTGAGCACAATTCGACAGCTTAGCATTTTTACGTAGAAAGTGAAACTATCCGAACCTTTGGTAACCACTTTCACGTTACATTACGTATAATGGAGCCGGATAATGATATTTAGAACTACGTTCAAATTGTAGTTTACTAGCGTACACGCGGCTTCGCTTGCTCGGTATTCGTTTTCACAAAGAAATGAGTGTATGAGTCTCATAAATTTGTCTCTCCTGTTTCCATTCCCATTAGTGTCCATGTTCCCGTTGTCGTTCTAGTTCTAGTGCAAGTTCTCGTTCTACTCCCGGCTTCATTCCAGTCCTGTTTTCATTCCAGATCCTGTTCCCCTTCCCATTAACAAGTTATTCCTCTTTCTAATATATGTATTATTATACTGGTATCATTATCTGAGTGACTCGTGAGGTTTCATTGGCGATGATTTTATCACTTGACACGTCAATACTGTAACCCGTAAGTCATAACCCACACAGTAAAAGAGGGAGGTTAACTATCTGCTTACCTCCTCAGACAAGTATGACACAAAAATATATAAGTTTTTAATTATTATTGTGGTCGCAATGGAAACGTGGCTTAAATACCTATGATCACTAAGTTTTTTAAAACTAACAATTATAAATATTTCTATAAGTACTTATAACATTATTTTAATATTGATGCACATTAAATTTATGATAAATTTACAAAAATATTATTATTTATGGGTATTTCACACCTAGCCCCAAACTAAGTATAGCTTGTAATATGGGAAGTAGATCACTGATAGAATAGTTATATTTGAAATACATAGGTACGTATAATACTTACTAACACCCAGACACAGAACGAATCATTTATATTCGTCACACACGTGCTTGTCCTGGGTGGGAGTCGAACCCGCAACCTACAGCACAGAAGGCAGAGCTCAGAGCTACTACCAACGGAGCTATAAGGCCAGTCAAACTATTAAAAAGTCAATCACGCATTATTATTCTCTTCTAGAAGTTTCTACGTAAGGTTTTAAGATTATGTTTTAATTACAAATGAAACAAATTCTTACGTTAAAGTTATTGAGGAGAAATAATAGGTGTGTGAATATGACTCCGCCCCTTTTTGTCAAAATAAAACACATTTGTTCGCTTACAAAATTAAAAAAAAAAATTATTGAAAGTATGCTCCATCTGCAGCTACAACCTTCGCCCATCGTTCAGGTAGTTTTCGTATTCCTTGCTGGAAGAAGTCCTGGTCTTTTGAGCTTATCCAGTTGTCAATCCAAATTTTGATACTTTCACATGAAGTAAACTTTTCTCCAGTAAGGTCTGTCTGCATCGTCCGGAATAGGTGGTAATCCGAAGGAGCTATGTCTGGTGAATATGGCGGGTGGGGTAACACTTCCCAGTCCTGTCCCTCTAAATATCTTTTTACGACTTCTGCGGTATGCGGTTTGGCATTGTCATGCTGAAGAACTAATTTGTTATGTCTATTCACCCATTCTGGTCGTTTTTCTTCTATGGCTCGCTTCAAACGCATTAGTTGTCGTCGGTAAACTTCTCCATTAATAGTTTCAGAGGGTTTGAGCAACTCATAATATACAATACCTTTCTGATCCCACCAAATACAGAGCATGACCTTGGCACAGTGAATATTTATTTTTGGCTGTGATGGGCCTGGTTCGCCTGGTTTCACCCAAGCTTTTTTGCGTTTAGGATTTTCGTAGTGTATCCATTTTTCGTCTCCTGTGACTATCCGATGCAAAAATCCTTTTCTTTGCTGTCTTTGAAGCAGCATTTCACAAATGGTTTTCCGACGTTCCATGTCTCTTTCTTTTAAATCATGTGGAACCCAGTCACCGGCTTTTTGAATCATTCCCATCATTTGTAAACGCTTTGCAACAGTTGAACGATCAACATTTAATGCTGCAGCTAATTCTGATTGAGTTTGGCAAGAATCTTCCGCCAATAATGCTTCCAATTCAGCATCTTCAAATTTTTTTGGTGGTTTTCCATGTTCTTTATCCTCAGTACTAAAATCGTTATTTTGAAATCGTCGAAACCATTCCTTGCAAGTTGTATTAGACGGAGCATGCTCACCATAAATCTCCACAAGCAAACGATAAGTTTCCGCTGCAGTTTTCTTCGCAATAAAATAATGTAATAACACTTCCCGCAAATGACGTTTATTTGGAATAAAAACCGACATTTTCGAAAAGGTGAAAACAATTGTTGCTTACACTTCAACCAAATATCATAAAATGCGTTAGATAGCTGACATTCAGTACTATCGAATACAAGTATGGTCATTTATTAGTACACGTAAACAATACTAAAAACGACATCTGTTGAGAAAGGGCGGAGTCATATTCACACACCCAATATTATAAATACATACTAGAAAATTATATTAACAAGATGGCGAATATCTCTTACGTTCATTAGTCTAAGCAGCATAAATCGCTAGAACACTGTTATCATTATAGCTATAATGATATATGATATAATAATTTGATACATGAGCTTCCTTCTTTCTGTACAACCAAAGATATTTTTACTTCAAGGGAAATGATAGTAAGCTCGTTGAAATCTTTTCTATCACACAAAGATCGTAAAATTCGTAGCTCCCCTCTACGAAATCATATAGATAAAAAAAGCAGCTAGTTTCCTATAATTAGTTCAAATTAATTTTGACAGAATACTTTTACATTAGCAACGCTTCAAAACCTACCTTATTGAGAGATTTATTATATATATATAATATAGGCAATTAATATTGTATTACTTATATACTTAAAGGGAGGACTCAAGGGTAGGAACTAAGTCTAGTCCCATTATACGTCGAAAAGGATATTATTAGATTTATGCACTAATAATAGTTACTACACGATGTCTAAGTATATTAATTGTGGTTGTCGGCACTATTAAAAAACGATCCAAGCAATGTGACGTGAGATTGTGTGACGTCACTGTTGTGACGTTTATTGAGAAATGCCGAGAAAATCTTGCGCTTGCGTAGTTCCTTGTCATATCTGTCCCGTGTGACGTGTGACAGAGCACGCTCGGGTGACTCAGTTCAGTTGGAGTAGTCAGACGGCGCGCGTCCAGCGTTCAGTGCGGAAGGGCAATACTTGTCTTGTCAAAGCGGCTTTTATGAAAATAGTTCCGGCAATTTTTTTAATTCAGCATAAATTGAAGTGTTCGTGAAATTATTATCGTTGGGCTATGACAGTTGTTAATAAACATTTATTTATTTCGTGGCCAGTTATAGATACCTATTGAGTTGTGTGAACCGGTGTTTTAACTCCAGTGCAATTTGCATGGCAAATAAGTGGTAGTGATACCAATTAGGTGTTTATGCTCAACAAGGTGTGTATTCAATGCCAAGTTTAGTATACTTACCATGATAGCTGCATTTCGGCTAATTATTATATGAAACTATAATCTTTACGACCCTGTTGTAACAATAATATGTTCCCTGGATCTGTTAGTGTTTTCAAACACTATCAGATAAAAACTGTTACGCCTGGTAAAATATTTTTACTAATATTAACAAATATAATATTACCTATATAATAAAGGTTGATTTGGTAAAATTATATGAAAAAAAAATATACTTACGTAACTAAAAATTGAGTAAAGACTTGTCTTTGTGCTTGTAATGTACATTGACATCCTCTGACACGTTATATTATGCATACGAATCTGTATTTGTGCTTGTATGACTTGTCCAAATAATAGATTTAATAAGTAAAGCAAGGACTAAAATATTTTGGTTTCCTCACTACTTAGATTCAATATTTCATTCTTTAACCAATGAATAATAAGCATTTTAAAATAAATTAAATAAACATTAGCATAACAAGCTTTAAAGGTTTGCGAAACTAAAAAAATGTAAATCACATGTTGGGGAATTTTCTTGAAGTGAATGGCCTCTTACATGCTTTATCAAAATACGCATTGATATGATGATAATCTGGAGAATACCCGGTAACGGTTGATTTATACATAAGATTCATTGAATCCCATGCTTTGAGAAATAAGTGCGAAGTGTTTACATAATAACTTTCTCGTAAAGAACTATAACGTTTTTTTGTATTGAAACATCGCGTTCAGAAAACGCTAATATACAGACGTTTTGTACGTTTTGTAGAGAATATATTTAGTATGGACAGTAAAAAAATACTATAATAATTTACTTTAGGTATATAAAAAAATATTATATAATATTATTGTACATAACATTAAATCTGACCTGAATCAAGCAATGGTATGTGGAGCCAGGTACTCTTTTTTTATAAGACTTTGCACCTGTCGGACGCACCTTCGTTTGCCACCTGTCGCCTTTCAAATTCGTTTCTTTACTCTTAAAGGGTGGTCCATGTCGAAATACTATCTGCCATTTTGGGTAACTTTGCTCGTTTGTAGTAAAATGCAAATTATAAACGTTGAAATATTTATTGTATGTGTTTCTATAAAAAAAATGCAACAAATCTATTCGTATTGCAGCTGCGGGATTATTGAACGTTCGACTATTAAAATGATATAAACTTTACATACTCATCCTACACTAATATTATCTTTATCAAGGACACACGAATACACAAGGCAAACATCAAAGTCCCGAGAAACAACTTAAAGCTCTTCACATAAATTTTACAGAAATGTATACTTATGCTCCAACCAGATTACGGTCGACGGAGAGTCGTATTCGTATGCTAAGAAAGTATCAAGAAATCGATAAAATACTTAAACCAAAAATGGCATTAAAAAAAGCAATACTTTTATGCAATTAAGAATGAAAGCAATTGTGCAAAAAAAAACTGTTTTTATGAATATATAAGCTGGCTAAGTTTTAATGACGGCATTTTTCATAATCTATTTCTGTGTATTGGAATTTGAAATCTTACGCAAGTACACACACCTTGTGTGCTTGTACATTTTAAAGCATATGTCGACATAGTTCTCCGCATCGGCCGCTCCCTTCCTCAATTATCCAATTTCCTCGTCAGATATCGACCTAGTCTGCACATATGCTCATGTAACCGACTAAACGTTCAACTAGTTTTTGTATTGCTGCTAGAGGCATATCGAATAATGCAATCTAAGCTTTTGGTTAATAGGTAAAAAATAAAATGTCAACGCAAGCAAATGTATCTTCACATCATACAATTTATCATGTAGATGTTGTTTTGTTTAATTTGATGTTGATGAATGTTTTCCTCTACACAATACGCATAATTACATGTTTGTCAGCAGCGGATGTCATTAATGAAAACTACCTATGCGTCTAGGCATTCTTTAGATTCTTACATATAGAAGTGAACTAAAACACTAAGCTAGAGAACAGTGATATTTTTGAGAATCTTCCAATCATATATTGATTACACGAATAATTATCTAATTATATTTGTCCTTTTTTGGGACGTTAGGTAAACATGTTCGGTCGATTCATAAGAAACAAAAGCATATCATTTTTCATCATATCATATCATTCCTACCTTTTATTAGAGGAAATTTGAGCTTAAATCTATTAGCTTTGGAAGATTTCTTCTGTAATAATTTCAAAGGAAAATAATGGTATTACCTATTGATTTTCTGCGTAATCTGCGTATTTTTTTTTTTCATTTGATTTTGGTCTTTTCCCATGTTACCGGTTTTCATCAAAATAATCTGTGACAAAAACGTTGGTTGGTTGGTTGACGTTGACACAGCTAATATAATACTTTACTAGAACATTACTTTATTACATCTCATACAACTAAAATATTTTATTTATATTTTTTCATTTTGTTACAGTTATATCCCATTCTGTTACAATTGTTATTAAAAATGCATTAAAGTTATAAAAAGAGATCTAAAACTTGATGATAGCGCACCAAATATGTTTTTGTTTGTTTTGAAATTGTCCCTTGATCTACTTTTGAATGCATTTCAAAAACTTATCAAAATATTTTAATATTTTATATTAGGTTGGTCAAATAATCAGGACGACTGTTACAACATGCATTAAAATCACGTTGGCTCAATCGACCTTATCAGCTAACCTACCCTAGACCTTGGGCACGCGTCTCATCTAATCTTGTTACAGAGTGCGTGGTTAGCTGAACTAATTTACTATATGTGTACTGTATACATGTTTGGAACTTATCAACCACGTGCTTTAGTAGCTTTTTTTTCCTTATTAGTATAATACAAACGTGGTAAAAAAAAACCAACATTACAGTAGAGTCTGAGTGGAAATAACCATACTCAACGACCATATAAAAGCAGCTATCATTAGTAAGTATTTATCAACAAACTAAGCTGGACATTGATTCATGACATGCTAACATGTCATTATTTGTCAGGCACTGAGTCACAATAACAGCATCATCAGCTATTATAAAAACAAACTGTGGCGTGACAACCGAAGTGATACAAAGGGAATGATGAGCGTTGATGAGGAAGGTGCGGTTAGCGAGGCAGGTGGAGGTTGAGGGATAATGTTGGTGCGGGGTTGTGCGGGGGGTGACCTGAGGCACTCGCTGGCGGAGCGTACCAAGGCGCTGGCGGCGAGGTGCCACGCGCTGACCAGCACTCGTTCGCCGGCGCGGGCCGACAGGAGCTGCGAGCGCGACCGCCGCCGGCCCAGGCACCGCAAGTCGCAGACACGATGGTATGTCAAGGTGAGTCCCTGCTCTCGTCTCCGGTATGCGTATTCAGCAACAACACTGATAAGTGATACGTTACTCTCATTTACAGCCTTTGTTTCTTAGTTCCGACTTTTATTACAATACTTCTTTCTTTGCGGAATCTATAACGAGACACTTGCTGATTGAAATGTTAGCAAGTTTTCAATATTATTGTGACAAGGGTGACTGATTAATATCTAGACGGCCTAACTTAAAGGCAGACGTTAAACGAATATCAATGAGCTTTGATTATCAAACTTGTATCAAATTATGTGATATTATTGTATTGGACTCGTTGTACATAATCCTAAACGGAATATAAATATAAATAGATTTTTATAACAAATGGGTAGGATGAATAAATTTTCTGAAAAAAAATGCAGCTACACGTTACATATTATATTAGTGAATCAGCGGATGAACAACGAGTTTCCGGTGTACACAACAAACAGTGACAGACGAAATAAAAATGTAGATAGTATTGATACAAAATATACGTTTTTGTTTTTGTAGCATATCTTTTCGTAACTAGTTAAAATTGAGAAACAAGATTAGACCCACGGTTACTAATACTTTCACAATAAAAGCTCGTTAAAAACTAAACTTGAAAAATATAGACACAGGACTGTGAAATAAGATATGTGATGCAGTCTATGTAATTTAATTGGATTAATGTATCAACTTTGTACTTAGTCTAATAAGAACTTTACGGTTGATTTGAACCTTTGAACGTTTGAGTGAGCAAACATTACTCATTGAAGTGCTTATTACTCGGTTAGTTAGTTTACACATTAATTAACGATAGATCGATATTTTTCTATAATTGAACCAGATGAGTTGAAACCGAAAATGATTCAGTCTCTTTACGGAACTCGCACAATTCTTGTCGTGATAATATCAGTCAGATCATACAAGTTGATGGTTTTGTTCAGACCAATATGTTTTGTTTTGGTCAGTGAAGTGTCACAGTAGGTTATATTGTAGAACAGTTATGCCTAGATGGAAAATATTAACAATGTTCTCGAGTGTAAGAACGGTACCAGTGAATTGTGTTATCGTGTGTTCGTCTGCAGGCTTCGTTAGCAATGCAGGTCAAGGCTTGAGTTATGTGAGCGTCCGTGTCGGTGCATGCGCTTGGAATGCAGGCTTGTGGCGAAGAATGCTATGTTTCCATGAGTCGGCGATCTCTGTATGCCCTCTTATCATACCAACTAAGGTAGGAATTTTATAAATATTTTAGAACTGGGCTTACTTTTCTTAGTTTGCAATGGAGAAATAGGACGGGGCGTTTTATAATTCATATTATAATTATCGTTATATACATATTATTTCTTTTGCCGCCAATATTGTTAGTACTCTCATTTCCTTTAGGTATACAACTGCCAAATTTGAAGTATTTATAGTTAGAGTAAAAAGTACCTACCAACTTGGCACCGAAAGGATTTATTCTTCCTTCCTTCTTCGTATTTATTTTGTGAAAAAGAATGAGGAGTCACTGCCCTTTTTGAAGCCTCGTGAGTTACGAAAAACAACCGAGCTACCTCGAAATTTCTAAACTTTACTTTTGGCATTCGTCCAAATCTGCAAGACTTGGATTAAGTATAAATACTTAATACGCTTTTATTTAGATAGAAACCTCGAATAATTTAGATTCAACGCTTTAAGCGTATGGTATCATTTCAATGTCTAAGCAATTACTGAGAACCTACTAAAAAGGTAAAGATATAAGATTTGAATACTAGTCATGTACCCGATGAGATTTCCCATTGGCAACATCTCGTAGGAACTAATTTCGATACAGACATTCATTCCCTTTTTAAATCCTCTACGGGATAAAATAATTGGTTCCCAATTAAAAAGAGTTTATGTTGTGAGTTTATGTTGTTATGAGTTTGATCGCAGCGTATAACTGTGTTCTTGTGTTATACAATAATATTTTAGTTTTAAATATGTTTAAAATTTTTACGAAAAGCTCTAACAGGGATATATAATACATTATTTTGTAAAATTACCTTTTTATCCTTTATTATTTATTCCGAATATAATATAGACCAGCTTAGATTAGATTTATAATAGGCGTGTGGTAATTTAATAATAATAATTAATAATTTATTTTATTTCTACAGACAACTAGATCCACAATGTGTTAGTAACTTAAGGCTAGGGGTTAGTACCTAATAACTAAAACAGATTTTGTCCTCTGGGTGAGCTTCCACACCAGAGGACATGCATAGTTGTTTGCAATCACTTTCAGGATACTGTTGCTGCTCGCGCGCAATCTGCTTAACAATGAGGCAGTTTTTTTCCGCCAGATGGCGTCGAATGTATCTGTGCGCGCATCGGCAAACATACCTGAAGCACTACAAAAGCGCGGGAGCCGCAACAGCGTCCTGAAAGCATTATTGAATTGGACTCGCAGAGCATTGTAAGCCTTTTGAGTATGCTGAAACCACAGACTCGCAGAGTACATGGATGTACAGTACGCCTTAAAAAGGGTAATTTTGACAGCGCCCGTACATCGTGCGAATCTGCGGGCCAGCATATTGGCCCTGACTGACAATGCTCTGCGTTCCCGTTCCATATCGGCGTCGTCTTGCATTTAATGCATCACCCATTAACGCAATAACGTAACCGAATCAGTAACAGTAAACATATAAGTTAGAATTTGTACGCAGTGTGTTAGCAGGAGCTTGAACACTTCATTGATCCTTTATTACTAAAAAGGTTTTTTTAGTCAGCTGGAAACCCCCAGCATCCATAACATGGATTGTCTTTGACTCTTTATTATGACTTCCACATCAACATCATTGCATAGCATGTAACCTCAAGACTATATAGAAACAAACAAGATCATTTGCACAGTGCAAGCATGTGGACTTCTGAATCATCGTTCGTTAGTGACGAATCGCATTGTTAGCGGTGATCGAAATTCGATGTGTTGTTGTAAATTGCTCATAGTTCTTCGAATTTTGTGTCTACAACCTGAACAAATTATTCAATATTTGTTCTGGTAGAAGATTCAAATACATTTCGTAGATATCGTATCATCTCAGAAAAATGTTATCACTCGACCTTGACCTGTCCCTGACGAGCGTCCTCTAGACTTAAACAATTCGAGATGCACGTTCGACCTTAATTTTATTTATTCGGAGATTGTTGTAATTAATACCAGTAATCTAGTACCATTTGGTATAAAATGTACATCAGCGAATTATGATATCAATGAACAATGTTTTATATGAAACTAGCGGATTCCAGGCGTGTGCTATAAAAAGAAATACGTTTTGTGCCTAATATTATACATTGTTTTAGTGGTCTAAAACAATGCATTAGGCACAAAATGTATTTCTTCTTTCTAATGAGACAGGGTGGCTCATTAGTTGGATGGATAAAATCAATAACGGACATAGGCAGAAACACTTTCTTTTTATATATTTTATATTAGGATTGGAGTTCTTACTTATTGAAATCTAGGTTACCGACCGCTACTGATTCTGTTATTCTTAATAACGTTGACATAGGTGAGTGTGAATGCGAAGACGTTAAATTTGATCCATCCTGGCTATGGCACTCGGTCGATAAACCAGGTCTAAAAATTCCAACAATAGGGTTAACCACTAGATCATGACGTGCTTGCTTATAAGAATATAGTTTTAATCAAAATGGTCTGCAAATTAGAAATCAATGGTATGGTTGACTTACGAATAGATGGTGTTTAAATTTGGAATGTATGAAAAGAAATAAAGCAAAAAAAAAAAAACCTACATCTCACGAAGTAGATCGTGGAAGTCTGTGACGACCTCAACAAACACCGAACAAAATCACGAATAGTGTAGTGTAGGCGATGTACTAGGGATTTCTGCTTAATAACGTATGTCAGATTTTACACCCCAGCGATTTCTTATACAGCTCTGACACCTGGCAACCCTACTCACCGCAGAAACATAACACTTCGGTAGATAGTGTTGTGTATCTGCAGTGATGTAAGCTAATATTGTTTACATTGTTTGTTGTGTATTTGGCTTCTATTGTATATAGCAGAGATCTGAGGCACTTCCTCAGTCAGAATCAAAATTAGAATAAATTAAAATTTAGATTTAAATTCAGTGAGTACCGATAGTATTCAATGACATGGTCGATGTTAGTCTAATAAGACCTTTAAGTAACACGAGGAAATCAAATATTGTTTGTCAAATGATCTGATTAGTTTGATAGTTTTACAGACAAAGTTATAATAATTCTCTTCGCGTCTTTAAAACTTTCAAATACAGCCTAGATTCATCAAATTTCAAAATAACTAAATGTGCCAACGAAAATTAAAGTTTAAAACAACATGTTAAATGGAATGGAACTGTTTGTGGAAACTAGACAAAATAAAAGACATTAAAACAACTTTAAAAACATATAATGTTTAAAAAGCCCATAATAACAGCTGTTGTTTGACTATAAACTAGATTTTGCAATGACTCAGTCAGGTCAGATTTGAATTGTTTGTAAAATTACTTGACAGTGTGGAAAAATACGTGTGTCATGGTTTGCCTCAAGAGTCGAAGGTGTGGGCAGTTTCATAATATTAGCGTGAATATTAGAGAAAGAACACGGATCATCGCGCCCGCAGGGTCGTTGTCTCTACTCGCTTCAGTGCTCCATACGTATTGATTGCGGTGCCGACGAACTCTGGATTTTTACCTACTTATTATCGCCACTGTTTCACCTTGCTTGTTCTTTACTAGGTAAGTAGCACATAAAGCGCTGAGTGATAGATTCGTTTTTCTAGAAACAACTGACGAACGGTTAGAAACCTATTCAGAGTGTACACGGCACTCTAAGCCTTTTAAAGTTTTCTGAAAATATTTACATCTAGGTAATAAAAACAGTTCCCAAGTTAAATCTATACATCTAATGTTTCCTGAATTTTATTTTTGCGAGTTTCTTCTATTGTGATTTTATGACAAAACATTTTTTAAATGTATGTCTCTCTTTATGTCACAGCCATTTTACTTTACGACTATTGGCATTCTAGATATAAAATATACCTAATGAAGAAGAGTAATTGGATTATTAATGATTTCGAGTTCTGAAATGATGAATACTTATAGCGACACCACTTTACGGACGTATGTACTCGTGAACGAAGTGGCGGGTACAACATGTTTGAAACATTAGCGCGTAGGTATTCAGAAATAATGTTTGATGTCTATTTGAATTCTCATAGGACCTTGGAGGTACTAATAAAGCACTTGCAAAATTAAACTGGTCCGAATTGTTATAAATTTGTTGTTTATATCGTCATATCATCGTCATATTTCAGCCAATTTAAAAAAAACTTTAATGAATTATACCACTTAAACCTTCTTCATGAATTGGTGACATTGAAAACCGTATGAAAATCCTTTCTGTAGTTTTTGAGTTTATTGCGTTCAGACAGGCAGACGCAGCGAGTGGACTTTGTTTTGTAATATGTACTTATAATTAGTACCTATTTCTCTTGCAAGTGCAATATAAACAAATTAAATTTATAACAAGCTCAAATTTACTTACAAATTTAGTCAAGGCGATTTTACCGTCATAGATGTGGCCTGTATGGAAAAACAGTTGAAAGCAAAAAACATTGGGTTTCATGTTGATTTTCAAATAAGGGAACGAAAGTACTCGAGAGACTTATTCACTGGTTCTGAGTGAAACCTCTCTTTTATACGCTGCAAATGGAATGACCTACAATTCATACACTCTGTACTTGTGGTTGCTTGTTCGTCGCAAAGGACTGTGTACTCATAATGATCAAAGGAAACTGATGAAAACATGCCCTTCAGAGCTTCGCTGATGATATCTTTGGTATATAGAGTTTATATATTATAGTTCTCAATATACACCAAAAAATAAATAATTATGAGATAATTCGTTTGATGGTTAATTCTTGATTGCTCTTTGATTATCTGTTGTCAAAGCCTAGTTCTTATTTGACCTAGTATCAACATGCAGCATTATTATAATAGCCGTCCGAGTACATGTGGTTTTTACATTGAGTAATGACGTAATTGTTACGAATGGGCCATGAATTTAGGTTTCTCAATTATACCAGTTCCGGGTAGCGTTTTCGTCAATATGACAATAATTTTAATTACAACTGCCAAGTCAAAAACTTAACTCATTTATTCCTTTAGATGAAAAGTATCATTTGGATCTGAAAAGATAAACTAATTATCCGTTTATCTACGATCGCCGTTGTTAAAGTTTGAGATTGCTTTACTTCTTGGCCGACAATAGCCTGGGTCTTGCATCGGACAGTATGAGAGTGTTACCGCAAAGATGGTTTTTATTATGAGCTGCATCATATCACCATAAGACAGATGTGTGTGAAGGGTTCTTCGTATGTCTTCGATGAATGAATACTGAGTGTTGCTGAACACTGGCCGCTGATTCCGGGTAGCGTCAGCCGCGGAGGGCGGGCCGTCGTCCAAGCGAGTCCGTCACGCCATCCAGCGCAGCACAATGCCCTCAGACTTAACCGTCAGACTACGACAGTTTTCTAATCGACCACGCTTTTCTTTGTTCATTACATAATACTGCATCACAATATTCTCTAATACTTTACGAAGTTGGGTAGTTCAGATGTTTTATACAGCCGCGTCAATGAATGATGATAGTGACGCGCAAAATTCCAAACATTCCACAAATCTAGAGGAAATACCTAGTGGCAACAGGAAAGTACTCGTATCAACCTGCTTCATTTGTAAAATAACAACAAAACTTCAGTGTATATTTTCCACGACTTTTTAATGTGTATTTTGGCCTTAAGTGTTTATAAAATACACTACAACATAAAGATTTAGCCAGGTATGTTGACTGTACTTACTGAATTATCCTGCTAGTTTCTGTGTATACAGTACTCACTTTGATTGAGTAGCTGAATATATGTATATTCAGCTGCTCAATCAAACTGAGTGCACTACGTCCGTATTGTAATATTTGTCGCCTATGTACTTCTCTTCTTAGTGTAAAGCAAAAACTTAGCTGCGCCATTAATTTCCACATATTTCTATGTTAGAGAAGATTTTTTATAAAAGTCGATACATTAAAAAGCTAATGTAGTTAAAGGACAGCGTTATATGATTTAATCTATATGACTTGGAAAATTTGAATCTGGGGAGAAAATTCGAGTCATTACATAATTATGGAAATATCTATCAAAATGCGTCACCGGGGCTTGGGCTCGTAATTTCCGTCTATTTTAGGATGAGCTATTGTTGGCATCATTACGTATTTGCACAGATAGCCGAAGAGTGAGATAAAAATAGCAACACGAAAATAGGGTCTCAATAAAAATATCAGTCTTTCAGTGTTGGATCTGACATTTTGTTATAACCCTGTTATTACGTACCTGCTTAGTTGGGTTAGGTAATTGCTGATTCTGTTGATGTCAGACCGGACTGAAATGACCTAAACGGCATCATTCATATGTAGAGAGTGAAAAATAAATAACTTATATGTACAAAAGTAGACGTTGAAATTTGACATATACCTACATATTACAGGGAATTCAGTCAGATCAATGTTGAAGGTCACGACAACATCTGTGGAAGCGCACTATTTCTTTGATGTTGGTGATAATTACGGAACCTTGAACTAGAATAATGTGAACAATTTGGCGTCCCAAGCAATAAACTAATCAAATAATTAACCTTCGCTAAACAAAAACATAAAAGCAATAAAACTCCTAGCATCGTAGCGCGTAGCAGCCTTCTTAACTCGTCCTATTTTTAGATTACTGCAGGTTCGATCGATACCATTTCCTATTTCGTACGAAACAAATTAAAGTTCTGGGAAACAAAAGTTACTTCTGACATTAACTTGTATTGTAATTAGGTATGTTTCGATTGTAACTACATTATTCACTCGGAAGTAATGACCTCTTCAAAATGATTCAACCCCAAAAAGGTAGCGCCTTTAAAAGATTTGGCGAAAAGGTCGGACGGTTAATGTACGGTTGGCTGATTTGTCAGTCGAGAGGTATCCACTCTTTACATAAATTTATGCGTAGGCCGTTTATTAAGGTGATGGAGCTTTTAAAACCGATACGAGCCGATTAATGTTCAGTAGACTAATCGATATGATCGCTACGGAACATTCAAGTGCGTCCAAGTAGGTTATCATTTATCGTTTCTTATAGGTGTTTGCTTGAAAGTGGGTCAATTACTTACATAAATAAAGTTATTTCTATAATTCTAGGTGGATTATTTATTAAAGACGTTAAGATGTGTTTAATATTGTTTTATTTGTACAAATCTACCATAATCGTTGTAAGTTGTCTGCTTCGAACGATATTTAATACGCATTTTAAAATATATTTTTTTTTCACTCAAACGTATAACTAACATTGATTTATAATAAAATACAATCTCATTAGTGGGATTTACCAAAACATTCGACTTTTATGGCTTCCAGATTGGGGGTGCTTGAATAGTCAAAATGATAATACGATGAACAGTGACGCAGACAATCTCGGTAGTGTAGTTTGAGAAACCAACTAGAATACAAGGATTGCTGATTTGATTATCGCCATGGGAAATTATTTGCATAGTCCTGGGCGTAGTGTCATGGTAACTACTCACAGTTACTGATAACCATTTTTACTCATGACACATTTACCTGGTGGTAGGTGGAAATATAATAGATTACCACAGAAACATTGTTATTTATCAAAAAAGTCGATACATTTTTTGACAGACAAACATTTTTATATGGCAGTCTACTCCAGACACTTGTTTGTTGACGTTTGGTTTAGCTGTTATGGTTTGACCTAATCCGCTGTACCACGCCTTATGCATGTGGGCAGTGCAGATTTGTATGTCAGACGAACATGAGATAAATATCGGGAGATGGGTCGTGCGACATCTAGTGTTATTAAGACCGACATTTCATGAAAAGAAAAGCAGATCAAGAAAGCTTTGAATATAATAATTCTACTTTAATAAAACGTGCCTAGTTACTTATTTCACATTCCATTATAGTATTGGGTGTGTTAATATGACTCCGCCCTTTCTCAACAGATGTCGTTTTTAGTATTGTTTACGTGTACTAATAAATGACCATACTTGTATTCGATAGTACTGAATGTCAGCTATCTAACGCATTTTATGATATTTGGTTGAAGTGTAAGCAACAATTGTTTTCACCTTTTCGAAAATGTCGGTTTTTATTCCAAATAAACGTCATTTGCGGGAAGTGTTATTACATTATTTTATTGCGAAGAAAACTGCAGCGGAAACTTATCGTTTGCTTGTGGAGATTTATGGTGAGCATGCTCCGTCTAATACAATTTGCAAGGAATGGTTTCGACGATTTCAAAATAACGATTTTAGTACTGAGGATAAAGAACATGGAAAACCACCAAAAAAATTTGAAGATGCTGAATTGGAAGCATTATTGGCGGAAGATTCTTGCCAAACTCAATCAGAATTAGCTGCAGCATTAAATGTTGATCGTTCAACTGTTGCAAAGCGTTTACAAATGATGGGAATGATTCAAAAAGCCGGTGACTGGGTTCCACATGATTTAAAAGAAAGAGACATGGAACGTCGGAAAACCATTTGTGAAATGCTGCTTCAAAGACAGCAAAGAAAAGGATTTTTGCATCGGATAGTCACAGGAGACGAAAAATGGATACACTACGAAAATCCTAAACACAAAAAAGCTTGGGTGAAACCAGGCGAACCAGGCCCATCACAGCCAAAAATAAATATTCACTGTGCCAAGGTCATGCTCTGTATTTGGTGGGATCAGAAAGGTATTGTATATTATGAGTTGCTCAAACCCTCTGAAACTATTAATGGAGAAGTTTACCGACGACAACTAATGCGTTTGAAGCGAGCCATAGAAGAAAAACGACCAGAATGGGTGAATAGACATAACAAATTAGTTCTTCAGCATGACAATGCCAAACCGCATACCGCAGAAGTCGTAAAAAGATATTTAGAGGGACAGGACTGGGAAGTGTTACCCCACCCGCCATATTCACCAGACATAGCTCCTTCGGATTACCACCTATTCCGGACGATGCAGACAGACCTTACTGGAGAAAAGTTTACTTCATGTGAAAGTATCAAAATTTGGATTGACAACTGGATAAGCTCAAAAGACCAGGACTTCTTCCAGCAAGGAATACGAAAACTACCTGAACGATGGGCGAAGGTTGTAGCTGCAGATGGAGCATACTTTCAATATTTTTTTTTTTTAATTTTGTAAGCGAACAAATGTTTTATTTTGACAAAAAGGGGCGGAGTCATATTCACACACCTATTATTATAATAAGAAAATATACGAAGCTATCTCTATAGCTTTACAAAATTACAAACTGATATCGTTAGATATGTCCGACAATATCGATCACGTGTGAACATGCTATTTCCTTCCCACTTCCCCAAGGCGCGGAACAGCGGTTTCGGTCAAACCATAGTAATAGTTACATATTAAATGTTATCTACGCGTGATTGAAAAGCTTGACTTATTTTATTGTTAACTTTAAAAGCCTTTTCCACGCCAGCGAAAAATGTGTAATTTGATAGAAATTGTAATAATAATGTTCCAAATGAAATAACGTAACCTGAGAGGTCACGAGAGTTCAGATGGCGCCGACTGGACTCTTGGCGCGAAGTCAACAATTCAGTACAGACGATCTAGGATATACTTACCTCGGGATGTAACTATTGTACTTTGTTTTACCTTCTACCAAAAATAGCTATTTTCTAAGTTTGACAGTGTATCTGTGGGCTTTTGTTAAAATATACATATTATGTCTACACCAATGAAGGTAAAGACTAATTATTTTTAACCCCCTACGAAAAACTGAGATGCTATAAGATTTAAGTATGTATCTGTCTGTGGCATCGTGGCTCACATCTAGTGAAATCACATAAGCATGAGACGTATCATCCCAGTCTCGGGTGATGGACGCAGCAGGATGAATGCAACTCAGTGTAAGATCCAAATCTTATACCGAGTTGCATTACTGTGGTCATGGGCGGGGATCGCCACTCACCACCAGGCGTACTCTCAGCTCGTTCCGTCACTAATTCATATTAAAAAAATAGCTCCCAAACTAATGATCCGATTTTGATGCGGTTTTATGTTTCAAGGGTTTTTACACTTTCGTAAAATGAACTTGTTTACCGAAGAATCGAAGTTCGCTTCTAATTTATAAAATTGTATTATGAGTGTGTTCGACTCTTGCAGTGAAACGATGGCGAGAAACCAGCGGTAAATGAGTAGTTTGGCCAAGTTTCTTCATGTGACAACTTATATAACAAGGTAGTCATAAAATAACCCAGATATTCATTTAACTGTCTGCCAACGGCAACGAAGAGACAGATAATTAAATAGTTACATTTTTATAGTCACATTTCATATTTTTTCAAGTAGAGTAATTACTTAAATATATTTATTTACGGCAGTATATAGCAACAGTATAATTAAAATAGCTCCCTTCAGTGTTTATAACACCATGATATGAAATGAATAGTTTATAAAACAGCGTGTAGTAGTAGTACCTAACGATTTGACGTTTGTCTAATCTAAAACCGCGCGAGACAGTAATTTTTTTTTACGCTCTGTACCTTGACGCATTACATTATCGATCGACCATCTTCATCAACATCGTCATCACTCACAACCTAATGGCTCTCACATTGAAACAATCACCTTTTGATTGAAATAATCTCATGACGCGCACTATTGATTGGACGCATTCAACTTTACCTACCTAATCTGTAGATTCGAGCAACCAAATGCGATGTAGGTAATAATGGTGGCAAGTTTGATTCCGTCATGAGGCAATCTTTTCATCGAGTACAAACATTAACTTAATGTACTGCTTTAGACGTAATCTGAGTACGTGAATTTTAATTTCTGATGACCATGACTCGTGGAGTCAGGAATGTACAATACGTGTTGATTTTATACATACTTGAGGCCCCTGCAAACCTCACCAACTTAGAAAGAAACCAAAGTTATATGGATTCATAAGCATAATTACCTCTCCAATATTATAATCGTCTTATGTCATTGATTTAGGAGCATAACACGAGCTAATGTGATTTAAAAAGTAAGCTCACGTTTCCAAGCCTATTATACAGCGCACACTATCGCAAGATCCATAAGCATTGTGTAGTGTACACCTGGGTAGGCCAAGTACATAGCCGTCATTGACGTGCTCTATCGGAGTTTTTCACGCGATCTCTCCACGATGAGAGCAGTCGTTCTGCGCCCGCCTTGCAGCGTCAGCGCATCTAGAATACAAGTTTTATACATCGTTTTATACGTTTCTCCCTCGGGCTGGTTGTAAGCGGAGTAGTTCCCTATTTTGTCGCCATGTTCATCCCCCTGGAGAAATTCAAACATTGCCCACTACTACTTCTTTCCCGTGCCGGCGGCGGGAGTGTGTAACGTGACGTTTGTGCAATATGCAAATACACTATTTCGTAACGTTGTAGTAAATTGTGACGTCCATTAAAGAGTTCGATAGACCGTGTCGAAGCAAATGAGAAACTTTAGCGTGATATTTTAAACTGCTCGCTCTGTGGATGAAAGGATGAAAGGCAGTAATCCCATCACAGAGAAAAGTTTTTCAGTTCTTTCAAAGGATGTATTTATGGTGAATCTAGTGTATCGAGAAGTGTTCGGAGCCGGATATCGCGGAAGTGTGCCGTCGTCCGCGCCGCTGGCGATTTCACCCACGTCACGCACGAGCTATATACCAGCTCGCGTCTCCGCTTATTGATCTAATTCTAGAGTTATTGTAATTTACATGGACGTTGTAAAGCGCGGCACCACGGCACGGTACGCCTCTCGGTGAAAGTGAGCGTGATGCAGCTCAGCTGAGACGGTGACGTCGCGTGTCGCGCGGACATGGACCATGTGGAAGATATGCGGCGTCAGTAAGGTCGCGCCCGCACTCTTCGATAGCGTACACGACGATTATGTAAGGAGCGATGTTATTGCACATTCCGATTCCGACACCTTACATCACACATGTTATCATTGGAAAACTGTTGTAATTTGAATAGTAGAAAGTTAACAGAAATCCCACAGTCAGTTTATATCTGGCGTTTCCTTTCTAAATGTCGTTAATCACTAGGACGGGTTTTGTGATAGAATCTATTTTGAAATCGCTTGTGCCTTCATCTTGCGCCCGTTGGAACGTTGCCGAAAGAGTTAAAGTGCTCGCTCTGCCTGATATACTAGATGTGGTACAAGATAAACCATTGTTATGTGCTATACGCATAAATATTGTAGACAGTTATGTTGAAATAGATAGTATATATCTATATAGAAATTGTGTCCGATGCCAATATATATAACTTTGTTGTGTTGACCTAAGTGTGGTGTGTTCCAGCAGCCGACTTGGCGGTTGTGGGGCGAGGAGCGCGTCGATGGTGCCGTATACACCGTGTATCTCAAGAAAGTGCGCTACCACCGGCCCACAAAGAGCGCTTCCAGTGTAAGTATTTGTTACCATCCTTTCTATATGTATACAAGAAAATATGGTGTTGATAAACAAAGGCTGAAGTTGTGTCTTCCGCAAATGAAACGGGCGCATCAACCTGCTCAGACTATTGACACATTCTATACCTAATGTAGTTCTAAACTACTATAAAAGTGTTTAGACTTAAGTGTGTGTGATCTTCTATTTTTGGTGTCGTACTTTACAAGTCAGATTTTACATTTATTAAAAAAAGGTTTGATTAATAGGTAAATCTTTACATTAAAAATAAAGGTAATGAAACACGTTATTGAAACACAAAACAAAACAATAATGTAGGTACAAATATTAAATAATTAAGTATGAAAAGACAAGTAAAAAATGATAACGGCGGATGTAATGGTGATTTTTTTTTAACCTACAGAGAACAACTGATTAGCGGGAATTACCCATTATTCAAACAATTATGATGTGAATGTACTACGTGACATAGTACCTAATGCAAAAGTAGCTGTAGCCAGTACCACGAATATATTTTTAAACAAAGTCTCAAAATATTTTTTGTGTGTATCATACAGCAGTCTGTGTGTGGTATTGTGGTTTATTAATTTGGAGCAAATTATAACCAAAGGGATGTTCCAATTTCAGAAGCGGACTTTCAACTTAAGATGGCTGGTTCAAGTCCAAACATGCGTCAAGTGAATAAATAGAAAAAAAAAATTTGTATCTACGCAATGCTATGTTTTCAAAACGGTCACAGTTTATGTAGTAGTAAAACGATGAAGAAAAACATCGTGAAGAAAACAGCATGTCGTAGAACCCATCAAATTTGAAGATAGTCTGACAATAACTAATCCGGATGAAACTCCTGTGCTATATATTTTTTTACTTACTTTCGAAATACCTACGAATAAATAAAAATATATAAAAAGAGGGTTGATAGGCTCCTGTCGTATCATTACACTTACGCATAGCGACTAACCACAATCATTGTTTCTTTGACAAGGGCATAGAACAAAGGTTCAGAAACAATAGTAGGCATACCTAGTGTGTTTCTGGTTTCATGGTATGATATGCTGTGAGCAGAACGATAAAATCTGTACAAATAACACATAAAAGTGACATTATAGCGTTTATAACAATGCGTCGCAGTTATTGTTGCTATTGCTGGATGAGTGGCACTCATACAAGGTTGCACACGATGACACGAGTAAACGAGATTTTAAAATCAGTTTAGCTATTTTCATTATACACTCGGCCGATACTCATAACGGGATAAAACTTACAAACCAAAATATGATATTTGATAAGTGTGAACATATCCTTACATGGCCTGCTGCCATGAAAATCTCAATCTCCTTTCCGGATGGAGGGGTGCAAGTATATCCCCTTGCACCCTGCTGCCGGTATTCATGTTTGGAGAGCTGTGCTCATAATAATATCACTTATTCTGTTTTCGGAATCGTAAATATTTATGTTTTTGTTGTGGGTAGGATAAATGTACAAATATTTCGTGTGTACATGATATTGTGTGCTCGCGTCATTCCAGCAATTGGACTGCCTGGTTTAATCGATGTCAACCGACAAAATAGGAAATTATTTTCTTCGCCACCCGCACGGTCATTACGTTCGCGTGTACTAATATTACTGTCTGTATACAAGCTAACGCCATCTCTGAGAACAATTATGAAGCGCTTGGAATCCAGCCAGCATTTCGAGCAGTAAGCCGCCTAAACCATTCACGCTTGTTGCGTTCATATGCGGACGTAATCTTGCGTATGTAAGTTTTTAGATTTACCAGTAGTCATCAGATATGGACATAAGCAGCACCCTCTGTTTGATGTGCTCGCCTGTCAAGCGGCTTCTATTGTCCTGTCCCAAAAGGTTAAACACGACACCAGAGTTGCGTTAAAAACTATATCGAAATTGATACGAATTCGATACTCTAAAATAAATATGGAAAATCAATATATATCGCGATTAAAAAATATCGACGATATATATTAATAATTCTATGGAAAAATATCGATATTTTTTATATCTATGTTTTTTGCCCAAGCTTAATAACAACAATGTCCGAAGGGTGGAATTACAGGCGCATGAGACGTTACATCCCGTCTCGGGTGACGGGCTGGGTCTTCTCATATTTAGGTACTGTTCGTTCAACCACTATCGTTACATGAAAAAAAGGGCTCGGGATTTTTGTCATCAAATCACCTATTTGAATTACAGGAATCAGATGATGAGATTTCGCACCTGGAATGGGAGACGGTCCGCGTTCGGTTCGTGAAAGCTGGAACTGTGGAGCGGCTCGTCGAGGCGCTTGCCACCGACGACGGAGAGCTCGAGTCCACCTACGTCAATGTGTTCCTCGCTACATACCGGTAAATAGCTTAATACATATATACTAAAGTATATTCAGGACTCCATACCCAAAAGGTATAGGGAACCCTACAACTAACGTCACAACTTATGTTTGTCCAACATATAAACTTTCACACACTCGTACCTGTGGATTCCCTGTGTCGCAAATGACATTAACAAACCCGAGAACAAACTTCATGCCCACCATATAAAGTGTGTCCTGGCCGGGAATCAAACCCGGGAACCCTCACTTCGAAGGCAGGGCCAACTAAGCTACGGAGCCGTCAAATATATTATATTTATATATATATATATATTATATTTATATATCTCGTAGATATATTTTGAATTAGGGTTAGGCGCAATTTTTTTTATTGTTATGAATAAATGCCAAAGTATCACAATTAACTTATCATCACATTCCATAATTGGTTGGACACCTTGCCAGCACCTAAAAGATAAATAGTCTTCGATCGAAATTTAATAAAAATGGATTTGGATCAGATTTTAATAAGCCGAATTTTAATAAGTTATTAAAATCTGTTATGTTATTTTTCAGATCATTCGCTGAGTGTAGCAAAGTGTTGGATCTCCTCCTGCGCCGATATGAAGCCTTAGCAGCAGAGGATGTGCTGCCAACAGCCGTCGATACCTCACAGCAGCACCGAAAGTAAGTTGAATCACTCGTGTCTTCTGTGTGGCGCGAAAAGACCAACCCAAAGTAGCAGTAGAAGAGTGCTAAGTTCGTCCGGAGAAGTACTGCGTCCACAGCTTGAATCTGCCGCCAAGCAGTGGCGCACTTGTATTGCTGTGTTGCTGTGTTACTTTGATTTTAACTTTGACAGTGTTTAGTAGTCTTGTCTGACAGGGAAAACCGAAAAAGTTGATTCGATTTTAATTCAATATTCATTCCATCCATATCATCAATCCAGAGCACCCCATAAGACACAAGTGCCTCATAGTTTCGGTGCATATTTCCAGGACTCTGGTTGCGTGTCTCCACGTGTGGCTGGATACCTACCCGGAGGACTTTCGGCAGCCCCCGCACCACCCCGCACTGCAGCAGCTACTCGCCTTCACTCAGCTCCACTTGCCGGGCTCGGAGCTACATTCGAAGGTGACTTTTACTTTCATATATCAGGAACGATAATCTGTCAACCGACTTAAAAAAGGAGGAAGTTGTCAATTCGGTTGCATGTTTTATTTTTATATTGGGTGTGTGAATATGACTCCGCCCCTTTTTGTCAAAATAAAACACATTTGTTCGCTTACAAAATTAAAAAAAAAAATTATTGAAAGTATGCTCCATCTGCAGCTACAACCTTCGCCCATCGTTCAGGTAGTTTTCGTATTCCTTGCTGGAAGAAGTCCTGGTCTTTTGAGCTTATCCAGTTGTCAATCCAAATTTTGATACTTTCACATGAAGTAAACTTTTCTCCAGTAAGGTCTGTCTGCATCGTCCGGAATAGGTGGTAATCCGAAGGAGCTATGTCTGGTGAATATGGCGGGTGGGGTAACACTTCCCAGTCCTGTCCCTCTAAATATCTTTTTACGACTTCTGCGGTATGCGGTTTGGCATTGTCATGCTGAAGAACTAATTTGTTATGTCTATTCACCCATTCTGGTCGTTTTTCTTCTATGGCTCGCTTCAAACGCATTAGTTGTCGTCGGTAAACTTCTCCATTAATAGTTTCAGAGGGTTTGAGCAACTCATAATATACAATACCTTTCTGATCCCACCAAATACAGAGCATGACCTTGGCACAGTGAATATTTATTTTTGGCTGTGATGGGCCTGGTTCGCCTGGTTTCACCCAAGCTTTTTTGCGTTTAGGATTTTCGTAGTGTATCCATTTTTCGTCTCCTGTGACTATCCGATGCAAAAATCCTTTTCTTTGCTGTCTTTGAAGCAGCATTTCACAAATGGTTTTCCGACGTTCCATGTCTCTTTCTTTTAAATCATGTGGAACCCAGTAACCGGCTTTTTGAATCATTCCCATCATTTGTAAACGCTTTGCAACAGTTGAACGATCAACATTTAATGCTGCAGCTAATTCTGATTGAGTTTGGCAAGAATCTTCCGCCAATAATGCTTCCAATTCAGCATCTTCAAATTTTTTTGGTGGTTTTCCATGTTCTTTATCCTCAGTACTAAAATCGTTATTTTGAAATCGTCGAAACCATTCCTTGCAAGTTGTATTAGACGGAGCATGCTCACCATAAATCTCCACAAGCAAACGATAAGTTTCCGCTGCAGTTTTCTTCGCAATAAAATAATGTAATAACACTTCCCGCAAATGACGTTTATTTGGAATAAAAACCGACATTTTCGAAAAGGTGAAAACAATTGTTGCTTACACTTCAACCAAATATCATAAAATGCGTTAGATAGCTGACATTCAGTACTATCGAATACAAGTATGGTCATTTATTAGTACACGTAAACAATACTAAAAACGACATCTGTTGAGAAAGGGCGGAGTCATATTCACACACCCAATATGTTTGGCATTTCCTTGCCTATTGTGTAAAATTTAGAATTCTATAGAAATGAATATTTTTGATTTTCAATTTACCATTAAACGAAAAAATAATGTAACAAATAAATGTAATGCGTTATTTCTAGCCCTTAAGGGGTACTTACTATTTAAAAAAGAAACATTCATTGCGGAATACGACGTGCGAAGAAAAAAGTCACAGGAAACTGCATGCAGTTTCGTTTACTTGGATGGCATATTTTTTTTAGTTATTAGGATTTAACTACCAAACTATTCAACCGATTTCAATAAAAATTCTATGGGACCAATTTGAAATCTTTTCAAATAAAAAATATATTTTAAAAATCATTTGCTAAAAAAAAATTATCATAAAGAATACGAATAAGAATAAGAATACTGCTGAACATACTGCCGAATTCATAACCTCATCTGGAAGTCGAATGAAAATAACGTAAAAATATATTTGTTACTTTTACATTATTTTCAAATATATTTGTTAGAGTCTGAGTCGGATATCGCCAGTTTATAAGTGTCGATGTGTGTTACCAATATCGACCATCCGTAGCTAGCAAATTACCATAATCACAAATCCCTATATTTCAGGTTTTACAGAAGTTAGCCATATTCAGTGCGGAGCGGAATGGCTTAAGCGGCGGCGGCGTGTGCCTCGCGGCGGGCATGCGCGTGCCGGCGCACCACACGGCCACGTACCGCCTGCCGCACGTGCCGCACCGCCACTTCGCCGAGCAGCTCACCCGTATGGACATGGAACTGTTCAAGAAGCTTGTGCCCCACCAGTGCCTCGGCGCCGTCTGGTCCCGTCGCGATAAGGACCGCAACCACGACGCCGCCACCGTCCTCGCCACCGTCAACCAGTTCAACGCCGTCTCCTTCAGAGTCATCTCCACCGTCCTCGTCGAACCCAACCTCAGGCCGGTCGAGCGCGCCGATATACTATCCGCTTGGCTTGATATCGCGCGCGAATTGCGCGTCCTCAAAAACTTCTCATCGTTAAAAGCTATCATATCCGGACTGCAGAGCAACCCGGTCTACAGGCTACGCAAGACGTGGGCTCTTCTCGGGAAAGAAAAAACGGAGCTCTTCGACGAACTCGCTCGAATCTTCAGCGAGGACAATAACAGGTGGGCCCAAAGGGAACTGCTGATGCGCGAAGGAACGGCCAAGTTTGCGGATACTGTCGGCGAGAACGACCGCCACCTGCAGAAGTTGCTACACGAACGCGGCTCACCCGGAGTCAGTCACGGCACCATTCCTTACCTCGGGACCTTCCTCACCGACCTCACTATGATCGATACTGCCATTCCCGACACGGTATCAGACGGTCTCATAAACTTCGACAAAAGACGGAAGGAGTTCGAGGTGCTCGCGCAGATTAAACTTCTGCAAGGCGCAGCGAACGCTTACCACCTTATCACCGACCCGATGTTCGATCGGTGGTTCGACTCCGTGATAGTGTTGGACGACCGAGAGGCGTATCAGCTCTCGTGTCAGATCGAGCCGATGACCAACCCACCGAAAGAAAGGCGGCCCAAAAAGCCCGACACCAACGGACAGGGGCACAGGAAGAACGACTCGATAGCGAGCACGAGCTCGAGTAATAGCTCTCAGTTCTACTGTGAGACTGACGGCGCGAACGGAGCGTGGAAACGGGATAGTTTGGAGCGGCGCATATCTCCGACGCGGCTATCTCACGGGTCGTCGTCTTCATCCCTACCGTCGCTGGATGCGTCTTTATCGAGTGCGAACAGTGGGCAGAAGCCGGCTAATGGGAAAGCTGGTGGCCCGAGTCCTGCGCATGCGCCACGCTCCGGCCCAGACTTCTACATCATCAGGGTGACATATGAGACTGATTGTGCGGAGACGGAGGGCGTGGTGCTCTACAAGTCGATAATGTTGAGCAACAACGAGCGCACGCCGCAAGTCATCCGGAACGCTATGCTCAAACTCAATATGGAAGGCGATCCCGATGGCTACACGCTAGCTCAAGTTTTACCCGAAAGAGGTGAGCATATTAAGTTATACATTATCATTATCATCTCGGCCAGTTCTCACAACACAAGTGGATTGTATTTAGTTTTCTATGAGTTTTGGAGCTTCGTTTTGAAGCAGATCACTGTTCATTCCTATTGGTATTTTGGGTACGTTCGTAAAAAGCCTTACATTTATTTTCATTTGTTTTTTTATTTTTCAGAAATGTTGCTTCCAGCTAATGCAAACGTATACTACGCAGTAAATACGGCATATAATCTGAATTTCATCCTGCGTCCGCGCAAGTCCCAGACAGAGCCGATTGCCAACGGGAAAACAAAGAAACGACCATGATTGTTAACTTGCTAAAAGGAGAATGTGTAAGTTGTGTCAAAATAGTGTTGGTTTTATAGGCATTATTAACTTTCCAACCAGTTTTTCGAATTCTGTTAAAATAATAACAGATAAAATATATACCTACATGAATCCAAAATGAACTGAACAAGAGTCTATACTTAATTTAATGAAATGTCTCATATGGACAGTTATAAAACAGTCAAATATCAAGGGCTCATTTGGAATAATTGAATAAAGACCCTTTACAATTAGTATTAAACATTTCACTTCACATTTATGAATTACTTTCATTAAGATTAAGAAAGATCCGATACGTTTAACAAATCCTTACACACTCTGTAAAAATGTATGAAGATACCACCTGGGTATCAAGCTAAGTCAAAATCAGCTTGACTCCTTTTAATAATGACATTACGCCACGGGAATAATACAAATAAGAAAAAATATATTATTTTCTTACATATATTATTCCTGTCGAATATATGGGGTTGCCATACGCGTCTGAAAGCAAAAGACTATCCCAAAAAAGACAAAAAGTAATTATTTAATTGGCCTCTAATACGTTTAAGTCCATTTGATTAATATTAGTGAGCCATATACCCAAAACATGTAAAGTTTACGGTGGTTTTATAAGTATCGAAGATTTAGCATTCTAGTTCCTGCTAACTTTAGAAGCCTTTTTGAAACATTTTTAACCTTTATAAATTTAAATTGTGGCACTATACGATTACGTCCATTCTCCTTTTAGATATTTTGGACAACATGACTCTTATCTGAAATATTCTCTCAAAATCAAGTTCCTCTCGTACTTTGGATGTTTGTATATCTTGATACCTACTTTTGATATTGTACTAGTGGATAAACATGTGTTCAGATTGTACTCATAGCATTCCGTGGTGTCTATTTGTGTAAGTTATGTAAATACTATTTACTGAAATTGGATTCGTGTTAGTTGTGTGCAATGGTGTACAAAATCAATCATTGAAACAGTGGAGAATCTATGTACGAGTATGCACCTGTATTTGTTTCCCTGTATGGTTAGGTAGCGTCTAAATGATACACTTTTCACCTTGTGGGTTACACTCATGGGACGTGATTAGTGCCGAGCTCATTCTTGCTATTGTTTTTCCCACGAATAACTCCACTAACAGTTTCTTTAAGTAAAACAATTAATTCTATAATAATGCAATAGCCAGGAGAAAACGTTTAATAACGAAATTACCAACAAGTTTGTTTTGAGATGTTTAGTTACCGAATTAAACATCGGAAAACCAACTTTAAGACATTTATAATTTTTCATCCTTAGGGCTGTGATTTTATCATCAATTTCTTTCATAAAATTTTCATCAATTTCTTTCATATGACTTCATCATGTCTAAATTAAATAAAAAAAATAATCATAACAATTGATTCACACTAACAAAGATATGAAAAACTCATACAACCGAATTAAAGACATCTCCTTTTGTCAAAACATTACACAGTTGTGGATTTATTAGTGTCCTTATATATTGTAGACATTGCTAACGCCCAATATCCTCTGCACTTCACGTACTGTAGAAACCGAAACCTCGCCGAAGTCCACGTATCAAGTTATGAAAAATATCCGGCACACAACCTATCATCCACCATGGCCAATTAAGTAGTAGCAGCATAATCTTTATTGCCATCTAGGGTAGGCTTGATATTTTTAACATTATTTTCCGTGTTATTGTGTGTCATCAATATAGCCAGGTTGGCTGATAAACTTTAAATGAAAGCATTTTTCTCAAAAAGCATTATTGCTTGACTTTTGTGCATAAACTGTGTAAAAATAATACGTTGCGTAGATAAACTAATATTTTAACCTATAGGATAGATATCAGCTGTTTTATTATACTTCACTATTATCCATATCGAGCCTGAATCTGATAATACTTTGTAACTTTAATTGTGAGATATTTAGTACTTATTGTATATAGTGGCTAGTGTAAATAAGAATCTCGTATATGTTTACGAAGCAGTGAAATGAACAGCCAAAGGCAAACATCTGTATCAAGGTGATGCCATGTATATTTGTATTAGATATAGAAGCTTTAATATGGTCGACAAACCGAATTTTGTTGTATTAACCATAATATTTATATTACAATTTATCTTGTATCGCAATCTTATAGTGTGGTCATGGAAATATTAGATGATGATGTATTTATAATATTAATGTCTTGTATTGTATATCTCGAAAAAGTTTCATTTGCGGTAGTGATAATAGTAGCAATATTATATTTTGCATGTTATAAGATATGAATGATGAGATTGGTGTAATGAGGCGCTCTTACCCTTTTGTAAGACAAATTACTGTTCTTATATCTATATGTATTTATTACTTACTCTAAGCTGCTCACTAAGAACCTAATCTAAGATATGTGCCTATAACTTTTGTATTAAAACTATTATCGTATACCTACTTGCTTTTTAAACGTTTAAGGTATAAAATACGACGTTACCTGCCCGTTATTATTTAATTTGATGGTAGATATGTAAATATTGTACTGTTTTACTCATAAATGTAATTTTGTAGTTTTCCACCAGTGTCTGTATATTTATGTCCAATAATAAAGGTTAACGATAACTTTAATATACTTGATTAATTTATTTTTGCAAAAAGTGATAGGTATAAATTATAAGTTACCTTAAAATCCTTATATAACTCCTTCATTAAAGAGGAGGTAAAAATACCGTAACGGAACGTTATATTTACGCTCGCATACCCTTTCAATAGGATTCTTTGTGTCACCGGTGTCATCACCGAATAGAACACCGAATAACAGAATCACAAGAAAAACACTCATTAAGACTTCAAAACTTCAAATCTCCCCTTCCATAGCCATAAGTATTGGTTTAGATCCTCATCTCCATAATTTTTTTTTTTTTCTTGTTAATAGCAGAGGTTATCTCTTAACATCAAGTTTGCCAACGGCTCGATCTACCACTTAAGTAAAAAAAACTACATCTCGTAATTAACGTACGCATGATACCAACGCATGATACCAACGCATGATACCAACGCATGATACCAATCGCGGGTCTTCAATGTTTGTGTTATAAATCTGTATCCATACCACATGCGACAAAGAATATCCTAAACCCTTAAATTCCTATGAATGTGGGAACATTACTACTAAGTAACAGAATTAAAAAATACCGTTATTTAATAAAGTATCAGAAGTGTAATCGAATGAAAGCGACTAAGTCGTAAGTACTGCAATAAAGCATCAGGATCCAAAACTGCTTGAACTGTGCATCATTATTGTAAACGTTACTAAAATAACATATCTAATCCACCTGTTTTTAATCTAGCATTCTAAAAGTCTCATAAAATATGAAAGGGACAAATGGCATCCAAGTTGAATAGTGAATTCTATTAGGCTGTTGGCAGAGAGCTCGCGGCTATTGTGCGATGAACTCGGCACGAATATGGTATGCCAGTGTAAGGCAGCATTGTGGTGAGCGGCTGCGTGCCGCCACCGGTTGACAGTAACTTGGCTGAAATTTTCATGGGCATCGTATCGAGCGGGAGGTGGCTCGGCGCGGCGCGGCGGCGGGCGGGCGCGGTGCGCAGTCGCGCCGCGCCGCCCGCCCGAGCGCCACACGCGCTCGCACGACACTCGAGCCGAGCTGCCGCCGCCGGTGCCGACCCGCACTCACAACAAACGCACGCGTCCCGCCAGAGCCGCGCGACCAGCGCTCCGGTGCCGCGACACGCTGTGTCCACAACGCCCGCGCGCGCCTACTCGCCCTGCCCGCCCCCTCGACATGCCAATGACAGAACCCCTGTGACGGCGCCGGCGACCGACATGGGACCGTTCGACTGACACACAAAATGAAATAATAGGGTGAGTGACGCTCTAATCCCCGATTAAACAAAATCCTCTCAAAGTTCAGGCATTCCACTCGACCATCCATGATCTCGGCCCCTGAACTCGACGAAGGTCAATATGCTGAAAGTTTCTCCGACTGTCTCCAAGCAGATGCCGCTTACGTGGCGTGATGATAGCCCATGAAAATATATAACCGTAGCAGTTTACGTAGTGGGAGCGGCCCAAGTTCGTCCGTAACGAAGCTCTACAAATGCCGCAATCTGATTATGGCACACCCACCAGGCAACTGGATATCTGGGACGCTTTTGAGTATACTTACCACAATGTGGAAAAAATAATTACCGGCTTAGCTGAATGGAAAAAAAGACTGATCAGCTAACTTTCGTAGCAGTCTCTTAGTTCTATAGTGTAGACGTCTGAAATCATAAGCAACTCGTAATTATTATGTTTGGCTGAAAAACTAAGGTACATTGAAAAAATAAAGTAATTGAAGTTGCATTCATAATAACAACAAATGTTTTCAACTCGTTATTCAACATCTTGGTAATTTATTCAAAGCGAACCTTCCACAATCGTATTCTACGAGCAAGATGTGTAATGACATTTCATTTTCATGTCTTGAAGGAACCAAGGCTTACGGTAGTCATAACTCATTCCAAAAGTTACTAAACCGTTCCAAAACCATAAACATGGCCTTATAATTTCAGGTTTATTATTATTAGTTAGCAAAGTTGTGTGACGTGATACGCAGGTTGCGTGATTAGGGCCAGGCGTGCACGCAACTCACAAAGAACAGTGTGATCATTTAGTCCTGCCGTAATAACTCGTAAATAATCTACGTTCTGGCATTTTCCTAACGGCAATCAAGGTTTCGGTAGGAAAATAAAGGTAATTAGTTTGCCGCACATATGGAACAAAGTAAAATAGACTAAGGTAAACGTTTTGCACACACTTTACTTACTTATCAGAACATTCGTTAACAAAGGTATACTAACAAGTGTACAGGAACAAAAAATAATTATCTTTATGGATAAAATAATAGGAATATTTTTTTTCTGTTCTACTAATATTTGAATTGTACCCGAATTGTATTTGAATTGTAATTGTGAAACCGAGATGGAATAAAAACAAAAACCTCGACCCTCGTTCGTATCACAAGACTATCTGGGAAGAACAATTAAACATTGGAATGAAGATGAGAGTACGTTTCAATTAAAGGAAGTTGTCTTTTGCAAATATTTTAAATGTTTAATTAGTAATTTCCTGCTACCAGAGCTATTATAATTATTTAACTATCGTCTTCTTTGAGTTTCAGATAGTTTAAGTTGCGCAAATATTAAATGATAATTTACAGGTTACCTATGAACTGACTGGCTCAGTTGTTAGTTCTGCCGTCTACGCCGTAGGCCGTGGGTTTGATTCATACTTAGGCAAACATTTGTGTAACAAAAAAATAGTATCAAGATTCCATTGTAGAAGCTACGCTTAGTAAATGGCAAATGAAAATGCAAAAATACATTAGCCATTTAACCTTAAGTAAATATATTAAGTTAATTCAAAGAATGAAATGAATTTCTTTGTATCATTGTTAGCTCTGCTTATTTCCCGGAAATATATTTTATGAAGCGACACGTTCCGGGCCCTTTTATACGCATTCAGCTTTTCCTGGGATCGCTTGACTAAATATTGACGAAATGGTTTAAATATTGACGTAGCAGTCAATATTTAAACCAGTTAGTTATTTCGTAAAAATGGTTTTTACTTGTTTTCCCGAATGAGTCTTTTGGCGAATTTGCTGAAAAAACATATAAAATACAGGTGGTAAGGGTTCCTTAGTTAGAATTTAACTTAGCGTATATTAAGATATTGTTATAAATTTTTCTTTTTATTTGATGTCACAGATTGAGCAGACCACCTAATGTCAACGACTCGGCTCTTCTCCTACTAAAATATGAGAAGACCTAAGTTGCATCGCGTTACGCCCGTCACTGGTACGCCTCAAGTGCCTGTAATTTCACCAACGCCTATACTCTTCCACCGGAACACACCAATGCGTGTGCACCACTGCTTAGTGGCGGATAACCAGGTATGGAGAAAACGCTACTCCTGACGAACTTGGCACAATTTCTACTGTTGCACCTTTTGCACCACTCGTGTAACACGTGTAAGGAATCTGAGGGTATTCACCTATGGACAAGAGCAACATGTTCCCCCATATTTAAATAGGACCATCATACGGAATATTCTGATCAAGAAGGATGTTTATATCATTTGTTTTGAAAACATTATAACAAGACAATACTGCGTATTCGAGTCTGAAAATTTTAACGTTCAGGTTAATATTTACATTTACTCGTCCCTTTGCGTATTTCGTTGAATTCAACGAAAGTAAAAAAGTTCTCGTGATTATTTGTTGACTGTTCCCCGGTACGAATATACTTGTATAACTCACTGCATATCACCACCCGCTGTTCACGTCCATAATTCAGGCAATATCCTAATTTTATGGATCGTGCATAAGCGCCATTAACACATTTACGGCGCTTATTGCATATTTGGATGTCTCGATATAATTGTTCTTCAGTAGCCATATAGCCGTATTTGTTTTAACGTTGTTTGTGTCGGAGTTGTAAAAATTTAGTGGCCGTTACTCCAAGCTCCTTTACGATGGCCGGCGTGCTCCTGCTGTAAAACGGGACGTCTTCCCTGGCGAGGGGTAATAGGGTTTTCATGTTCACACGGAGATACACCGTGTTATTGCATGTCTGAGCGTATTCGAGGTCTGAATACTACAACAGCTCACATTTACACTGGCATTTTTATCAATATTTGGTTTTTGCCCCATATTATTGTTTATATTAAAAAACTTGCACAGAGGCCAATTTTATAATATACTAGCTGCGCCCCGCGGTGTTACCCGCGGCTTTCCGTGATTTTCTGCACAATTTTCTTCATTTTTCTTTCATAAGTACCTTTTCCTGGCTATAACAAAAAAAAAAAATTAGCAAAATTGGTCCAACCGTTCACGCGTGATGCCGTGACCAAGGGAAATAGGGATCCAATTTTATATGTATAGATAGATAGATTAGAGGATACACATCGTGTGCAACAACAACGAAAAAAATTACCGAAACCGGTTTGGGGCACATACGTTGGAATGTTTTCAAGTCTATAATAGACATAAGTATTATAGAATCCATTTTGTGTTTTATATTTGAGGATTTGCCCGAAAATTAGGATATGTATTGGGCATTGATATAATAATTATATAAACAGCTGATGATATTTAAAATACCAGAAAATTTAATATCTCAATTCCCGATTAGGAACTTCCTACCCCTAAGAGACTAAGGACAAACTTTTTATCGTCTGCCAACATAAAAAACTGATTAGACTGACGAATGATAATATTGAAATTATATTCAAGTATGTATCTAATCTTGTAAGAGGGCAAATTTTTATTCTGATGGACAAATCGACAGAATACAGACAGAACGGGGCGGGTAATGAATTTTACACAGAGAACAGACGAAAAGAGGAAAGAACCAATAGTGAAGCTCAGCGTTTCTGGAAGTATTCCTCATTCAGATGCAAATGAATTCAGCACAGAGAGCGAATATATTGTCGATTGGAATACCAATGAGCAGGTAACACGGAATGCAACTCCGAACTACTTTTAGAGTAGTAAATTTGGGGATTTGGTTTTGAAATCCCTTATTATGGGTTTTATAATTTATAGGTTTCCAATGAAATAGCTTAAATACCATTATGGTGGCAAACAAGCATACGGCCCACCTAATGAAAAGGTCGAATGAAAACATTAATGTACATACAACACAACAAACATATATAAGATGTCTTAACTTTTCCACACTTCCATATCATATTGTTTTGTTTGTTCATCTAAATATCTCTATAATCGTCTATTAACAACATAATTATTCAGGTAAGTAATTAATGGTCATAGGTATCAATGGCGAATCAAAAGTTAAACTCTGAATAGGCTTAGTAGTAAGCTCTTAGTAGGCACTAATAGAATTAAACAATAGCCTCTTCACGAAGGGTCTACGACCGTAAATCATTTTGTTAAGCAGACAGACCTATTCATAATGGATAGGTATCTACATTATTTCCTTATTAGCTATTGTCTGACATGTCCTCCTCTTGGTCTAATCAATCAATTAATGGATGAGATGTTGCAGTATATAAAGCAGGTATTATCTTAACTGGTCGTTTCACATAGAGGTAATCTATTAATAAAATTATGCTCCAGTAACATAAGTGAACGAAGATTTCGAAGTCTACATACAATCAAATTAATCATCAGAGTGGGTATGATATCAATTAACTAATGAATCTTTTTAGGTGTTAATTTAAAATAAATTGTTTCCCCATTTCATGCTGTATTTGAATTTTTCTGAAGTATGTTAGTTTTCTATTATATCGCAGACCTAGGCGCACGGCTAGATGGCCGATGGTTCAAAGGTGTGGCCAGTGAAATGACAGGCTCATGAGATTTTTCTTCTTTACGTCCCCCATACCTAAGTAGAGGGGGATAACTGTTGTAAGACCTACAGCATTATCTACAGCAGTAGTAGTACTTCTGTTTGTAGAGGATATTAGAGTTCATCTTGTGCTCAGAAAATACAAACAGACAATTTTACAAAAATACAAGCCTCCCAATTTTTCTTTCGAATTCTGCAAGACTGGTTATAAAGTTGTTCAGGGAGTACCGTATCTCGGCATTAGAGTGACATGGTCAGTCCGCCGATCTCGATCCTATTGGACATATATGGGATTTGTTAGGAAGAAGAGATTTCAGCTTCAGTAAAGTGTGAAAACGTAGGAAGTACTTTTTCCACACCTTTACAAAGCCATGGAGCCAGTTTTATTCCTCAGGTGACGATTGATAACATACTGAGTTTGTCACGCTGATGTCGCTAATGCTATGGGGACTATGGGGTAGAGCCCCATGATCCCCCATGGAGACACTCATAATTACTTTTGAATATTCTGTATATTGAAAGATAACGAGGAATAATCTTTTTTTAAAATTTATACTTATCATTATTATTTTTTTATTTTTATTCTCAGTTTTGGCACAGTTTTAGTGTTTGATTATTTCCTTCACGGGCCATTTTATTAAGTCATAAAAAGCATTAAAAATGTATTAAATTCCGCTTCTATTGCTATTAAACACCTAAGACAAAAATAATTAAATTTAAAATAAACACTGTTTTACCCTTGTTCCCTAGACTTTGTTGAGTAGTGTATAATAAGCCTTGAAACTATAAGTAAATGATCTCAACCTTAACAAAAGGCTTCTGATCCGGCCCCAAGGCTGTGGGGGCAATGCTTAGAAAATAATCTCCATGTTTTTTTATAAGACACAGCCAAACGCAATTAATTAACTAACAGATGAATGTAGATATATTCACCATTGTCATCTGTGCAAAACTTAATTTTTGTCAGTTAATTGACGAATAGTTTCGTTTCGAACTAGGAATGGCGATAAACAACAGCAATACGATTGGGAAAACGCAAGTCACATCGCGTTGCTCTCGTAACCCTAATTCCCGGGTGTGCTAAATCTCAATAGTTCAGTGAAAAATAAAAATGAATTAATTGGCGAAGGGCATTTCCCGATGCAGATAAACAACAATAAAAGTGGACAGCAATTGATAGGCCAGTGAGATAATCTAGTCATCATCCATTATTCATCTCTTTGAACAACATAATGTCAACATGAGAGACAATGTCGGCAAATAAATTAAATTTAATTATAGATCAAACCCCCTTTGCGTTACCATATTATGACAAAAGTATTAGGTACGCCATTATCATGCATAATAAATTCAAATCTGGTTATAGACTAATTTAGCAGTTTTGTGGAAACACGAGATAACATATAACATTTTTCTTTTTACAATTTTATATCTACACGACACTCATTAAGAAATGGCGTATGACCTTAAACTTAAACTTCTCATCATTGATTCTCATCCACTGGTGGATATAAGCATATCTAATAAGAGCCAGTCAGTTAGATAGCCAGTTCTAGCATCCACTTTCTACCAGCCATCTAATACAAGTCACCTGCTATCGCCCGGGGGAGCCTCAGGCTACTTTTCCAAACTCGCCCCAACGGTTATCGGTTCTTCGGCACCTGTATCCAGCGTACTGCTTTCGCAGCTTACTAATCCTATGGGCTATGAAGATAACATGATTAAATAGTGGTCGATGTAATGGTGTCTGATTTGTTACCTCTACACTGTGATTTAACTGTAAGGAACTATAATTTGAGTTCTTGTAGCTTTTGTTGCTCTACACGACTGGTCTAATTCAGTATCTACTATGGTTTAAATGTGCATGAAGAAGTAGTTCAGAAATATCAGATTTTAAAGTGGCGAAAACAATGCGTAACCTAAGAGCACGAAACGCATATAGAATTTCATATTCTAAAATACAGCAAAAGAATTCATATTCATAAATGAGCTCATATTGCAGTCAACAATGCGTTCAGATAACACGTAGTACAATAAAATAATTAGTTTGTGTTTCACTCCATAGTTAATCCAATTCCGTCTGGAGTCATAAGCAACTTTCCCCTTGTCGGCACATAAACAATACACGTATACAAGTATCACATTGTACACACGTATCACATAAACAATAGTTTGTCCCTCCAATTTGCTAAAAGCTTACGTGAAATTATATTTCGTTGTTCAGAAAAAGGCATACATGTTCCTTAGTATAAGAGAGAGGTTTCCTTTGATGCCTTGCGGCGGGCGGCCTGGCGGATTGGTGCGCCTCCCTGGAAAATATATTTACAGATTGTTCGTTCAACCAGAAGATTCCTGTGGGCTGATTATTTCTGCTTCGTCGTCTGTAACGGTTTGTTTCAGAATAAAATGATCCACATTCATGTATAGAGATTTCTAATATTCTTTTGTCCAATATTATATTAAATTAACATAAAAATGCATTGATTATAATAAGTAGGAAATTACGCCACGTTTAAAGATTACATTAACAACACTAGACCAGATACCACTACATATAAATAAACAGCTATAAAGTACCGATAAAGACAGAAAGATATATAGCGTACTGTACCGCGAGAGATTACTGTCCCTGTATTGATGTTTACGTGTTTCACAAACTCCCGTCTGATCGAACCGTCCAACTGAAGAAACGCTAGGGAACACTAGGCTATGTATATTAATTAGGTAAACACTTAATAAATCATAAGGAACTAAGCTACTCATCAGATAGCTGCTGTAAAGAAGCATTGTCAAAGGGATAAAAATAAAATATCAAATTTTTATCTAGATTATTATAGTAATGTGAAATATGAAATAATATTCGTTCATTGTGTGTGTTCGATGCTCTTGATTTTGGTGGGATCGAAGGCTCTCGACCGGCTTATAATAATAACTGTAACTAATTATTTATATAAAACTAAAGCCATACTTAAATACTCGCTTAGAGAGATAGGCTAAAGACATTCTTCGACACAGCCGACGGTATCGGTGCAGTGGCCAAAATGTTGACATGGTAGATGCCAAGAATACCTCCAAATGCTGGTGGTGATCTCGTCATCGGTATCACGGAGAATATATCTTGGTCTATCTCCATTGACGCTGTAGGTCGTGGGTTCGATTCCCACCCAGGACAAGAATTTATGTGCGAGTATAAATGTTTGTTCTGTGTCTGGGTATTAATTAGTGTATTACAAGAACGTATAATAAAAAAAAAAAAAACTATTATATAGAGTTCTAGGTCAGTTATCTAGTTCCCATATTACAAGCTATGTTTGAGGCTAGATGACACTGTGTGAAATATGTTCATGAATATTTAGTTATTTCATTTATTGACCTACAGATATTCACCTGGATAGTTTATCCAGGTGCTCTTATAAATAGTCCTGACTATTTATAAGAGCACCTGGATAAACTTACACGGAGAATACCTGTACGGTACCTGTACCGTGAAGATTAGGGAATTCAGGTAGGACTTGATCTATTCATAATACTATGAACATGCACCTTTTTTAAGCAGACCACGCCCAAATAGCTCCTCTCGTGTCTTCTAGTTTATTAATATCATTCCACAAAAGATATTTGCTATTTGCTAAGCTATTAATATAGTGGTGGCAAGCTTTAACTATCCGTAAATGTCATCAATAATAGGCCATAGGAAACAAACAAAAAGCATTATTCAGTCAGTGGTCAGTGGGGTCAGTGGTTACCCGGGGTCAGTGGTTACTATGGGCGTTCCTCAAGGATCTATACTTGGACCCTTCCTATTCTTAATCTACAATACATAAATGATCTTCCCTATATTGTAAAGGACGATCATGAGATTGTATTGTTTGCAGATGACACTTCGCTTTTATTTAAATTGAAACGGCAACAAGTCGTTATTGACGATGTAAACAATGCTCTCTCTAAATTAGTAAATTGGTTCAATGTAAACAATTTGCTACTTAATGGAAAGAAAACAAAGTGTTTAAAATTTGTTTTACCCAACGTTAAAAAAGTAGATATTAATGTTAAAATAAATGATGAACAGTTAGATCTCGTAGATACCACAACGTTCTTAGGAATAACTTTAGATAATAAGCTTCAGTGGGGCCCACATATTGAAAGATTGTCGAAGAGACTTAGTTCTGCAGCATATGCCGTCAAAAAGATCCGCCTGCTCACAGACGTAGATACCGCTATGCTTGTATATTTCGGCTACTTTCACAGCATTATGTCATATGGCATACTGCTGTGGGGGCATGCTGCAGATATCAACACCATATTTGTGTTGCAGAAGAGGGCTGTTCGCGCAGTTTACAATATGGGTCCCCAAGAATCATTACGAAGAAAATTTAAGGATATAAATATACTAACGGTTACATGTCAGTACATATATGAGAATGTAATGTACACTCGTAAACATATGAGCGCGTTCACAAAGAAAAGTGACAATCATAGTGTAAACACTAGGCATAAAAATAAACTCGCTGTGCCCACTACTAGGCTCCATAAGGTTAGCAATTCTTTTAAAGGTCAAGGTGTACGCTTTTTTAACAAAATTCCGAGCGAAATTCAATTACTGTCAATAAATAAATTTAAAACTGTCATCAAACGTAAACTTGTCGCAAAAGCTTACTATAAAATATCAGATTACCTAGATGACAAAAAGGCTTGGGAATGAATTTGCTCCACTCTAGACGCAGGACCATATTCGCGAATATGTATTGTAGTACTGTCTCCGAGGGGTTTCTTGTCTGTTTCTTCCCCTCGGGTTGGTCGGTTAGGGTTGGAACAGACGTAAACTTAACAAATAAGATAAGCTTAAACATGAAAACTGACTGTAATTTGACATATCTGTGTGCATGTAATGTACCTGGGAGTTCCTGTGACACGTTATATGCTCACGAATATGTGTACATGCATGTGTAAAATTTGACGTGTCCAAATGATACTTGGGATCTAAAGGAATAAATGAATTTGACTTTGACTTTGACTTTGACTTTGACTATTATCAACACAAAATCCAATACAAACTGCTCAAGATAATTCCGAACCAAAGTAATCCTTGTAAGTCCTCTTGAATGGTACCTACGGTTATAGACAAAGACAATGAATAAGGCCAATAGGATGGCAAACTAATCAGGAAGTGAAGAGCTCGCGCTGGTTTCGACTGCCATTCGTAGTGACTCCAGTAGCCCAACTTTGCCCGTGTCCCATTGACCTACATTCGCGCCCTTGAACCGTTCCTCCCCTCTCTCCGCGGGTTCCCGTGACGTCATAAATGCCCTTCGTATTCCATTGTCTGATAACTGTATTGCTTTATTGAAAAACAGACGTTTGCTGATAAATAACCTGTTTATCCAGCAGCATATGACATGAAAGAACGAAACCTTTAAGACGTTGCGAAGGCTTAGAACTATAATCCAAACTTATGTTTGGATTATAGTTTAAATATATTTTTTTTATATTTAATATATTATTACATAATTTTTATATTATTTACTGTCTTATACTATCAGTATTATAAAATTATTACAAACTTGTGATTAATTTGATAATTCTGTGTTTATTTTTATAATGATGATTTGATAGATAGATAAAACTTTATTGTACACCAGATTACAAAATATACAGAACATTATTTATACAAAAAAGTACAATGGGCGGTCTTATCGCTAGTAAGCGATTTCTTCCAGACAACCTAATGGACAGGATATCATGGAAAATACATGGGGTATGAGGTGTACCTGTGATGATATTTATAACGATATTTATGCTAGTGTATTTAGGCATACTGCACAATCTTTTAGTAATATTGGTTTATGTTTGAAAGCTCTCATAAACTCAAATAAGTACAAATATATCAGGTTTGATCTAATCATAGATAATATCTGGAAAACGTCAGAACTCATGCCTCTATCCTACCATCTCTCTCTGATGCTGGGCAATTTTTCCATTCGACTATGCATGAGTGAGTCGCGCTCGTTTTCCAAACCAGTGACCCGCTCACATGTGTGTTAAGTTCAGGGCCCGATATTAATATAAGTGAACTTCTATGCATTAAAATATCACGTGTATATAACATGCATGTTTTTTTATGAAGTCACCGAAACTGATGGCCCTGTTCCAATATTTTCTAAACCTTCGCAACTACTTAAAGGTTTCGTTAATAATGAGCCTATTTTTGAATTTATGGCAACTTTTTTGTACTTTATATTTTTCGATCTCTATAAACGGTTACAAAAGAACACGTAGACCATAAGACCATTTATCTGGTTCCTAAGAATATTGTGGGCCTAATTTCTTGGATGCTCATTAAATAAACAAGTGGGATATATACCGGCATTTTGTTTACAGATTTCATTACCGTTAAATTATTCTAAGCTTTTTGTAATACATGTGATCGTGTTATGCCAACGATTCAAGTTGTATAATGGTGCAAACGTGAATTATAATAGTCTGAGGCAAATACGATAAGATTTTTGAGAACATCATGTGGATAAAGTTACATGTAAAAACTACCTCGTCGTTGTTAATTTTCAGTCTGTGCTTAATTTGCAAAATTGCTTAAATGTAAGAGCAACTGGGAGCACTATTTTGGGAGCGGACCGTAAATTAAATTATATAAATCAGTTTGTATATTTACCCACTGGATGAGCATAGCCGGTCGTAGTAATGAAGAGGTATATAGCAAGTAGCTAAAAGGTTTTTTATTGAGTTATTATACTTAAGTATGTTATGAGAATAAATTATGAATGTCCCTCTACTGCATACGATCAAAAGAACAGTGCTTATTGAAATTTTGCTGAAAAACTGAACTGTTTTTTTTCGAAGTTATTTAAAGTTTCGTCCTGACTGAAGGTTTGTTATATGCATTGTCACTTGCAATCGAGAGTGAAACATTGTCCGCAACCATTTCCATATTCTTGTTAATGACTAATCAGTACACGTGTAAAAAGTCACGGGAATTTTCATTTACGGCTTAACATGTCATTCAAGTAAACAAAATTGCGTATTTGGCTTTCCAATGACTTTATTCTTCGCCCATTGTATACCGATTTCTAGGGTTCCGTACCCAAAGGATAAAACGGGACCCTATTACTAAGTCTGTCTGTCTAACCGTCTGTCACCAGGCTGTATCTCATGAACTGTGATAGTTAGAGAGTTGAAATTTTCACAGTTGATGTATTTCTGTTGCCGCTATAATAACAATACTAAAAAACAGAATAAAATAAAAATTTAAAGGGGCTCTCATACAAAACCGTGATTTTTATTTTTGGTTCGTTTTTACTCGATAATATTGATATGCGCGTGTCCGCGCGAGTCCAACTCGCACTTGGCCCGTTTTTTAAATCAGTCACTTGTCCCTAAATATTACTTAGCTTACCTCTTTTGGAAATCAGGCGTGATGTTAATTCCTTGTTTGCTTACATTTTAAGCATATGGTATATTAATATGTGTTTCTTTTACTTAAAGAGATATGACCTGAATAATAGATATTTTTATGAATTTTACAACTGTCGTTTAGCCGGTATATTTCCATCATCTTGCTCGCTGACGGCTACACATAAAGTTGGAAGATATAAAATAAAAGCAATATAGTCAGGATGTGAGCCACACCACGCAGCACTTCGAAGGCGGGTTGGCTTTATGCCAAAGGTTCATCCTTCCATACCCTGTTCACTACGAAATAAATTATCACGGCCAAATTGGAATCTTTTCAGCCAATTTTATTCAATAGCTCGACCGACTCGTAATTTTCTGTAGTTGCGAATTAAAGAAACCTTTACGTTACTAATGAGCTCACGAAACCTGTCTGTGTTAATTGCAGTGAGTAACTAACTGTACTAATAATTAACCTTTTTAGGAAAGGACTGAACTTATATGCAAACGCTTATACGCTTGCGTGAACATTATGTAAGCTTTTGTATCGAAATCTTTAGAGGAAAAACGAAATCTAAAATCTCACGAATAGCGACACGAAATGTGAACACACGCCATAATTGAGTGAAATTAAAATTTAAAATGAAAATGGCACTATGCATTGCAAATGTAAAATATGTGTTTTACTGAAACGCTTGCAAATATAAATATATGATCAAAATCTTCGGACTTTAATGTTTCAAGAATGTTCTAAGCGCATGTTTTTGTAATCTTCTGATTTTGCAGCAAAAATTAATAGTGGTTAATTATCTGCGACAACTTCACGACTTTATTAAGTTTCTGATTGAATGCACCACTCTGCAATTTCTAGAGTGTGCTTCTCATTACCCTAACAACCAGAAGCAGTCTTCAAAACTTTAGTGGAGTTCGATTTGACTTCGCCCAGTCATTTCTTATTAAATTAGGTAGCGAGCATGTGACTGCACTGCGGAGCTTATATAACGGGGGTAGGTGTCAGTTCATCAAGTGGACGTGATCTGCGAGCTTACCGCAGTCAATATTATCACAGAATATGACACAGTCTTATGTTTATTTATTCTCAGTTGGAGTGAGCTGGAGTAGGCGAATAAATTAATATTGATGTCGGGCTACGTCAAACCTCTTGTGAATTCTCAGCGCTCTAGAATTAGCGTTTGAGAGAAGCCTGACCCAGGCGTCGCGTTTTACGTCTTATTGTTATCGTAGATCTATTTGTAGATTTTGCTGAATTCTGTGGTAGGTATTTCTTTATAAATAAATATTAAATGATTCGAAGTAGAAAGGTAGGGCAAAATACTCTCTATGTAGATGCCTTCTGCAAAAATGCGTTTCACTTGCTTAATTTAAGCGTATAAGACGCAGTTGCTATTACTTTTAGGTAGACTTAGCTAGCTTATTTATGGGTAATTTTCTGGATGTTCACCTCAGGTTCAGTTCAGGGGCGGAGTTCATTTTAGTGTGTCATAAACATGTCTGACGGAAGAGAGTTGGCACCCGGATGTTTTAGGAGCGTGCCATGGCGATGGCATGCCGGCTTCACGGTAACTAGTAAGGTATTTTGTTGATACGAATGACATACCTACTTACTATTTTATGGAACCGTATCGTTAAATTTATATTCAAATGTAGAATTTAAATTCGATTCCTGTTATCGCTATAAAAAGTTCCATTCAAAAGCGGGCGCATCGTAAAACAAATGTATCTAAAATTTGCCAACTTATAAGAATATTTTATCGTGGTATAAATCGTGGTTTATTGTGGTATGAATAATTGAAAATAGTTTTTCCTTGCTACAAGGAAAGAACTATTAACGGGTGATGCAACAAATTAAACAGTTTTAAAAATTAAAGTGGTTGTGCATTGGCTGCGTCCCCTGAAAGCTATTTCTGAAGTTTGGTAAAGTTTCTAATTGCGTAAATGGAGTGCAATATTACAACTTCCACTGATCTTATTATACTAGTCATAACCATGATTTTATGTACAAGAGAGGTGAGAAAAATGAAAAAAAAAAAAATCAATCTGACATAGATTTGAAACAATGCGGAGCGAACGCCAAATCCAATTAAAAAAAAACCTTTTTTTTTTCTCAATAGGCTTTAAAACGGCTCTACAAAATAATAATGGTCGTTAACCAACTTTTATAATCAACTATAATAACATTATCATAATCAGCATTGTTTATTGGAACTCATGTAAAAAAACTATTTTTGAAGATTAACTTAGTATGGTGGTCACGAGTCTGAACTAAAACCTATAGGTTTTCGCCAGGAAATGGATTTCTCATAGGCATGTCCTAAATCTGTCATCGCATGGTTACTCCAACAGAATAAAGCCTGAATGTTTAAATTGTAACAATCTTTAATTCGTTTCACAAAAGAATGCAATGATTACAACCATTTTGCATCTTTATGGCGTTTATGTCCCAAAGGGGCCGCAGGTGCTTTAATAGCAAGCATAAATCCTGCCACGCTGCAGTGAATTGTTCTGGCAAATAAGTTTCAGGAGCATGGCTCAGAAATTAATGATACTGGATATTAGTGTAATCTTTTAACCACAATATTGGCAGCATTTTGACTCTAAATACCTGGTGAACTATGCACGCTAAAAACGGCATAATTTAGCACCTGTTCAGACCTACCCCTGGAATAACCTACTTTATAAACAATAACAAATAGCTAAAATTCCTGTTGCGTAAAGCTACTTAATCTGGGTTTCATATAAATAGTTCTACATATATGCTATACATAAGTTTGCATACAATCATAATTTTCCTCACAACATTCAAGCAATAATAGATCTTTCATTATCGGAGAAAACGACTAGCCATGATCATTTTATATTGTAATTTTTATATGGCAGAGTGGAGTGTGACCCCCGGCATGAGGTCGGGGGAACCGGGCGAGGGCTCTGAGCTGGCAGAGTTCGGCGCGCGCTGGCCGCCACCATACACGCAGGGCTACGGATGGACGCGGTCTGCGACACCGCAGCACCCGCCCGCGCACCACCTCGCCAGGCACTCGCGATCTCAGCAGGTGAAGTAATCGTAACGGCACGAGCATAGCCGGCGACCACTCTGAACTGGTCTTATAGTTTGTCAAGAGCCAGTTGTCTTCTTACATGCAAGGCCACATTTGGATCTGAACAGTTACTACGTTTAGTTACGTCGCATCACTTATTAAGTTTACTTTTTTTCTATCTCTACATTGTATCAAATATATAAAACAGGTATACACGTGAGTGATCAAATTTGCTGTCATCAAAGTTTCAGTGCGCATGAGTACATTAAAGCTTTCTTACAGACGTCCTTTCAAGCAGTCGTGTTGTATGTACAGTGGTTGCAGGACAACCGGCACACGAGCTACGAGGCGGAAGACGCCAGGAGTCGGGCGCGAGGTGGGGTCTACTACTCTCCGCCCGGCACCTCCTACACTATCGTAGAGAGGCCGGCTTCTTCGCACGGCCACCATTCTTCCTACTCCCATCACTACACGGGCAAGCTTTCGAGAGCTCCCTACCTTGGCTCCTCAACTATTGCGAATAGTGCAGGTAAATACTTCTGAACGAGCTTCTAATTATAACTGCACAAACACGTAGGAGGCTATATTTCCAGTCTCCAGCTCCATTCTGATGCCAATAAAAAAATCTAGATCATTTAAATTTTAGAGCCTACTAGAGCCTGTATTTCGAAGCTTAAAATTACAAGGAGCTTTTTGAACACCTACATACATACTATTTCTTTATTTGAAACACTCTGAGATAGAGTTGATTGTCGTCTTTATTAGTTTTTGCTAATAATATTGTCTTAATCGCAGGTGGAGCTACGAGTTTACGGAATAGTACAAATCACTTAAGTGCCACGAACGGCAAGAAGCGGCCGATATCGCCGGAGCAGGTCCTCAGGCTATTCGGTCAGGGTGGTGCTGCGGCGCTAGGCAAAGCGCTACCGCCGTCGCATCCTCCGGCGCCTCTGCCGGCCCCTCTCCCGACAAGAAGACATTCCCCGGCCAGCAGTCCTAGTAGTACTACGCATCATGTAAGTCTTTACAAACATAACCCAGCCAGTTGAGCCGCGGTACGTGCTTTCTAGCATCCTTTCTATTGTGACTGCTGATTTCCCAGTCAGCAATCTAGTAGCAGATTTTCTACAAGTGTTCATAAACGAAAGCAGTTTATTTGTTTCTAGATTTGTTTTTTTTTCTTCTATTACAATATATCATGTATCAAAAACATGTTTATTGGCTAACAAACATTTATTTAATACAATTGATCTATCTAATGCCCTGTAATGGCAAATATCTACATTGCGGGGAGTCGTATCATTCCATATTTTTAAACCATTTCAGTACCCAGGCCAATAATGATTGATGTATTATAATAATTAAGTTCTACTGATGAAGCTACCTATAAGCAAATCCTTGATCTAATTATCAGCCAATTCTAATAACAGATCAATAGAAATGACGTCAAAATGTGTGAACGATCCAAAAATAACGAACGATGTTACCGTCGCGGAGCAGGGGTGTCATGTGTGGTAAATTATTCCAGGGCGAGGCAGTCGGCCAGTCGATACCACTACTTTATTCATGACCACAGTGGCCAGCGTTTAGGCAATACATCGTTTTTTCATTCAGCTTGAAAGGGTGTAGTCGTTTTACTCTGAAATAATTAGAATGTTACAATGGCTACAGTGAGTAGTGAATCTATAAATGGCCTGATTGCTTTTCTTAACATTCAAATTAACTGTTTACTATAACACGGAGCTAATACTTCTAAAACGTTTACGCGTTGGTAGTTATTATGTAAGAATAGTTTGAAACAAAGTCTCCAAATGGATGGCAACGCATGAGGGCCCTGGCAAAGTCTATGCGTGATGTACAAATTAATGAGTAAAAACAGGTGTGCCCACATCGACCCTATCAAGCCATGGCCACTAACGAACACGGCCATCATATTTATCGTCAGTCGTAGACAGGGGACAGAAGTATAACCGCGCTTACTCGTTCTTTATATATAAACCGAGTTGAGAACTGCCATTGTACACGGCAAACTTTGGTTTCATGAGTTAGAGAGGCGTTGGTTTGACCCATTAAGAAAAGTTTCATTTTTCTTATTACGGTAACGTAAAATATTGCAATTACAGAGCGGGGTCGGTGTTATTCTAGTTTGGCTGAAGCGTATGTTCGTCAAATATTTGAAAGCTCAGCTGGAATTTTTTTCACAGATATTAAAACAATGGTATCTCGTCCAATTGGTTGAATTAAAGGATTAAACTCAGACTGAGAAACGTGCCTGTCTATCGTTGGTTTGTTAAAAATAGTGAGTGGTGCATGAAGGATTAGAGGGAATTACAACAGTGCGTGATGTACTTATGTGCCGTGCGGTTCAGTGACGCGGTGTGTTCTAAATCGATATCAAATTGGATTCCACCGAGAATCATGAGGTAATGTTGCTACCTAATTTAAGTAAAAAGTCTCAGTATACGAGCCAACTATCTTATAATATTACCCATTTACTAGAATTTGCGAAGGCACTTAGAGTATCAGAGGAAGTAGGAGGGGTTTGAAGGTTGCGAAGTTTACGTGAGCTGTCAGCGTAGGCACTCGGGATTACTTTGAGTGATAACACCTACTCGAACTTGTTGATCAAAACTTATGCAAACTCACTCTTGGAAAGAAGTGTGACTTGTTACATTAATAGATATTATTACGTGAATTAGTCAATAGCAATTTCATAAGGATATTGCATGCAAGAGTGGTTTAACTAAATATTCTAGGAATTTGGATAGGAGATGGTTGAAAAGCAGAGTAGGTGTTTTTAGAAAACGATAAGTAATTTCGTAAAGTTGTAATATAGGAAACAATACTTTTCCGGATAAATTACACTTTTCGGTTGCACTTTTCGTACCACCCGCGCATACGTGCAGTGTGTATGGACGGGAGCAACAAGGACTGTCATACAAATAATACAGGGAATCTTAATATGGGGTCAGGACAAGACTATAAATGTATCTACTGCTGTGTTATATGTTTTGAAAAACAGCAAATCGGGTAAGTCTGTCCATTCCTGCGGCGTCGTCATAGGAGTGCAGAACAGATACCTACAGGTAGCGGGTTTTTTTCATCGATTTTGAATTTAGAACGCTCCGCTCTCCGTCGCTACGTTCGGGATTCTACTCTAGAGTCCTTCGCTTCTCTCAGGATCCTAATTAGTCCCTCGAATTGAACTTCCTGTTTTAACTTTTTGTATAATTTACTTTTTCCTTTGACACTGTATTTCACTTCAACAATGGGTTTTTTCAATAATTTCGAGGACGGCCCAATTGCCGGAAGAAAAATAATAAAATGGATCCGGTAACCGAGACCGCGGTCCCAGTACCTACTACTCCCAGTCGATGGAAGCCTCCATCTACCAACAAAACAGTTCATTAGAAGATTTATAATCGTATATATCTAGATACTTTTCATCTATACCCGTATAGCCACTTCCGACCAGAACAAACGGTAAAAATGCAATTTATGGCGATATAAAATTTCTGCAATTTACTCTGTGAAAGTAAGGCTGTATACACAAAACATTAGTTATAAAGTTTTGTCGTAGGGGCATGGTGGACATGCGGCTCAGACGGCGCGGCGGCGGCGTGGCGACGGCGCGGCGAATAATACCGATTCTTTGATATGCTAAACGTTCGCCCGGAGAAACATTGTTTACGCGGGGATCGCGTTTTATTGCTTATGAACGCCCGCCTCCCAAGCAATATCTTGGAAAACAATTCTTTGCCAACTCATTGGCTCTACGGGAAATGTTTCCTTCTTTCCATTCAGCGTGGTATGCAAATGTAGCGCGTTGGAATGTTGTAATTATGCCTACGGACGTGCACGTCTGCAATGCCATGCAGTCTATATTGACATGAAAACGGAACGCAGCTATTTTTAGAACGTGAATGTGAGTCGTCATTTATCATTAATGTGGTCGACTCTGTAGCTTCGTTAGAAGGAATGCTTTCGAAGTGTAGGGGTGCAGTTTCGATCACGGGCCGGGGTAAAGCTTGTTCCGATGTTTGTTTCGATGTATGTATCGCGGTTGAATTTGTTCATTCCATCTGCAACAAAGAGAGTACTAGTGCAGGGGTATAAGTATTGTATAATAGAGCGTTTGTTTATTTTTTGTTCGTTGCGTATAACTTGAGTATGAGAAGGTGTGGTAGGGAATGCGGAAAGTAAAAATATGAAGGTCGCTTTTCTAAATTCGTAGCACACACTTAAAGCGGACCGTCTTAATGAGTCCTCCCTTGCGGCGTGACAGGGGTACGTACGTTTTGCGGGTGGGGGTGTTATACCATCACACGTGCACGTAATACACTTTATTTATACCTACTAGCTGAGGTTAACCGAGGCAAAAAAGTCAACATGAGATGATAGGAAAATACATACTTATTCCTACCTTTGAGGCATGCAAATTATACAATTTGTCAACTTATTTACTTACTAAAAATACACAAAATATTAAAATTAAAATGTAGATTTCAATTAATTAATTTTTTTAATATTGTAATTTTTGAAAAATGTACTGAACGGCTTTTGAAAACTTTAACACTCTCAACATCGGCAATTTATTTTGGGATAGTATATTATAAAACTTAATTTACACTTTATTAAGACTATGATAAAAATAGTAGACCTAATATTTTTAGTTGTGATGCGTATAAAGTGTGAGAGTAAGATTTATAGAACGCAGGAAATGGTAGTTGCAAACGCTGATTCACTCCTAGCATATAAAAATGGTCAAGGACAAATATTAGACAATAAATTAGTGAAACTTGAATCATAAATATTTATTTTCAACAGCACAATTCCAACCGCAGTTGATGAATGTTTGCATTTATCGTTTTAATTTGGTTCGTTAAACTTAAACGAATGATCTTGATAAACGCGGTCGCCAATTTTATTTGTTGCCTCTATTTTTATTAAATGTGAATCGGAAAAACGTTAAATAAATGTAGTTTTCTACATTTACTTAACGTTTTTCCGATATGTTGATCGAATTGGTTTAAAAGTAGGGATGCCTACATTTTCGTGGTGAAGGATTAATAAAATAGCTTTAATAGTTATCGAGTTAACCATAAAAAAACATACAAGAATCATTCCCCCTTATAATATTACTAGCCCCGCGGTGTGACTCGCATTTTAAAAGCCAATATGATACGTGGGAAAGACTGACAGAAGTTGTGTTTTTTGCAAGTCACTAAAGAAATTACTTCGCTTTTTCGGGATAAAAGGTACTTATTTGTAACTATTCATTCAGTCAATTATTCGCATTTATAATAGTACTAATATGATTATATTAGCTGCGCCCCGCAGTTTTACCCCCGGTTTGCCGTCCTAAGGGAACACTGCTCATTTTTACGAAATCAAAAGTAGCCTATGTTTATCCAGGATAAAAGCTATCCTAGTAGCAAATTTCATCTGGTACCGTTTGTGCGTGAAGGAGTAACAAACATACACATACACATACATACAAGCTTTCGCCCTTTTTTTCTATTCTACTGAAGTGTAGGACAAGCTGGCTGAAGGCCAAGACTGGTAAGTGGTTACATCCGCCCATAACAACCGAAATTCGACCTAGGTCCTCCTACCCAAATCGCATCCCGTTGCCCATCACCCGAGACGGGGATGTTACATCTCATGTACCTGTGATTTCACCGGCGCGCAAGCTTTTCCACCGGAACAGCATTTACTTATTTATAGCCTATATAATATAAATGCGATTAGTTTAGATTATACTTTATTTTTTTAATGATGGTATATTTGATCAGGCGATATACCGTACCGGCGAGCGGGAGCGGCCCTACTCGTCGGGGGGGGCGCCGCCGCCCCCGATGGAGCCCATCACACGGACCGTCACCATGAGCAGGGACCCCAACGACTCGCACGGTTTCGGGATCTGCGTCAAAGGTGGCAAGGAGGCAGGTGAGGAAGAGACTGCAGACATATTCGAATACCCATAGTATAAAAGACTAAAATTGTTTCTACCTATAGACTTTAGAACCATCCAGGCGATGTGCTCCAAACCGGTTTCATTAAAAAATTTCAGAAAGGCAATAATGTGAAGATGGTTTTAGATCACTAAAACAATGCATAAGTCACAAAATTATTTCTTTTTAGTGAAGTAGCACACGCCGGGTAGTAGAAGTAGTAAGCTAGTAGCTTAATAGAATATCAGGCAAGTTGTTGAGCAATAAACAACGTTTACACACTCATACATAGTTAACGTCTCACCGGCACACTCTTCCACCGGATTACAGAAATACCTGGTAATCTGCCGCCAAGCAGTGGTGCCTAGTGCCACAACCAAGTGTGGCAGCAATATTTCCGAACGAACTTGGAACTGATTTCATTACTACTTTTTATTACTACATAAAATATACTAGTTTTTATTAAAGGTGTCAAAATTTTACAGACTCAATATAAGTGTTTCCATATAAGTAACAAGAATAGTTCAATATTACTTTCCTAAGTAGTATTGCACCTAGAGTTCCTAGTGCCGTACGGGAGAAGAACTAAGCATTTTATACTAGCTGATCCAACATACGTTTTCCTGTCTTGATTCACAATTTGACTGACAAACGACATGGTTGCAAAAATAATAGAAAATTTACTTTTAGTTTTTCCCTATTTCCAACTCTCATGAATTCAAATGAATTAAGATTTTATTTTATAAGTACAAACCTTTTTACGAATAAATTTGTACGAACAAAATGAAATAGATATCTGCCAAAGCGGTCAAGCCATTATCGAGTTTTAGCGACACTAACGAACAACAATTGATTTTGATATATTTTTATAGATATAACGCAATGGCTGAAACAACTAAAATCTCTATAAAACGCATAAATTATTTTAATATCACCGTATACAATAGCATTTTGCGTGTGAAAATAACAACTTCCTCATGTTCAAAGGGAGTTGAAAGTTTTGCGAGACTACAAATATAGAGGGTGAATGGTAATATTATTCAGAAAACATAACACCCTAAAATTAATTCGGTTACACCTACATAGCAATTTGCATTTCCTCTCTTGGTGAACACAGAATGGATCGCTATTTTCGTATTTTCAACATAAGAGTACTTACAGCCAAATCAAATTATTGAATGATATTATTGTAAGTTAGGCTTCAAACATTAAATTTTTGGGCGTGGTACTTGATCTTAATATCGATTCTTAGTGTACGACAGTTTTGACAATTAGTGACAGTGACAGGATGAGTTGAAGACTCGTTACATACTTGTGCAAATAATGAGAGCAATCCGACTTAGGTCCTCATCGACCCAAGTATGAGAAGTAGTCTTGTATGAACTAAGAATATTAACAAAATCGTAGATATTGAGATATTAGATGCGACCCGCGGTGTTACCCGCGGTTTAAAAGTCAACATGAGGCGATGGGCAAAAACTGAAAAAAAATGTAGTAACTGGCAATAAACACCTTTTTTTAACATAGGTAGGTAATAGGTCAGCCTACTTATCAGTTTTCTAACAGATTGTTAAAATAATTGTACATTATAGTTTTTAATTTTCTCCAACCTCATCATGATAATTATGGGTGGCTATTAAGAAATAATATTTCAACGAAAGCCCAATTTTTCCCATCAACTGTCATTCAAATTTTCCTAGTTATTTTAGTACTAAAGTTATATAGAATTACCTACGTATCGCCTATTTTATGATCTAACTGCAGAGAAGTAGACCAGTATAACTCATTCTAATGTTTATTGCGGGGACAACGGACTATTCTATGAGTATATCGAATAAAAGTTCCGTAGTGTTAGATGGTACATCTCCAAAAAGAGTTAAATAATAATCGGAAATTAAGTATATCGGAGTTAATAATTTTAATAATTGTTATGTTATCCGTAACTTTAAAAGGTACAAACCTAAAGATAATTATAATAGAACTGAATTGTATCTTCTTCGGCTGTTACTTAATAGAATCAAGTGAATTATAAACCATCTAAACAACGCCTGTTTTGCCAAAGTTGTTCTCATTCGCAGAGTATGTAGACCACATAAGTTAACTCTGCTATTGATTCGCGACCCTCGTGGGCGACACATAAATAGCAATGAGAGCGGTCTTAGCGGCCTAACCAATGACCTGGGGTTGTTCGTGAAACATCATTATTTAGCCTTCCTTTTCTGCGTGTATGCTTCAATCATCTATGGACTGTTTTAATTTGCTGTCACATTTTTAATGATAATTTACCGTATTCATTATTTTTGATTTCGTATCAACCCGTTTTAAATTTCAGAGTCTACTTCTGAAATGTAGCACGGGTTGATACGCACTGTTTTTTAAAATCCATATTGTTACGATGACCATGTCAGATGCTATATTGAAAACAAAAACTTTGTCACTGAGTTGTTTACATAATTGTTTATTATATCTGGAGATAGAAAGCACGCAAAGATTTTGTCACCCAACCATCTGTACACACAAATGGTAGATAGTTGTACACGTCCGAATCTATGTCGATGTAGATTAATAGATTAGATATTGTGAACAATCTAACAAGATTATTATTAACTAGTAGAAAAGCTGATATAAGGCGTAGTAGCCAATGTGAGTTCAACCGCTCTTGCTCATAAATAGTGTAATGAATCTTCCTTGTTTATAAACATAAGGCCTCAAGCTATAAAAATACAATCTAAGTTTATCCTTGTCCAATGAATACAAAATGTAAGGTTATTATTGTGTACATTTATTTGAAGTCCGTTTCATAAAAATAACAAGTTGCGGCCAAAGTCACGAGATATAACGCACCGTCCAATTACAAAACGGATTTTTAAATCGGATTTTCCTTTTGTGGGCCATTGTTTGGATCATTCAATTTTCCGGTTGTTTTACGAGTTGAATGTGCTCAGGTGTGGGGGTGTACATCTCGCGAGTGGAGGAGGGCTCGGTGGCGGAGCGCGCCGGGCTTCGCCCCGGGGACTCAATCATGCAAGTGAATGGCACGCCTTTCTCGGGAATATCGCACGAAGATGCGCTGAAGGTAAGATAATGTTAATAATGCTTTATTTATTATTGGTATCCATCTAGGTAAGGCATTTCCAAATTTTGCCAGTGTCCCGAAAAAAACTCAACTCGTTTTTCGGAATTAAAGTTTTTAAAAACATATTAAATTCTAATATAGCTCTATGACAGCGCTTAGGTATAGTAACATATAAAGCTACTTTAATTGAAATGTTGATTATAACATCCGAGAGCTGTTGTTTACTCCCGATAAGCGAAATTACCTCAATCCCTATGTCTTCGAATGAAAATTTCACCCTACTCATATTCATTTCCAAGAAGTATTCTGAAATTTAAATTGCAAAGCGTTGTTAATGTCTTGATAATTTACTGATAAAATTGGCTTAGCTATTATAAAATATATTAGGTTAACTCGAGGGTCGAGAGCTACGAACCCCTACTGTCAACACAAAGTTCTCAGGTTCGTGCACCAAATAGATTTTTGCTTGTAAAAACAGTAAAGGTATACTTCTGTTATTCAAAGACATCTAACAAAGAAAATTGGGCTACTTTTGCTTATCAGAGTTGAAAAACCACTCTCGGATGGTTTTATCAACATTTCAAAGTAGCTTTGTAAGTCACTATGCCTATTACCTTGCTTGCTTGATTGATTCCAAAAAATATAAATTTCTTTTGGACGTTTTTATCAAAACTTAATTAAATTATATGTGGGCTCTTGCAGTGGAAAGTTTAGCCTGATACAGAAGCCAACTATTCAAAAAAATTGAGGTCTTTACTACATATGTACATAGCCAAAAACAAGAAGCATCACACTTATGTTATACCTAAAGGCGAAAGTTGGTATGTATGTGTGTGTGTGTGTGTGTGTGTGTGTTTCTTACTCCTTCACGCTCAAAGGGCTCAACAGATCTGAATGAAATTTGGTACCAATCTAGGCTAATGTTGATTTCGGAAAACCGAGGGTAACACCGCGGGATGCAGCTAGTATAATATATGCCAATCATGAAAATTACTGCTATGCGGCAAGCTTTTCCACACCCCCTCGTCCTTTAGTAAAGAGTCAGCCCTAGTCATAAAGACTCATTGTTACGCCGACGTTTGACCTCATCTCTTAAGAGGGGCACACATCCATCCCATAGCTTACTGTCGCAGTTCGTTGTCCTCATATCCACAAATATGTCATCCGGCGCATTTCCGTAGGCTGAGCCGGGTAATTACATACATATGGTATGACAAAGAGCCAGACCTGTTGCCTCTGGCAGGGCATCCTGAGTTTGCGCCAAATTACAGGGACATAGCTTTATTCGCGCCAAAACTGTTTCACGACGATTATGCCTCCATAAATGTGGTACGACGCTTTGACCCTTATAATGTATCTGTTCTGCTCGTTAATACTTTCAATTTTTTTCCTGTACAAACTTAAAGAAAATAATGAAAATGAACGTTAGTAAATATGTCCTTTATTTAAAGTGAGCGCTTCTTGTCGAATAAGCGTTACACAGAGTCTCGTTTTTAGTATAGTGATTACCAACCTAATTTAATGATTTTTAAGCGTCCGAGAGTTAATTAATTACGTTTTCTGGAATCAGTCACTCAGGCAGATGAATAGATTCATTTTGAAGAAATGTTAGAAGTAGCTACTTGTAATTTATCAAATGTAATGTATATTTGAATAAGCGTAATATAGAGCCACGTCCTTATTATAGACACTTACAAAGTTTATTTAATAAAAATTTTGATTATAGAATCCGAGATTTATTACATTTCGAATTGAGGAATTTAAAAAGATGAATAGATTGACCTTGAAGAAATATATGGATCAGCTGTTTGTTTGACTTAGTGAATGATTGACAGGTAACATAAAGCCTTAACCACTAGACATGAAATGTTTTGGCTTTTGAGGGTTTGTTCCCTAAAGAAGACACTAAAAATTAATTCCCTAAGTGGTCTAAAATCGATAAATATACCGTTTAAATTATCGAATAAGATCCTCGCAAAAATAATGGAATCCCACCATAAAGGGTTTCTTAATTGTTCTTTCCCATAACGTATAAAAAATAAAAAAATAACGTTAACACACTCATACCTCTGCACTAGGATTCCTTGTATCGTAGATGGCATGGACAAACACAGAAACACAAGACAAACACCCAAGACCCGAGAACATATGCTCACCACACAAAGTGTGCCCCGGCCGGGAATCGAACCCGGGACCCCTCGCTTCGAAGGCAGGGCTACTACCAACTAAGCCACGGAGCCGTCAATATAGTAAATAATCAGTCAAATAAAATAAAAATTTTAGACTATAGAGGGTCATATAGGATTTGGACAACTTAGTAATAAGAGTGCGTGGTACATTATGTCTTATAGAAAAGAGACTTTTTTTATAAGAGTTCAAATAAATATTTTTGACTTTGACCATATCTTATATACCATTATAGTTTATTTACCTCAATTTAACCAAAAATTTTCAAGATTAGTGGTACATTTTATCCTCTATTCCTGAAACAATTTGCGTCTAATCATAAAAAATTATTTTATGAAAATCCCTCTTAAATTATATGTTCGAAAGTAGATTAGAGATGAGAAAGTAGGATAGAGAAAGATTTGTCGTATGTATATTTAATAATGTTTCTCGTCATAGGCTAGGTACCTATTTTGAAAAACAGATACCTAGGACTTTTTATGTTGATACTTCGGGGACACAATACCACGGGCATAAGCCAGTCAAAATTAAATAAAATTCCAAAGATCTAAATTCACCAACCATCGAATAAAGTGTGTATTTTTTTACAAAAATAGATCTGGTTTGTACAAGCTCTCAGTACTGTACAGGTGCGTGAGCCTATTCAATTGGCTTGAATTAATTTCCTCCAAGTCTGTTATTGATATATACATAGGTATTGACCTGAATGTTTGACATGCAAAAGCATTTGCGCACGTTTCGAAATGGCAAGCGTACACGTGAGTTTGATGTTTCCATTTCCGCGTTCGTCTGGCTGTAGAATACCGTAGCAGTGCTACATCGCAATTATCGAGTGCTACGTCGTAGGCAAAGACAATAGGGCTGTGCTATTAGCTATCCGTTAATACAAGTTGTAGGTAATTAGACAATTATGTATTATTTCATTATAATACTAATACTAAACATAAATTCTTGAACCTTAAATATATTCGTAATATAACATTTCTCTATTATCCAGCAAACGGATTCATACTATTCATAAACTTATCTGAAAGAAACCTGAATAAGTTTTCCATAGTTAAAAGTTTTTAGCTATTGTAGCTATCGTAAAGTTATCGTGTCATGCTTGAACCGGTTACATTAACCTTGCCTATAAATCATTGAAACTCATTTGATATGCAGGTATTTTGATAATAATAGGTTTGAAAAACATGCATCACATTTATAAATTGCAGCAAAAACCAAGTAATAGAAGGTCTTAGCCCTGCGTCATATCGTGACTGACCGAAGTAAAGCTAACAAGAATTGGACGGTACTTTTTGTTTGTTATTTTTTGCTGGAAGGTCGATAACACCTGGCATTCATAATGCATTTCAGCCATGCTATGAAGATAGTACGATATTTTTTTTAAATGTAATAAAAATTATGGGACGTACGGTAGGCCCACCAGATGTTAAATGCCCTACGCCGATAACAACAGCAATATGCATAATAATTAATTTTCAGTAAATGGCCTGGAGTTTTAGGAGTTATTTTACGTACAATTGCTACAATGTTTAAATCCCATGTAGTGAGCTTAATTGGCTAACTCTGCAAAAATGTTTTATTACAGATAACTCTCATAAACTATTATTTAATCCAAATTGACGTTGGTAGGCAGGTATCATTGGATAATACATGATTTTATATCTTAACCTCGTAGCTTCCGTGCAATATCAACTTAATGAAATTAATTGTGTGTATGTAATTATTGTATACAATACAAGACTCAATACTTTATTAATATATTATAATTTATAATAATTTATTATAGGTGTGTGAATATGACTCCGCCCCTTTTTGTCAAAATAAAACACATTTGTTCGCTTACAAAATTAAAAAAAAAATTATTGAAAGTATGCTCCATCTGCAGCTACAACCTTCGCCCATCGTTCAGGTAGTTTTCGTATTCCTTGCTGGAAGAAGTCCTGGTCTTTTGAGCTTATCCAGTTGTCAATCCAAATTTTGATACTTTCACATGAAGTAAACTTTTCTCCAGTAAGGTCTGTCTGCATCGTCCGGAATAGGTGGTAATCCGAAGGAGCTATGTCTGGTGAATATGGCGGGTGGGGTAACACTTCCCAGTCCTGTCCCTCTAAATATCTTTTTACGACTTCTGCGGTATGCGGTTTGGCATTGTCATGCTGAAGAACTAATTTGTTATGTCTATTCACCCATTCTGGTCGTTTTTCTTCTATGGCTCGCTTCAAACGCATTAGTTGTCGTCGGTAAACTTCTCCATTAATAGTTTCAGAGGGTTTGAGCAACTCATAATATACAATACCTTTCTGATCCCACCAAATACAGAGCATGACCTTGGCACAGTGAATATTTATTTTTGGCTGTGATGGGCCTGGTTCGCCTGGTTTCACCCAAGCTTTTTTGCGTTTAGGATGTTCGTAGTGTATCCATTTTTCGTCTCCTGTGACTATCCGATGCAAAAATCCTTTTCTTTGCTGTCTTTGAAGCAGCATTTCACAAATGGTTTTCCGACGTTCCATGTCTCTTTCTTTTAAATCATGTGGAACCCAGTCACCGGCTTTTTGAATCATTCCCATCATTTGTAAACGCTTTGCAACAGTTGAACGATCAACATTTAATGCTGCAGCTAATTCTGATTGAGTTTGGCAAGAATCTTCCGCCAATAATGCTTCCAATTCAGCATCTTCAAATTTTTTTGGTGGTTTTCCATGTTCTTTATCCTCAGTACTAAAATCGTTATTTTGAAATCGTCGAAACCATTCCTTGCAAGTTGTATTAGACGGAGCATGCTCACCATAAATCTCCACAAGCAAACGATAAGTTTCCGCTGCAGTTTTCTTCGCAATAAAATAATGTAATAACACTTCCCGCAAATGACGTTTATTTGGAATAAAAACCGACATTTTCGAAAAGGTGAAAACAATTGTTGCTTACACTTCAACCAAATATCATAAAATGCGTTAGATAGCTGACATTCAGTACTATCGAATACAAGTATGGTCATTTATTAGTACACGTAAACAATACTAAAAACGACATCTGTTGAGAAAGGGCGGAGTCATATTCACACACCCAATAATATAATAATAAATTATTATATTAATAATTTATTTTTAATTGAGTGTTTCTACAACTATCTTTTTGGTTTTAGCCGTAAATATTGACCTATATTTTTCATTAAGTAATCAAATCATTTTGTGCAATCATTTGTATCTACTAATGACATTGATTCAAAAAAGTCCTCAATTGTACCGTGCCTATACAAATACGAAAATAAAGCAACTCTTGGTCCCTTGCAGCGTCCGTGCAGGGTAAATTTAACCCCAAAAAACTGTGACCCCAAAAAGCTGTATAAATGTGTGTATGCAAGAATAAATAAATGAAATGAGGATACCATATAAACACCGGCCGTGACATATCCTGGTCATTATCCTGGACATATGTGGTCTATGTGTTTTACTATAAAGTCTGTAATTCCATAATCACTATTTCTACGATTAATTACAATTTCCTATTATAATTTTACTATTCCTTTGAATTGGCCAACAACAGAAAAATTTTAAAAAGTAGTTTAACTGTAAGAAAATTTCAATCTCATTTTTTTATTAAATTTACTTGAAGTCCCGAATAATTTATATCTTCCAAGCTCGATAAAGTGTGCGGAATTAAATTTACATTTGGATACAAAAGTTTTGTGCGAGGTTACGCCCTTTTCATTACGGACAGAGAGAAAGATGCTGCTAAACTTATCTTATGTTGGGTAAAGTTTGGCCGGTATATGCTAGAATTATGGACAAAATAGAAGTTATATCTTAGAAATTACCCTACATACCTACTTATTTCTTATGAACATGCACGGTTTTCCTGCAGTTACAACAAGAAACACAAAATTAAACATATAACTAATCCAACGCAAACAATTGTAACTACAATTTACTTAGTAAACAACGAAAGTCCACCCTGCCACTGGAACACAGCACAGCAATGTGAATGCGGTAAGATCCCCCTCTCGGGTGACGGGCGCAACGGAGTGAGACTCGAATCTTCTAATACTTCGGTCGGGGAGGACCTAAGTCGTATTCTTGCTGTTATGTGCTGAGGTAACCACTTGCCAACAGGTGGGCATTCAGAGTTTTTTATCTTTCACTTTTTCTTCTTCTTCATCCTTCTTCATCTTTAAAAAAAAACTCGTCGAAAATATATAAAAAAAGATTTGTTCGACCCGCTTCCCAGCCTATAATTTTAAAATTGTACTTCCCGGAACCTTAATAAAGCGCATCCACATTAATATCAATTTCGGGAACAGGATTATCTGTTCAAAAGAAACTCAAAAGTAGTAAATAAGTGTTGAAAACACCGCGCAGGTGAGGTAGCCCCAACTATTTCTGCAACCGTAGTCGGTTCCCTGCCTTAGTCAGCGGTATCGCTTGATTTACGAGCTCGCTTCCTGACATTTGCTGGGAGTTTTTGTGGAGCGTCGTAATACAGGTCCCGCTATACCTAGTTTGAATAACCTAGTTTGTATTGTTTATGGTTTGTTGCAAACCTAGACCGGACAGATGTTATATTTGTTGGTATTAAGAAATGGTAAGGGTTAAATTTAAGGGTGAAACAGGCGATATCTCTCAATTAGTCTTGTTTCCTAAGACTTATTAAGTACTGTAAACTAATTAAACAACTTCGAAAGGAGGAGGTTATCAATTGGGTTTTTGTGTTTGATACCTCAGAAATCCATCATATTTGGAAGAAAATTCTCTCAGATTGGTCCCACAGGAATTTAAACATCAAACCGTTTAATAGTTTGGTTGTTAAATCAATATAATTTGAAAAATATGTCATGTAAGTAAACTAAATTGCGTATTTTGCATTCCAGGGACACATTTCTATGCCCGTTGTATACCGATTTGAATGGTATACATACAATTTTTTTACTGTAGTAATTAATGTAGTTTGTACCCCCTATGAGCGAGAAATAAGGGATGGATGTCTCGAATTCAGTTTTTTTAATTATTAATACGACTCTTACTTAGTAAATTTAGATCACTATGTTTTTACACACCAGATATTTCAAAAACTAGGAAATGATCGGTAAATCTGCATTCATTACTGAACAATTAGTAACTATCTTATTCCAAATGTTGTTAATCATGTAAACAGTTACTTTAACTAAGTATCTACATAAACTTGAACGCATGAACACATCAACATTATTTATCAGAGTAATCAGCTGCCAACAGAAACAACATTTCAATTTCCTCTAGACAGAATCACTAAGTCTATCACATGTCTATCAGACAAGATGCGACGCCGTCCTGGCTGGCGCACATCGTCGCCATACTGTCCAGCTGAGCCACCCTGCGACCTGACGACATTTCGACATTTTTGCTTATGTAAGAGTTGACCCTTTTTATGAAACCAAGACGAATCAATTGTTATTTAGAAGGTGTAACCTTTTTGGAATAATATGAATATAAAAAAGCCAAAGCCAGGTACTCAGAACTTTAGAAATTTAATTTCAATATTAGGTTTTCTCATTTTCATCTTCTTATATTTGTATGATTACCAGCGTTTCAGATAAGGCTTGTTTTTTGCATTGTATTAAATATACTAGATAATTTCAACGTATGCAAACCAAAGGTCGAAATTTACTCTCATAAACTTATATTCAATTAATTATACGGCTCACTTGCGACGCTCTTTCATCATAACGTTGTTTCAGTCCGACTTAAATTTTCATCACCATGACAAGAATCCCTTTTAAAAACCCCAAGGGGCTGCAGATTTCCGTACTTTACGAAGCCTGGGCCGTATTACGAGCACGTGGCTTAACAATGTTTGCAGGAAGCCTTAAAGATATCCTTGGGGCATAAAGCCGGTATTATGGAGGAAGTTTGGGAAAATATTTTACGTGTACTTCCTGTGACCGAGTGGGAAAATGAATAGTGACAACAATAAGTTAAGGGTATGACACATTCTGTGCATTGAAATTAGAGGGCATTTTACGTCGTTGCTATACATCGTTTGTGTGGCATGTTATTTTACTATGTTCATGAGTGTGTAAACGTTCATACCTTGACAGAAGATATCTTTAATACTATTTGAGATTTTTTCTTTTTAACCATTTTACTCGGCAGCTGCATTAATCCATAAATCACATTGCACAAGTGCGCTTTGCATAATGTACTTTGTAATAGTTTTCATAAAAATTCAATTTCTATCCACAAGCTAGGTACAAAATTGAATTTCAGAAATGTTTATGTACCTTAATGTACAAATTATTTAACAATAGCTGCGCCTCGTGGCGTTACCCGCGTTTGGCCATCCTACGGGAACAGTACATTTTGATTGAGTAAGAAACATCAATCCATACAAATTTTCGCAGTAAGATGTACTTAATACAAAACAAGTTAACGATTTTGCATTGCTATAGATGCTGAAGTCTTGTCGTCAGCTTACGATGTCGGTGCGGACTGCTGGGGCTTTGGTTCCACGACCTTCCTGTTCGTGGATGGACCGGTACGGGCGACCCGCATCGCCACCCAACACCCGGCCACCAAGATCTGCCAGCAAAGACCGGTCTATACGGAGGGTAAGTTCTCATCTCCTTGAACTTAAAAGTAGTAAAAAGTAACGTAAAAACTGATACTATATTTATATTGTTCTCATAATAAATTCTAAAATTCAAATGAAGCTTCATGTATTCGGTATTTTCAGCTATAGCGAGGAGTTAGCTACGTTTACGATCAACCCGATTCAGTTGAATTTCAAAATCGATAAAGATAACATCGAAAGCCTTTTGTGTCGCTTCCTCAATGGAAAATGAAAGGCTCGTATTTTATTTTACGTAAACAGACATCTGTCCAAGGTAAATTGTTCATGCTGCGACGGGAACACCGGCACCGGTGAGAATGACTTTATGTCGTCATAAATTTTTATGTTCAATTGCTGGGCCGTAAATATATCGCGGGTGCATATTGAAGGGATGTGAACTCGTAAACTGAGTGAAATAGAGTCATGCTATGCTGATTGCGTCCATCAGCCAGTAGAATGAGTCGTTAGCGGTCATAATGAGCCTGTCATGACATTGCCGGTGGCGCTGGCCCCGCATCGATCCTGCTAAACACATTAGCAAGGTACGAATGAGTACGTACCTAAGTACTTTATGAATGAAACGCGTTCACAATAATGTGGTTTTGATTATTAGTTACATAACATTACTCCCCATTCATGCAAACAATTTAGATAACCAACCGGTTTAATTGTTTCCGTACCTATTCTATCCCATTTTATCTTAATATTGCCAAAATGTACACCACGTAATACTTAGTGAAACGTTATAAAATAAACGATGCCTCAGATAATTTTGAGATATTCATGGTACTAGAGTTATCCTCTCTTATTGTTCAGGTGGACCTTTGTATAGAGCCGGGGCAGTCGTTGGGGCTGATGATCCGAGGCGGACTGGAGTATAACCTCGGTATCTACATCACAGGGGTCGATAAGGACTCAGTTGCCGACCGAGCTGGACTTATGGTAAGACTATGCTAATGCCTTATCTAGTCTAATGCAGTTTGTTTTACTTGAACACATAAAAGTGAGTTCAACTCTGAATACTGAATGTTTGCATTACAATTTTATTTACAATACCTATATTTCACCTTAAATAAAATGTTTTTGTTTAAAAATGACCTAAAATGAAAATGTTTTTGAAACAATGATGAATCAAGACAAGCCAATGTCTGCCGGGTCAGTTTGTCTATACCTAACTAGAAGCGATAGACTCGTTATAGTTAAATCTATTAAGCTCTGCGGAGATCATAACCGTTGAATTATGTAGCTTCTAACGACATTCTCCATATTAATAGTCATTTATTACATAACTGTGTTCCGTGCAATTCCTTGGTTATCAACGTGGCCGGGGCGGTGAAGTGACCTGCCCAGTGCTGAGTTGTCCAAACTTTGCATCAAATAGAACGGGTCTGTCTTGAACAATAGTACACAAGATGCTTGTTTGTGTTACATCGAGAATAACAAGTATTCTTAAGGTTATTGTAAACTTGTTAATCTGAAGTAAACCTAGGCTATGTGTAACTTCGATACAATGTTTGATACAAGGCCTAAAAGTTTGTGTACTGAACATGATACTCTCAAGGCTTTATATATTATAAAAAGTAAACAACATGCTGTAAGACAGAATTCACTTATAAATTAAGAGTTCTACAGCAAATCATATTAAACCAATTTGGGGTTTAGTGGAGTCCAATTTTTTTTTTTCATGTGAATAAGTGACGGAACGACCTGAAGGTCCATCTGGTGGTAAGTGGCGACTCCCGCCCATGACAACAGTAATGCGACTCAGTATAATATTTGGATCTTATAATCATTCGCATTCATCATGCTGTGTCCATCACCTGAAACGGGGATGATACGTCTCATGGGCATGTGATTTCACCGGCACCCACCGGAACACAGTAATGCTATCACTACTGCTTGGCGGCAGATTCCAGGTGTGGTGGCAGTACCTCTCCGACTGAACCTGGCACCCAAGGTTCCCCAAATAAATTTATAGATCCCCCTTAGCTTATAAAGGCTTAATTTTTCTATTATTTTCAGAATGATAAGTCTAAAATTTTCAAAATAAATGTGTTATTACTACGGGTATCTCAACTAATTTCATTATATTTCTTATAATTCAAATTTTCAGTTTAAGACATTATAGTCAAAGTCAAACTAATTTATTCCTTTAGATCTCAAGTATCATCAAGTAACATGTACGAATATCTATGAATATAGATGTTCCACGGTCTGGCACTTATTCGTAATTTATGGGAGGACGCCAAGTATTAGATACCTAAGTATTCCATTTTATTGCGAGCAGCCCCCGCCTTATAGGTGTGGAGGGAAATTTATAATGTTTAAGCTTGGAACTGAGATCCGACCACTGCACGCTATATCCGTATCGCATATTTAATTTTTTTTCTTTAGCTATGTACGAAACTGTACAGCAATCATATATCTTGCCTGATCGGCGTTTTTGTCTGTGTCAACTAAACCTAATAAACAGTTCAGACTGAGCCATGAACTCGGGCGGTCGTTCTCATTTACTTACTTACTACTTTAACTCAACTACAGCTACTACTGTACGGGCTATGGGCTCGTACAATCTACTCTTTTGTGTCTGGCTATTACCGCAAAGTATAAAATTTGAATAAGTGCTTTGAATGTTAAGGACAGCGGTTATGATCGTAGATAAAATATCTTCAGGCATTATGCAGTTCCATAAAGAAAGCTCTATCTTTCAAATAAGGCTAACGGTAGTTTTTGTTTCGCGATTTGGGTATTAAGTATTTTACAGAGTGTACTTCCAAGAAAATTCATAATGAATTCAATGAAATAAATTCTATTTTATTCCTGAAAGCGTCAAAGAAATTACTAAAGTTTAGAAGACGGTTGTTTAAATTTTAATTAATTACAATATATTAAATTATTATTTTGTTACTTGCAGAACTTAATAATAATACTATTTATATTTTTTGCTATGGAACAACCTGGAAAAAAATTGAAAGGTTTCATATTTTTCATATTTCTAATGGGATTTTATCTACTATTTTAGTAATGAATGCAAGTGGGTAAAACCTGTTTTTTTTTTATTAGGTCGGTGACCAAATCCTTGAAGTGAACGGACAATCGTTCCTGGAGGTAACACATGACGAAGCCGTCGGGCAGCTGAAATACCACAAGCGTATGTCGTTGCTTGTGAAGGATGTCGGGAAAGTGCCTCACGCGTGCACTGCTTATGGAGGTGGGGACCAGCAGAGAGACGCTCAGAACGTAGCGAGGTAAGTACCAAAGCGCGGACGGCGAACCAAAGGCAGGACTTTGATGGCATGGGATAAAATATTTTGGACACGCCACCGATCGTAACGGTTTACATTTGAATTCAAAGTAACAAAGTTTACACGAAGTATTACGAACGAAAGCGGGTGAGTGTAGCCTACGCTACGGAGTGTCACGAAGTAAAAATTATTTGACGGCACGTCTATGACCTTATTAAATATTTCGTTAGAAAAAATGGCACGTCCATAAAGGTTTGCCTTTCCTGGCCTAATGTATTATCACCTAGTTATCAAACTCATTTATTCCTTAAAATTTATCTAAATATCGTTTGGACACGTTAAATTTTACAGCAACCGTGCGATACGTATTAATGTAATTTTTTTTGTAAAAAAGAATGCGTCATTACTAGAAATACATTTATATAGGCATGTTAAGGTTTATACACATTAACATAGAATTGTACAATTTCTAGTAAAGAAATACAGTAAACAGTAAAATTCTAGTAAACAGCAAAACCCTATCTAAATACAAAATTTCGTTTTAATAAGATTCGTTAGCATGTAACATCTTTACTATAAATACAATTACACAGGTACAAGTAAACAACAAAACGCTATCTAAACACAAAATTTCATTCAAATCGTTAGAGCTGTTTCCGAGATACGCGCAATAAATATACAAGAATTGCTCGTTTAAAGTGATAAGATTCGTTAGCATGTGACGTGTCACAGGAGCTCCCTAGGCACACTGCATTGACAGGGGTACATTACACTTACATATTTGTTTAGTTTACGTCTGTTCATACACTAACTAACAAACTTGACGGGAAGAAATAGACAAAACCCTTCGGATACAGTATTACATATTCGCGTAGATTGTCGCGTCAAGAGTGGAGCAAATTCATTCTCAAGCTTTTTTGTCATCTAGATAAACTGATATATTATAAGCTTTTAAAATAAATTTATTAATTGAGGATGAATGTATTCCGCCCGGGATTTTGTTAAAAAAGCGTACATATAAACCTTTAAATAATTCCTAACCTTATGCGGTTGTGATCACGTAGTCGTGCTCTTAAACCAACCGGTCGATTATCAGTTCAACGTTGTACAAATTTAATTTTAGTTAAACCCGCTATCGAAAATATATTTTGCTAATTAACGGTTAATTTTAGAAGCGGCTCCTGAAGAACAAAGTTTGCGTAACAGGCTGCTGGCTTATTTAACTAAACTGCATTCCATAATTTAACAGCAGGTTGAATTTCAATTTACACGTATCTTATCTTATATATCCGGAACACGAAATCACTTATTGAATGGTTGCCAACAAAACATTCACAGCTTATAAAAAAGTTTTGTTATAAAATTGGCTTAGGTGCAACTCGATTACGTTCCAACTTTGTGCAATACACAGTCCTAAAGAAGTGAATCTAAATAATATATTTTTTTGCTTCTATTGAACTCTTGCCAGTTGTGACTGTTAATTACTGTGACCTTTAGATTTCTGCATTTTATGAGGTACCAATAATTCCGGTACCGAGCCAAGGTTTTGAGGGTGGAGTTGCTCGCGTCCATACAGTTTGAGTGCCTACACATACCCCCTAGGTGGTGCTCAAAGAGCATTCAAAAGTAACAGTAGAACTTGTCGTCGGAAAAACGTCGGAAAAGCACTGTCTTCACACTCGCCACCAATTAGCCAACTAGCATAGCTGCGTTCCGGTTTAAGCGTGTGGGTGCCAGTGATATTATAGGCTCATGAGACGCTACATCCTCATCTCAGGTGACGGGCGCAGCGGAATGCAATTTGGGTCTTTACTATAATTAAATACTTTGGCCGGGGAGGGCCTAAGTCATATTGCTGTTGTTATGGACGAAGGTAACTTTTATCGTATTAATAGGTGTGTGAATATGACTCCGCCCCTTTTTGTCAAAATAAAACACATTTGTTCGCTTACAAAATTAAAAAAAAAATTATTGAAAGTATGCTCCATCTGCAGCTACAACCTTCGCCCATCGTTCAGGTAGTTTTCGTATTCCTTGCTGGAAGAAGTCCTGGTCTTTTGAGCTTATCCAGTTGTCAATCCAAATTTTGATACTTTCACATGAAGTAAACTTTTCTCCAGTAAGGTCTGTCTGCATCGTCCGGAATAGGTGGTAATCCGAAGGAGCTATGTCTGGTGAATATGGCGGGTGGGGTAACACTTCCCAGTCCTGTCCCTCTAAATATCTTTTTACGACTTCTGCGGTATGCGGTTTGGCATTGTCATGCTGAAGAACTAATTTGTTATGTCTATTCACCCATTCTGGTCGTTTTTCTTCTATGGCTCGCTTCAAACGCATTAGTTGTCGTCGGTAAACTTCTCCATTAATAGTTTCAGAGGGTTTGAGCAACTCATAATATACAATACCTTTCTGATCCCACCAAATACAGAGCATGACCTTGGCACAGTGAATATTTATTTTTGGCTGTGATGGGCCTGGTTCGCCTGGTTTCACCCAAGCTTTTTTGCGTTTAGGATTTTCGTAGTGTATCCATTTTTCGTCTCCTGTGACTATCCGATGCAAAAATCCTTTTCTTTGCTGTCTTTGAAGCAGCATTTCACAAATGGTTTTCCGACGTTCCATGTCTCTTTCTTTTAAATCATGTGGAACCCAGTCACCGGCTTTTTGAATCATTCCCATCATTTGTAAACGCTTTGCAACAGTTGAACGATCAACATTTAATGCTGCAGCTAATTCTGATTGAGTTTGGCAAGAATCTTCCGCCAATAATGCTTCCAATTCAGCATCTTCAAATTTTTTTGGTGGTTTTCCATGTTCTTTATCCTCAGTACTAAAATCGTTATTTTGAAATCGTCGAAACCATTCCTTGCAAGTTGTATTAGACGGAGCATGCTCACCATAAATCTCCACAAGCAAACGATAAGTTTCCGCTGCAGTTTTCTTCGCAATAAAATAATGTAATAACACTTCCCGCAAATGACGTTTATTTGGAATAAAAACCGACATTTTCGAAAAGGTGAAAACAATTGTTGCTTACACTTCAACCAAATATCATAAAATGCGTTAGATAGCTGACATTCAGTACTATCGAATACAAGTATGGTCATTTATTAGTACACGTAAACAATACTAAAAACGACATCTGTTGAGAAAGGGCGGAGTCATATTCACACACCAATATAAAAATAAAGTTCAGCGTATATTTTTTACTTGATGATTTGTTTTGTTCAGGATAAGTGGTTGGGGTAAACGGAGAGGAGCGGCATCTACGGCTGTAGAGCAGAAGGCGCGATCCTTACTCCCACAGAGTGACCTACCAGCTTTAGCGTACTATATGGAAGAATATGCAGCGAGAAGACTCACGCCAGATGCATTCCTTACTGTACTGAGAGATCTGTTAGATACGCAGCAAAAGGTAAGCGACGATCGTTGTTATAATGTTATCTTTCCATAAAAACACGAAATTTATAATCATTTCTCATATTTTTCACGTGCCTGGTATTACCTGGTACACTGTAGGTGTTATTCATTCGAAGTAAATTACCATGATGCCAGCATTTTTTCAGTGCGGACAGGCTTGCGTTTGGCAAATCGTAAAACAATATATAGTTTCTATCGTTTAGTGTGTTCTTATAGCAATAATGTTTTTGGTTTATGTTTCGGACAATAATGTGTGTCTGTGTTAAGCACATCTGGTTTTTGGAAATTCATTTCCGGTTTATTCTTTGCGTTTGATGTTACTTAATATGATGATATTTAATAAGGTATGGGTAGGTACAGCTAAAAGTTCTAATATACGAGTAAAATCCCAAAGTAATAACTCGCAGTTTGGTGTGTATAAATATTATTATTTTTACTCAATAATAAAATCGACACGTACGCCTCCCCACGTAACATATCCAGGTGCGGTGCCTCGAGATATGGCCCCGTCGAAGGCTGCACCTAAAATGCAAAGCGTAATGTATTACTCTGAAAACGATGACTTATGAACATATATGTCATCATTTTACTCGGGATATGTCAAAATGTTGGGTCGTATTTGCCGCAGAGCGATTATTCGTGTTGTGGTTCACAGTGACACGATTAACGCATCTGTTATTTTATTTTAAAAACAGTATTTATAGTTTAGAATATGACCAAAATTGAAACTGGTTTTTTATTATTTTACATTCTTAACATATATATGTATAATATGGCTCCGCGGCGTGATTGGTAGTAGTCGTGCCTTCGAAACGAGGGGCCCCGGGTTCGATTCCCGCCCGGGACACACTTTGTGTGGTGAGCAAGAAGTTTGTTCTCGGGTCTTGGGTGTTTGTCTTGTGTTTCTATGCCATCTGCGACAGGGAATCCTAGTGCTAGTTTATTAATGTATGCCAATTCACGTACAGCTGCGTTGTGTTAGGTCAGCTTGAAAAAAAGATTTGATTGACTTCAGTAGTTACTAGATATATGTTGTTCCGCTCGCTACCTATTTGCACAGCTCTGCAGATGGGTAGCGATTAATAACTATAAAGACCGGAACACATGAAGTATCTAAAAATTGCATTCAATCTAATCATTTGGTGCCATCCGTTGCGCTTACGTTTACTGAGACAGCGCGAGTGAATACATACAAAATAGCCATAAATTCGCAGTATTTTCGGCTTATCTCATTAAACGAAAACGAATTAAGAAACGTCAAATAATCATTAACGATCGTATTGACTCAAAACCTGGATATACCTTACATTTAAGTTCTTATTTATGAGCTGATAATTACATTCGTTTTCAGAAGATGCTATACGTTTAAAAAGGGCATTACTTTAATTAAATTTTATTTGGCATTAAAGTTTGAAGTTAAATTACTCGGACGTATGTAACTGGGGGCGAATGAAGATAACAGAGGCATTACATTCGACTGACACTCGTATAAATCTTGTGTCTTAAAGCTGTCACTGCCAGTACTTTCACCAAAGTTACCAACGGTTACCAATCACTGAAACACGACTCTATTGGTACTAAGATATTCAGAATAGAAAATAATTAATATGTTGAAATAAAATAGCGGCGCCAGGCAATAAATCATCATCAATCATGTCGCAGTATAATAAACTTGGTAGGCGTGGAGCGCTGTGAAAACTCGTAAATTGATAAATCAATTAATTTTTGAACTGTACAGGATACATTCAGACATACTTGGTAATTCCGTTGGTAAAAGTTTTGAACTGGCTGTCAGATTAATACAGACTGATTTATTTTAGTGGAGTTTGTAGAGTTACTTGCATTACTGACTCTACTTACCTCTCGGAAACGTATAATATGTTAACAATACTTATGTCAACTTTGGAAATGGATCTAGAAATTATCTGAAATGCCGAGTTTTATCGCAAATAAATAACATGAAAAGAAAAAAAAACATAGTTATATTATAAATGCGAATGTTTGTCTGTATGTACAATATGTTTGTTAAACTTCACACCTAAACGGCTGAACGGATTTGGATTGAGTTTGTAATGGAGGTAGTACATACTCTGGATTAGCACATAGGCTAGTAGTAATAAGTAATATTTTTTGAGACTTGTGAAGATTTTTAATGTTTTTCCCATCGTCTCATGATAAGTTTTTTACCACATAAAAATTAAGTTGGTATTCTTAGCCGAATTCTCTGTTAAAATTCGGAACAGCATCCGAATCCTCAATTTTTTTTATAAGAATCTTGTTTTTGGTTTTTGCGTAGTGGGCTTTTAAAACTATTTTTTTTTTTCGTTTTCCAGTAAGTAAGAATGGTCTATGGTGAAAATTCACAGTAAATTTTCACAATATCCTAGAAGCAACCATGATTTGATGCGAAACACATTTCGAAGCTATTGGCAACAAATTCTCTTGCAAATTCCTAGCGATGCGAGTTTGTGATTCGAACGGTGGCGAAGCTTTCAATCGGTAGAAACATCTCTCTGACAATGGAATACCAATGAAATGGAAGCATTACCGATAAAATATCGAAAATAGTTTACAATTGAACCGTATTTGCTATAGTATCGTCATTTTTTGTTGGCTCTTTACACGTAATAACAATGAAAGATCTTTCGTGTGAGTAAGTAAACAGCTATGGTATCGCAGTTTTGAAGCCGCTTGCATTTTAACGTGCCCTCCAAAGCCCCCCAAGAAAGCGTTCTTTAAACTTCTTATAAACGGTTACCCAGTACAGGACAGGACAGGAGTATCCGACTAAATTATGAAATTATTATGTATTGTTACGTTTATCGGCTTGAAAAGTCAAGCCGAAATACTGTTGTACTGAATTTTGTTTTTTGTCACAAGGGCTTAATACAAAGTCAAATAATTTAGTCTCATTTTTAAATGTCAGAAGTATATTATATTAAAATGATTGCATTACAAATGACAAACATTGTATATTAACAAAACATCACTGTTTTGTTAATATACATTGAATATTAACAAAACAGTAATGTTTTGTTAATATTCAATGTTTATAAACCATAAATCGTTACCGTAATCTGAAATTATCGTCATGTTTTATTATCACCATACCGTGTATTTCCTAGTTTTACGAACGTTAACGGTTCTACGGTTGTCGGTCGTTGAATACTACTGAAGTTGACGTTACGTTTATCGGCTTGAAAAGTCAAGCCGAAATACTGTTGTACTGAATTTTGTTTTTTGTCACAAGGGCTTAATACAAAGTCAAATAATTTAGTCTCATTTTTAAATGTCAGAAGTATATTATATTAAAATGATTGCATTACAAATGACAAACATTGTATATTAACAAAACATCACTGTTTTGTTAATATACATTGAATATTAACAAAACAGTAATGTTTTGTTAATATTCAATGTTTATAAACCATAAATCGTTACCGTAATCTGAAATTATCGTCATGTTTTATTATCACCATACCGTGTATTTCCTAGTTTTACGAACGTTAACGGTTCTACGGTTGTCGGTCGTTGAATACTACTGAAGTTGACTTAGATGATATCATCATCAAAATCATGTAAGAAAGCTTCAGTAGAGAGATGACGGGCGAGTATACAGATTTATTATAGTAATAGCTTCATTATTTGTTTGTGAAATGCCTATCGCACTTCATTTTAAAAACTTCATTACGATCGCAACGTAATGCTCACTTATGAGCGGTTGGGGTTATACAAGTATAAATGCTATTTCCTTTCGATCCGAGCTTGTCGATCCATGAACCCGGGATTATGTCTCTCTCCGGCAAAATCCTCCGGACGTTGGGTGGGGCGATCTAATCAGACTTCAAGGAACATCACATAACATGTTCACTTGCGGTTTTCGGGATGTTTTTTTTTTATTCAAAATAACTAGCCTTACAGATTCATATCAAAATTTTATAAGCTTAATTTCAAATCAACCGAGGACAAAGTAGATTAACCCATTTATTAAAAACTAGCTGTGCCCCGCGCTGTTATGTGATATAAGCTATCCTGGTGCCAAATTTCATCCAAATCCGTTGAGCCGTTTTAGCGTGAAAGAGTAACAAACATACATACATACCTGTGAAATACAAACTTTCGCCTTATAATATAAGTGTGAAAGCTGGTGATCTAAGTTCAGAAAACAGTCGTACCTAAGACCTTTTCACAATTTTTGTTCATTTGTTCCAGTATACTCTACTGACGGAAATCCGTGAGTTCATGCTTCCCGAAGACCGGCCGAGATTTGATGAGCTTGTCTATAGGAGAGGGGATGAAACGGCCGATCATCATATTAAAGTAAGTAAAATACTATGTACACACAACGAATGATGCAGAACTACTTTAAAAAAATGTTCCCAACTTAAAGGTAAAGAAACCCTGAATACATCTTTCTTAATTTTACGCCGACCGTAACGTTATCTCTAAAACTCAGTGGTTCAGGGAGGGTGATGTCGCATAAAACGTATTTCGCCAAGTTCATTACCTTGGATCCCGTCCTATAATCTTGTAATCTGTTGCCCACCTGGAAGCTCTTATTCCAAGTTTAGAATCTCGCTCCGCGTGACACGGGTTACCGCGACATATCAGGGTACAAATTGACTTGTATAGCTGTACACAATAATAAACACAGCTGAGCAATGCAGCTGTATTAGTAAGCGTATTCTTCTTGAATCCGCTCAAGCGGGAATGTTAATTAACTTCCAACATTGTTATCTGAAGCTCGACGAAGTAAGGTTCGAATTACTCTACCAGATTTCTCGTAGGCATATTTGCATTTAATGTAGGGGTAGGAATTACACAACAATTTGTAATGTAAATAGGATTCGCGGCACGTAGACGTGACTCTACAGAAGTATTGTTTATGGAGTAAATCAGAGGGTTGAAAACTCTCAAATAAAGCTAGAAATGGTCTCAAAAATATATTATATATCTCCTCCAACATTCATTTCAAATATGTTGTTGAGATCGTATCAAATCTAACTCCTATTCCATTTAGATAAATCGTTATAGTCTACATTTTCTTGGCATTCAATTCGTTTATCCTCGATTTGCTCCATTCCGTACCTATACGCGATCTGCTGTTCGCGTTTCAAACACAATACAGCGTAGAGTTGGCGTGGAGTCACTACGCTTTTCTATAGTCGATGTATGACGGTCACGGTTTGTCCTTAGCGCGGCCCCGAGCGCCACATGCTGCCTTCTTCAACGATGCATGACTTGCACGAGCCGGTAAGTGCACAATCCCCTTTACGGTGATCCCTGTTGGTGCATGTCCCATTGTTAATAGTGTGAACGCTTTCAATGGTAGACTTTTTGAGCTTTATGTGTTGTTGTCCTTAAATTGTTCCCTAATGTTCATAGGACATTTGTGTAGTTTCCAAAACAGATTAGGGGGACCTTCGGGATAGGAATTGGTCAAAATCAAAATTTTAGGGCTAGACTCTCGGCTTTGATTACATAATTGTTACAAAAAATTATATGCCCCAATCTACGCAAAGGTAATCAATGTTTACTATCTAATAATCAAATAAAGGATCTATGAGAGGGTTTTTAAGGGCAGTCAGGTGAGGTTGAGGGTTATTGTTGTAGGAGGTACCGGCGGACGCGCCTCTGGTGGCCGACCACCGCTCGCCCTCCGAGGACTCCGGCCTGGGCCTGCCGCCGCATGACGCATACAGGTGACACCACCGTTACTATCACGCATACCAACATATTCTACTAACAAACGAGCATAGGTCACAACAGAAGATTCCGCCATAATACATTCGGGGTTGCGAGTCACAGACGGCGAGCCGCGAGGATCTAATGAGCAAAGCGTAAACCACTCACCACCGACATGCCTTGCATAAAGGCGCTTAAACGTTAAAGCACCATTAGAGTGCAGCAAGCAAAGGCTGAGTCCTCGTCGAGCGTTCGCTTTCGTCCGCTCTTTTACATCTCACTGCGGAAATAACCCGCAGTTTTGAACGAGCCCTTGTTTCGCTCTGTGTCGAGCCGAGCATTTCATTGGCTTAACGCCAGTCACTTCCACTTTTATTCCGAATCGAAATCGATTGTTTTATTGATGTATAAACGTTCACATTTATTGTCGCCGGCGGTTTAGTATCGCCGTCCTGCATCCTAAGAGTTGTTTTATATTTACTGGCAGTAAACTGTACGGAGCGATGTTTAACCTCCTAAAGGTACAATTATATATTTAGTATCTATAAATGTTGTCTGCCCTGCATGCAGCTTGAATTGGAAAATGGTTTCGTAGAATTATTATGACCAAATGTTCTACTTTTAATGTAAGTGTAATTTATTTAAAACCACCGTAAAAGAAAACTTCTCAAGGAATAACCAATTGTACCTGTCTGTAAAACATCAGAAAAACATCTTCAGATAAAGCAGCAGATTGATAAACGTCTAAGTTCATGTAGAGTTTCATTCCAGCAAGTTTCCCGCAACGCTGAGCCACAAATAGGGCACGGTCCAGTTAAAAGTTTCCTAGTAAAGTGTAGTATAATGTATCGTTGCATCGTGTAGCTGACATGTTTAGAATGTTTAGTGACAGTGGTGTTGTGTGGGGCAGGAGCGGGCGGCCGTGGCGGCCCGACGCGCCGCCGCCTGAAGACGACCTGGAGCCACACCACGAGGTGATTTTGCCAGAATTACCTTACACAATCCTTCTTCGAGCACACCCACTCCGCCTTGTCCATAGCGGCGTCCCGGGTGTCACTCGCGTGACGGGTGATGCAACACATTCACTATCCACCTCCAAAAGTAGAATAGCTCTGAATTGAAATACTCCGGCCGGCAGCAAATGGCGCGGAGGGCAGCTTTATTTGCATTCATTCATAGGTGTCCTTCTTTCCTGTCTGATTGAGCCGTCTCAGCTTTAGTTGGAGTGGCACCTCAGCACTGTCACTTGTACGACAAAACTTGACACATTTTCCTTGCATGATGTACGACTACAATGAACGGCTATCGAGTAGAAATCACACCGCTGTCTAAAATGGCCGTTATTTCCAGTAAAATCTGTACAAATTTCAAAATTACTCGATGGGTAAATCTGGCAAAATTCAATTTTAAATTGAGTCATAATTGGCAAAGTGGTCTGCGGTAAAATTGGCTGTATTAATGTATTTGATTCACATACGTAATCGGTAATAGCGGCCAGCTTTTTTATATCTTGTAATTCTATTAGACTTGACTAGATTAAAGAGTAGCTTTAGTTTTGGTACATACATAAGTAAATAAATATATTTTTTTATTTCATAAGCCAAGTATAACATTGTTGATCAGTTCAAACGCCCAAACTTCTTTCGGTTTGTGGTTTTTATTTTACTACTTTATTCTACGCATTGTAACAGTTGAATTTGTTTGTATACATTTAGTGTCGCTTCATTAATATATTTGACTGCCAAATACGTGGCTAAAATGAAATAGAATTTATGAAACATGCAATTATTGCTGTCTGCTCAAAGAACATTATTTAAAAACGAAGTATGACGGTGACTTATCAACATGACGCTGCATTGTTTTGTTTCAAGTCGATTCACGGAACAGAAAAGAAAATCTGATGATTAGTCACCCTCACACTTCATAATTCATCATGACCTAACAAACAATAAAATTACGAAGCGAGCATTAAAATATATAGTTTACTAAATTCAACTAATTTAACATCGGCTCGTTGGTCTAGGGGTATGATTCTCGCTTCGGGTGCGAGAGGTCCCGGGTTCAAATCCCGGACGAGCCCAATAATTTTTTGTATCATACAGATTTGAAATAAATTTTAGTTTTGCTGAACTACCTACATATGCTAAAAACTAACAGTCCTCGTGTTTGTTTTAAGTATCTGTAGGTAAAAATACCTCTGTATCAATGCAACCTGCATTGTTATTAAGTGAAAATAAAACATATTTTACTCCACTACATTTTCTAAAATGAAATAAAACTCTAAGCTCACTAAATTTTAAAATACATTTTATAAATATTTGAAGAGTTAATATAATTTATATTTATATCCACAATAATATTTGGAGGTTAATCGCCGCTTAATACAAAATTTGATTGTTCCGTATTAGTAATTATTTCATGTTCGATAATCATATTGAGGTAACCAAACCGCCGAATTAAATCAGAGCTTCTTTATGCATTTGCGAATAATAAGTAATTACGCGTTAATGATTCTTTAAATTAGGAAGCAACAGAAAATTATAACAATTGAATGGTCATTTTAATGAATATGCCATAAAATTGTGGGATCCACTGAAATATGAATTTAATGTATTATATAATGGCACTTTAAAATCCGTTTTATAAGAAATGGATATAACAATTAAATGTTGAAATTCATTACCGTTATTCATTATTTATCTATAAAATATAAATCCGTTACTGGCCGTGTGTTTAAAATAATAGATTTAAGTTAACTCTGTTAGATCTAAGAGCTGTGAATTATGTTAACTAATAAATATAAATAAATAAATAAGGCGTAAGTATTCTGATATCATCGGCTACGGGAGTCCTTCGCCGTATATAACATTATATATTGTACTATTGTACATATATAATACTCGGTACCTTCAGTCTGCCATTATAATGATAAATAGAGCTTATTCCCGGAGCTGAGAAGCTCAGATTTGTGCCAGTTTTATCTCTTTTCTTTAATAAAGAACGATTATTCCAATCCCTTTTTGCGACGGAATGAAAATACAAGAATATCAGATGGTATTATTGTAGGTTCCGCAAAAGTATTTTAATGAGGAGCGATCAATCGACTAGTTCTTTGTTTACAAAAATGATCCTATCTGTGAGAAATTTATTTACTATTAACTGGCTCCAAAAGACCATAATAACTCAAAAAGTAAACGTGTGGCAAATACGAATTACAATGTTATTTCGGAGTTATGCTTATATTTAATGAATATTCCATAAGGTTTTAAAATGTAAGTATTTCTATAAAAATGCAATTTGCTCATAGAATTTCAGGGACTAGAAAAGTTAAATCAGTAGGATTCCTGTGCTTACAGTAAAAATAATGACGCGAGAGGCTGCGCAAAGTTTTCACAAGTTGCTAGTTTGCGTACTACTGGGACATTACTGTTGGACAGTTTTTGTTCAGACCTAACTTCTAGGAGCATCTAAACAAAAATATGTAGTAATATTTTACCGGATTTCTTAACATATACAATAGTAAAAATTACAATACCAACCCTTAGATGTACAAAGTCGGAATCGCCCTCGGTCGATTCACTTTGTACAAGATTATCTTTAAATTTGATAGCTATCATAAGTCTCATCCCATCCGCACTAATAAACTGTAGGATATAATTTATTCAAAGCGGTGTGGCATTATTAATGGTACGTAGAAGGCCGTATACATAAATAGTTCAATGCAACTTAATACATAAAATTATAGCCATCTTTGAATTCCGGAATAAAATTTCAATAACTAGCTCCGAATAGCATCGTCTACATATGATCAATGTAATATCAGGGATCTGTGCCAAAAAATTGCCAAAAATTGCCAGAAATTAGAACATATATTGTACATTTTGATCAAGTATTATTGAATAGATTTAGAAAAGTAATTGACGGAAAAATCAATGCATGGTCGGTCGTCGAAGAGGGTCCATTGCGGATGAATATTTATTTTTTAATTGACTTTTATACCTGAAAATGAGCACAGATGCCACAAACCTAATCACAGTTAAGTTACATTTAATGCCCTAATTATACCGATTGCGATTATGTTAAATATCATCTATATTCGTTTTCAGGACTAAATTTATGTCGGTTTTCGCAAAGACCGTAATTCGATTATATATATAGCATATAAAAATATATTAAGATACTTTTGATTTGCTATCTGCGACACAGTTTTTATACTTCTGCAGGTAGCATCGTTTCCATTTTGTATTATAAGTGCCTTGTAACAGTTCCAAATAAACATTTATTATTATTATTATTAGTTAAATTACAGCATTATCGCTCTTCATTATAGAACCCAGCTGTGAAATATTATTTCGACAAAGAATATTTCAAATTAGACTTGTCGTAGTAGTAGTATGTCTACGCGCTACGTGGGGCGGTGGGGACAAAAACCTTACGTGCTGAGCTCTACAGTACGAGCTACGAAGCATTGAATCAATCGACGTCCTTTTCAAGTTGTTTTTGTTAAATATGTAATAGACAATCATTTAACACCAGAATATTTGTCATTCAAATTATATATCTCCAGATTTGTTTTGGGTAGGTTATACCTGTGTTATTTCTTCTTCAAATTCCCGTAGCTATATATTTGGTAATCAAACGCTGGTGTTCTTTAGAAACAAACATCATCAAATGCCTAAAATAATATCCAATAGATTCTATTCTACGTATGTTCAATTCTATTTTACAAACAAGAGAGTCCAGATTGTGAATGGCTAAAGAAATAATTCTCGAAGATTCCTAAAATATAATCCAATGGTTTTGACTCACCGTGTGTTAAAAGTCTTCTTTCACAATACTAGTATATTTTTTCTGTCGGTGTTCCCACTCGAAGCAATTTCTCTACGTATCTTTAGTGTTCTATGATTTACGTTACCAATACGAAATGTCGTTTAATTCATCTTTTAATCAATAAGTAAAATTTGTGTTCTATTTTTCTTACCAAAATATCGTTATTTCTGTTTTTTTGTTCAAAACGTACTTGTACAGTAACCTCTCGCTCAATATCAGATTTTATCAAAGTTATCGACTTCACGTATTCAGTAAACTTTCAATAGTTAAAGTTCGTCTGTCGTGGGGGGTAACGCAGGTCGAAGTCACGCAGTAAATGCGTAGAGGGTAAGTATATAGGAGTGCCACATATAAAGTCATATTAACTACAGAAACACACTGTAGCCCCGATATTCATACACGCATGTCTACTCATCCAGTACGCGTATGTGATCACATCCAATACATATCACGGATGATAAATTATTCATTTGTAGCTAGAGATATATTGTTTTGACTCATCTGAATCATACTGAAAATATGATTCAGATGAAATAACGAAATAAATATTTTAAAATAACGGATTACTTTCCATATTCTAGGGCATATATATATGCTCTTACTTACATTTACCAACAGTCAATAGTTGCTCTCGATTACGCTTGTATAACTTTTCAAAGATCATAATTAATGCCAATCACAAAATTAAGTTTCTCAGATATTTTACGTTCTAAGATTAGCCACGTTTCAGCCGTGTATACATCTGTTGGGTTCATTAAAACATTAATTGTGTCGTACGGATCTTTAGTGTGCGACCTGCCTTATACATACTCGTATCAAAGTAGGTAGTAGAGGGTAGAGTCGGGGTGAAGACTCCCATGGATTCAGTAGGCGGCGCGTCGCACGATCGGTATGACGTCGCGCCGGCGACGCCGCGTCGCGTTTTGCGATTACGTACCGATGGACGTTCGTGCTATGGCCAAGGTACCCTTTATACATTTTAACAGTTGGCTTTTTGAGTGTTCGCAGTGAATGGGAACGTGTTCCTTGATACGTGTAGTATTTGCTTCGCTTTCAAACATTATCTCTTTGAGATAAAAGTTTGTAAACAATGTTCTCATTGGGCGTCTGTGAAAGTGTGCCTCTTTATGGTATGGGGGGAACGATTTGTGCATATTTTCCTTATTGAGCTCTGAGCTTATTGGACCTTGAATACTAAATTATTTTTAGAAGCTTTAGATACTTGGCGTTTGAATAAGGGCTACTTATTTTATACGATTAAGTATTTAATGACTACATATTTTGGCAGCTATTTTAGAGATACAAAGGAAACGTATTGATTTATTAATCATCTTTGGACGTCGCTGATACTAGTTATCAGTAGCTGATACTACTTGAGATAACAAAGTAGCTGAATCAGACGCAACAAATATTACTAGATTTCGAAGCAAAATAGCAAAGCTTACGAATATCTCCGATAATGTTGTGCTTATGGATAGATAAAATATTCAATGTTTAATGAGAAACCCATAGCTAGTCCTCTAAATGCCCTACGGGTTCAAGTATTTTACAAGCTCAGCAAGATCAATATCTGTATTTGTGGAAGATTCAAGGTACTTTTCAAAGTCAATTATATTGTCTAACAGTTAATTTGAAATTGTAAGGTTGAATAGCGTACTCATACATAACTGGTAAGTTTCGGAACAGAAGACTAAAATAGAATTTAAGTTAGCAGCACTCGGTGAAAAGTTTTACAAATAGATCTTTCTAAAATACATTTGATGATAATAGCCTTTTAAATGGCACGGGCATGTAAATTACACGAGAAGGTCTGGAAAAATTGGTATTTTGAGATATTGCCTTTAATGGGATAGAACGGCGGTTGACAGGGGTTTTTAATGGTAGGGTATATCCAGGTTTATTTTACAATTTTGTTGTTTTGAAAGGTCAGCCAAACGTTATTTTATAGATGTATGTGACCAAATATACTGATTCAGGACTGTTTTGTAAGTGTGAAATAGGTTTGAAGGTTGTGTTTTATACCAATCTTATAACAGTGTTCCTAAAAATGTAATTTTAATTAAGTTATGAACAATTTCGATTAAGTGTTATTATTGGTTTGGTTAATGAATAAACTAATAATAGCAAGTAATTATTTTAAAACTGAAAACACCCAGTTTAAGATTACTTATTGTCACAAATTTGTTAATATTGGAACTGGTGGAGATAATATTATTTAAACTACAATATTTAACATTAAAAGTCTAGTCGCCGCAAATATGTATAATTAACTGATTCAAAAATCGAATAAAGCGACTTCAATACTTATTTTTCACCCTTAAGGATTTTTTCTTTTTCTTATTTTTCACTCTTAATAATTTTCCGGGTGGATTCATAGCAATAATATAAAATAACGTGAATCATCCGAATCGGTTAACAATTGGCGAAAATATTGCTTAACAAACATACAAAATATGTTCATTTAATCCAGTTTAAATAACATGGAATATAAAAATATACTTAGGAAATATTATATTTATGTAAATATAGTGCAAAGAGGCAAATATTATAATTGCAATAAGTTATTCTTTAACATCATCACGAGTTCATTGCCAACATACGAGCATAATGTTGTTATTTTCAGTACAAAGGCTATTATATAAAAATATTTTATAAAATAAGTTATATTTATATTCATTTATGTTTTAATTATTGATATACTAAATAGGTGTATATAAAGAAAATTTTATAAAAAAAATATTATTAAACTATTTTTGTTCTATAACCTTTCTAGCCTATCTATAGCATAAACAAAGCTATTCTATTCTAATTCTTAAAATAAAATATTTTATTTCTTTCGAAACTTCGTTTTTCCCTTTGGCACCATTTATTTCAACCCTATCGATTGAATCTAAAAAAACAGCATGTACTCGCGAAGAAACGATCAGCCGGCCCACCTGATATTAAGTGGTTACCGGCGCCCAAAACAACCATACGACTCAGCTCCTGCCTTACCGAAGTATAAGAAGAGCCAAGTCGCATCGCTATGCGCCCGGCATTCTGATACAGGCATGTAGCATCTCATCAGTAATTTTATCGGCACAAACACACGTTCCATCAGAATGTAGGAACGTAAGTAATCCCTGCTTAGCGGCGGATTACCAGGTATGGTAGCAGTACTTTCGAGGACAAAATTGGCATAAATTTCACTGCTACTTTAGGTTGCTCCTTTCGCGCAGGTCAAGTGAAGGGACTGAGGGTACTCACCTACGGATACGAGCAACGTGCATTCCCACAGATCAAAATAAATTGTAGGTAGGTTTATAAATTTATATATATATATCATAACAGGTATGGATAGATGACTAGAGTTATGCATTATCATACATAAACTCACGTCGTTTTCCCCAAAGTGTTAGGCAGAGAATAAATGGACAACTTTATCCCATGCTCACGTCTACGTTCACATGATAATGTGAACAAGCGGTGAGCTCATTACCGCCGTTATTTTCTAATGAATAACTCGGCTAATACTCCTTTAAATTATAACTTAAATATCCAACAGTTAGGGCAGAACCAACGAAATTAGCAATACGGTCGGGAGCCTCTTTCACTTTTTATCATATTTAAAGAGGATGTTTGTTAACCCATTCCCTCGGCCAGTAAGAGACATTTCCTAGCAGCGTACGGTTTTAAGTACGTTTATACTGCTATTTTAACCCTTATTACACTAGTAATAGGTTAGAAAATGCCCAAATAATTGAAAATAAGAGCAAATAAACTTATTTACAATGCTCCTAACTTCAGTTCAATGCCCATAACAAAATTATAAAGACCATCACAACAAAACAGTTTTAATACAATTACGAGTGCGTTGAACTTTATCATGTAGGAGAATTCGTGTGTATCACAACATAGATGTTAAAACATTTTAAACATCACAGTTTTAACATTCTTGATTAAATAAATGTGGAGCAAAAACTTTACTAATAGGAAAGCCAACTAATTTCGTGGTTATTACGAACCAAGTCAATGCTAATTGGTTGGATTTTTTTACGTTTCAAGGTTTGCGGTCAATGCTTGCGGGATTATCAGTTGCGTGACTTTATTATAAGTACTTTTAACAGGAATATAAAATAATAGGTTCGTCAGCCTATTATTTGCGGTAATGGACGTTTGTCCGATAGTTTAACCTTTTACCACGCAACACCCTGAGGTTTTAATGCAAGCACCTGAGCTCCGAGCCTTTTAACTTAAAACGTATTTAAATATTTTAGCAGGCGGTATGTTCTTAAGTATTTCCATCAACATTCACACAAAAGTGTTTTAAATTATAATCTATAATATATATAGTCAACAGTTGAAGGAAAATAAAGCTAATTGTAAGCTGTGTGTGCACAATAGCAATTATTTAGGGTAGTTAAAGACACGTTTGTTATGCATAAGAATATAACGCAGAAACAAGTCGTGAATGGTCGGATACGGTATCTTGTGACGACTTCTTTTCTTATTAAAAGATAGGCATTTGTAGTGAATACTTCAAGTTAATGCTATCGAGATGAACGTGACTCTATTATAAATGTTATAAAAAGCTATTCATATGGATTTCAATCGTAACAACTTTTCAATTTAAATTTGTATATATTTGTAGCGAGCATGCCTAGGCTTAAGGCCAATATCTACTGATATGTTTTTGTTACTTTAATTATCTTTTATATTGGACCAAATTTATAATTATAACAAAATATACTTACAGCTTTTACAATGAATGTTGATACCTAGATCAGCCGCAAATGGCAAATAAAAATGACCAAAAATGATAGATAACGATTGATCTTAAGGATCCTAAAGCACCGGTTTTTTTTTTCTTGACGTCTATCTTTACATTACAATATATTTTAATTAAAAACTAACGTAATTGAACTTCATAAAAACAATAAGTTAAGTAAATAACTATATTAATTTCCTCCGAAAATAAAATTAACGAAAGGATACATCACCTCCAAAGACTGCTATAATTTATAAATAGTTAAAAACATTCCAGTGGAAGTTCTGTAGAAGGTATTCGAAAACTGTGCCAACATGCAAAAATAGCGTGAAAAATCAATTGATACTAGTATAGGTCATCGAGACGCTTGGCTATTCCTCGGCCTGCAGTCTGGTCTCAGATCTTCTATGTTTCACATCCCTCCGATAAGACCTTCTTTTTTGAGTGTAAAAAAAGTCTGTATAAATAAACCCGTGAAGTGTAGCAAGTTGTGAAGTAGTGTTGATGCTTATCTATTTTTTTCTGCGTGCAATGTGTGGTGCATGTATCTGATAGTGCTATTTTAAATCCAGTTTCGAAAACTTGTTTTGAGAGCATTGTGATGTGCGACCGGCATATAACAGAATGTTCTTGTCCTTTCCCATATGCTCGAAACTGCATGCTTTACTATCTACTGATATTTTCCTTTTAATTAAGAGGTGTGAGTTCGAATCTGTACGCTCAATGTAACCTGATTGAGACTGGTCTCTCGTAACGTATCCTTTTGATGTTGGTCCAGGAGTACGAAGAGGAAGGCAGGAGATCGAGAAGACATTCATCTCCGTGCAATTCGAGGGAAGGCAGTACCACAGCGCTGCACACGCAACATTTTGACGATCCTGTGAGTATATTGCAATAATATTAATTTAATTTCAGCTAAAGATATTTGATTTTATTATGACAACTTTTATTATGAAATTATGAGTGTTTCATCTTTAGTTAACAGTAATATCATGAGTCGTAAAAAATCAATGAATGGCGTTGAAAACACAACTTGCTCTTATATTCCAGCTTAATAACGGCAATGCAAGCCAAATCTGAAGCTTGAATGATAGAAAGATGATATTGACAAGTTTGGTAAGGAGTTTGGGTGCATAATTTCATATAGGAAGCCATACCTAAAACTCAGCTTTATGCTCTGTTTCACAATTAACTCACATTGAAAGAAGACTGTAAACGAACCGAATTTGTCGCCATTCACTCAACCAAAGAAATGAGGTTATTGAAGCTTTTGAAGATACGGACTATGAAACCGAAAAAGATTCTGTTATAATGACGAGTTGCTAAAAACTTTTTACATAGAATTATACAAAATTATTCTTCGTGTAACTTTTTATCCTTATTCTTTTTACACCTGTAGGCAGACGTGTAACACACGTAAGTTGTGTTGCGTCACGAGATCTGAGAAAACAGGTTCTGTAAATGATTCTTGTTTAGGGTATTGGGTGTGTGAATATGACTCCGCCCCTTTTTGTCAAAATAAAACACATTTGTTCGCTTACAAAATTAAAAAAAAAAATATTGAAAGTATGCTCCATCTGCAGCTACAACCTTCGCCCATCTTTCAGGTAGTTTTCGTATTCCTTGCTGGAAGAAGTCCTGGTCTTTTGAGCTTATCCAGTTGTCAATCCAAATTTTGATACTTTCACATGAAGTAAACTTTTCTCCAGTAAGGTCTGTCTGCATCGTCCGGAATAGGTGGTAATCCGAAGGAGCTATGTCTGGTGAATATGGCGGGTGGGGTAACACTTCCCAGTCCTGTCCCTCTAAATATCTTTTTACGACTTCTGCGGTATGCGGTTTGGCATTGTCATGCTGAAGAACTAATTTGTTATGTCTATTCACCCATTCTGGTCGTTTTTCTTCTATGGCTCGCTTCAAACGCATTAGTTGTCGTCGGTAAACTTCTCCATTAATAGTTTCAGAGGGTTTGAGCAACTCATAATATACAATACCTTTCTGATCCCACCAAATACAGAGCATGACCTTGGCACAGTGAATATTTATTTTTGGCTGTGATGGGCCTGGTTCGCCTGGTTTCACCCAAGCTTTTTTGCGTTTAGGATGTTCGTAGTGTATCCATTTTTCGTCTCCTGTGACTATCCGATGCAAAAATCCTTTTCTTTGCTGTCTTTGAAGCAGCATTTCACAAATGGTTTTCCGACGTTCCATGTCTCTTTCTTTTAAATCATGTGGAACCCAGTAACCGGCTTTTTGAATCATTCCCATCATTTGTAAACGCTTTGCAACAGTTGAACGATCAACATTTAATGCTGCAGCTAATTCTGATTGAGTTTGGCAAGAATCTTCCGCCAATAATGCTTCCAATTCAGCATCTTCAAATTTTTTTGGTGGTTTTCCATGTTCTTTATCCTCAGTACTAAAATCGTTATTTTGAAATCGTCGAAACCATTCCTTGCAAGTTGTATTAGACGGAGCATGCTCACCATAAATCTCCACAAGCAAACGATAAGTTTCCGCTGCAGTTTTCTTCGCAATAAAATAATGTAATAACACTTCCCGCAAATGACGTTTATTTGGAATAAAAACCGACATTTTCGAAAAGGTGAAAACAATTGTTGCTTACACTTCAACCAAATATCATAAAATGCGTTAGATAGCTGACATTCAGTACTATCGAATACAAGTATGGTCATTTATTAGTACACGTAAACAATACTAAAAACGACATCTGTTGAGAAAGGGCGGAGTCATATTCACACACCCAATAGTTCATACCGACAAAACTCATTTGTAACTGAATATTTTGGACGGGTGCCAGCCCTCATTCGGATATCAGATAGCTACATGAAATATTATTACTTACCGTCACTAGTTTAGAGGTGGTTTTAGGCGTGTATATTATTTAGAACAAATGAAGCGAAAGTTAAATATTAACTACTGTTATGGTCCGATAATTAAATTCGAAAGTGGCTCACAATGTGAAAGAAAACTACCAGTAACACTAAGTTTATATTTATTTAACGAAGTATTTCACACATGATGAGATTCGCTTAAACTTAGTCTAAAATATATCAGTCTAAAATATTTTAAGGTATAAAAATATAATATATATTCATAATTCGCTTTGTTTTAAACTCACAGTAATCGGGCTAATTAGAGTTTGTATTGGGATCAGAAAGTTTCGTATGTAAAAGTCTGAAGTTGCCTTTTAACTTAAACTATCGTTTTAATTTACATGTTACTTCATTTACCAACATTATGCAACACTTCATATCTGCGAATTTCCGCTGTGAGAATAACTTGTAAATCCATTCTTGTTAATGAACCTAGGCAATACAAACTTAAAGTAAAATACTGATTAAAATTTATAATAACATATTATACCTATTGTGTATTAGTAAAACTAATCTCGATAACCAATTAGATTCTAAATTGTTAGTTGTTAATTGGTATGTCAAAATAATGCACGTTCATCGGATTAATTTTTAATAAATTTAAATTACACTGATAGCCTCCGTGCAGTGACATGATTGTTTATTCGTCATTCATCAGGCCGGTTTATCAGTAGTGTCTTCGCATAATCACAACGCTGACTCCACAATAAGGTACAGTTAAGTTTACAGCGCGGTCGGTACTTCAGACAGGGAACTCGGTTAACTATATAAGCATATTATCTATATGCAACAATAAAAACCACCCGGGCAATTAATAAAGCAAACACGTGTGTCGATAGCCAATCAATTTTGCAAATCACGCTCATTTGCCGGGAACAATGCCTGTCAAATTGTCTGTGTAATCGCTTAAACGAGTATGTTGTAGCTGGCCATCGCCAGCCGCGTAAAGCTAAATTAAACCTATTCGCCAAGTTGTCAGGTCATAGTTTCTCCTGCAGAGTTCTCCGTAGCTCCTCGGTAGCTTTGGTCAGATCCTTGGTGTCGTGGCGCCGCTGCTTTCCGAGGTCTGCGCCATCGTCGAGGTAGTCTTTGGGAGGTTCCGCTGGGTACTTACTTCCGAACTTAGGTCGGGGTATCTTTACCCGTTTCACGTCATCCAACCAAGTCTCCATAGTAAATCTTTTGAGGGCCTTTGAAATACCTGGAACAGAAGAAGTCATTTGCTGATCCATTTGACTAAGTTTTAACATGTCTACTGATTATAAAATGAGCATGAACTTCATTCATAAATGTAAGTACTTGATTAAAGTAAAGTTAGACTTCTGAAGGTGAGGACCGAGGTTGTTCTGATGTACATACCTAACTAGAGTAAATGGATAGGTAAATTTCCAACAGCGGAAACACCATTCTAATTGCTTCTACTATCGTTAGTTATAAAATACGTAATTTAGTACTTCCCTACTACGGATGCTATAGATTGATTGCTGCCGACTAATATGTAGCAATAGTTACAATAGTTACGTTTTACACGATAGCGAGAGTTTTACGAATTGCAAAATGTGTTGCAACGAGTATGAAACAAAGCAATTGATTTATAACAGCTGCGCCAGACTCCTTCAGATTATAAAAAAAACAACACGCACTGCCTTAGTTCACTGTTGGGCAATTTATTGTGCAACGATGGTCAAACGCGTGTCGCAATTTAACTGACCGCGACTCAGAAAATAAGGAGTTCTGGTTTTGGCGCTAACCGCGTGGGAATCAATGTCGCATGACCAACATCTGCGAACGTATGACCAAATTGGATTTTATATTGAATTGGAAATGAAAATCTTAAATAAGTTTGTATTCGATACGAACCCAGCGTCAGTTCTGAATTGTACCGTGTAAATCAAATCCTGGTCGTGTATGAATAAACCTCTCTGTAAACCCTATTAGCAAGAACCCTTTAGAACTAATCCGAGTAGACACGAACTTCACTAATGGAGAGTTTCATCGAATACTGCCGATGTTCCGCACTGACGATCATATTGTAGTATCTAACCTATTAGCATTGTTTATACAATGGTGATCGACCCATATAATTCATTTTATATTATCCGCGCCCCGCCATCCTATGGGAACTGTATTTTTTTTTCGAGATAATATATAGTTTGTATAATATAGTCTATCTCTGTGCCAAATTTCACCCAGATCCGTTCAGTCGTTCTAACGTGATTGAGTAACAAACATCCATCCATCCAAACTTTCGCATTTACTAAGATAGGTACATATTAGTGTCATAAATTATGTTACAAACTCTTGTACGATTTTTGATGTATGTGTAGAGCCAGTACCGTTCAATTGTAGAATGATTGAATCATATAGGTATAAATCAGTTGCTTGATCAAGGATGCTTTGAGAGTCTTCAAATTCGGTGAGGTTAAGCTCAGGTAAACTCTTGCAAATATTTTCGTATTCTGTAAACCAATAGGTTTAAGTATGGGTAAGGCTATTTGTCGTGCCTGATGAAGACTATTTCATGGGCGATCAGCCAGTTTTGCGTGCTTTCTGCTGACGTTGAAGCTTGGAATACCTAGTCTTCCTATATATGTGACTCCTAGACAAAAGAATTAAAGAATAGCCTACGCTGGATTTTCGTAATACTTCTTCACTTATATGGGCATACACTTTATAATTTTGTCTGTAATAAGATTTTTTTTGTCTTTCGTTTGCTTTATTTTTCGTCACAGTTCTTCGTTTAGCACTATTTTGACTGTAGTTCTGTTTAACCCCAACTGTAAGATTCGGGCAGGACCGCTGCTGTCATAACCATAAGAGGAGATACATTCCATTAACGGTCTTTAAAGCTCGAATATCGACGGATATTAAAAAAAATAAGAGATCCTTTAAAATATTGTAGAAACTTATCATTGTCGTTTGGCACATTACCGCTCCGGTCCAGAACAATAACCGTGACTCTGTCACTTTTGCGTTTTTCGCGTTATAAAGCAACAAAATATTTTTTTTATTAGAGAATGTTGCAAAAATTCGTTATTCAAAATCAATCCCAACTTTTCCGACCCGTATTCCAAATTTATATTAAATAGGAACGTGACAGAATTTGAATTTGTGTCCCAACTACGTATGGTGTAATTTCGCGTAATTGAATATTAAAAGTATCCAATAGAATATGTATAAATCACCACGTATAAATCTTACTTAAATTATAAGGGCGAATGTTTGTATGTATGTGTGTTTGTGTGTATGTTTGTTCCATCTTCACACTCAAACGCCTCAACAGATTTAATGAAATTTGAGATTAAATAAAATTACCAGGATAGCGTATATCCTTGATTAACATATAGGCTACTTTTAATCCCAGAAAACCACGGATAACACTGCAGGGCGCAGCTAGTAATATATAGGTTACGATTATGGTATTATGTGCCCGTATAAAAATACACCCAAAATGAGAATCTCCGCAATTTTGGTTTGTACAACAAGGTAAAATATTGTAATTAAAACATTATCCTTAACGACTTAATTCGATCGTTCACAAATAAAACGACCTTATCCCAGCGTGATTCGATGCACTCGATTGCATCAGCCTTTCAACCTTTTCAACTAATCGAGTAAGTTTTCTCTCAGCGCCCATTGGTGCGTAGCGTACTTCTGAAAAACTACACTTCCGTAATTATACGTCCCGGTTGTATGTCGGCTAACGAGTAATAATAATGTGGTGCAACTAGTCATCATCTGAAACGCAAAGACAAAGATATTTATTGGGCGATTGACTTTCACCGGGGAAAGTGTTGCTAAACGTGGAGGCATCATTCAATTTGACGCTTTCAAATGTCTCAATTTGCGTGTTTGCCGAGCTATGATTTATTTTCTCACTTATAAACGTTGTTATTCATTACACAATAAGTGAATATTGTATTTCTAAATTATCGTAATAAACTGTTATTTTTTGCATTCTATAGCTAAGGATTAGTGACCCTTTTTTACTAGATTACGATACACGTTTATGATACAAACGTAAAAACGTCAACGCCCTCAAATTGTGTTGAAAATTCAAACCGTTACTATAGATTTTGTTCAAGGTAAGATTATTTCTCAACATCCCATAGAACACGGACGAGAAAGCGAGCCAGCATCTGACACGGTTATATCTAAACTTGTACGGTGTGGTGCGGTGGTGTGAACAATATCTATTAGTACGGTAATATCTTCGTGGCTATTTAAGAAGCTGTGACAAACCGTCGCCCAACCACGCTAAGAGTTACCGAGAATCGTTCTGAGTCAACTCAATGACTAGTCTATCGGGCAACATTTAACAGTTATATTTTGTTGTCATTGCATTGATTGAGTGGAAATAACATGTTTAAACAGGAGTTAGATTGGCTATTTTGTGCTCTAACTTATCGATCGAAATAAAATCTAGGTACATGTCACAGATAAAGACAAAGTAAATGGCAAACCTTGTTGTTATTTATCGTTATTTTTTTATGTGATCGACTTCGGCTGGCAAAACTAAATTTAGTTTTAAAGTTTCTGACGCAATACGATATAGTTGGGCAGAGGTGTTGAAGATATAAGTGTACTCTTGTTTGGGTCTAGCCTTTAACTGCTGGCATTTAGCATCTAAATTTTTGATGTTCATCAGAGGTTTACGAGGTTAGAGAGATACATACAAATGTATCAACAATGCTGATTCATCCAACTAAAATTAGAGAACATCGCTCAATTCGCTGTCTCATAACTATTGAAATATTTTCTAAAACGTGCTATATCCTCATTTTGTCTCTATAAAAATCCTATAACTATTAGGTATTAAACGGTAGGTATTTATAACATAAATTCAATGTAAGCAAACAACTATAAGCGTTTCGCTTGAGAGGAGCACTGGCTCGTCGGAAGTAGCGAGTCGCGTGCGCATCGTCCACATCATTTAATACGCAGATAGCGTATAGCTTATAAAAAACTTATCAAATTAAAAAGAAACTCATTGATCTCATAATAATGTAAGGTGAAATTATGATGACACTAACACATTTTTTTTTTATTAATTGGCTAGAACGATTGAATTAAACATCGAAAATTCAATAATTCCATCCCGTGTTTTTCGGCCTTAGTGAGCTTATTGCGAAGATATTGTAACAATCATACAATTTTACATACAGCCTAAAATCTACTTCTTTTTTTTAGAAAGAAGTCGATTTTTTTGTCTGTTTATTAAATAACTCAACTCGAACTGGGTCAAATTTTGTACTAGGTCTACTAGGTCTACCTATACGCCTTGAAGAGGGTCTATTCTATGCCCAATATTAGATGTTACATAAAATCTGTTTAAGAACAATTATATGGGAAACTTGTATAATTTTATAGTAGATATATTATAATATAATAATAAAAGTAATTTCATTCATTGACAAGTGAGATCAAGCTGAAAATACTGTCTCAGAAATGATATTTTATGTGACTTAAGTTACAGAACAAACTGATTGCCCTCATAATACCGCCACCAATAAACAACATCGATATGAGCCTACCTTTTTTACATCACTACATAAAAAACCACTACTATTATAAATCAAGGGCATCTGCGGCCAACAATATAATATGTTGTTGGCCGTAGATGGCCTCGGGTGGATGACGTTTTACTCGAATTATGTCAAATTTAATTGAAATTGATGATGAACCAGAGAATTATGATTTTTCCACGTCAATTGTACTGATGACTGATTTAAATATCAAAAAAAATACTGGCTCCTATTCTTTCATCCCTTATTTTACAAAAGAAACATTCATATCGGTATACAACGGGCGAAGAAAAAAGCATCAGGAAAACTAAACATGCAATTTCGTTTACTTGGATGACATATTTTTACTAGTTATTTTGATTTAACTTCCAAACTATTGAGCCGATTTTAATAAAACTTCTATGGTTTCAACCTAAAGCATATCCTTTTAAAATAAAAATAATTTTCCAAATCGGTTGAATGAAATATAACTTTAAAAAAAGTACAGCCGAATTGATTACCTTCCCTGGAAGTCGGTTGAATTTGTTAACAAGCAGTTTATTATAAAAACTATAATACAAAAACAATAAATTTCAGAGGACAAACAAAGGGACATTATTTTGTAGACTTATTAATAGGATTTCCTTTACTCTTAGGTATGGAACCTAAAACACGTACACAATGTGTTAGAAAACATTTTCTCAGGAAGTTATCGATGGCACTTGAACTAGAATGGTCACTGCTGGCAAACTGGGTTGTTGTAATTGTAGATAGTTTCACATTTACGAGTACGCGACGTCCCCAAATGTCTTCGTTTCGTACGTGACATCATAAATAACTACCAATTTGCGGCTCTCCATTATAGGGTCCCATAAAATATATGCTAATGTACTAGACGCGTATTTCGGTACTGAGAATTTTCACATGAAATTGCTGCTCGTGAGGTTCAACTCGTTCATTCAATGAATAGCCATCGTCGAATGTAAGGAAAATCTTGTGCCTTGAGGAGATTTGGATAGGTTCTGTTCTTAGCATTACGGCTGCGTGATCTTGTAGGTAGGTAAAGTTCAAAGAGAGTCGACTTTGATTTTAAATGAGAAGCCATATTAAATAACCTAGATGTAAATAAAACATTTTAAACAGTAAATGCGCTGCCGCCGCCCAGTTAAAATATTATTAGACTAGGTTCAAAGACCTAGTTGTAAAGGTTCCCATAGCAGTCGGTTCCGGGGTCGCAATGGCACCTAGCCTATACTGAGCCCTGCATAACTAAAAACGGCAATTGACTTTCGCCGGAGAAATCCTCACGATTCTACCATTTAGACGTCAACCATCAGATATTTAACTTGCATTTGGGTAAGTGTGCTGCGGCACTGATGTAAGAACAACGTACTGAGTAGGTACATTTTGTCGCGATTGACAACCGTTACCTTGTATATTAGCGACTAGCTGTTCCCCGTGACTCAACCTTGAATAAATAAATATTCATGGATATATTTCATACAGCGCCATCTAGTCCCAAACTAAGCATAGCTTGTAACATGGGAACTAGATAAATGATAGAACATATAGTACTTTTTTTTTGTAAATACATACTTATAATACATATTAACACCCAGACACAGAACAAACATTATGTTCGCACACGAATGATTGTCCTGGGTGGGAATCGAATCCACGACCCACGGCGCCGAAGGCAGACCTACTACCAACTATTAGGCCAGTCGGCCAATATAGATCTAGAGTGTAAAATTTTACGCACACCTTTGCACCTTTACAAACCTTTGCATTTATAATATAATACTATAGTATTATTTATTTATTACCTAATAACGGCTTACTGTTGTTTATTCAATGATTCAATGACATAAACATATAATTATTATATAATAAAGGTGATGAAAGATGCGACGTGACGCGCATTTTATCAGAAATGAAAATGTGTAACTTAGTGTTGTTTTTATAACTTAGGTTCTCGGTACGTGTTTTTTATCATATTTGTCTATATAGATACTGTTTATTAATAAATACATAGAAACAAGTACCAGCGTTTCTTCGCAAAATTTTCATATAAACAAGCAATCCACTTTCACCAAGAAATTCGTAAAGTAAGGGAAAAGTGCTCTTCCAAAAATGCGGACTGCTATAAGTCTATAAGTGGCATATCCTTAAACCATAAAGTGGGCCTAAATATCTTCACTGTCAAACAAAATTTAAGTAAGATTCTCACAAAATTAAATCGGAAATGTTAAAGTTAAAGTCATAAATGTTGTTTATTTTCGTTGAATTCTTTGAAATCGTTATTAATTAAAAAATAATTATTTACCTACGAGATCACGCACACCTATTACGAAGTTTCACGTTTGTAAAAAAATAACTACATACAGTTGCATGGGCAACTTGCAATAGATAAAAAAAGAAAACCAAAATGTGTTCCAAATATTGAAAGAAAAAGCAAATGTTTGAAACAGGATGACAGGCCCTACTGATCCGGTTTGTTCATGATTTCCTGCAAACGCCAACTTGTTTCCCTTTGACTTGTCCCACAACTTTCTACATGTGTATTCTGGGCCTTTCGATTTACTTTTTCAAGAATTTAGGTCAGGTTGAGTTCTGTTTATTTTATTCTGTTTATATCCATCACATTAAGCTTGTGGTAAAATCAAATTCATACATGGATAAACTTAGCTTTAACTTAGCTAACTGACAATAGTCAGTCATTAATCCTGCTAGCAAACAGAAAGTCCGAAAATGGGTATGGGAGCCGATGAAAGATGACACACGTGAGACTATCTTCATATTCTAGAGGAGGGCGCCGGCTAATAGGATATAAGTAGATTTTCTTCTATGTAATTAGTTAACCTGTTTTCATGTGCAACAGAATAAAAACAAAACATGGCTTGTACCCTTAACCTTTAAATGGATCAAGTGCGTGAATGTCCATTAAATGATATTGTGACTCAGGTCTATTTAATTTTAATGTCAACTATACTTAACTGATAAAGTCGAATGACTCATAAGTAATAAGTTAATATCTGCAGAACATGACAGGTAACTTGAGGGTAACAAAAAGAAATCTTGCTAATCAATACCAACCGATTATAAAAATGATAAACTGATTTGTGCACATAAAAGAGCTTACCTTGCCATAGCCCCATATGTAACTAGCAATTCCTTAGATCCTTACTGAGCCTTTGAACGTTCCTAACTATCATTGCGAGACGGCGTTACCGCGTTCCTGAATAAATTACGGTTTACATTAGCATTTGCATAGTGTCTAGGCCGGGTCGTAACGTAGGGACCGCAAGACGCTAAACTCAGCGTGTTTGGTTAGCGGGACACCGTGCTCTGGCTGTACTTATGAAACGTACATCCCGCTATGGATTTCTGATTATACGTCAGATGTGTCTACTGCTGTATTCACTTTTACTCTGCAGGTATTTAAAATAGTATACACGGCATCTTAAGGGTCTCTATCTAAAGAAGTTTAAATCTAAATCCACTGATTCCATGAGGATATTACATTAGACTAGCACACTATGTGAAAGAGTGAAATAGTAGCTGTTTGCGGCAATCAGAACCATTCAACCTTTAGTATCTTAATGCTTATTTAATTTACTATTTAAGTGCGCCTCAATTTAATATTCCTCTGCACTCAATCCCCGCGATACAAAATGAGCTTACTATAAACATTTGCCCACTCCTCGTTCATTCACATCTATTCATTTCAATACGTTTGCTTATCGTTTGTACATTCTATTCAACTAAAAGCTAACAGGAACTCGTGTATATGATTACTCTGAAACCACAAACAGTTCGTAAGCACGATGCAAAGATAAACTACATAAAGTAAGTAGTAATTAGTATGTATTGGGTATGTAGGATAGTTCATTATAGGGTTAATTTCTTAAATATTGTTTTTTCTAGTAACAGACATATGTGTATCTTGCATCAAAAGTGTATTCTTTCAAATTAATCTACAATATTTAAGTAATAAGATCAAGGCTTCATTTTATAAAATTCATAATGATATGTAGTTCACATTCATAAATTACTTTAAATGAATATACTCTATAATATACTCTCATTTTACAACATTTTCTAAGTGGGGAAAAAAACTCCTTCAACCTTACATCCTTTTTAAAAGTTTCAGACTCTATTAACTTTCCCAGTAACAACTCTTTTGTCTTTCCGCAACCCGAACAATAACTTGGAAGAAAATTAAGGAAGTACCTTTTGAAGTTCCTGATTTCGACAAGTACTCACTGTTAAAGATATTACTTTAAGTTTTTATGAAATATTATATTTCCATAATGAGATTTATAATAAAGTAAATTAGTGAATAATTGACAAATTAAAATGGATGCCGATATAATCCCTTCGTTTATGGTGGCTGAAGGGTTAGATAATCCGCTACGAAACTTCGTATCGTCTCATTTGTCCAAGCAAATACTTACTTAACTCAATCGCTTCTACTTCAACTTGATCTTATCTAACACCTCCAGTATTCGTTTACGTAAAAGCTTCCCTATCCTTATCTCCTGGCAAGAAGCCACACTGAAATGTACACTGTTTACTGTCACGGCGCAGATTCCTGGAATACTATGCATTAAAGCTGTATATGAATCAATATATGTCATTTATCAAATGAAGGTATCGTGGTGTGAACGGTTGTTCAAAAAAATATCAGAATATCGTCCTAATGACCGGCTCCATAAGGAAGGCGTGCTGTAACATTAACCCGTTTGCCAGCTACGACACCGCCTCCTGTTCGCGATCTCAATGATAGTCGCACGGCCTCGCCAATCTGAATACAATCGAACCAAAGAAATATCGTGCAATAAGATACACTGCCCTTGTTACAGATTGCGACGATAAGATATTACTATAACGCCACTAGGCATGATGAAGGGCGCCATTACCTCAGCACAGATATCATAAATTGATGCTGCGATAAAAGTAATATTTTATTACAGGGGACACAAAGGAAATCAGAATTTGTGTCATGCTCATATTAGTTATGTTTGTACGCATCGCCATAAAAACAAAATAAGGGGACTATAAAATAGTTTTGGCAAATTTTGATGGAAGAATATTTTGATGTTTTTATTTTATTTATCTTGACGAGGGATTGATACGAATAATTGATATAGACTGCTCCAAAATACTAGCAACAACCGCATCTTATGATCGGATGAATTCCAGCAGTAGAAAGCGTGTCAGTCGCGTCGTCTATACAACGCAGGTAAATAAAAAAGTGCATAATTTAATAGCACAATGGAGAAGCCATCTTCCGAAGGCCATCTGTGAGCAGATATGTCCTTGTTGCATGCAAACGAGCTACTCAGGCGTGTCGTCACATAACGCTACTAACCAACGACAGCCTGCATTGACAACGGTGCAATTGCATAAATAAATGTTAGCTGTGACAAATTTAAGATATATCTGACACTATTCAAAATATCTCAAAAGATGGAAAATCATGTTCATGTGACGGAATTTTTTCCGTCTGAATTCCGTAATAGTAATTTAAGCATTCTGTCGAAATCTAAAGAGAGTTAAAAGCAATCATATCATGTGTGTCCAACAGACTTTCAAAGGTCTCTGCATCCACTTTTTAGGCCAGAGTCACTTAAGAAACACCTCAGTGTTTCGTTATATTACTTTAAGAACTATGTAAACAGCAGTATCACACTACAAGTTAAAAAAAATATATAAATGGCACTATAAAAGAATGAGAACAAATTTACAAAGAATAAGTAGATATAAAGTAATACAAGGTTCACTTTTACGCCCATGGCCCAAAAACAAGCAAACCGGCCGACTACGTCGACATCAACAAGCTCTCGACCGCATTGATGGATGTGAATAGAATATTTAATTAGACGTAGAAACGGGTTAAAGTCATTTTATCTGTAAGTACAATAAAAACAACCAAATTTCAACATATCGACGATTAAGTACTGTAGCAATATTCTTATAAACATAAAGCATATAATTATCTATTTCAAACTTTAAGCGCTGAATACCAAACAACGGACCGTCTAAACTGATGGCTTCTAGAAATAAAGTTTTGTACTAGATTTCCTTAATAACTAACGTAGGAGAACTTAGAAACGATTTTTGTGTGAAGTTACAGAAGTTTCTATAGGAGTTGAGATGAGGTAGGATGATCATGGCAAATACTTAAATAAACCTGATATTATCTAGGTACCTATTTACTATAGTGTTCGATTTTGCATTATTGTTCTCGTATTCGCTGATATCCACTAAACACCACCCGGACTATAGTGTCAATTGAATATGATGTTTAAATGAATAACCCGACTATAAAATCATGAGTATTAAAAGAAAATTATGAACTAATAACATATATAGCTTGAAAGTTGCACACGAAAATAATTGCGCAAATGTTGCCTCCAACATAAAAGCACGCATTAATGACCGAAAACAAAAGCTGACCACAATCTTGCCCATTGTTTTGTTTACACCGTAGAACAGAATTGAAGCAGCCTATATTTGTAGTAAAAGCGAGGCAGGTGCCTACACCGAGAACACTGACCTCAATTGAGGATTTAACTCACCTCTCACGGTTATCCTGTTCACGCAATTACACTGGACCAACTTTGTAAACAACAGTCGTAAAAAATATATACGTGCACGTGCGTCAACGCTTGCAGCAAGACTGGCTGGCACAAAGCTGGGCTAGCTGATCGGGCCGGTGCGGTGTGCGAATCGAGTTCACCTGACACTTGCCAGATAGTAGGCCTCAGGTAGAAATGAATTTACGATGGAGACAGTAATGACCACCCGTGCGAGTAATCGCCTATTTGTTTCGAAGAGTAGTGCCTCTCTGGCTGCCGGGTGCAACAATTGAAACAACTTGAAATATATTATTATGCTTATCGTGTAACCGTTTGCTCTGATACATTTATGTGTCTATGAATGGAGCAGTGTGAAAGCGAACGTTATGTAAACACGCTCGTTGCAAGTAGGATTAAGAACCTCTTCGCAGATTTGAAAACATTGTTCAACTCAGAAAAGAACCGGCAAACGAGTTACATAAGTTTAATAATAAGTTCATAATAATAACATTTCACAACTAAAACAATGTTGAATACCAACTAATGAACGGAACTGTGTAAATCTTCACCGTTAGTTCCCAAGAGGCGGGCATCTGTCCAAAACTGGATATACCGGAAATTCACGCCTGCGATTCCCATGCTTTGAGATGATTGCTTATGGGTTTTAAGATAATTCTTTGTGTAATGTGCCGCCCGTATTAGATTTTTATCTACAATAATATGTTAAAAAGGGTAATATTTAGATTTTAATGTAAAAAAAAAAATAATGTAAAGAAAATAAATATGTAAGAGTTTTGTTGATCGTTGAAAACTCACTAGCGTTTTTACGTTATAAAATAATATTATATTAAAAAATATTTTTAGTTTGAAATCAAAATAATATGTTAATTTGTTTAGTCTGACTGCGAAAAGGTCTCTAAACAAAAATGACCGACAAAAATTATTAACGAAGTCGGTTGATAAACACACGAAATGATAACCTTCGTTGCAAGTCGCTTGAAAACATTTAAGCATTTAAAAAAAAAAAACCTGTATCCTAATTGTATTTCTTGTAAGAAACGCATATTTAAACAAAAAGTATTATTATATAATTTTTTGTAGTGATTGGTAATTTACTGTTACTTAAAAATTTATCATTTCCGATAAAACACGATTTTACAAATAAAAATACCGAACAAAGTACGTTCGCTCAGGTACTACTATTATAATTGCCTCGATTGAGACTAAATCAACACGTGGTCATAATATGCCCGAACTAAACTAAAGGATTATAAAATGACCGCTTATAATGAAACTTACCGTGGAAGGTAATTACCGTAGCGAGCTATTGGATAAGTATCGTTTTTCACGATCAACGGAAAGTTCGTAATTCAATCAATCGCTCTTTACAACGATTAGTGAAGCGTGCTCGCTGTGGTTGGAAAAAGTGAAATTAATGTCGACTTTGTTCGATATCGGGGCATAGAGATTTCACCTACGGGCAAACATTATCCTCGCTTAACTTTCGTGCTTATCCGTTTCGAAATGTACAAAAGTTCTTACTAAGTAGGTTTATTAAGTCTACTTTACTTTCTAAAATCGGATGCTTGAAACTATTGGGATTAAATAATCATTGGAGAATTTATAACAGCGACAACAATGTCTATCATTTTAGATTCGTTTATTAGTTATCTATATTATCTATTTATTAAACAAAATTAACGTTCCCTGTGTGAGATTTCGAATCTAAAATCTCACACAGATTTTAGACGTCGAATTTCGCTTTTCTAAGCATACAGCGAGGTTTCTGTGGAAAGTCCATTGTAATACAGACGAGCCTATTGGTCAAAAAAGTGACTTAGAACTTTATTTGGAGAAGATCATTAAGGGCTGGAAATTTTTGAAGCGAAGAGATATATATATGTTTATATATGTTTTTTTCGATAAATGTGACGGAGAAAAACGGTTTCAATGAAGCCTATAGAACATATATCTACGCCTTAAGCACAGTGTGATTTACCTTATCTGTAGCTGACATAAAGAGGATGCCAAGCAAGTCATAGTGTTAGGGGAGGCTAAAACAAAGCGAGCGTGTGGCTTGTTGCCAGTTCATCACTCCACATAGGTACATCACGTGGAGGAAGACGTAGCTTCGTTTATACTACCGCTTAATTTTCATCGTAGGCGATAAGAGAAATAACCAACTCTCTGGCCCCAAGCCAGCACGGGCACAAAAGTTAAAAACTGCCTATTTTGTCTAGAATGAACGTTAAAATTACAAGTCATGGGCATGGTGATTTTGTACTCGGATAACATAAATAGTAGATGTTTCATTCTGACTGAGCATAATTCGACCTTTTAATAATAGATAAAGTAACCGACAGTTAATTTAACATAACGGTTACTGATTCAGGTATTTTCCGTGGGACATTATGCTTAGATTTCGTGCGGTCATTCCACTACGAATAGAAATTTTAGGCTAATCATTTTTATTCCATTCAAAAGCTTATAGAATTATTTCAAACCACAATACGAGAGTATGAAACAATAAATCAATATTGTTCAGTTCCACAATGCAGCTGAACGCAACGAAACTGTCAGCGACCTGAACAACGCTGGTGTGTCAACTAAGTACTTCTGCTGACCTACTAATGGATCTAGCTTCTGTTTCATGCTTTTGATGAGCTTTTAGTTCTTATAACTATTTAAAGCGCGAATATGTCTATTTATGTTATTCGTTCTCTACTTCACAAATAATTTAGCTCTCATTTTCCATAAAATAACAATAAAATAAAATGAGAAATGCAAAACAATACTGCTGTCATTAGGCGAAATTGGCTGTATGTTTATCCAATAGTACTTATACAAAGCGGCTTAGCCACTTGGGCGTCCAAGTGTCGATTTGACAAAAACTTGGTATGGCTGTGGAGTCCACGTATCGATCGAGGCCGAAAAACGCGCGCGGTCATCGACCTATTCACGCTTCAACAGACGCAAATTCAGCTGTTATTAATACTGCTATTTGATACTAGATGGTAGTCAATGAAATGTGTTATCTGTTACAATTCCTATATCTGTGGAAAGAACGAGAATAAACTCAGAAAAAAATAATCAAATTTCTAAATGGCCATTTCGAATTCCATAAATTTTGTGGACGGAGCTCTTGCGAACATGAGGTAAGTTTTCTGTTTTTACTAGTTATTTCTAATAGTATTATATATCAAATTGATTGTGGGGATTATCTCTTTACGAAATATGTAAAATTACGACTATTCCAAAACGTTTATGATGTTAAATCTAGTTGAGAAGATATGGTGTCATGACGCCAACATCGTTTGATGACTTTGAGTTGTTATATATAATATAAAAGGTCTTGATAATGTAAAACAAAGGCATAATATAAGATAATGCTTCACTGGTATCACGTTAATATACATTTTAATAATAAATATGTTGAGATGTGTCTGGAAATCGTAATATGCAACTTGAACTTGCAACTAGCAGTCAGGTTTTTGATCAAGATACCATCGAAAACGTCTAATGCTACATTTACACGTTTTGTGTTTTGCGATCAGTTCATGTTTCGTGGTGATGTATTGGTGGATTACGGACCTGGGTATCATTTTACAATAAATAACTTAGTGGCATGTAAACTTGACAATATGAAGTTATTGGTATATATACCTATTGGTATGTATTGAATATGTTTTGTTTTTCAATATAAATTATAATAAATCAACAATCAAAATTGGATTATGTTTGAAACAAATTGATTTAGGCAATACTTTGTGCTATTTTTACTATATCTATGGTTAATATAATATGTGTACTAACATCATCATTAATATTGCAGTGACCAAATGGAAATAATGAATACACAACCGTAAGTACACTTTGTATTATATTTTTCTACTAACTGGCTAATTTTTAGACTAATTTTGTATATTGTATTAACTGGCTGCGACTCGGTATAAGATTTGGATCATACACTGAGTCACATTCATCCTGCTGTGTCCATCACCCGAGACAGGGGCGATACATCTCATGTGCATGTGACTTCACTGGGACACAGTAATGCAAGCACTACTGCTTGCTAGCTTCATCTACATTAAATATGTATTGCAACAATATACATTCAAAATATTGTTTTGAGATAGATAGATAGACACTTTATTGCACACCAGAAAGAAAAAACAATTATAATAACATATAACATTTTATAGGCTCTCTGGCTTAGTTGGTAGTAGCCCTGCCTTCGAAGTGAGGGGTCCCGGGTTCGATTCCCAGCCCGGGCATACTTTGTGTGGTGGCATTAGATATGACTAAGTGTTCATAAGTATGATGTATTTTAATACACAAGTTCTCTATTTTTTACAGATTTCATGGAGGAGGATTCATCAGATCTTCGTGGAGGTGGAGCCAGCAACTGCCTTAGACCCAGCCCCTCACCAGCCCAGCACTAGCCAGTCCTAGCCCTACATGATCTCTTCTATTATTATAGTAAGTAGTTAATAGAACAATCTATTAGTCCCTAGAAACTAAGAAAATAAGATTGACAACTTATGCCTTATTATTTGTTTCAGATGCGACTGACTATGAATTCAATGGAAATAAAGTATTTTGACCTTCACTGCGGAGATCTTGACTGGCTATGTGGTGGTGGAGGAACCAATTTGAAAGTAACTGATGGGGCCAATGAGTTCTACAGGGAAGACTGCAACTGCTGAGAGTTGATAACAATAGTGTAATTAATTTAAGAATTCAATGAGAATATCTTTGACTTTAATATAATAGAATCATGGCACTGTTTGTGTGGTGAACATGAAATTTTCTCTTAGGTCTAGTGTGTTTGTCTTGTGTTTCTGTTTGTCCATGCCACCTGTAACACAGGACACAGGGAATCCTAGTACAGGAGTGTAAAATTTAAATTTGTAAATATATATTTTTTTGTATATTTTAGTTCGTTTTTTATTATTATTTAGTATTAAATTATTATATAAAGTATATTATTTAGTATCTATAATAATAGTATTATATTAAAGCAGAATACATTCATTTGTGTTTCACTGAAAAAAAAAGAACGTGTAAATGCGCATTATGGGCGGCCATTTTGTAATATTTTTTTGATTTTTTCCGCTCATATTTTTTTGAGGAGGACCTGGATTACAAATTTTTATTTTGATAGAAAGCGTCGTATTCAATATTGAAATATTGGTATCGTTTTAAAGAGAAAATACTAAACTATTACAAAATAATTTAATAGTTAATAAAACTATTATAATTTTCACGTAAACCACACGTAAAAGTAAAAATTTTAAATTTTTATTCACATCACCAACTTTTAAGCTTTATTTTTATACTTTCAGATTGATATGAGTAATTTACTTTGAACTAAACTAATTCTCGATTCTTTTAGCTTGCCGTAGGTATTTTTTATTCTAATGAAGGTACAGTAGTTGTCCAGTAGTAAATGTTTATGTGAAAAAAGGTCGCGCGCGGTTATTAAAAAAACGATGCCGGCGGAGCGGGACGTTGCAGACATAGTCGCTGCGCGGGCCGGACGCTTGAGTGGATAAGCGTCACGTCCTAAAAACTTTCAACTCGTTATCTGGTAAAGATGTCTGTAGCGGACTCTGTGACCGCAGCGAACGTTACGTATGATTACGACCACATATTGTCAAATATACAGTCGCAATAAATATTCAGTACGTTCGCAAATAACGTAAATAACATTCAAGATGCTAAGATTAGATATATGCCCAAGTTGGCAACCTTTGTTCCGTAGTTTATTTGTATTCGCATGGCGCATGCCTACCACAAGGACTGATTGTTGTAGTATAGAGCCAATCAATATAACCACACATTACACATAAGATGATTATGTAGCCGCATCTGGTGGAGCAATGGTAAACATAAATACTAAAAAGGTATAGGCAGATCGGCTCGGTCGATGTGGAATCTCAGGAGCAGCCGGTTGGAGAACACTATCAGCTGATGTTATCGCGTTATTTATAGAAGACGCTAACAAGACGCACCGTGTCCAACTCACCTCTAGATTAAAGGGAAGATAGCTTACCGAATGATCTCCGAACAAACAATTTCGTCAGAAAAATATGTTGTAAGTTGCCCTCTCTGAGAGCGATCGCAATGCTCGCATTGGCGCCTAGTTGTTCTTTATAGGCTGCGCAGACGTAGGCTAAGAAACTGGAGTTACAACTTATCGTGAAGTTTCCGTAAGGGTCCTGTTAAGTTTCTAGTTTTTAAAGTTGGGGCGCAGCAACTTTTAGGAGACAAATTGGATGATACTTTATGTTGGTTCTACGAACGAACGAACAGGGTACAGGATTTGAAAACCAGCAACTTCTGAAAACTCCAAATTTACTACATACTATTTGCAACAATCAGAAATTTCTAAACACACCAGTTGCTACAATGGGAAACTTTGGGATAGGTACCTATATTTTCTAAAAACGATAGCTGCCCGCTTCTGTAAAACTATATGACATGCATCATAGGTAAATCGCTAGTTGCGAGTTGGCGCCGGTTATAGACACTGGGAACACCTTCGTAACACACTCCCGGTTCCCACATATCCTGATGCATCATACGCATTTTTTCCGCTGCAATAATGCACTCGAATTATTGTCTTCCGGTTCGTGGGTGCTGTTGATTTTACAGGAATATATACTGTTTACTATAATAATGAGACGTGAGGCTCAGTGGCACAATGGGGGCACAAAATATCAGGTTAGCCATCCGCTCGTTACGTTATCACACCCAAAAACAAAAGCGTACAACACCTATTTTTGAAGTAAACAATCATTATGAATGCTTCTGTCGAAAATCGCACTTCCCTGGCGAAGAAAAAACAAACAAAAGATGCATTATATTTTTTCTTTGTGCCGCCGGCGCCGTTTCCTATGAACAAACACTGAATTCGTTGAAAGACAGCACAATTGATAGAAAGTTAACCGTCGTCGAGTCAGACATTGTAAACACAATGGGACAAAATTGTAGCATGACTTGAACATTGCAAATGTGTAGCAACATTACGCCTCCTTTGTCAAAACATGATAATAATGAATGGTTTTGTTTCATGCTACGATTACACACTACAGGATCAGGTACGTATTTTATATAAGTATAATTCATAGGTACTCGTATCAAATCTCATATTATGTATAATGTACTTTACTTATAGCATTGAGTATTCTTACTTAACCTTATTTAATGATTAGTAGTCAGGATATATAACAACATAATCTATTTGTAGTCGGTTAGAAAATAGTGATTTTCTGCTAATGCTATTTTTCTACAATTTTGTATTTGTATCTTCTTCTTTAGTGAATTATGACTGACTTCATTTTCAACAAGAAAGGTACCTATTCTATCAATGTATATTTAGGTAGTTTTGTATTGACATGAACCGATACCGTTGTAGGATTGTCCCTATAGACTGCTAGAGTTTATGCTAGATGCTTGAGTCACTGTAACATGTTCACTGACAACACCACAGATAGGTCGTTGTGGCAAGGGCCAGGGGACGGGGCAGGGCTCTAGAGGAGGCGACGTTGACCGAGTGGACAGTAAAGGATCTGGTCCTCAGAGAGTGTGATGTTTCAGTGCGGCTATCTCGAGGGGCTGCGCTCATCACTCGGTGGCTGGACGCAGAAAGTTAAATCTTGGTACTGGGGACGACCTCTAGTAAGTGGCCCGGTCTCTCGCCATCGGAATGACCAGCGAACTGTCCTAGCACATTAAAAATTCTTACATTTGCACGAAACTAATTTCCAAAATTGGATTTTTTTAAATTGGAACAATTACGCTTCAAAACTAAAACGATTGCTTTTGTGTTAGAAAATTTATTTCTACTTATATTTTCACTTTTATTATCGTTGCACATCATTTCGGTGTTTTTTTTCGTCGCCTAAATATTTGATTATCTCATCAGTTAATTTGAAAGTAGAAGTGCACATCAGTGATTTATTTTAATCATTCCGGTACTCATTAGTTAGTAGAGGTATTTCGATTGTCTTGAATGGTTCGAGCTACAACGTGCTGCATGAAATAGTTAAATACTACTAATACTTGTATCACCAATGATAGCAATCCAAAACTTACTGCCTCTCTAAAAAACATTCAGTATTTTTGTTCAACAAAAATGTGTAACATATTATACAAATATAAGCATGGTGGCATTACCTAAACTCGAATTTTATCTTCATTTATAACTTGCTTTGTACGGGTTCATTTTCGTTATGTTTGCTTCATAATTATTCGTGTTTCTGTGAGGTTTACCTACGCAGCTAGGTAGTCGGGATAAGGACTCTCCTCATGAATACATTGTTACACTTGTATAAAAACCCACTTTGAACCACGCCACCGAGTGATCGAAACGCATGAATCCAAGCCTCCAGCACACATCTCACTTACAGCTTCTCAATACATTCGAAGTATACAAATCACTCTACATCTATGTAACTGAGAGGCATACGGTCGTAAGTCAGCCAGCCGATAAGGTTCCTCTATGTGGTCAGGAACGCGAGACGCGACATGCCGGGAGTTACTGCCCTCTGCCACCCAGCTACAACTACTCCTCAAATACTTAGAGCACAGTACTTAGAAGCTAAATCGAATTTGCTATTCTTAGCATCGTAGACTTACAATTCTTAGTGTGGATGTGGTATTTTATTTAGACACTAGGTTTACATAGGATTGATGATTGTATTCTATCATTGTGTGTAAATATTGTGTACCTTTGTAAATCCTAATGTTATTTGAACATAAATTTGGGAAGCAATAGGTGTCTTACGATATCGATATCCCCAGGAACTCGCGCATAAACTTTCAAGAAGTTTCGATATGAAAGAAGATGGCGGTGCGCTGCTTGAGGAACGGGGAGGGATCCGAAGACATCAATCCATGCAGCGGTTGCAGCATGACCCAAATATGGACGATGGGCGAGCGGCGCGGGTGGTTCCGGACCACCACGGCAATCTGCACATCACCGTGAAGAAAACCAAGCCTATACTAGGCATCGCCATCGAAGGTGGTGCCAATACAAAGCATCCATTGCCTAGGATAATAAATATCCATGTGAGTGGCGTCTATACTAATATTATGAAAAGAAAAGGTTTTATTTTTTGTATGTTTGTAATGGACAAAATCAAAAAATAATTAAACGAATACAAAAATATTTTACCTATACTAAGTTACCAGTAACATTACCAATAAACAAAAAATAAATAACCTAACTAGTTTGGTACGGTATCAAAAATTTGGTAAAATTTGGTATTGTAGTAGGTTGGTTCGATTTTTAAATCAAACGATAATTTAGAAGCAGATATCCTATTAAGACATTATTTTAACGAATAGGTACATACTTCAAATCATTTGATCAATTTTTTTCTGTAATTCTTTATTTAACACAAAAAAACACATTTACGCAAGGTATTAAAAAATATGTACAAAGTCGAACTTAACCCTATAAAGAGTTTTCTTCCAGAAAACCTTTGAGGATAGATAGAGTTGATCACAAATATAGTGATTTCTAAATGTACATGTGAAATATATTTTTAAATTGGATCATTTGTTTTGAGAATTACTTCAAATGTTACTTCTAAATAATATTTAGTATTTTAGAGAGGTAAAATAGATTAATAATTATATGCCTATTAAACCGTGAGAGCAAAAGTTAGCGACGATCAGTTTGCCGATTATTTCTAAAAGGAGTCTAGTTTGCGCGTCGCGATCCCTTATAAGGCCGAGGTAATTGCTTGGGGCTTATCGTATTATCCTACAAAGGATCCAAATGTCAAACTTCTGTTTTACCATTTTATCTACTAAGGGCAACCGCATTGTTCCTACGATTCATTACCAATGGATTAAATGAACAAAACGGATTGTGCATAAGTAAGTTTTCATTAGTTTGGATTTTCCACCCAGACATTTATATTGGTTCGTCAAATTCAATACTCGATAAATTACTGTTTTCACTTAGCACTAGGCTGTTTTAATATAATAATGTATTAACCGTTGAACGGTATTGAAATAAAGAGGAGGCAGGCCGAAGTCTTCTCATAGTAATAGGTATAAACAATTCGGATAGCGGTTAAACAAAAGCGAAGATAAAAATGAGCACACCTGACATTCGGAAGAAGATATTGCCACATAAAAATAAAGATTTAACGATCTAACAGTACCTTCTTAGGTAACTGTTCATAAAACCGTTAAACATTCAGCTAGTCAATACGTCTCAATAATAGTAGGTACATTTAATATATAATGTGATATAATTGACACAACGGGCCGAGGATCGCCTCGATCATTATGTCGCAAGTCGCATCTTGTTGCGATGCGTTTGGGATATCACGTATATAATATGCGCTTGTGATTTTGCAGGCTCCCACACCGTTCCACCGGAACACAGCAATCAGATTGCACCATTGTTCATCAACAGATTTATGAAATGTACAATACCTATCATTACTTCTCTGGATGAACTTGGTACAAGTTATAATGCTACATTTTGTAGCTCGTTTTGCACTAATCAGGGGTAGGTAACGGATAGAGACTCAAAGGGTAACATGAATTTCTCAAACATAATTGAATATTAATAGATATCTGATAAGATTTGTCTCCAACCAGGCGATGGCTTGAAAACATTAGCTAAAATTTCTTATATTATTCTTATAAAATTGCCTCGAAGTTGGTAGCGTGATGCTAACATTTTCTTTATCCCATTTTTTTTAGTCCACGTATATGTGCAAGATCGAAATGGTTTATCATATGATAACTTTCAACAATAGTCCCTTAAACTTCAAATGTTCTTCAAAAAAAGAAAAAATGGTAGTAAAGATGCAAAGAGAATTGTAAACACAGTGCAAAAAGTGACTGGCTTTACTACCAACTTAGTGTCAACGAATGACAAATGAGAGTTATCTATCGAGACATTTGGAAAGTAAGTGAAGTAAACATTTTATGCAGAGTGGGAGGAATTTGAGACTAACGAACAACGCCGAAAATAAACCAGATAAAAAGAAATCCCCGAACTCTAGTTTAATTTTATTAACATTTTATGATAGTAAGACGAAAGATTCAAGCTGCTACAATCATCAAAATTCTTTCAAAAATATTCAGACCTTAGTCGCGGCTCCACAGTTTTTGAAGAAACAGTGCTAAGAAATATCTTCCATATTTTATATCTACCAGCTTGGAATCAGCAAAAAAAGGTTTGGGATCTAATCCCATATGTTGCCTCAAAAGAAATGACCACAATAACAACAGACAGCAGACAAACACAGCTGTCCAACTTATTACCCCTCTTTTTAGTCGAGGGTTAAAAATAGAGCCTGATATAGTGCTAAGGCGCGGTCCCATTGAGAGCTAATAAACTAGAAGCTGTTTTATAGTTCAAGAAGAGCTAATAAACTGCAATTTGATTTACGAGTAGTACGGAACGAATGGTATTACTTAAACTTACTTGTACAATAGTATCATTGTAAAGTTCACGCCATGCCGATAAGCTTAAAGATGCTATGGGAGTTTATGATGACATGTTTTGAAAGAGTTGTTTGATATTTTCAGGAGCATGGAGCAGCATTTGAGGCTGGCGGACTTGAAGTGGGACAACTTATCCTGGCGGTAGACGGGCATCGTGTGGAAGGCTTGCAACATCAAGACGTTGCAAGGCTTATCGCGGAGTCCTTCGCGCAAAGAGATAAACCAGTACGTGTCGCCTCAAAGTTCATTAAAGATAAAGACTTTTTTGCTGATCGACATTGGTCGTAATCTGATATTTTCTCAATTTATTTCCAGGAAATCGAGTTTCTAGTTGTGGAAGCCAAGAAATCGAACTTAGAACCGAAGCCGACGGCCCTAATTTTTTTAGAGGCCTAACATCTACTTTCCCTCCCCGCCAGCGACCCACCGGCCGCGCTGGGCAGCGCGAAGTCGGAGGTCGACCTCACCGCTCACACCACGGAATAGCCAACTCCAACCTGCGATGCCACATGCTCTTCTGAATGCACTTCACCGAGCACGGCGCCGGCGCCGCCCACCAGCCCGCGCAAAGATGCGGGCCCGGGCGACGCGGCTCGGCCGGCCGTGTGCGTTCCGCTCTACGGAAACATAAACCTTTGACGAGTGACTAGTGATGACCGACACGCGAACTATACCAACTGACGTTGCAACGGACTGAAATGAGAATGTTATGGCGATATGAAGCGGGCGACCGAGTAGGCGTTGTATAAAAACAATGGCACAAGGGAGGCGACTTTTAACAAACCTCAAATGATGATATTTTACGATGCACACTGCCCGGGACTTTTTAAATTTCTCGTTACTAAATTACGTCCCTTTTTTCTAACGGGATATTTCGGGTAGTGGAACAGTTTTGTAAGTTGTTTTCTAGAGGTAGAGTTTAAACCGATTTTACAGTAGTCAGCGACTGAATTTTATAAAAGCGATTCTCCTACTTTTGCCGATAACGATAAGTTTTATCTAAATTCACATAATTCAAATTAATTAAAAGATTTTAATAACAAGTAGATTTGAAATCGATTCCGTAAAAATAGGTAAATAGATTTTTAATGACGATAACATAGATCTTACGGTGTTTATTTTGTTCGAGAGAATAATGCTGATATCAAATCGATAGGCATCGGTGCTATGGAAAGGATCATTTCAGAATCGTTTGGATCATGTTCACGTAGTATCGAGTAGATCGATAGCGCTTGTTGGTCAGTGCGTAGCATTGCATCGGGATCGCATCTCATGGGGTTCATTCGCGCGTCACCGTGTGCCATCGGAGGGTCGAGCTATCTCATCCCAGGTCTATGGTCGACGGTAGTTGGTTGTGACATGCACTAGCGCCTAGCTAGAGGCGTTTCATCCTCGTCATTAGTAGAGCGGCTTAAGGCACGCGACCGACGCCACACTAAGCAAGCTGTCATTTCAAATTTGATCAATCAAGCTTCTTTGAAAAATTGGCATTCATTATGATATTGTTTTGTTATGATTCCATTATTATTTATTTTATATCTATTCAAAATTATTCTGATACCAATATTCACCAACAATCTCGTTACAGCAAGTGTCATATAAAGGGTTTACAGTAAAGGCAATGTGACAAAATGACAAAATTCACATTGTCCATGCTGTACTAAAGTCATGCGATACTTGCGACTACGTGATGTGAGATTGGGCCATAACTGACATTACTTTTGCAGGTCTGTTTGAGACAAATAGTTTCCTTTAAATATTGTTGAGTTATCAGAGAAGCTTATTCGAGTTTGCTTAGCGAGTAACATTGGCGCGTCAGACATGTCATTCATCAGGCATCAGGTAGGTAGTTAAGCGGTGAGTTTTTGGAATTTATGGCGGAGAGGGATTTTGCCCACTCTTTTATTTATACATAGTAGATTTTAAGTGAATTTGTGCAATATAATCGATGTTATGTTAGATGTATAGAGTCGGTGTCAGTGAACCTACAGTTTTGCCTCAATGTTGTAGAGCATACGCGATGTTCGCTAGATATTGTGTTAAAAGTGTATAACAAGTTCAAATTTTAAATGAAAACAAGTTTAATATGAATTTTGTGGAAGTGAAATGTACCGCTAAGTGATGCCTGTATTGCCTACGCTATTTCCACTCCGTTATATCTGCGAGTGTCGCTGAAGCTTACCATTGTTACATACTGATGTAGATTGTACTGTAATAGCTATTTGTACAAATGTATTCTACGTAACCGTCATTATTCCCTATTATATGAACGTTTGTAAATATATATCTATGTAAGCTGTAAATATCTTTGAATTTATTTTAAGATAGCATAATATTTATCGAAGTTAGTGCCAAAAGCGTTTTACAAGTCCCTCGAGTATTGCGTTGGTACAGTTCGGAGAAACGCAGAGCTCTCAGAGGCAGTAATGCTAGTAGGTAATAACGTTCTCTATGAACTTACCGATATCGATTGCTGATCTCACAGAATACGCTTTTATATATTAGACTTTGACATTGTTCTAATGTTTATCGAATACATACCTATATCGCAATAAATAGAATAGACAAATTTATATTTGAAATGTTATATTTTCACATAATATTAACAACACAAGTGCTTGGATATTACGGTTGGAGATTGATACGCGTTGTGGGTAGCTTAGTAAGAAATTATGTCACCTTTTCAGAAAATAATATTACTTACTACGTTTTTACAAAATGCATTGTGAGCAGAATATGCACTGAAAGAAATATATTTTGTACGAGTAATTGTAATTAATTGAATACCTAATTATATGTATCAATAAGTTTGTATGATTATTCTTAAGTAGACCTATACTTATGCGCGGCAGATCATGCCTACTTATATTTGAGTCAATTCATTTACGTATTTACGTCAAACCAAAAGCAATTTCAAATGTAGGGAATAAGAGTTATTTTTAATAATATGTCGAGAATTTTAAATAAATTGCGATATGCAGTGTTATTAATTTGAGAAATTAATTAACATTATTTAGTTGGATGATTTGTTCTACCAACAGCTTAGCAGTAGAGTACTTGTATAGATCGAGACTACATTGTGTATCAAACTCTGTGCCTGCGCATGTAACAGTTATATAACCGTTATGTCCCCAAACGCAATTGTGCGAGATTATAGTCATAGTCATTCAGCAGAACAAAGCACCTCTTATTTACCAAACAAGCGCAGGCGTTACTTATCATTTTATTTGATCATAACATCTTATAAACCGTCCATTTATTTCGCATTTAACCTACTCATTTATAGTGTAAACAGTTTCCTAATTTAAAATGCAGTCTAATTAAATGTCAGGCGTCGATTGAATTTTGAATCTAAGGCACAATCAAAATGAATCCAAATTATTTTTATTGATTTTGTTATCTAACGTTAGTTTTCTAGATTAAGGCCAATGTCTCCTGTCATTTTTTAGCCATTTTGAGCCAACAGAATTATAATTATCTGATTATTATTCTGTTCTTCTTTGTTTCAAATGCTCTATTTTCCACAAAAAAATGACAAAATTTTCACCGAAATAAAAATGTTGAGAAAAGAAATGTAAACTGGCTAGATATTTGTAGAAATTACATGAATGAAAAGTCGTGAACATTAAATAATTATGCTTAAATACAACGCAATTAACTTATGAAAATGGTAAAATATGACAGTTGCCGTTTAATCTTAAATGTAACGCTTCTCGTCTGCCTTCAGCCTAAATAAAATAATTTCACACTAAGACTGTCAAATTTTGCAAACAATTGATACACAAAAAATAAAAATTTATGTATTTTAAAATAACAGAAACATCATTACTTGATTATCATCATATTCATATGAGTTTCAAACAATTTAGCTTTCACAAAGATCAACATATAGATATAATTTAAAAAATATAACAAATCTAACCTACCAACAAAAACTGAAATAAACATATCATGTAAAAGGATTATATGATGGTAGATTTCAGGTATTGATTGGCTATAAAATACTTACAACAAAGATTATTTAACAATTTGCAAGTCATAGTACACAATCAATAACAATAAATAAATAAGAAACATTAATTTACCACTTAATTACCTATCTCACAGCTATTAACCATAATACTGAGATCAAAGCATAAATAATTCTTTTCGGAAACAAACCTCAATAAAACTCATGGAACAGGCTTTGAAGTAAAATTTAACAAGATTGGCGGGTAAAAGCTAATGAAAATGGCTAAAAATGGCAGGTGATGGTTGTCCTAAACGTTTTAAAATAACCTTTATATTGACAAACAACTTCATATGGACAAGTATAAACTGAATGAATTGAATATAACTGAAAAAGTGTGAAAAGTCTTGAAAATATAAGTCCAGTTATGTTGCTGTTTGTACTATCTCTAGCTGATTTTAAAGAAGATAAGAACTGTACTTTACTTTTCCAATGTTTTAATGGAGTGCCCTACATTATATTGTTATGTCTTAAACATTGATTTATAAAAACCAAATAGATTAATGCCTACATTTAATACTGGATGTATGTATAATTTTCCCAGGAGCAACGCAAGGTATTCGCGCAGGGGTTTCGTTGAGAAGATCTATGTTGTAGTCTGTTGTTAAGTTTGTCGTTGATGACAAGAATATATTGTTATCTAGATATTTTTAATTGTTTTACTGAAATCCTTTAATGTATGAAAGTGTATGACACTCCGGGATACCTCCCGGAGTGTCATACACTTCCAACCTCGCCTGGGACTCTATATTATACTCGGTAGTATAATTATCACTGGCGAATGATGCAATATCAGACAGACGTCAGCTTTGGCCCGTGGCTTTGCTCGCGTTAGTTTAACTTATTTCTAAATGTAGGTACCCTATGTCCTTTTCTGTATATGTTACGTGTAATATGCAAAATTCTATGATCATTGATTGAGCAGTTAAGGTGTAAAAGCGTAACAATAAAAAAGACTTACATACGCATCTGAAATATTAATTAGTTAGGATACATGATTAAAAGATTACAAACCGCGAAAAAAAATATTATTGCTTTGCTCGACCCCTTTCTGAATTTACATATTAATATCAACACTGCATTGCTCACGTAAAATGGTAGGCGTTTAGTAATCAAATACGTATTTTTTTTTATTAATTTTATTAAGTTCCCAATCTTAAGTTTGCTAAAGTGACCCAGTAATTTTAAAGGGTTTCGTAGCCAAATGGGAAATATGGAACTCTTATTACTTTAGTCTTGTCCTTATGTCACAGCCAGTTTACTTGTGACTTTATATATATAATTGGGTATGAAGAAAATGAACTGAGTTGAGTTAGTTAACGAGGTTAGTCAAAGTCACGATCTTTCATAAGAAATTTATTTTTATATAAATATATATATTTTATAATTTAATTACAAGGTTATGAAGAAGTCATATAGGTAGTGACAGGTGACATAGACGTTAAGGTAAAACGGCATTTGTCATTAAATTCCACATTCAGTACATATTTATTAGATTTTTTATTAAATTTCCGAATTGACGAGACCAGCTGATGGGCCCATGCCAACAGCAATACAATTTAGGTCCTTCCCAACGCAAGTATGAGAAGACCCAAGTTGCATCCCGCTGCGCCCGTCACCGACACGGGGATGCAACGTCTCTGTACCGGTTATTTCACCAGCGCCCACACCCTTCTATCGGAACACAGCAATACGAGTGCATCACTCAAAGTTGCGCGTAGATAGTGGATACTTAAACAAACAAAAAATCTCAGTCGTTCAGTGTCTTTAAATGTTACGTTACAATTTAGAGATGAAATCACCGTATGAAAACAATGACATGCTATCAGAAACTTGCTACATGTTTATTTAACTCTTTTTAATTATCATATTGCGATTTTATCGCTTAATTATAATAATAAACACAGCGGCATCTAGCCTCAAACTAAGCATAGCTTGTTCTATATATTGGGTGTGTGAATATGACTCCGCCCTTTCTCAACAGATGTCGTTTTTAGTATTGTTTACGTGTACTAATAAATGACCATACTTGTATTCGATAGTACTGAATGTCAGCTATCTAACGCATTTTATGATATTTGGTTGAAGTGTAAGCAACAATTGTTTTCACCTTTTCGAAAATGTCGGTTTTTATTCCAAATAAACGTCATTTGCGGGAAGTGTTATTACATTATTTTATTGCGAAGAAAACTGCAGCGGAAACTTATCGTTTGCTTGTGGAGATTTATGGTGAGCATGCTCCGTCTAATACAACTTGCAAGGAATGGTTTCGACGATTTCAAAATAACGATTTTAGTACTGAGGATAAAGAACATGGAAAACCACCAAAAAAATTTGAAGATGCTGAATTGGAAGCATTATTGGCGGAAGATTCTTGCCAAACTCAATCAGAATTAGCTGCAGCATTCAATGTCGATCGTTCAACTGTTGCAAAGCGTTTACAAATGATGGGAATGATTCAAAAAGCCGGTGACTGGGTTCCACATGATTTAAAAGAAAGAGACATGGAACGTCGGAAAACCATTTGTGAAATGCTGCTTCAAAGACAGCAAAGAAAAGGATTTTTGCATCGGATAGTCACAGGAGACGAAAAATGGATACACTACGAAAATCCTAAACGCAAAAAAGCTTGGGTGAAACCAGGCGAACCAGGCCCATCACAGCCAAAAATAAATATTCACTGTGCCAAGGTCATGCTCTGTATTTGGTGGGATCAGAAAGGTATTGTATATTATGAGTTGCTCAAACCCTCTGAAACTATTAATGGAGAAGTTTACCGACGACAACTAATGCGTTTGAAGCGAGCCATAGAAGAAAAACGACCAGAATGGGTGAGTAGACATAACAAATTAGTTCTTCAGCATGACAATGCCAAACCGCATACCGCAGAAGTCGTAAAAAGATATTTAGAGGGACAGGACTGGGAAGTGTTACCCCACCCGCCATATTCACCAGACATAGCTCCTTCGGATTACCACCTATTCCGGACGATGCAGACAGACCTTACTGGAGAAAAGTTTACTTCATGTGAAAGTATCAAAATTTGGATTGACAACTGGATAAGCTCAAAAGACCAGGACTTCTTCCAGCAAGGAATACGAAAACTACCTGAACGATGGGCGAAGGTTGTAGCTGCAGATGGAGCATACTTTCAATAATTTTTTTTTTAATTTTGTAAGCGAACAAATGTGTTTTATTTTGACAAAAAGGGGCGGAGTCATATTCACACACCTATTATAATATGTACCTATTATAGATAAACTTAATACATATTAACAGAGACACAGAACAAACATCTATACTCGTTACTCAAATGCTTATCCTGATTGGGAATCAAACCCACGACCTACAGTGCAGAAGGCAGAGCTACAATACAACCAACTATGCTGTGAAGCCAATCAATCTTGGCAACGTGACATTGTCGCTACAATATCAGCGCTGTAACTGAAAACTAATCCAAATGCCTGTATTTCTCTTTAGGTTAGGTACATTTTGTTAATGTTTTATTGATATTTTTTTATAACTATTTGGCTCATAAAAAACACTAGCGACCCGCTCCGGCTTCGCACATTTAGTAGAGCATCAGTATCGATAGAAACTAACCGTGAGAAGTCGGAATACATATAAACCTTCCTCTTGAATCACTCTATCTAACGTATCTGAAATACGTTACATTTGCATTGAAATACGTTGCGAAATTTCAAAGTTCTAAGCGTACAAACAGCGGGAACGTCTTTGTTTTATACTATGTAAGGATGATAAGATGTCACGTACGCTGATTGAACGACATTTTTCCTAAACAATGACTGAGTGTTATTAGAAATGACCATTAATTATCTACCGAGATGACCCCGTAAATAAAATTAAATATTTCTGATTAATATTCGCTTTTTTTAAATCATTTTTCCCTTAATATCTGGAACAAAAAATAAAATACTACCCCTGAAAATTTACCCTTGATTAAACTGGTGAAAATATTTTTGTTTTTTTCTTGTTTTCATCACCCGACTTGTTTTGGTTGACCACTATCTTCAGCACTGGTAGCAAATATTTACAGTTTTAGATTTGTTCTAGAATAATATTATGAAGTTATCATTGGTCGAGGTGTTTGACACGAAAAGTGCGTCATACGATTAGAAGGGGGTGAGTACCAAATAGAAAAACAAGCCCTCGGCTTCTAAAATACTTTTTTGGGGTTTATTCTGAAGATAAAGTGACGGAATGTTGGTGATCACGTGCTTCAGAGTGCACATTAACATGTCGGTCCCGGCTATAATACTCGATAAGTCATGTCGGAAGTCTTCGGGCGGCCTGAAAACTCTGACACATGAGATAGCCACTCACTAAACGAGCGGTATTTGAAAAAACAACGAAAGTCTAAAAATTGTATGCATAAAAGATATTTTCGTTTACTCCAAAACCTTGCTGTGTCATTGGAGCACTGCGTTTAGTTGGCTTACCGGTATAATTCATAATAAAATGGTATGTACCCCTTAAGGGTGAGAAAGAAGGGATGGAAGAATTGAAGCTGGCAAAAATGGTAGGTGATTGGGGAAATTCTCCGACTGAACTCTACCTTATCAGCCGCTAACACACTGGTAACAACACTAAACAATTGTGAAGGCAGAAAGACCACAGCGTTAGGTACTTACTGTCTTCACAAGAAAGAAAAATAATAGTTAATTAATACTGTAGGTACGGTCTCGCGTACCTAATACAATTAAAAAAAGTAAACGCTTGGATACTTTATAATTATTGTATTATATTAGAGTTTTCAAAGTACAAGCTATGCCTAGTTTGGCACTATTTATTTATTACATATATTCTACTCGGTATATGTATCACATTAATCACACTAGGAATCCCTGTAGGTGGCATGGACACACAAAATCACGCAACATCAACACCCAAGATCCGATAACAAATTTCATGCTCACCAGACAAGTGAGCACAGATATTAGTACCACAAAAATTTACGAGATGGCGCTGTATTCAATTTACTATACAAAACGTTTCTTTTGTAAAAAAATAAACAGGTAAAATTATATAGCAAAACCCTATCTAAACACAAAATTTCATCCAAATCGTTGGAGCCGTTTCCGAGATACACAAAATATATATATAATACAAGAATTGCTCGTTTAGAGGTGTTAGATTTACTAACTACCTAACGTATATTGGTAGGTAGGTACATTGCTTTTCTAAATTAGGTTAAACATAGGTAATTGATATCCGCTATTCTTCTACCACGTGAACATTCATAGGTACATTTACTTATCAAGTCATAGTCATGAACATTAATAAAAATTCCGTAGGTAATTATGTTAACTAAATGTATTTTACTTTCCTCGAAGGTACTTTCAACAAGAAAAGTGGCAATAAAACTGAGAGGACGGCTCTGCTTTCTAAGGGGTTCCGAATTCGATTGCCAGCTGGGGCGCACTTTAATGTGTAAAGTTTGTTCTCGGGTTTTGGCTTGTTGTCTTGTTTTTCTGCACCCTGCGACACAGGCTGTGACACAGGGAATCCTAGAGCAGAGGTGGTTGTAATTGTAATAAAAAAACTTTTCTTCGGGTAGGTAACTATTTATTTAATTAAAACACGAATCCAGAATCTCTAATCACCTGAATTACGTGCGAATTCTTTTATAGGATATTTTTGAAGATTCTCTTCTGCTTAATGTTTTCATCCGTCAGGCACAAATGAGGTACAAATTTAAACAACACACAAATAAAAAAAATTCAGATACGATTCACACGAATTTGTAGTCCAATTAAAATATTTTGTTCATATAATTTATACAGTCATAGTTTAGCCTTCAATCGCGAAAATCTGGTTTCAACCCCTAAAAATCCACCTCATTCCACCCCGGATAGCAGCTTTCGCGTCGGTTCGATTTTTCTCCTTGCTTATTTAACAATATTTAGCTGTCAGATTGCTGTAATGAATTATTATTTTTTCCTTATTTTGACGCCTGTTTCTACTGGTCTAATCTTTTAATATTAAGTAATGTATTTAATTTATTTAATTGTGATGGCTTTCTTACAGAGTGATGCAACTCTAGCACGTGATTAACGCACCTGAGCCAAAAAAAACATCACATTTTCTGATGCAACCACGGCGGATGTCGCGGTCATCCGCGGCGGCCGCACATGCGAACCGAACGCACTCGATTGGATGATTGACGAAAACGACACACAAATAATACACACTATAGTTAAAATGATGAAGTCAAATCACGTCACTCTCTATTTGAATAACTTAGATATCTATTCCCCCTTTTGGATCTCTAATAAACAATTTTTTTCACCATCTCATTGCCTTAAAATAAATATTCATGGACATTTCACACTGCGCGATCTAGCCCAGAAAGAAACATAGCTTGCATGGGAACCAGGATTAGGAACTAATGGAATACTTATTCAATACATATGTTATGCTAGATATACAATATAAAAAACATAGGCCTATAGAATAATATCTTACAGACTATAAATAATATAAAAATATAAACACTAAGTGACACGATTTGTCTGCGCCGTGTTACGCAACGTGCCACAGTATTCTGTAGGTAGGCAGGATCGTCTGAACACAATTAGCTTCGGCCAAAATTCTGGATTCATGAAGATCGAAAGACGAGCATTCGGTATTCTAACCATGAGACTTGAAGTTGAAATAACGAGATACCAACTGCTCAACCCTTTTGTGAGCTGGGTCTTCCGCCTAAGGTATTTTACAATTTCATCTGACTTCACCACGTGGTGAACTCGGCTCGCAGCAAATGTTCAGTGTTCAATGCGGCGGTCCCTCACTGATTACGGGGCGAGGACTTCCTTTTCATCCGACTTCCGGACTTCCGGAAGAGGTTATCATGCTCCGTCATGTATAGACCGATTAGAAAACTCTTCTTTTACTTAAAATAATAACTTTCAGATTGGTCCCATAGAAATTTTATCAAAACTACTCATAGTTTGGTTATTAAATCAAAATGACTAAGTATATAACAGAAAACAATGTTTTCTATTAATCTTTTTGATTTCAAGTTTTGGTAAATATTCTACTAAACCTATATAATTTCATCGTCTGATAGGGGTCACCTGCTATGTATTATTAACGTAATCAATATAAATAAATCGATATTGTTCTGCACAATGAAAGCGATAAACTTATACCTGCGTCTACTATTGCATGGAATCATTGGATTCGACGCGCGTGCTCAGCAGGTACGCAGAAACACAAAATTATCAAGTTACTACGTAAAAGGTACACGAGACGACACTGTGAACTTGCATCAGCCAACTGAACACGTGCGTGGGTTTATTATAATAATTAAACATTCTTGTACTATGCTGACTTGCTATATGTATATTATTATATATATAAACATCAATTGCCGAATGTATGACGGAGCGTCACTAGTGTACAGGTTGACCGATTTAGCTGATATCTTTTAAGGTCTTCCCCTCCTGGGTTTAAAATTTGAAAATTCGATAGGGGAGACCTGAGCCGTATTTTTGTTGTGTAAGGGTGGTGGTGAACTAACATCAGGTGGGCCGCTAGACCGCCCGTCACTCAGATATGCAATTAAGAGATATCAATGGAAAAGTCACATGTTCTGCGTCTACGGCCATTTTAATTCATCGATAATCAGACTACAATGTACTTCTACATTTCTTGCCGTCACGTGCGTCGCTTGAAGTCCGGCTTTCGAGAACCGGATTCGAGAATCGTTTTCATTTATGCCGCGATTCTATATCCTATCTAGAATATATTATACTTACGTACGAAAATGACAGGGTTGGTTACTACCAACCCTATAGGTACTCCGATTAATCAATTAATTTCTTAATTCAATTTTACCTAATATGTAAGTAGGTAGATACTTATTTTTCTATGAAATTTATTTTGGGCTAGCTAATATACCTAACTTCTCAAATGTTAAGTACAATGCCGGTAAATGTAGTTGAGAAAAAGAAGTTATATTCTATTCTATTCTCTATATTTAGTTCAGCTAATGACGGCGAAACCGGCAAATGTGTCCTCATTCCGCAGCTCGCGCGAGTTCAAGAGCAGACGACATTAACGACTATATTACATCAGCCAATGATCAGGTGTCTCTATGCGAGTACAAAAGATAGATGCATTAGGTACGTGTGAAGTTGAAGCGCCACAATTGGACATGCACATTTCTCTGAAACTAATATTACTGCTCAAGATTTGTACACTAGGGCGGGTGTCCTAGTATACATACAGAGCAGCGATAAAAAAATATTATTTATAAGGTCCATTTACAAAATTAACATTTACATACGTAATTAGAAGGTTAACGGCATAATATTACATGTAATTTTTTTTTTTTATTATAGATACATATTATTTTTATATTTTGATATGTATTTTCAAAAGCAGAATCAGAACAGACTTATAGATTTGGTTTTCGACTTAAAATTAATTTTTAATTAATATATTTCAACAATCATACGATATCGCTATCACAATGCAATAGACTTATAATGTCCCACGAGACTGACTATCCTCTTACCAAGCTTTAAGAAAATCGAATAAATGAAAGAAGTTCGACAAAAAATTACAGAATCGACTAATTGTTTGAGCTCTATAGAGTTATTCATCAAACATTTCTTCACGTATGACCAGTGAGTGACATCTGACCTGAGATCGGTTCGTGCGAGATACTATGCTCCAATTCCATCCGGATCCCACTCGATTCGGCGATAAAAGGGCATCCTGTGCAATGTCTTGGTACACGGTTTGTTTTAATTGCATAGAAATACCGCTTTTATTCGGATTATACTCGCTTTTATTCGGAATATTAACATTAATTCTCACCAAAGAGCATTTTATAAACCTGGGTTACTAAAACCAATCATTTAATCTTCGTATTGAACGTATTCAGGGGCTCATTTACGCCCGATGTGAAAATAAACATGATTACAAAACGTGTCATGTACATGAAAATACTTAAAGCTTCCTTTAAATTTTACGATAATAATACCAATGAAAAGATGGGAAAATATTGTAGCATGCGAGATCTAAAACATTTACATCCCCTGGAAACCAACTCCTGTTATCAAAACTGAAAGTTTGAAGTTAATTAAATGTAATATAATTAAGATTGAACCAAAAACTTCCATAGGACCATGAAGAAGTTTGAGATTTGAGCATGCAGAAAACTTTTCATGTTGACATGTCTACAAAATTTTCAACCCTTACATAATTTACTGACCTCAAATTTCGAGTAAGCTTCCTGGTTTGAAAAGCATATAATATTATGAAATGACAGTGTGTCGATTTTAATCATATACAAAATCATTTCTGTCTAGTGCTAAACGGGCCTCTATGAATCCGGATATACGATATACTGGTTTGCATTTATATTCCAAAATTGCTCTATAAAATAGAGAAATCTTTATTTTGTAGGTAGGAACCATTAAAAATTTTGAATGTGGTTTGGCAACAGCAAAATAGGCTACCATTCGGCGTGTGCTGCATGAGCGGTGTCAATAATTCAGCGCTGGTTTCCTGTGGCACCATAGTGTGTACGTATACTATAGTGTCACAGAAAACCAGCGCTGAAATCGAGGCGGAATGTCACTTACATGACTATTTCTACATCATTTTGTAGAAGGCACTTACACCTTTTTCTTGTCTTCCGTGTGAGAAACCCAATCCGCAGTTACCCCGAGTAACATCTGCAATGTTCAAACTAAAATAGCAAATACTAATAAATTGTTTCTTCAGAAATGAGTCCAATCGTATTAATTAACTCTGCACCAGTTGTACTACCTACTACAATGGAAATTTATTGATGGAACTCACAATTCTTCTGAACCAGCTCAAACCTCTGCCAATAGTGACTGAGATATTGAGTATTTTCAATGCGATAAAATCCGCTCAGATTGCCTCAGATTAAGCTGATGTTTATGTAAAACCACGGTACGTCTTGATAAAATCATACGATTTTTCTGGTTTGTAGTAGCTGTTCTTTTATAAGAGCTAGCTAGTTACCTGCGCGGTTTGACTCACGTGAAATTCATACGTACCTACGTATAGTGTAGATAAATTATCTCCATCCAAAAGTTGCATGGAAGAGATCGCTTCTTTACGATAAGGCCGCCAATTGTACATTTATTATATTATTGTAAGTTTACTAGTATGCTATTGTTCATAAGTATGCACAACAAAAAAGAATTTTTGTTTTGTATTGTAAATCGCGTCCGTTCAAACATCGGAGTTTGAGATAGTGAACTAAATTTGGAGGGGGAAAGGTGGTACGGGCTTGTAATAAGAAGTTTGATGCCTTCTCAAATTGCGCATATAACAAAAAAATTCTCATGTAGAGGAACAATAAACAAGAAGCAAATTTAAAAAAACGAAAAAACCGAAAACGGTAAAGAAGACATCGTAAGGAAATCGGTATGTTTGGTTCTAACCAAACGTTCGAAAGACCTACCAATCCGTATTGAATTTCCGTGGGTTCAGCCCATTCACTCTTGCTTAACGAGAGTAGCCCTGTGTCGCAATAGAGTCAACTGCAATGAATCGAGATTAGGTATAACAAGCCGCAGTATTCGTTTCGATTGCTTGAAATTAAGATTAAATAATTTTATGCTCATTTTCAGCCTGATTTTCTGAACTATGATATACGTGATTGTATTAAAAAACCATTTGAATAAATTTGTTTGTTCCAATGGTTTTTGAATCATTTAAATACCAACCTCATCCAAGAACAGCTTGGGTGTTCTTGGATGAGGTTGAGGTTGGATGAGGTTGGTGTGTGAAGTGAATATATTGGATCTTTTCGATTTAAAAGCCCATTGTATATATAACTTTCCTCGTCAAAAACTTACTTTCGTCTTAAAGTTTAATTAGATATATAAATAAAACGGCCTTTATAAAATAAACTTTATGTTTATTTTATAAAGGCCGTTTTATTTATACACGTATCAATTTTCATGTAGGTATATAGTGCCAAGTCTCCAGGTAAAATAGCTGTGAGATACGAACGAAACTATGTGGGTGAAATTTTCGCCAATCGGCTACGGAACCCTAAAAACATGTTTTTTAACTACTAATGATAAGATGTACCCTGAAACATTACGTGCGTGTAATGATACTGCGAATTATCGTAGACCTATTATATTATTTTGTCCACTATTGTATAAATTACTGAGAATAAGTAAATATTTTATTTGAGAAATGATAAGAGTTTTATTAAAAAACTATGATAACGAAAGATTAACTATGATTTTTTGAGTCTTCCAGGATACATAAATGCTAAGCTTAAATTTACATCACTTTCGATCACTGCCATAGATATCATATGACATAGAGGTATATTATAACTTATAATAGAGGTACACTAAAAATTTCTGAAATCGTTATAGTTTTAATAATAAACCAAGTTTTTATTTAAGTAACAACCTAAAAAAAAAGCTGTCCATAAACTAGGTCATAAAACCAAAATCGAAATAATATGTAAATATACAATTTCATAAAATAGTTATAAATGAGATAAAATATTACTTTTTAGTTTTAACCTGTGCACCTATGGCGGTGAAAGCATCCAAGTTTTACCTTCGTTTGTAGCTTTTAGTGCGGGCTTTCAATTTGATCCCCGTTATGCTTTTTGCCATTGCTCTTTGGTATGCCCTAAGTGTTTTTGATTTGTTGGCCACATCTGACAAGATTAAGTGAGGTAAAGTTAGGTTAATTTTATTTTAAGGCTCCTGTATGACGGCAAACGGAACTCTTATAGTTTCTCTATAGTCACAGCAATTTTAAGAATAAGAGTTTTCCAAATCGGCTGCTGAATGATGGAGTACCGAGGTAATAACAAACATCAGAATCAATAAATTCCTTCGTTGGAAGTCAATTGACAAATAACGAAAATATCCCGTGATGAATTTTTATTATTATATTTTAACAAAGAGACAACAAACAAATAGAATTTTTTTTTTACGGAAATTGGTTTGAATCTTGTATGTATTATAATAGTTTTAGAGATATCTGTTAATTATTGAGTCTGAAGTTATAATGTCAATATAATATCATCGTGACCTTGTAACTTTTATTTAGTAAGTCCATATCTCAATAACAACTATGGAAAAGTACAAGAGAAGGCACATTTCCACAAAAAAAAAATGTTATTGCTTGAAATATGGCAACAGGGGCGGGACAGAGGAGAGGTCACGGGTTGAGTTATATTATTGTTATTAATTACTCTTCTGATACGCTACGTCACGCGTATTTTTCAATCAATCAAAACATTATAGCGTAAAACATAATAATCATCAAACCAAATAATATCAAAATATGGTGTCATTTGTGTCATAGGAATCCTACGTCATGGTTTATTTGATAATAGTGCGATTTGTTACGTTTCCGTTATTCTATGCAGCCTATTAAAAATGAGAAAAATAAATAAGTAGTTTTAGAGTTTCATACCTAAAGGTTAAAGAAAACTATTGTATAATGATACACCTTACAGCATCTGTCTGTAAAAACTTTAAAAGAGCTGATCTTTTCGTGCGTAGGTACGTATAATATATAAACGGTTGAAATTTTTCCAGATCATTTGCTACTATCGCGGATACCCTAATAAATTACAAAAATTCTTGGGGTGTGAGTGTCAGAAGCACAAAATGCTTTTTATTTTAGCTGTCTTTGTGACTAGGTCTATCAGGTATCTTGTATATACCTGAGTTTCCTAAGAGCCTACAAAGAGCCAGAGAGAGAGTGCTAGATCTCTCTAGATCTAGCACACTCTGGACTCTCACCCAGAGCTAATTGAAGAGAAAATCTAGAGAATAATTCCAATTTTAAAAAACTATAAGGTGAGTGAGCGTATCCCCAAACCAAAGGCATACTCGGAAAAGACTGTTTTGCCTCAGGATTGTAAAAAAGAAATACAATGGTGAGTTAAAAATTTACCTCTACTATAGGTTTTTTGTCACATAAATCTACTTGACAAAAACCTGTTCTGAGAAACTCAATTACTTGCAAGATATGTTTTAACAAACCAGTCTAGAACGCAAACACACTCGAAAAAAAATTTAAGTAACTTTCAGGTAAAATTGCATCATTGTTTGTGTTAGAAAAATGTTTGATGAATATGGAATAATGTGCTTCCTTGAATAAACTTTGCAATCATCAAAATAGTTTACATCAGATTATAGCTTATTATATTTTCCCCATATCATATAGATATCCATCTGTGGAGGTAAATAAATTTAAATTCTTTCGGCCAAAAACATAATTTCGTTTTAATTTTTATAATGCTAATGCTAGTGCTAATTTCTATAATATAAGTAATAATAATATCGTTTTTGAGTCCCTACAATGTTTCTCGGTTAGCAGTAGAACATGTTCTAAATGGGGTCAGGGAATTACTGTCACTGTACCAGTTATTAAGCCTCCATGAGGTTGTCAGATTTATCATTTCCGTCCCGGGATGCGTTGCACGTTCCTTGGTCACCATCACATAACAAAACAAGTACTTCTTCACTTTTATCGAAAGTAGTAACAGCAGTGGAAACATTATAACTAGCCTCTCATGTTCCCACTATACGGTACATACCTGCAAATACCATCCCTCTTTTACCATCGATTGCATAAAATGTATTATGATATTTCGCGAGAGCCGTTTGACGCTAGTACAATAACGTACGTACGTAACAGTTTGTTTTGGCCTGGTTGTAAGTTAGGGAGCATCTGCATTAATAAATAAATTTGATAGTGGCCATACGTCAGCATGGTTCTAGTTGACTTGTTTTGCTGGACTAGTGCGATGTGACGGTTCGTTAACCGGCCCCCTACGTCACTTGTCGGAGGCAAGTAACATCATTGAATATATTTTTCACATAATATAAATTATGCGTGGATGTATAAAATGGATGTTTGAGTTTTTTAACCTAAGGTATATTAAATATTGTCAATTTCATTTTGGTTACCAAATAGACATAGTTCCTCACTTATTTGTTTTTAAAACGTAGCATTTAAAAAGTAATAACAGTAAATAATACTAATTAATATTACAAAATATAAAAACTCTGTCCTGAAATATTATTCACACTACACATATTCTGTGAATCGCATTTCGGCTTTTGGCTTAGGTAAGATACAACCCTTATCTTACCTGGTATAGTAAACGTTTTTTGAGGTTCCGTACAATAAAGGTAAATTGAAACAAAGAATTTACCAATGTGTGGTCAATTCTTTGTTTCCCAAGCCGTCAAACATACCTACCACCGATTTGTTTACTTAAAAAATATGATTAATTTAATGTAAATACGAGAGGTTCGGTAATATCTTTACTTTTTAACTTATTATTTCATCTACGAACACACTGTAGTTGTATGCCATCATTAGGTATTGCGCAATTCGTTCGTTTTTTTTTTCAATTTGACTGCTGGCATCTCTGTTGGACCTGTTTTTCAACTTTTTTATAAATATACAGGTCTACTTATAGACTCTAATATAGTTATCTTATCATTTTCTTTCATTAGTCTGGCCAATACCTGATACTAGAAATCCGGAATTAATAAGAGTTGTTCGACTAAGGTCGTTAACATCGCTACAGTAAGGAAGTGTCAATAATGAACATATTATATTAAGTATAACGGACGATTTCACCATAATAACAAACAGAATTGGTTAAGGTAGATAACAGCGGTTACATAATATCAACGTGGTCATGACATTGGCCGCCTTTAAAGATAATGCAAGTCACTGATGTGGGCAAGAGTCATCCAGTGGAACAAACCAGTTTCCTCTTTAAACAGTGATACAGGTGCTCTTTTACAACTTCGTGTCGTGCTCTTACTTCTAACGCAAAACAACTGTCAAACAGAACCATTTACAAGTATAAGTATACAGTAATGAATAAGATTATGTGCCTTTATCGGAATTTTAATAGTTCTTGAAGTTCTTAAAGCCAGCAATAGCAATTGTAATTATTTCGGCATTTTCATTAGTATTTGCAGTCGATCTAGAAGCATTATTTCAATTTTGAAAGCTTTTCCACAACTTTTCAGTATAGTTTCCGCAAATAGATAACTTACATGATTTTTTCCTTTTGGATGATATTTTTTTTTATATACACTTTACGAATACTTCATAAATTTTACCGGAGACATCGGTTTTTATGGAGCATTTGTGGATTTTTATTGTGACAAAATAATTTGTCATGCATAATTTGGGCGATCGCGTCGGCGCGTGTGGCCAGCGGACGACGGCGTTTGGCGCGAGCCAAGCGTGATAACGCGGAGATTACATCAGACACTTATCGCGCGCGTGCCAGTATATAAGCCTGGCGCTCACAACTAACGCTCATTCACAAATCTCAACTCACTCATGACTGAAAGATTCTAGTTCGTGGCAATGATCTACGCTCACATGCATCATCTAAACCTCGTGCAAGATAAACTCAAATACGAACAACTGTGGCATAGTGACAATTGGTGTGACGGTCATTCTCCGATATTCGAACATCAGCAAAGATAACCAGAGCCCTTCGGATCGAGTGTATCGATTATAAGGTAAATATTGTTTGTTTTGATACAACATCAAGCTGAACATAAGCTCATAATTAATTGGTTTGATGTAAAATAGATTTTATTAATTATGCCTACTAGTAGACGCGCCTCCGATGTAAACAATTCAAGCCAATGGATACTTAGACTTTGAGCAAATTGTTATTGAACAAAAAGAAGATCTTTAACAAAAGTTTCTAGCCCGATAACAATTTAGCTTATTAATTTGACCCAATAAGTGCGAATAATTATCACGAACTTTTAATTTGCGTCAAAATGAAATAAGTTATCAATAACTGTTCAAATTATCGAATTTGAACAGTTATTGATAACTTATTTTTTATTCCACAGTTTTATCACTAACAAGTTTTATCATTTTGGCGTTTACGCGATTGTGTTGATGTGTGACTGATAGAAAGTCTGTTTTACTTGTGCGAAGACCACAAAATATAATACTTTATATATGGAAACTCTTGCAAATCCTTTGGTCTAGTCGATTTGTAAGCTGATCCAAAGTAACAGTATCGTATGTTAAGCGTTTACGCTTCAATGCTTCTTCTTCAGGGTTGACAAGCAATAATTACACTTTCTTCCATTCCGAACGGAATACTTTCTTTATAATCTAATTAAGTTTATTTCTATAAACCTGAATGAATACTTAAGTAAGATTCAGAATGAAATAAATTCTTTTCATAAGAATATTACATTCTAGAATTCAGGTGAAATTAAATTTAAAGAATTGATTGACATACCAACCCTATAGCATGGTGAAAACGCGGCAACTAATATGGTTTCGTAATACCTTTACAGAGCGAGTCTCCGATCAATCGCACCCAGTCCGCTTAGTGAAGCAAACGTACCTGATCGCAGGAAGATTTTTTAAGAAAAAAACAAGAAGAAAGACAAGGATATGGCTAAAGTGCAGACGCATTCTGACATAAACCTTGTGTCGATGGCGGCACTTCGGTTCCTGAACCCTTGGGCCGTGGAGCCCAGGAAGCCGCAGTGGTCAGACAGCATAGTCCCCGGGACACCTGAAGCCAAAGACCGGACCATCAACTTGGCGGAAGTGGCGTGCCATGATTCGCCCAACGACTGCTGGGTAGTGATCTACGACCGCGTGTACGACATCACAACTTTCTTTGATGAGGTGAGCAAAGCAAACTTTAATTAATAGTAACTTAGTAACTAGAACATATTTCAGATCCCACGACTGTTACCAGCTTCGATCCCCTATTCCTTTCACTTTAGTACTTACCTAAACAAAAACCAGAAGAAGCATCTATGCAAGGCACCAGTGTTAGATTATTCAAACAAGACTTATATGACATTTTATTTCCAGCATCCCGGTGGAGCAGACATAATGCTGGAGTACGCCGGGCGCGACGCTAGCACCGCCTTCAGAAGTTCCGGCCACTCCCGCATAGCCACCAAAGCCCTGGACCGGTTCTTGGTGGGGGAGCTACCTATGCCTGAACGCATGTACCGGCGGCCGGGCGGCATACGACTCAGCGACATGCCTGAGTAGCGGGGAAATTTGAGTGGCAATCCTTTTTAGACGCACGCTTATGCTTCCGCCGCAGAAGATTTGATCTTCCATAAATTAGATCTGATTGCTTCGGCGTAGTAGAGTAGTCTTTCTACATTTAAGAAACAGTAGTCTTCGCTAGATATCATAGAAATAAAACGCCCAATGAATTGGCACTTTGAAATAATAGTTTGTTAACCTTAATGTCAGGGTTCAGGAGTTTAGATAAGGTCCATAACGTTTATGTACTTACTGAACAAGAGTGAATAGTTCCCGCGCAGTTTTCACTTTGTATTGTATAGTTATGTTGCATTTATATAGATAGACCCATATGCGGTAGAGACCAATGTTTGCTCATTAGTATTATATTATAAGGGCGAATGTAATGAGTATGCATCGTTAAAAAACTTTATATTTAGCTGCAAATGAGTTTGAAGATAGAAATGGCTTTTCGTTATTTTCGTTATAGGTTATAATATTCAGTATTAAATGTTTTTCCTAAATGTGATTTAAAATAAAGTTTTATAATTTACTCAATGTATTATTTATCAAACCAACTACTGGTTATCGTAGTGAACTTACTCCACCTCTTTGGAATTTTATCGAAAAACTTATACATGCAGCGATCGCATGACTGACTTTTGATACAGGTATATTAAGTAAAAGGACTCCCTAATTAAGTAAGTAAAAATAACTTTATTAAAAAACAAGAATTATACTTAATTCATTATAAATAAATAAGAAATACAAAAGTCTACCTTTGATCAGATTAAACCTTTTTTCCGGATCTGAAAGACAGAAAAAATATGGTGTAAAATATGAAAACCGAATTTATCTAAGATTACCAATCATTTAACAGTAGGTAAAATAATCCACCAGGTGGCGCGAAAGTAGAAACGTACTTGTGTTGTTAAAACCTAAGCTACACAAGTAATTTTACAAAACTATCCAAAAGCGTTTTTTGTCGGGAACTCTAGTTTAATTTTATTGGACTTGCATTATTGATTGGGTGATGATTGCTACTTTAAGCAGCAATCATCGCCCGTCACATAAAGTATTCAAGGCCGGGCCTGAAAACAGGTGAAAATTTCACTAAACATGGCTTCCACACCCCATATTCTTGGATTAACACACAAAAAAAATATGAGACTACAACACCACAGACAATACAGAATAAACAATTAAAAACGTGGCACCATATTTGATCGTTATCCTAACAGGTCAGGTCAGGTGAGGCAGCTGCGGAAGCATGCGTAAGTGATTCCCGCAGCCCCACCATAGTCAGAAGTAGGAACATAGGGAGTTTTGTCGGTAATTCAACACCATTTAGTCCTCCTCCCCCAGCGAGGCGGGGATAGGCGGGGATACAGATAAAATTATTTGCAAAAAAAAAGGTCTGTTAAAAAAAAGGAATCGTTAAAAACGGTCATCACTAGAACGAGTGACCGATAATTTATTTCTTGTTATTTTATGTTTTGGGTGTGACGCAAATGAACGTTTTCTTATCTTTCTTATATACCAACTGAGCTATTTCATGTGATACTTCGTAGGGCACTTTAAACTGTCGGTGTCGGAAGACGATAAGCTTAGATTATAGATTCGGGAAATATTGGTGCAAATATTCCAGTGCATTGGAGACGGTCCCCCCTTGCATGGTTATAGGCACACTGCTTCACGTTATGTTCTCTTTTCCCATATCAATGATTTGTATTAGTTTCTGTACAAATCACATCATCAAAACCAAACAAATTGACACACTTTTTAATAGAAAGACATGATGTTTTATATTAGTAAATTATTAATAAGAAACCTTAAAGACAGCAGACGGCCACTCCATAATGATAGGCAGTAGGTACTTTACCTACTGCACAACAAAGCAGATAAAGTTCCACACATTGTTTATAAACTTAAAATTTACTGACATCAACTACAATCAAGCGGGTTTAATAACAATTACCAGGTTACTATCAAACTCACTGACTTGTTTGCTCGAAGCGGGACTGTTCAGTTTGCAAGCAGCGGTACTACCAACTACGCTACGGAGTTGGTAGTACTATATTGTTCAATTCCTTTCAAGAGAAGGCCGAAATTATTCAATGCCAAATTTCTGACCAGTAGTTTATTTCAATATACGAGTAGTTACTTGGTACTTACAAATGCTTGTTATTGAAGAGTTTCTCGTTGAGTTTGATGTATCTGAGGTATACTATTAGGACTATTGTCAGTATGATGGCAGTGACTTGTATCGTCCATTCCCTGGGCATGCCACATTTGGACACCTTTACTTCATCTGGTGTAATTGTAGCCTGTAAACAAAAATAGTAGTGGTGACGTCGCATGCGCATGACGCAGCAAGACTTTGTGTGACGTTATAGTTTGTTCTATCCCAGAGTAAATATAGTTTACACACATATATCGATAGTGGGTAAACGATATTTATTTACTTGTTTCTATATATTCATATATAGAAACAAGTAAATAAATATCGCCACATATATCTTTATTAAATAGAATAATGATGACAGAAGCGCCTGAACGTTATGTCATACAATTATTTCTTCAACTGAAGTCATTAATGTTATCATATTGTAAATTTTCGTAACAACTACGATTAGCGAATAGGGTGTATTCATAACATATCATCATGTCAAAAGGTTTAAATAATTTGTTAGTACAATTTTCACGCATACTTCATAATTAAAATATTACAAGTACAACTACAAAAAACAACAAAACAAAAAAACTACAAGAATTTGACATTATTTCTTTCCCTTAGGCTATTTGACCTTAAGGGACAGAAATAATGTTAAATTAAACCATTTAGAGACATGTATTAAAGCATGTATTTCAAACTATTATTTCACGCAGCTTCCTCGATCATTTTTATATTTATGTACCTACTTCGAGCATTTATGAAGATTTTTTTTATTTTGTGGCGCAATATCTTGGCTGCTCGACTGATGTTAAGTGGTAAAAGCTATCCCTGCAGCAAAAATTCTGCTAGGATTATGATCAATAGGTATCCACAAAAACGTCACTGGATGCTCGTCGATCAACGAAATAAAATATGGTGAAATCACCAAAATGTTATTCGGGTTTAGGTCGAAATGGTTGAGATGTTAGCGCATGTCTATAACATTTACTATCTTTTACATAGTAACATTGGCTTAACAATCACTATACAACTGTTGCCGTACAAGAGATACCACAAGACTGAAAACAACTTGATCCAGAATTTTTTTATAAAACAATAACAGCGATATTAGTAGCAGATAAAACCGGAAAGAAACTGAATGAATTGCTCCTCAAATTTACTTTTAATGTCGCTAAGTAATTGGTTTTATTTACTTATTATTTTTTTTAAGTTATGGCAAGCTATGCTAAGCTTGACATGTAATTTACTTTTAGGAGATTTCTTGTGTGTGAATTAACAATTAAATCTTATGAAATTAATTTAGATCACTATTTTCTGTGTTTTATCTAGATTAAAACTGTACTTATCCCAAACAATTCTGATCAGTAATCACTTTTTATAAAACTCAGCGGTCGGCCGCACCACCCAGTCGTGGAATAAAATACATTAAATATACACCAAGTACAATATGATGAGTATCAGTAACATTGTAATCATGTAACATTAAAATGTAGACCCGTGCGAAGCCGGGGCGGGTTGCTTATATACATATATATACCATATACAGTCTTGACGACCTCCTTGGTTGTCAAGGTATATATAGGTAAAGGTTTTTGAAGACTGTTATAACTTACCAAATAATATTTTGGATCCAGCCTATTCCTCCACGAAAAGGACGGCACAGAGTATTCAACAAACTCTATCTTATGCTCGTGTGTGGGCACGAAGCTATGTCGAACAACGCAGCTGTGGTGCGTGTGCCCGCCGAAAGCCGCCCTAGGCAGCAGACTCTCCACTAAATACTCTGTGGACTCTTTGGAGAGGCAATCCCAGCGCTCCACAAATAGATTAAGACGTTCAGGGAGAGGAGCTGCGTCAGGCTCTGTACATATACCGTCTGACTCTCGATAAAGGGGGTAATGCTGAAAAGGAGAAACGCAATCATAATTTACCTTCAACATAGTAAGAAACAAGATTTTCTACATGTTAAGTTGTTTATGTAATCAGGTGGCAGAATCATCAGATAACTCGCCTAAGTGAAAAGAAGCCAAGTACCTAAGTAAAGTAATTATGTTCTTCTTGTATAATACTTTTCGCTTATATGTTGTGTTCCCAATCAACTTTTTAGTACGTATTACAAATTGATTATGTTGTGCTAAACAGTATTCCAATCAATTAGAACAGTTAGTTCTAATTGATGCACTATTGCAGACAATAAAAAAATTCTATTCTATTCTAAGGTTAAGCAGTGACGCCAGCAAACAGCAAACAACCTAGTCCAAGGATAATATAAGTATAGCTACGTATTTAGGACTTAACCTTTTATGAAACAGTGTCCATTATGTACCAATTTGTTGTTATTAAATTATATGAAAAAAAAAAAGAAATTTTGAAGCTGTGTTTATCCTGTCACTCTAAGTTCAAATGAAATGTCTCAAGAGACCATATACATAATGCGTAAATCTACTGCTAATAATATTAATAAGAAAAACTGAGTAACTTGGGACTTTCAAAACGATTGACCAATTCATATTAAGTATTTCGCTGAGTTAATGACTTAAAGATGACATCACTACAATACCTGCATTATTATAGGTCTGCTGTATTGTTCTAGCTTTGTTTTTCCTTTGCATAATGCCGATCCACTGCTGCATTTTAGAATATCTGCAAACATAGCTTTGATTACTGATAGTAACATCATAAAGTCAAAGCATAGGTTGAATAGTGTGGTGTGACTTGCTGAATTAGACGCTAAGAATCACTTCACGCCACCGCTATGCACGAGGGTCACTGGAAACTTTTATATTCACGTAACATTAACACCTTAAACCTTTTAAAAATGGAAAATGTCCAAAAATTTTATAATAAAAAATGTATACCGGCAATTTTATCAATTTCAGTGAGGGAGCGAGAGCACAATGAGCATCCATCGCCTTCCATGGCCATGGAGTTGATCAGCACAAAATGATTCCCTCGAATGGTGATTAGGCGTACCGGCGGCGCCTCTAGTTTGTTTTCGAACCGAGTCGCCAAATGAGGAGTTATGCTTTAAACAAAAAAAAGTTTGGCTGCATTGAAATTCACGGAAAACCAAATTTTCAGAGTTTTAGGTACAGTGCATAATTCTCTATGAAATCGCACAACATAACATTCTCTATGATATCTCAACATATTTTATTTTGTTGGATCAAAGTGACTGAATAAGCTGATCGCTCACCTGATGTTAACTGGTGTCTTTGAGCCATAAGAACAAGAGAAGACTGTACAAATAGAGGATAGACAAGCAACATACCATGAAATTTATATGAAAATAAATTGACGGAATGATAAGTTTGCCTGCCTGGTGTTAAATGTATCTTCTGCCTGCAACAACTGCCATATACATTTGAACTTGCCATATTTAGATTTGTTTTTACAATATCGGAAAAGTAACTTCTTTCAACTTAAGCTAGGTATGTCAATTTGATACAAAATAGCCTTCAACATCTTTTGCACATAGATATGGGGAGAATCATCACTTGGAACTGAGACAGATGTATTTATTACTCAACTATTGTTTGGATATGTCAAAATTTACACACACAAGTAAACATCCATATAACTCATTTCAGGAGATCCTTTGGCAAATTTTTTTCTAGTTTTTTAAGGTTAGTCTGTTTCAACTGGAACTGATCAACCCAAATAGGAGAAGCAAACTAAAAACCTCTCGCATATTACATATTAAAACATTTTAGACATGATGTGGGATGTTCTTACATTATGAGTATAGGTATGTTTTAATGGGAATTAATGTTATTGTTAAAAGCTAGGGTGCCTTAAGGGTGCCGTCATCACTGTAGTGGATTAGAAAAATTACAAGTAAGTTCACATAGAGTTTTATACCTGTAATGAAATCCAATATCATGATTTCCGACAACACTATACATGGGAGTGCCTTCTGGTACTCTAAACAAACTGTGGAACCTGTCCACATATTCATTGAACTCTTTTTCTGGCGCCCATTTTCCTTCATCAAATAGGTCACCTGAAATAAAAAAGATTCATGATAGAAAATTCAGAAGCTTGTGTTGTAAAATAAAATGTATTTAGAAATCTACAAATTTTTATATAAATTCATTCCATTCTCCATTTTTATACTCTGATCCCAACAATCACACTTTCAACTATCCCACTTGTATTAAATAGATTAAATTTTCACTCTTCTATCATTAGATTTTTAGTACTAGTAGTCATAAAAATGAATAGTAAATAATGAGCCTAGTCATTATTTACTATTCATTTTTATGACAACAATAATTGAAAGCACTCACCTAAAACAAACACAACATCAGGAGCATGCAGTACCAGGGCTGATTGAAAAGCTCGATGCATTTGCCATTCTCTGCGCCATTTGTCAAACCAGTGCCCGTTTCGGGAGCCCAGCAAGTGGGTATCGGCCAGGATCAAAGCGTAAACAGGCGAGACACCTTCCTCTGGTTCATTATTTAGCGATGGCCAGCCACACTGGAAATGGCATGAAAATAGCTCAAATTTAATTGAATTTGTTTATTCATAAAAGAGAATGCTCCATTCTAGCCCTTACCTGGACTTGGGTAACGTAGTAAATCAAATATTCGCAGTAAATGTAAATTAAAACAACGCCGAAGATGAACCGGAACAATAACTTATTTAACAACTTGCGCCGCCCTAGTCGGGGGACTAATGCCATGGTTCCAAAGTTCAATAAATCCGCAATCAGTTAACTTCAATTTGCAGGGTGAGAAACACATTTTACGGACTTATTTTAAAATAAAAAATTGGTAAACAAACAAGCTATTCAAATCAAATCTCCATCATTGTTACCACAGATAACGATAATACTTTACCTTAACATTGACTGCGTAGACTGGCGTCGTAGAATAATTTTGCTACGACCGGCGCTGACTGATATCCACACTTGCGTTCGATCCACAATTGACTTGAATATATAATTTCCCTAGCGAAACTTATTCGGATATGTTCCGAATTTATTAGGTAGGATAGGATTATCTCTTAAATAAACTGCTCTTTTAGCATACATACATTCGTTGACATTTATCGTACAATTGGCTGTCAGTAAGACGTCTACTACGATAAATCATTAAAGTTATAAATAAAAAAAAAATTGTTGATAGATAGATTGGCTGGCTGGCTAAAATCTGAAACTGCAATAAAAACATTTGGTGTAACCTATGTTACTGCTTTATCCGTATTTTATGTGATTTTTTTTGTTTGTGGGCTAGACCTAGACAAAACTACTTGAAAATCATAAAATATAGGATACTTAAATAATGACGAGGTCTAAAAAAATATTACGTTAGTATTTCCTGTAGGTAATCGGATATTATAGCCCGCATGGCAGCGTCACGTTGTGATATCCCGGAACCAACTGGCGAGGAATTCTGACTTGATGGTCCAAGTTCTACATATTATAATGAATAATGACCGTACATGGTCAAAAAGAAACACCGTACTGTCTAATATTACGTAAATTCGCGTATCCTGGCAGTGACAACAAAAGTTAAATTATCCATATGTTATCTGTAATAAATGGCTCGAACGCAACTCTCGATAGTAAATGAAAATAGGAAGATGTGAATGAATGACGATATGTGACACTGGCGTTACCAAAATATTCCCAATTTAGGTCAATGTCATTGACCTCGATGCTAATGTCATACAGCAGCAGACAAGACTGTTTTACTTACTGTCAGTCAGTTGTAGTTGTGTGCGAAAAACATGCATTGTTTATCGTTTCGTGTTTTTTTATTTGATTTTTAGTATTTACCACATAGAAATAAGTATCTTATGTGCTACAATGCCGATCCACTGGAGTTCAGAGATACTGAAATGGGAGCACCGGGATCTTCAAGCCACTGCAATGTCTGTTGACTACTCTGGCAATAACGTGCTTCTAGCAGGTCGAAGATGGCTCGCTATAAAACAAATCAGCCAGGAAGATGATGCCGGTGATATTGTAAAGAAGTATCCACGGCATAGTAAATATGATGCTGCTGGCGCTGAATGGTGCCAGACCTACGGTGGGCAAAGGTTGTGTGCTATTGCTGTAAGTAAACTAAACTTTATTAATTAACAATGATAAGATATTAAATCTTCTGGCGTGGATCGCTTAAATTAGGTGCATGCAGACAATTTGCCTTCAGTCACCTGGAGTTTGTGTTCATGTTGAGTACTAAGCTGTATTTTAGTGATTATGCAGCAAAAATGCTTGGCTGCACTTTAAGGAGCCAGATAAGTTTGATTAAGATTACATAAAATATTTCACACAGCATTATTTTCTACATGTATACAAATAGAAAATCCAAAACATGCCAAGAATGGATATATGGGAGTGTTACAGATACAATTATTGTTATCTCTTTCATGTCACAATATGTGTATATATCTTTTGTCTTTATTGGTGATACATATTAAATATGTCATAGCAAATCTAGCTGGGTATGTATGATTATTTGTAGTTGTATCTAGTCCAGTCTTTTTAACATAATGTATCTCCCTGCGATTAGTACATTAAAAAGTACCTGATCATGAACAAGTATGTTAATATGGTCTCAAAGTCAAAATTCTTTATTTCCATCAAATTCCTAAATACTCACTTTGTTTCAATAGAAATATATACTTACAAAATCATGCATTCTTATTACTAAGTTTAGCACTTGTTTAGACCATGTACAAAACTATTATTTAATTCTAGAGTAACCAACGAGTTGATGTTTATGAATGGCGAGGAGGCAATGATCTAACCTGCATATGCTCCCTCCGTGGGCATACCAGAGTGGTCAGTGACACACACTTCCACAGACAAGACCACAACCTTATAGCGACATGTTCCATAGACACATTCACACATATGTGGGATTTGAGAGATTCTAGAAAGCCTATTATATCTCTTTGTGCTGTTGGTGAGTCACCCATCATTTTACTATGCATGTCTTGCCCTGGGGAATGCTCAAGATGGCATCCATTTTCCATAATGGGTGCTTTTTGGTTCAGGCCTTTGTCCAGCAGTGGATTAAGATAGGCTAATGATGAAGCTGTTCTCATCAATGTAAACTAGATTTTACTCCATATTAACTATGGTGAGTTGGATGCCATCTAGTTTGGCACCAATAAAATCAGCAATATATTATTCTGGATCACTATGTTTTTCTGTGCTATCTTTCCTTAATATAATGTTTATCCCATCATCATTTCGAGGTCTTTGGTCTAGAATCTGATTTTAATTTTGGTTCAAATAAGAGTATTATTATTAAAAGCTTCATTTTATTTCCTTGATTTCAGCTGGTGCATCTCAGGTTCAGTGGAACAAAGTAGCCGCAAACATAGTAGCCACTGCTCATGATGGAGACATCAAAATATGGGACTACCGTAAACATTCCACTCCCATACACTACATATCTGCTCATTTATGTAAAATACATGGAGTAGATTGGAGTCCCCATCATGAGTACCAGCTAGTCACATCTAGTCACGATGGAAGCATAAAGTATTTTGATATAAACAATGCCAGGAGACCAGAGAATGTAATAATGACAAACTTTCCAGTTTGGAGGGCTATTTATACACCATTTGGTAGTGGTCTTTTAACTATTGGTGTTGGGTGGGGGGGCTTGCCTAGGGTGGAGCAAGCAGGGGTCATAGGCATATGGGTGGGTGGATCATTGACCCACAGACTTGTAGGACATACTGATACAGTTCAAACTATGGTGTGGAGGCCGAATACATCACCATCAAATTACCAGCTGGTGACATGGGGTCGAGATCAGTCTTTGAGAGTGTGGACAATGCATCAGTCTCTCTTAAAAATGTGTAATCATTACCTACCTGATGATACAGAAAATGATGAAGATAACAACAGTGACAGTAAGTACTTCTATGAAGGATGATGTTAATGTCCTGTTAAAGATAGTCTGTTTTGTGATTTTCTTGTTGCAGATGTAAGCTATGCTTCTACAGCTGGGTCAGTGAATGATCTATCTATTGGCGATGGTAATAAAGGACATGATATTGCTTTGGTAAGTACTGCTCAAGACATGCCTGTTTAATGCTACTAAATAGAATTCAAGTCGCTCTACTTAAGTATTCTATATTTGAATTTACTCTTTGTCTTTTGGAAGGACAAATGACTAGAAAATTTGAAGAAGGCTAACTTCAAATCATAATCTTGAATTTCAGAATAAGCTTCCATCCAAAGTCAACACTTCAATAGATGAGGAATTTGAATCAATCCATGAGATGGCTAACATTGAAGTCACCAGCATGAACATAGATACAAGAACTTGTGAAATACATTCAGAACGTAATGGCTATATCGCAAACTTACAAGTCACTTTCCCACGGAACCAAACAATTCCTAAGTTCTCTTGGTTATCAGGAACCAATATTGATAGTTTAACAACTATTAAAATCCTGCAAAATATCAATAGGACTGCGGAACGCAAGAAGAAGTTGGGACAAAGATGTTTGTTGCACTGTTTGAAGACACTGGCAACATCCATTGATGAGGTACAGTTATTTATACTTTTGGAATAACTGTAAGTTAATATATTTAAAGAAGGCGACAGCAGTAAATATGCACTTTCTTATTTCAGATCCCTGTCAAATCAAACGACGACAGCGATTCCCTAAAATCTAGTCAAAGAAGTCAATCCGAGAGTGAGAACGCCGGCGACTCTTGCATTCCATTCCCGCGGACATGCGGCGCGAAATGGTGCGGCACTAGTACTTTGGTCGTGTTCAACCGCCCTTCAAACGCTAGGAGATTATCCCTCAAGCATGAGGCGGGAACACCGCGTTCGATGTCGTCTCTTTCACTCACGCCCGTTCTGTTCGGAGCCAATTATACTTCTGTTTCGCCTCACGCTACGACCACGCCGTCACCTACAAACGCGCCCGGGTTTCCCCAGCTGCATCACAGGCATGCGTCAAATTCGATCACTACCTTCTATTTTCAAGATCGATGGGTAGGTTTTGTTGACACATAAACGAATATCTACGTTAGTTAGTGCATCTACACAATTAATTGGAATGAAATGCCAGAGATAACCTTGCAATAAAATATTTTGTAATTTGTCATAGAAAGCACAAGGGCGCAGGGCGGGTAGCATGAGAAGCCGTGGCAGCATATCGGGGTGTGGATCACCGAGAGTCGTGTTATACTCGGCGATAGATCTGTTCCCGCTCAATCGAACGCTGGCCGAGCGATACATTATAGACCCTGATGATCCTGTCGGTATGTGCTATTTTTCCAAACTGTACTGTACCTTACTCTCGCATTTACCTCTAAGCGTGACTCTCATTCAATCCCAAACCGAACTTATAAGCATCTTCAACTAAGCCATAGTCCTTAAATAAACTCTAATTTTATTGTAATCCCGAAAAAAATTAGAAACACAAAATTTACTATTTTGTGGACTGCCAGATCGTTCCGACACTTAAGTTGAATAAAAAAAGCTTGGCGCTACCTACTTGTTGTTTCCAGAAATGTGCGAGAGGAACTCCAAAGTAGCGTTAGAGGAAGGCGAAAGAGAGATAGCCCACTCTTGGTGCTTGGCAGCGCTCACCGCACGATCCCTGCAGGCCAAGTTCCAGGATCACATCACTTCTAGCGAAGAGAGCATGGGCTGGGTTGGACATCCGCTGTGCTGCAACTTATTACAAACTTTGTGAGTCGAATAAATATATAAATTAAACTTTTTAAGGAGTTGCCTTGCAAAATTAACTCTTTTAATTAATTATACTTGCTATAATTTTTAATTTATTACAATATGTATGAATTGGTTTTCTGTTGCAGAATCTCTCACTATGCCAAGGCATCGAACCTGCAAATGGCTGCCATGTTGACCTGCGCATTTTCGGTGTTCAACGACACCAGCAGTTCTAGTTCACAATCATCAATCAGTACTTCTAGTTATGTAAGTATAACTTCCATAATATGAATTAAAATTGTACCATGATACGTGCCTAAATTTAAACAAAACACCTACTTTTCATTATATATACTACTGAACGATTCTATTCACGAGGGTTACTGACATGGAATCAGCGAGCGGGAAAGACAGAGCGTTTGTGAACCGACAAAAAAAGCACTGGTGCGTAGAGATACATACTAGCCTGGACGTGCGGTACTAGTTGCTAATAGGCGTTGCGATGCTATCATCCTCTGTAAACAGTTTACCTATGTAAACAGTCTAAATATATGTTTTTTATTACCATATTAACTATAATTCTTTAATAATGTGGATTTTACCTTTAGTGGACGTGAATAAGTTGTAATTTGTATCAATAATCTGTATATAGTGTTGAATTTTACGAGCAGTTTACTTCACTCACGTTTCTCTAGACTAATTCTCTGACTCTGGGAGGAGACCCCTTCTCTATAGGAAGAGGTTTCTAGTATTAGTAAATAGAATCAGGACCTAATTTAAGTATTTATTTTCTATGGTCCCTCTTAGTTTTCTCTGAGAGTTTCGTTTGTCAAGTCGCTTAAAGATTTTTTACTCACAATTTTCAGGGTAACGGCACATCTCCGTACAACACAGTGAACCAGTTCAGTGAAATCAGCGCAGACGGATGGACATTACCTGTCGTGCTCCGAAGTAATTCCTGTTCCGAAGCAGAGAATTTCTACACCGACTCGAGCGCTTCCAAATCAGAACGGGCCTCGTCTTGTGTACTAGACGAGGCGACTGTACATTTGTACTACTGCTTCAAGAGAGTTTACGCCGATATACTGCATAGGTGGCAGCTGATTTATAAGAAAACTGAAGTAAGTGTTTCAATACCAGGTTATTTAATGAAGCGGACGTTCGAAAAAAGACGCTGGTGGCGCTTGTAATTTAAACACCTTCGATAGCTATGGGAAAGCTGAGTTAATTGTGGCTCGTCGGAGATAGTTGGGAATATGTAAAAGGAATGTGCAGCGTACCTGGACTCGGCGTATGCGGCGGGCAATCCAGGGGTATAAACACTCCTCCACAACACAACAGTTCACTCACGAGCCGCGGAAGGCCACCATAGAGAATTTACACGAATTTCAGCGGTTCAGCGGGAGCGGTCAAGGCAAAATGTATTGATATATATGCGCGTACGGCGATCGGTGCGGCGGGTGGTTTTGCACACTAAATTAGTATGGCGGACTGCGGACGGCGGATCCGGACATGTCACGTTGGTGCTTCCATCTTGCGGTAGTGTTTCCAACGCGTGCACATAGGATTGGGAAATGGTAGGGTTAACTCCTAAGCCACAATAACTTGAACATAATAATTTAATGTCGTAATAGATGGCGTTACCATTTCCGGCCGCCTTTAATGGGTCACCATTAAAAATGACAACCATAAGGTGAGACTAGGATGGGACCTAATATCTCATAACATAAATTAAGACGAGACTAGGATAAGACCCAATATCTCAAAAAGAAACTCATAATTGAGCAAATTATATCTAACTCATGAGACTAGGGCAATAAGAACTCATGAGTGCGGTTACCTAATGCTAAATAAGATGAGGTGTTACAATGTATGGTCTAAAGCTTAAACTAACGTAAAGGTAGAGTAATTAAATTTAAAACTATTGACGCGGTAGGGGGCATATGCGGACGGTCGGACGAAGGTAAGTTGACCCACTCGCGGTTCTAATGGTACAAGTACGGACTACGCCGTCCTTGGAGGGGTGAACCTTCTCTACAATCGCTAATGGCCAGGCAAGAGGCGGCGCCGCATCTTCAATAACGACTACCACTAATCCCGGAGTTATAGGTGCGGAACTCGTGTTCCACTTTTGCCTAGCCTGCAATCCATGAAGATACTCCGTCTTCCACCGCTGCCAAAATGACTGAACCAATTTGTCCAGTAGCGAGTGCCTTTGAAGAAGGCCGATATTATCCGTACCTACTTCAGGCGCGGGTATAGAATATAGCGGCGCGGTATGTAAAAAATAACTCGGTGTAAGAGCAGAAGGCTCTGCGGGATCGGAGCTCAGTACTGTGAGCGGACGCGAATTAAGCAAGCACTCAATCTTAGTGACGACAGTACAGAGTTCCTCATATGCGAGAAGCTGCTGTCCGATTACTCGGTACAAATGCGTCGGGATAAGTTGGAGACAAATATTACACATGTGGACTCTTTGTCTAACAATGCGGCGTGCGGACAGGATCCAGAACCTTTGACGAAGGAGTGACATTAATAGCTCTGGCCCGGCGTGTAAATATTTTATGTGATAATAATCTATCAGCAAATTAACAATATGATCACTGCGGGGTAAAATAACTGGATGCATTTGTGCATATTCTGGCGTAGAGTTAGCAAGGCGACCGCCAACGCGGATCAGACCGTTGCTGTCTATGAAAGGCCTTAATTTATTGAAGGCGCGAGAGTTTGACACATCATTACGAAGATTATCAAACTCCTCTGCAAAGTATTTCCTTTTTAGGGCGAGTATTAATTTATTTTCAGCGTATTGCAGATTATCAGCGGTTACCGCGAAAGTAAGACGACGCGGCAATATTTTAGTAAACGTGAAAACGTAAACAAGAGTACGTAGAAGCTTGGACCACGAAGACATACGTAAAGCGAGGTCATAAATAACGCATTCTTTCACAGGTGTACATATCGCATGAGACAACACCTTTTGTTCCGGCATATGATCCAATGGCTGACCGTCTAAGTCACGGAGCGGCCACTGCGATGGGTCAAGTGAAGCCCAGGGAGGTCCATATAACCATAGCGGATGCGAGACTAGCTTCTGCGGCGTAGTGCCGCGCGACAGACAATCGGCCGGGTTATCCGTACCAGAGACGTGATAGAAATGTTCAGCCGGAATATTGTCCGTCACTTGAACCACGCGGTTCGAAACAAAGGTCTGCCACCTGTGAGGCGAGCTTTTGATCCAATATAATGCGACTTTAGAGTCGGTGAATGCGTACGTCCGGATTGGGAGACGATTAGCGTAACTATCTAAAACTGAGCGCAGTAGCTTTTGAGAGCAAGACTACTCCACAGAGTTCCAGTCGTGCGATCGAGAGTGGTTTCATCGGTGCGACCTTTGACTTGGCGCACACGAGGCGTATGGTATTGCCACTGTCGGAGCTGACATGCATGTATACTACACCACCATACGCTAGCTCTGATGCGTCCGAGAAACCCAATAGGGTGACAACGCATTCGGAGGACACACCAAGGTGGCGAGGAATGCGCAGCTCATTGAGAGCTGGCAGCTCGGCGCAAAACTGTCTCCACACTTTAATAATGTGGGGCGGGGGCAAATCATCCCAATCGGAGTTGAGTTGCCAAAGCTGTTTTATTAACAACTTGGCGTAAAGAACTGTGGGAGCAACGAAACCCATAACATCCCACAGTCGGGCAATAGTAGACAAGATGGAACGCTTAGTGCAATTCTCATCGGCGGGAGCGGTTATTTTAAAATAAAAACAGTCAGTGTCAATTGACCAATACAACCCAAGTATTTTGTGATGTACTGATTTATCGAATTCAATATCAGTGGAAAGCTTATGTGAAGCGGGAACATTATTTAAAGCGGCGGGAGAGTTGCTATTCCACTTGACTAAATCCCACTGAGCACCCCTAAACAACTCGATCAGCTGGTTTGCTGTAACGGCTCCTTCTTCATCAGACCTGACAGAATAGACGATATCATCCATGTACAACGATGCAGATGCTATCTCACTCGCACGCGGACACTTGGAACCGTCATCTTGAATCAGCTGTTGGACTGTGCGTATCGCATGAAATACTGATGAAGCTAGACCAAAACAAACTCTATTATAAACATACAGCGTCAGCGGGTCTTGCGGTTTAAATCGATAAAGTATACACTGAAAACGTCGATCACACTCACGTACAACAACTTGTAAAAACTGCTGGCGACAGTCCGCGGTCATAGCGACGGCGAAAAGGCGGAAATTCAGTATAATTTTAAATAAATCGCCTTGCAGGTTTGGTCCGTGATGCAGGATATCATTTAGCGAGTTTCCAGAGCTGGTTTTACAGCTAGCATCTAAAACGATGCGTAGACGGGTCGACGTCTTATCCTCACGGATAACTCCGTGGTGCGGTATTACATAATGCGGAGACGCGTCATCAATGGTATCTGGAGGCGCGGGTGAAATATAATTTTTCTCCAAATATTCCCTAATGACGTCATCATAAGCTGCCCTTAATTTAGGCGAAGCTTCTAATTTTTTCTCGAGACACAGAAAGCGTCGTCGGGCGGTTTCATAGGACTTACCTAATGAATAATAATCACCACTAAATGGCAGTCCAACAACGTACCTACCACTAATGGGATCGCGGGTTGTGGTTTGTTTATAAAACTCTTCACACTCAACGTCAGCGTGACACAGAGCGGGCGGTGCGCGGGGAAGCTCTTCGAGAGCCCAAAATCCTTTAATAACATTTTCTAAGCCATGATCCTGCACTAAGCAGCATGTCAAAGGCTGGCGGGTAAATAACGTAGGTACAGAACCCATTAAAACATATCCTAATACCGTACGCAGAGCTTGCGTTGACGAGATCGCCTCAGAAACGCGATGTTCGTCTGATAATAATAAATGCATAAAAAGTGGCGCGCCTATTAAAACATCTATTTTATTCGGCGTACCAAAATCATCGTCAGCGAGAGGTAAGTTATGCAAGTGCGATAAGACAGACTTATCTACTGCGGTACTAGGTAGCGGGTCGGTAATTCGATCGACTACTAGCGGTGAAATATTAAATTTTATATTATTATCGAAGCGTGAATAAAACTCTAAATTGACGGAACTTGAATTAATAATTTTCTCTGTGCCTCCGAACCCCTTAACCATAGTACGTTCAAAGTTACGCGGTGCAATACCTAATAAATCACAAACCTCCTTTGTAATAAAGTGGCTTTGAGACGCGGTGTCTAAAAGAGCGCGCAACATATGTTTATTCCCCGTACTATCATACGCAACGACTTGAGCGGTCGCAAGTAACACGGTGCATTGATTACCTTGCACCGGCTCGCACCGGTTTGAGGCGATGGACGTCGCGCACAATGCAACATCTGTTCGTTCGCTAAGTAAGGGCGCGACGGGCGGCGGCGGCGGCGCATGAGACAGCGAGCGCCTAGTATCTTCACCGCTCGCGGGGGCGGGAAGCGCGGGTTCGATTCCCGACTTGAAGTGCAACATACTGTGGTGACGCGACTTACATACGCGGCAAGTGAAATCTGATTTACATAATGACACACGATGTTTTATACTGAGACAATTTACACACGCGCTGTTGTCCTTCACGTATTTGAAACGTTCTTCGGGAATCATTTTATGAAAATCAGGACATTTAAATAAATGCTGATGCGTTATATTTGTGCAGAGACACTTATTAGCGGTTTCGACCGTGCTCACATACGCGTGATACTTCGGCGGCGGTTTATTTATATTTTCCCTTAAGTGATAGCGAGGTATCTTACTCTGTACATTAGTATTACCTGTAGGAGCGGAATTATTTATTGGTGTGCGTTCAAACACCTTAGAACGTGTTTTTATGAACAGCACGAGCTCATCAAATGATGGAATATTAGAACCTACACTCAACTCAAAAGCGCGGGCAGATTCTGAATCTAGTTTTCTCAATGCGATTTGTAACAAAATCATATCTTTTAAATTATCTATCTTTAAATTATCCAGGGCGCGAGCGGCGCTGACAAACTGGTCTATGAATAAATTATAATTAACAGCCGATGCCGTGCTTAAACCCTTAAAGTCAAATAATTGATTTAGGTAAGCGGTGGCGATCATTCTTTTATCTTCATATTTATCGATAAGCGCTTGCAACAGCAGATCATAATTCTCAGCACAGGGACTAATTCCTGCGCACACATTAAGCGCTTTTCCGCTTAACTTTCCTAACAAGAAAAACATTTTTTCTGCTTTAGTGAGCGAAGCATTTTCATGGATTACAGACTTAAAATTAGCGTAGAACAATGGCCATGAGCGAATGTCTCCTGAGAAGGAAATAAGTTCGATAGGCGGTAAACGGATTTTGCTTTTTTGCGGTGCGACGCCGTCCAGCGGGGACGACTGCGAGGACTGCGATTGAAGCCGCTTGATTCGGCTGTACAATTGTTCGAAGGCGACCATACATTTATAGTCAGGCTTCGCCGCGGGTTTAATCTTTAATAAACGAGAATTGTATGCGTCTAATAGGTTTAAAAACTCACTACGTAAAGTGTCAATAGTAGCACACTCAGCGAGAAACAATTCTCTCGTCTCGGCGTTTAAATTTATATTCGCGGAAGAATCGTAAATATTTTGGATAAGTTCAAAGATAGCTTCTCTTTTAGCTTGAATTATTAACAGCTGGGTGTCTTCCATAACGGAGGCGGTATCAGAATTGTCACTATCAGGCTTTTTAGGTTTCGTAGACATTATTATGCGTTAATATTATGCAACTAATAACTAAAAAGGATAAAAAACTGATCGTGACGCGCGGGGTAATGACCCGATCGGCTGTTTACGGCCGGCCGGCGAATTAACGTAAAGCGGGTGGATTGAAAATATGAATGCGAAAGTATCTAAATATGGTTAAATACGTTATTTTAAGCGAAAGACTTATCAATACATTTATGTAAACACCTTGGTAATGCTAGAATGCAAATATATATATAGCGTGAGGTAAGATTGGTGTGATTTTGTGAGATTTTACGACACAATGTCGCATGCGGTTACGTCTCAATGACAAAGAAATATCACAAAATGAATTGAAATTTATGTTAAAATAATTACTTTAGCGGTTGACTGCGGTAAATACACCTAAATAGACCAATAACTTGCGTCTAGATGGGGCGGGCGAGTAAATAAATGAATAATTTGAATCGTATCCAGCCGTCACAATGGCGACAGGTACGAGATAACTGCGGAATTTCGGCTCAAATAAAGAGAATCCGATTCGAAAAGGACCATATTATGGTGGCGCTTGTAATTTAAACACCTTCGATAGCTATGGGAAAGCTGAGTTAATTGTGGCTCGTCGGAGATAGTTGGGAATATGTAAAAGGAATGTGCAGCGTACCTGGACTCGGCGTATGCGGCGGGCAATCCAGGGGTATAAACACTCCTCCACAACACAACAGTTCACTCACGAGCCGCGGAAGGCCACCATAGAGATTTTACACGAATTTCAGCGGTTCAGCGGGAGCGGTCAAGGCAAAATGTATTGATATATATGCGCGTACGGCGATCGGTGCGGCGGGTGGTTTTGCACACTAAATTAGTATGGCGGACTGCGGACGGCGGATCCGGACATGTCACGTTGGTGCTTCCATCTTGCGGTAGTGTTTCCAACGCGTGCACATAGGATTGGGAAATGGTAGGGTTAACTCCTAAGCCACAATAACTTGAACATAATAATTTAATGTCGTAATAGATGGCGTTACCAGACGCCAAATAATTTTACTCAGTCAATTTCTCTTTTCGACGTCCTCACTACTTCGCCCACCTGTAGGTCTGTACATAGTACATAGTTAAATATATTTTGTATGTATTTATATAAAAAATACTATATTAGTATTCTATCAGAATACGAAAATTACAAAAATTTCAACCGAAATTGACGTGACAATGTTCTTTTTGACACTTTAGAGCTTCTCTATGACGGCGCAGCTCTATTTATAGCTATATTTATACAAAGCGGCGCTCCATAAAGGCGGCCGTTCTTAGGCAAGGCGCGTAGCGTGTCCGCGAACCGTCCACATAACGTTTGCGATGAATAATGTATACCCAGCTGAACACATCTCACTTCTCTCAGGTGATGAAACTAGTCCGGTGCAAGTACGAGAACTCGCTGCCAAAACACGTGGGTCCGGAGATGGTGGTGGAGTGCACGTCGTGCGGCGGCGTGGGGCGCGGCGCGTGGTGCGGCACGTGCCGGCGCGTCGCGCTGCGCTGTGCGGTGTGCGCGCGCCCCGTGCGCGGGCTCGCCGCCGCGTGCGCGTACTGCTCGCACGCGGGCCACGCGCCGCACATGCAGCAGTGGTGAGTACACACCTGCCGGCCGTGTACTATGATCGACACTAGTATGAGCTCGTCCAGTTGATCCCAACATTCCGAACGCTGAAACTCATTGAAACTCGTGAAATACTGTGACAATAAAACAAATATTCTTTCTTTTGTTAGTTTGCTTGTTTCCACACGCTCTAACTTCATGTAATGTTGTCCCAGGTTCGCAGAAAGAGACACGTGTCCCACCGGATGCGGCTGCAAGTGCCTCATAGATGGAAACGCGGTCTGGAAGGGCGTCAAATATGTATAGTTTCTAAGGTAATGCCACGCCTACTTTGTTCTCGTAATGTAACATAGTGTAAATAATGATACCCTTTGTATGCACAATTATTACATTTTATATTTTTATATAATAATTGATAAATAAAACGAGGTGCATAAAACTTTGTTGCTACATTTGTACGTTAATTTATATTTATCGCTAAGAAGACTGCAATTTTATAAATAAAAAATCAACGAATTTTAATAAGAATTTTATTTAACAAACTTTTTACAATCTTAAAAACAGGAAAGTGCTGTTAAATTTTAAGATTTAGTGAAATTTCATTTATTTTTTAAAAGCTCAATGCCTATTTTGATCATACCATAATTTTCAATTTCCTTACGCCAACTCTTATTATTTTAATATATATCTTTAGAAGCCACTTTTAACATCTTTGTTGGATTTTGGAATGCTCAAAATTGGTAGTGAGTTAAAATATATCTTATCGACTTATTTCAGTCTCGACGAAGCAATTTAAGGTACATTAAAAGCTTACTAATTAAAACCTATATTTGGTCGATAGTCACATTAACAAAGGGTTGTACAAAAACTAAATACCAATTTATACAGTGAAGCAAAGAGAGCAATAGAATTTTTAACCATAGATTAGGTATTTTAAATTCATTTTTATGAAATTTTCGATGTATACTAGATTATATTTCGGTTTAAAATGTCGAATGGGTCATTTTAATACACAAACTTTTCCAACAATATAGATACTTATCATTTAAATAGGTACACGCAGTCATTATGTACATGTTTCTTAAAGTAATTACCTACAGGGGACATTCTTAAAAATATTTAAAAAAAAATAAGAAATTAGGCACCAATTGTTATAAGCAAACTACAACTATAAAGATACCTACTACTATTAAATCTAATGAGGTTCAAAATAAAAATATATAATATATAAGTTACAATGAAATTCATAATTGAGATTCTAAAATTTTCTCTACATATTAAAGTGTCTGGGAAAAGGTGTCGATTCTGTACCGTATACCAAGCAGAGTCATATGCGTGTACTGAGCAAACTCATATTGGAAAAAAATATATCACGATAGTTATTTTTAATACGGAAAAATACTTCGCGACTGCCGAAACGTTGTTGGCGTGGTGCACTGACACTCAGGGTACGCGATAAGTACCCTCCCGTATTACATTACGAATAAGTAGACCCGCTATTTTTCATAAAAATATACTTCATAGTTTTCTTTATCGAGTATCAGGGATACTCGAGTTCTTTATCGAGTACAAATGGGAAAAAGATATAAGGAACAGAATGTCGTCCAAATATGTGTTTGGCTAGATCAGACTGTCTTTGTGTCGCTAAAACTAACTTAGCCTAATGCTTCGGTACAAAACACATGCACGACGCGGGGACTCAGAGCCGGGTCGTTCTATTGTAGCAGCTAAAACAATAAACAAATATAATATTAGTACATAATTATCCTATTTTAATGAAATATTTCGGGGGACAAAATGTTTATGAATGTATCCTTGATTGCCGCAACAATGTTATTTCATCGTGTGAAATCGAAAATAATAGAACCAAAATATAGTTTGCAAGATTTATGAATCAAAAAACCAATGTATACTCAATGTCTCTTGTATTTTTAGTTATATTTTCTCACACCAGTTAATGAAACGAGAAAACAATTTGTTTAGAATTGTATTTCATTATTGAAAACCTTAAAACTACTTGTTGATTTATGTTGAACAATGAATGCGGCAATCAAGGAGGAACTAAACAAACCTACTTTATAAATCCTGAACAAATAAAAACGATTAAAAATACTAAACAAAATTGATATTGAGGTTAGCATGTGCAGAACCAAAAAAAAAATGTGATGTAGGTAGTTAAAATATTTCAGAAGTGCTTTGTGCTGCCTAAAACAATTTTTTTTCTATTATATTGTAATAAAAGCATATTGGATCACAACCTCCATTCAATCTGTGACCACATCTTATCTCAATTTTACCTGAATTGACATCTTCAACACTATTGAATCAGTGCATTAAACTAACATTTAATAGTACACGTAAATATAAAGACCATGTACCTATATGTGACTGAGTATTGCGGTATAGTGCTCAATTCAAGGTCACATACTAACTTTACTACTACGTTAATTATTCCTTATTAATGGTTTTACTTCATTACGGGCATTCTATTGCCCGTAATGATCGCGCTTTCTCGTAGCGCGCATTACTGATGCGAGATAAAAAGGTTTCAGCCGACAATGCATGTATGTTTAACTTCCTTGGGTTAATATTGCAAATGTTCAATAAGCCAAGCCAAAATATACTTAATCAGTTTTCGAAAATATCCTTCAGAGTAGATTAGTTTAATTAGAGGTATTTTTTTCAGTCAAACTACTTGATGTACGTAATACGAAATTATGATGAGAATTTTACCTCTACCACTCCACTTTTCCACTGCAGTGACAACCGGTCGGTTGGCACTTGAGTGGATAAGTGAAAAAGACCTATGACGTCACGGCTACATTAGGAAACTCAATCGACTCTAGTCTGCCTGATGTAAGGCGTAAGAATGATAAGCGTGAATTTATTCGCGGCATACCTCTCTAGCAGTCGACGTTTCAGCTCTGGAGGATACGTAACATAGATGTAATGGTCATCGTGGTCTGGATCATCTAGTAATGCCTCGTCGGCAGCTAACCTTTCCGCTCGCGTTGGTGACGAATGCGTTGTCATGGAAACGGAAGCGCTTCCCGCTACGCTGCCTTCTTCTGAACTGAAATCAGATGCAGTGAAGCGTTTTCTAAAAAGAAAAGCTTATTCCGTTGCAAGTAGATGGCGTAGTAAGCAGATAATCAGACAAAGTTAAAAAAATGGCTCCCAAGTATCGCGTTACAGAACTTACCGGTGAAAACGCTGGACCACCGGACTGTGTGGTAGCGAACTCCGAAGATCTACGTAACCTAATCGCCTTGGACGGTCGGCACGGACTTTTGTACTGTCTAAAAGCCATGTAAAGAACCGTAACACAATCGTGTGATATCACTTAATTACCGACTCCAAACAACTCATAATTTGTCCACTGTACTGAGGTAGATAATTTAATATGCGAAGTGACTGCTCGGTCGTCTGGAATGGCTCATCAGCCGACAAGTGGATGTGAAATATTCATTCAAATGGAAAATTAAGGTGTATGTCCATATTTAAATACATAAATATTCATGGATATTTCACACAGCGCCACTAGCCCCAAACTAAGCAAATTTGGGAACTAGATTACTGATAGTTCCCAATATACAAGCTTCAATACGTATATGATACTTTTTTATACATACATATAATACATTTTACACCCAGACACAAGAAACATCTATGTTCGTCACACAAATGCTTGAACCCACCTATGGTGCAGAAGGCAGAGCTAATATACAAACTGAGCCAGTCAATTATTTTAAAAAGTACTCAAATTCATTCTTTCAGACACATTTATATACCACTATCTATTCAAAGGTTTAAAAGCCATTTTCTATTCAAAGATTTTATAAAGCCAAATACTAGGATTTATTCAGAAAATTAGCTCAGCACCCTAATGCATTCATTAATACACAATATTCATAACAGGAATTCCATTGCCTAGGACACCTACTCAAAAACAATCCAGATGATGTAGTAGCACATGCACAAGGCCAACGCAAGTCCAGTCGCTAGAGCTAACAGCAGCGGCCACGGGAAGGCGCGGGCGGTGGGCGCTGTGTCCTCCCAGTAGCGGTCACAGCTCAGGTACCAACACACGGCGCGTTGCATCTCATCTGGAATAATACAGCAGAGCAATCACAGATAATGGAATAAGAATATTGCAAGGCAAAAGAGTAGAAATTTATGGGGACGCCACTTTCTATGCATTTTCATGTTTACTCATATGCTGTCTTGCTCGCACCTATGCAAAACGCTTCCAGAGGTCTTACATTAACATAAGGGCATTATGTTAATGTAATGAGCATATGGTCATGGTCTGGCATATGATCAAATAGCTAGGAATATCGCTCAAGAAAGCTTCAGCGAATTGAAACTAGTCAATGCAAATTATCTTTGAATTGTTAGAAATGTTGGAAACTAACTACAGAAGTATAAAACTGTCGCAGAGGAGTGCGTTGCTATCTGAGACACAGTTGTATACTTTGCCGATAGCGTCGTATCCATTTTATACTGTAAGTGCCTTAATATCACAATAAAGATTTATTTTTATTAAACATTAACATCATATCTAGGCCATATCACATATTCATGAAAATAAATATCAATTTTTGCATGCATGAAAGATCAGCACTTGCAATCGGCTCGATCGATTTAATTCTTTTCTTTTATATTCGTAATTGTCAGAACAAGTGAGAATGAAAGAAAAAACATGCCATATTTTTGTGTTGACATTTTCTTTGTTAGAAAATTGCATCCGTGCGAAGTCGGGGCAGGTCGCTAGTTTCTGATATAAATATTATAATTTCAAGCCGACTTATTGTTTAGTTTTCATGCAAAATTTTCTTATCATGACAAGGTAAATTACGGGCTCAGGCTAAGTTTACGTATTCTATTTCCAGCGTGGACTTATGATATAGACTGATAATTTTCAAGCTTTTACTAACCAGATTAATAATAATAGGACCTTTACCTTCAAGTTCATTGAATTGATGCTGAGTAAGAGGCAATAGAAGAGTTGCTATACAGGAATGGACTATCTTCTCACACCGCACCTGGAGATACCACAAAGTTGCCGAATCAATGTTTCAATAAATATCAGCATATTATATTATATATTATACGAATAATAACGAATAGGATTAAGAAAATAACGCCAACAAACACGCAGTGCTTATTTCAGGAGGTATTTGCATCATTTTTCCCTAGTTAATCTTCTTTCGTTTGCGTAAGTAGCCACCTCTGGTGTCAGAGTTTTTAAGCTGCCCGAATGCCTCACAGATGGTTTATCGACTATTATACCGACATCTAAACGTGCCCTCTAAAGCATGGAAGTGCTCTATTCAATTGACAATAAAAGGTCACCTATCCAAATTCTTACGAGGCTGAGAGATGCCATGGCCAACAATGCCGACATTCAATCTGAAAAAAAAAAAATGTGCGCAATACCTAGTTCTCGAAACGGTGAAGGAAAACATCGTGAGGAAACCGGCACGTCTTAGAAACAAAAATCGACGATATGTGACATCTACCAATCCGGATTGGGCTCCCGTGTTAGATCAAAGCATATTCGCTCTCAATTATTGAGAGTAGGCCGGTGTCCCTGCGGTGGGAACATTAGAAGCTGATGCAGAACTACTTGGCGTCGTGTGCGCTTTCAGATCGTTCCATCACAGTAGTCACATAAAAAACCTTGAGTGTCTGAAGGCGGGTGGGGTCGCAGGCGGCTCGTTCAGCTTGCAAATCCGCCAGCCTCTTCTGGCGACTGTCGGGCGGTAGAGAAGACTCCACGGTGTCTGCATCGCATAGCTCCGCGGTTTGATTCGACTCGCTCTCCGTGTCTTCTGTCCTTTTTTCATCGGCTTCTGCATGAATTTATACGTTTCAGTTCAATCCAATTCAGTTCAATTCTCAAAGACCAAAAGGCAGCTGTCATTTTTTGCCCCTTTTTTTAAATATTAGCGTCCGTTCCAGGCATTATGTTCAAGTACTTTTTTGTATAATACATATAAACACCGAGACAAAAGAAACATCTTATGGCACATACAATTGCTTGTCCTGAGTGGAAATCGAACCCACGGCCTACACTGTAGGAGACCAAGCTAATACCAACTGAACTGTGGCCAGTCAGCCCGAAGTTCACTTATGACTGACTCTACGTAATCTACCGGTAGATCCTTCTTAACTTTCATTATGTCATAATTACCAGCTTCATCATTGACTTGAGTCTTCGGACAGTCAGGCTCTGGTGGAGGCGACGTGGTGCGAGTCCGGTGTCGTCTCCGCGGCGGTACCTTCACCATGCTGCGGGTCGCGGCCGGTGCCAGCGCTTTCTTCACCGACTCTATGTCTTGCCATACCTTAAAATTATATAAACTGGTTCGACCCGATCTTAATCGCGATCTATTACGTGTTATTGCATACAGAATTATTTATTTCAGTTCCGTCAGCTTCAGGCTTTTTCTGTAGGTAACAACTTCTACAAAACTACACTCAACTTAAGATGAGTGATAGTAATGAGCACAATCTCGAATATTATTAATGTGTAAATTTAAGTTTAAACTCACTTAAACTCACTTAAAACTAGTCCAAACAAAAACATTTTGAAGATCTCAGTTTTTAGACTTTCCCCTTACATTGTACAGTATCTATATTTGAAATCTATCTACAAATTTTAGTTATTGAAAGTAATCTAGATGTTTTCTATTTAGCCATTTCTAGAACCCACATAAGAATCATCAGGTCGATTAATTTACAAATTGCCCAAATATTCCAGGTGTTGGAGTTTTATTTATTCGGACAGTGCGAATTCGTCTAACTAGGATTGAAAAATTCACACACATACTTTCGTACATATCTAACCGTGATGATACAATATATACCTAATGGTGTTCCACTGGCTATGGTATATTCTTATGAAGTAGAATTAATTTAAGGGAACTTTAGATGTGTTTCGAGAAAAAAAAGACGTTATATATCAGATTAATTTCATGAGATTTTAATCTTAATGCCGCGTGTTCTGCACATATATCTGCTGATACTGAATTAAGAAAAAAAAATCGTCTCACTTCAATGTCTGTGCTGGGCCCACCGTCGCCACTCAGCAGTCCGTGTGCTACCAGCACCTGACACCGCATTATGTCGCAGTAGTCCGCCAAACACACCGCGTCCTCCGCCTAAAACAACTATGCCCTTTAACGATGTGACTACGAAAACTAATTATCTTCTTAAATGAGAATAGGGTTCTACTGTCTCTACAAGAATTGCATTTATTACGTCTTCCGTGATGTTGAGCGACTATGTAAGTTCGCTGACGGAAATAATCCAAATAATCCATAATAGCGCTTGATTGAGGACCGGCTCTTCCGGCAGAATATTCAGAGCTATGTAGAAATCTGATATTGCGGCATTATACTTCCAGGCTATAAATTGTTTTACTTCATCAATAAAAAAATATCGATACCATTATAAGGTCATTACGCTAGTTGGTTTAAAACTCTAACGGAAATTTAGATTTTTGACTCAAAGCCAACTAAAAGAAAAAGTCCTATTACTCTTTTAAGATTAGAATTTTGCTAATTGTAACACAATCGCTTAAAGATTATTTTCAAACAAGTATTACTATTGGAGGCTTTATATAATTGCCCATAGAATTTTTATGGAATAAGTTTCACCATTTAAGGGTGGAAAATAAGGGAAGTAAGTATTGAAGATGGTTTTATAGATATGTAAATCAGTGTCTTGTTGCGGTTTGTGGGCTGATGGCGGAAGTCAGGGTGCCGGTAGTGGAACAGCGCTCGTCAAAACATGCAATTATCAGGCTATAGAGTACACATAGGGATTCCACTCTGCAGACTTAAGGACTCTAGATGATGGATAATTTCGGTGGGTATGAGACAGACCTTGTTAATTTGGTGCTTGTGTCGCTGGTCGAAATGCGTGTCAAGATGGCGCTCCTCGTAGAAGGACTTGCCGCAGAAGGCGCACGTCCACTGCGAGGGTCGGTGCTGCAACTTTGCAGCGTGCTGTGGCGCGAATATGTCCCTCGCCGGGTGGAATGGACATTCTAGCGGCAGTTTCACCTGAAAACCATGAGTTATGGTATTCGATCATTTCTGTTATTTATATTTTATTTTTCGGTGTCTAGCTATGATAACTTTGAGTAATCGACCATCGATATTTGTATTTCAGTTTTGTTTACAGACCAAAAATAAAAAATGAGATCTTATCGGTTCTACGCCATGAAAGATTATGGAGACTGTCTGAAATGTGGCTAAACTTGCGATAATATTGTAATATCTAACTGTTGTATGATTGAACTTTAAATGTTTATTTTACGTAGTTTCGTTTATGAAACCTTAACGTCGTTTCATGAAATTCAAATTAAACTTAGCGATGTCGTAGACAGGGCGGTATCACGACATAGTGGTTTTTATTTCAACTTGAATAATGTAAAACGGAGTGAACACAATTGTGTCAAAACGCAGCTGAAACTCGATAAAATCAAGTTCAAAACTATTAATCCTTGCATTGTATAAAACAAAGTTGCTCCTGCTTTTAGTACGCCTAGATCTTTTAAACTACGCAACGTATTTTAATGCAGTTTTCAGCAATAAATAGAGTTTTTTAAGAGGAAGGTTTATATGTAGTATACATGTATATTATAGTAGAGAAAAGCCGAGCACCTGTCTGGAGCCGGGGCGGGTCGCTAGTTTATTATAAAATAACTACTAAACTCACTAAAAACATAAGCGTTTGAAAGATTTCTTACCTGAAATCTTTCTAATACAGGGAGCCATTTGTTTTGAATAACTTTCCTGACAATTTTTGAGTTGTCACGTGAGCATGTAATCTTGAACACTGAAGGCCCCGGCCACGGGATCAGGGTCAGGAAGAGAAGGGCCAAGACCTGAAACAATGAAAAAGAAAACGAATTCAATAGACAACTACACAGTACATTTATATAGGAGACTTTACGTGTGGAAAGATGACATCATCGTTCGTTTCAATCCATTTGTTATTCATAATATCTTCCAGGTAACGTAAAAGAACGTTCCCTACTTCGTTTACCTTCTTTTAAATGTATCAAGAATGAACTCAAGGGCTGAATCGCAAATCACATACACAGGTCGCATAAATTATATGAGCAGCATCATACCCAGCAATTACCACACGAGTTTAAGGTTATGATTGTGTTATTCAACTATCGATTTTCCAACATCGGCTTCATAACCTTAGAGTCACTGCACCAGATGCTCACCTCGAGGGAGAACGAAGTGGTCCTCATTCATATCTCTTATGCGGCAAATATTCAACGAAACTTTATACCGTTTTATAAAAAAATAATGCAATAATATCGGGTAGCGATTTTAACCCTCTGTTCCGTCTCTAAGGTGACTGGAGCGCATGCGCCAGGAGCACCCAATTTCCCCTCCTGTACAAACTTGAGAACTGTTATAATTACACCTTTGACCTTATTATTTTATCGTGTGTATATCTTGCATTGACATTTAGATCCAAGTAAGCTCTTGCATTATTTATGATGGCCCATTTTATAAAGAAACCATTTCATCAAAGCTTATTATTATCTACCGCCAAGCACCTACTGCGTTTCCCGAGGACCTTTCAGAGACAGTTGTCGATCTAGGCGTCACGTGGCGCCACTATCCGAGACATAGTTGGACACGACACACAGCTCAGTTCACAGAAGGTGAAACGTGGGTTACGTTTCACTACATTTCACCAGGTTATAAGTGTGTGTAGGTCTCACTTTCTTTGTAATCCAACTTCAGATTCAGATTATTTTATTCATAACATTTTGTTACAAGTCAATACATTTCAATTGTGTCATAAAAACATGACATGACACATAATAATATAATAATAAAATGTGTTGATATTATTAATTATAATACCAGCTCTTATAATTTAATTATTTACTACATCTAGCATGTAGGTGTATGTCAATCAATTTATAATTATGCATAATAAAATTCCATAGTAAAATAAAACGTTAACACACTTATACCACTGCACTAGGATTCCCTGTGTTGCAGATGGCTTGGACAAACACCCAAGACCCGAGAACAAACTTCATGCTCACCACACAAAGTGTGCCCCGGCTGGGAATCGAACCCGAGGCCCCTCGCTTCGAACTACTACTACCATTTAAGCCACGGAGCCGTCAATATAGTAAATAATCAGTCAAATAAAATAAAAATTGTAATCATCAAAGCAGACTTTGAATTCAACTTTTTTATGAGTGTATTTGCGAAGGTTGTTTTTACCCACATTTGTTCGAATTTTGTTTTTTTAAATATTTAATGTAATATCCGCCGTAGTAACATAACATTATTGAAAAAATATCATGCTACGGTATCTCTTCTCGGCCTATTGGCTAAGAACAAAGTGTAGCCTGCTAAAGTCCAAAAGATGCAACTCCATACAGGTACATAAGGACAGACATAACTTGTTGCGTTAGTATCATGGATTATGTTAACTTTTGGGTACGAAATCCTAATAATTTACTATAGAAGGAGCTCCTTAAGACCTAGAACTTTTCTCGTAGGTAGATCTGAAGGTAGAAATCAAATGGTAGGTACGTATCGTATTAAATATTAAACTCTTCAAAATGTAAGCGCTTGTATGCTAGCTTTAGCAACGTACGTGACCCGAAGCATACCTAACAAACCACCTAATCATCAAAGCTGCATCTAGATTCTTGACACGCGCACTTGAAATGTTTCAGTGCTCTTTTATATTATCTGTGCTCTTGTGTAATACGGCTGTTGGCTTTCCACTCGTCTGAAACAGCATAAAGTTAATAAAAATAATGTTTATTTTCAGAAACATTTCACAATGTAACTTAATTGATCAACAAAAACAAATAATACAAGTACCTAAGTTACATACAATTCGTTTTTACAAGTTCGGTTTGCGGCATCCACACTAAGTAAGTACTTGTGTTGTGGACACCGCATAACCTTCCGAAGATAATCTCGTTAAGTAATCGAAACAGAGGTACCTACATTCCTATCTTGTAAATCATATTAAGATATAGCCAATTAAAATAAACGGCGGCCGGTGTTTTAAATATTAATAAATAAAATACATAAAAACAACAATATTATCTACTAACTGTTGTTACAAGTGGATAAAACAAATGAAAAAAAAAAATGGGTGAAACAAAATCCAAATTAACAATATAATATAAGATTTAGGTGGGGTTCTATTTAGATATATCGCAGAAAAATAAAAATATGATCTAGCAGCGGTTCGCAGACGACCTGCGCAGATCTTATATCAATTAAAAAAAAATGTTATTTATAAGATTATAATGTTTTTTTTTATTTTTATGTGTAAATAAATCATTAAAAAGTAAAAGTTATTTATTTTAGTATCGTAAATCATGAGTAAACGAATTCGAGTTGACCGTTGGCCCACCTGCAATACCTTTTAAATTGTTCCTAATCTAATAATCTTTGCATCTGGCACCGATTCAACAATGGTACCTACCCTACCATTTGAATTGTAAACCTTATCTATCTTTATGTAGTACATAGACATTTATTTACATACTAAGTAATAGGTAGGTAATATCATAATGCAGTAGGCTACTTTCTATTATAAGAGCGTGGTGGTTTAGGTTTAAGGCGCTCTTTTGGACTGGACCCATTCTCATCAGGTTGGCAGAAGTCACGGTTCTAGGTCATGCTAGTTTCTTTACGATGTTTTCCTTCACCATTTGGAGAACGTGGTATTGCGCAAATAATTTTTTCAAGTGAAAAACTCATTAGTGCTCGTGTAAGTTTGAACCAGCGACCTTCAGATTGAAAGTCATCGTCTGTGCCCCTGGGCCACCACGCTCTCCTTTAAATCATATTATCTTTTAAAAAGGCGAAAGTTCGTATGTATGTGTGTATGTTTGTTACTTCTTCGCGCTCAAACGGCTCAATGGATTTTATTGAAATTTGGTACCAAGACACTATATCCAGGATTAAATAATAAATAAAGTAAATAATAAATGGGTACTACCTGCCTATTAAGGTAGGTAACAACAAGCTACATAACCAAACAAACAGTTTATTCAATAGTTAAATTACGGAGTCGTAACCACCGTCTTCAACAAACAAAATCGATTATAACGAGATTGTAATTATAAACCCCGTATCCATAATACATGCAGTAGCCGTCACGCCACGTCAAAGTTGATTAAATGCCGTGCACTCTGCTGAAAGTACCATTATTCCTGAAAAGCATATATTGGGTGTTATAATACTAGTTATTTCCACTTCGTAGCCTGTAGTATATACTTAGTAGATACTATTCATCCGTTATTTCTCGTCTTTAGGAGAAAACAGAAATATCCGAATCGGTACACAACGGGCGAAGAATAAAGTCGCAGGAAAGCAATATACTCAATTTCGTTTACGTAGTTCAGTTATTTTGATTTAACAACCAATCTACTGAACCGATTTTGATAAAATTTCTATGGGACCAAACTGAAAGCATATCCTTTCAAATAAAAAAGAATTTTTTACAAATCGATCGACGGAGCACTGAGACAAAATAAAATAACGATATTTTTTTTTAAAACTAGCTTTTAATTTTCGCGTTTTCCTCAGTAAGCCCTTAATTTGATACCCATACTGTGGTAGTGCAGAAAAATTAACTAGTCCGCCATCTTGGATGATCCGCCATATTGGAATTAGAGTGATGTCACATAGCTAAGCACGTATTGTCATCCAAAATAAGCGTGTATACCAAATTTCAGCTCAATCTTAAATATAACTGATTTAAAATTCAGTTGCAAGATTCCACCTGGATAAACATACATACATTGTTAGTTAAAGAAAAGTAAAATACAACCGATTTGACAACCTCCTCAGCAAGTCGGTTGAAAAATTAAGGTGGAGTAAGGGTGATGGTGAAATTGGACATTACAGCTTCAGTTCAATTCGACGGCGCATTGTTTCTCCACCCTGTATATAGTTTTTTCAGTGCAAGTCCGAGACGGCGATCGATTGGGCTCTAGTTTAGAAAACACTTGCATGGCACTGGTACGTGTGAACTAACAAACCAATAAAACTTCAATTAACGACTCTAAACATTCGGTGTTTGATAACAGACCGCGTTACTGGCGGTTTGATATCCGCTAAAGTGTAACGTGTTCCTGACTAAATTTGAATAGGCGCAGGTTAGTCTCAATTATTTTGTAAACATATTACACACTGTATATAAACATATTGCACTTAAAATTAAGTCACTACTGTCTATAGTTTCTCAGTATAATTTCATCCCACCTGGCAAGTGAATGATCGCTCCATTAGTGCAAGTAGTTTCCCATGAGTTACCGTAAATTGTTAGGTTCACCGCACCCTTTTCGGATGAATTTTTGTTCGGATAGCTTATCACGATCATACTGTTGATCCCGTATATCAATGGTAATAAAAACTAAAAGGTTTCATGTTTTCTTCGTTTTTTGTTTTGTTTAACAAAAATCGTTCAATAATATACTTTTATTACATATTGGAGTAATGTTATAAATATATATTTAAAAATAAATTTCAACTTACTAATTAGTATCAGGCAACACCATAACAGGCTAAATAAATAGGCCTCGTGCAATTCGGACTTGAATAACGGGAGTTCTGTCCCACTAATTGTTTTTTATAAATACCTTTTTTTATAGATTAGTGTATAGAACATGTTAGCTGAATTATAGTGTTGTATGAAGTGTATATAACATTCCTCATTTCATTTAAAAGACACCACAGAAATAGGCTTCCTAATGTGATGTTCATCGAATATCAGCCGACTTGGCATATAAACACCAAATTTGCCTACCCGAGATAGGTTTTTTTATAGGTCTTAATGTTTTTTAATAGGTCTTACAACGTTGATTTCATGTCATGCATGAAGTATAATAAAGAATCTTTACGAAAATTGAGTCAAAAATGACCTGTGAATATTTCTAAAAACTTCTACGTTTAAATAAATCTATTATGTAAGTACTTAACTAGTTCTTACTCCTCACTACATTCGTATGAAGTTATTGAAATACATACATATTTAAAAACTTGACATATTTAATAACTTTCCCATCGCACAAACCAACACACTTATTTCTTCCAAACAACATTGACTGAGAATCGAACAACACTTCAAGAGTCAAGTCAAAACATGTCAGGAAATAATAAATATTCATGGAGTTTTCCCGCTAAATCCGAGAGATAAGTATTATAGGCACCTGAGGCGTAAAATAGCCGTCTCAGAGAGACGACTCTCATCATCAACGGTCTCATGGCGCCGCCAGGATTTCTTTCAGGGAGGTGCATCTGTTAATACCGAATTCAAATCGTGCGGATATTTGGATATGCTTGCTTCGCTCACGTCGAAATTATATTTCGACGTGAGAAGCGAAGATCTCTGTGGTCGATAGCCCGACAGGGGGGGTGCAAGTACACCCCCTTGCACCCTGCTGCCGGCTTCCATGTTCTCATGTTTGGATAAGGGAGGACCAGAAACATAATACTCTTAACATTAGGTGGGCTATTAGCTCGTACTGTTATTATACGAGTAGTAACATAAAAAAATATCCAATCGAATCCTCCCACAATACAATGACAATTGATCGTAGCTAAATTGACGCTTTGCATTGGTTGCATAATGTTACCCGCTCCGAAGGTACGAAACTGAAATTTCAGGCCAACAATGGCCTTGCTATGAATTAATTATGCTTAATAGAAATTTTTGACAGTGAAGCTTTTAAATATTATATAGTTTTGTTCTTTTAAGTGGCCAACTCTGGTGTCAGAGTGTCCGAGTCCCCCGATGGCCTCCGAAATAGTTTAACGACTAGTATAGCCGGGACCGACATCTTAACGTGCCCTCCGACTACAGGGACAAACGACTAACAAAAACTAAATTTGTTTTTTTTTTTGTAAACAAACCTCAGGCCTATAATAATAGATCTAAATAAAGCCTGTTCATATACGTGTGTAGAACTTACTGAAAAACCTGCGCACTTAGTATCTGACCTTGAGCTGGCAAGTGCTTCCTTTCAGTGTTCCGGACCGAATAAATACAGACATAAAAATACAAGAAACCTAAGTACTAAGCTCGTAACGTTTGCCTGTATGTCTTAAAGGACATATTTTAAACCGTAAGCCCTAATATGTGTAATTATCGCGGATATATATAATAATAATAATAATACGGCACAGATATAATAATACTATACTAGATTCAACTCATATGGAATTTATTACATAGTTCCCCGACCCGGAGTGGTGAGTAGTGTTTCCAACACAAATAATACTTAAGCATCTATGAGGTGGTTCTCCACTGTGTTATTCCTCCATGCTTGATATTAACGATCGCAGCGGTCATCACTCAAATTAAAGCGTATCTTAAATTTTCGATCCTGAATATATCGGGTAGTAAAGCGTATCAGAAGCTTACGGTTCAATTTACACTGGCATAGAGTTAGCATTGAAAATTGTATCTACAGTTTAATGCATAGATACTATTTAAAAACTGTTTTTAATACTGATTTCTTCAAGTGAGTTCTTCTTCATACATTAAGTATATAGTTATACTATACACGCGCCACACATTTTTGCAATTAAATTTATCAAATAGGACGAAAATAGAGCTTTGAATTATTTCTCCTAAGGACAGAGACTCAAATATAAAAAGCTACTAAATGTGGACCGATACAAAATTTATCAACACATGATGCTTGCTATCGGCTTATTAGCGAGGCAGACCCTCAGATGTCTAGAGCTCTAGGCGCATGCGCGCAGCCTCCGCTACGACCCCTAACCACTTTGGCCTTAAATTTATCACCATCTCGCTCATTCCCACGTAGCCAAAGAGAAACACAAGAATCACAATCTTCAGCTACTCGTTCCGGTTACGAAGTAGGTACATCAACCCCACAGTTCAGTCTGAACAGCACTCTCCCGCGGTTACCTATATGTACAATACTACGATGAAATCACAATGAAAAATACACATTTATCAACGAATCCTAAAACTTCGACGCACAGTGTTATGTTTACATTTTTTATCACTATACACAACTTATAAAATGTGAAGCGTTAAGTGTTACAACTAAGTATTGTGCAATCGAACTTATGTTTATCTACTGAAGTAGATACAGGTAAGTAAAGTGGAGTTTCAATATAGGATTTATAATGGTTAATAATATAATATAAAAAGAAATTTAAAAATACTGCGGATTGGTAAGAACATAAAATACTTTGTTATAAGTGAGTTCCTTATTTATTTTCCAGCATGGGCCAGCTGGGTAAAAGCCCTGTCGGAGTGAAGTCTACTCCAGTGCGATACCGGTACCTGCTTTTATTTTCTACTATTTTCGGGGGAAGTTTGCTGGTAATTTCTCTGAACAATCATACAGGGCTACTATTTCATAATAGTACTCCATCTGAATTATTGCGGTACGCACATCACTACGAACTTGTTGGTTCAGAAGAAAGTTTCACAATAAAGACGGAAGGATGTACGATCCCCGGGCTAAAACCCTTCGACGAAACAATCAGAAAATTCATCAAACGCCCTAAATTCGTCAAAGAGTGTTCGTACTCTAATTACTCGTTGCTCGATAACAATAACACTCACATATGGATAAACACAGATGTTTTTCAGTATTATGCCATACCCAGTGACGCTAATATTACATGCTGCTACAAATCATTTTACAGACCATCTGCTATCGCCGATATTTCAGCTGTCGATGTTGATGATAGAGTCGAATACGATACATGCATAGATTTCACTAACAGTATTGAAGTGACCAACGAATTTGTTAAAGTTTCTTGCGGCTTTGACTACAGAACTATGTATGAACAATTCTTTTTGTTTGCTCCTAAAAAGAATTTTTTTATGACTCGAGAAGATACCACAGTTTTTCCCCAAAATCAATCGGCATATAATGTGATCGTTATGGGTATTGATGCAATATCAAGATTGAATTTTCATAGAACCATGCCTAGAACTTTAGCTTACCTAAAAATGAAAGGAGCAATAGAGCTTCTTGGGTATAATAAAGTTGGAGACAACACTTTTCCAAACTTAACCCCAATGCTGCTCGGTATAAGGGACACGGATTTGAAACGAACTTGTTGGCCAAACAATAGAGCCACTTTTGACAACTGTCCTTTTATATGGGAATGGTATAAAGATGCGGGGTTCTATACAGCTCTTGGTGAAGATAGTGCAAGTCTGGGTACGTTCAATTTCGAGAAGTTAGGATTCAGTGGAACACCCACAGACTACTATATCCACACTTTCATGCACGAAGCTGAGATACATGTAGGGAACAATAGAGATTTTAATTCCTTCCTCTGTATGGGTAGCAAGTACTTTTATCAAGTTTTATTGGATTATGTGGAAAACTTGACAAGAACTTTGAGAACATCCAAATTGTTTGGATTCTTCTGGGAAGTCACCATGAGTCACGATTATCTAAACTATCCTATGCTAATGGACAAAAGTTACAGAAATTTTCTGCATAAACTCGATAAGTCGAGATATTTGGATGATACAATTTTCATACTTCTCAGTGACCATGGAATGAGATGGGGAGACATTAGGTTCACGAAACAGGGACGTTTGGAAGAACGGCTTCCTTTCGTTCATATTCTAGTACCACCCTCGTTTAGAAATAACTACAGTTTAGCTTATGCTAACTTGAAACTAAACCGCAAACGTTTGACTACGCCATTCGATATTCACGCCACACTATCGGATTTGACCAACTTAGACACAATACAGAATGACATAATCCAATCGAGGAGTAAAATTAATTATGCGCAAGGTAAAAGTATCAGTTTATTCTTGCCTATACCAAGAAATAGAACTTGCCTCTCGGCAGGAATAGATGATCACTGGTGCACTTGCCATAGAATGACAAAGCTGCCGAATAAAAGCACGGAATCGTATGAGGCTTCTGGACACCTCATCGAGTACTTGAATTTATTGCTGCGTGACCATCGACAATGCGCCAAGTTGAGTCTGGATGAAGTTTTGGAGATAACGGAGATGTTATCGGGTATGCCAGGGGAGGAGGAAGATGGATGGAGGGAGTTCATGGTAGTAGTGAGAACAAAGCCAGGTGGGGGTGTCTTCGAAGCTACCCTGCGGCGAGATAGTCGAGGTTGGGCCCTAGCCGGCACCGTTAGCAGACTGAATTTGTACGGCCATCAGAGCCGCTGCATCCACCATTATCAACTCAAATTATACTGCTTCTGTAGATAGTTCAAAGCCGAAGATTAAATAAGCTGTGATATTATAAACTGTTACGTATGTTTTTTTCATATAATTTACGAGTAAATGTTTCGTATAGATTGCACATATATTAGAATGTTGTAAAATTGTTGGTGTACATAAGCGGTGCTGTTGCTTAAAATGTTTTTATTTTAATATTTGGATATGTTTTTTTATGTATGGTAGTGGCGGGATGATCTGACGGCCCACCTGATGTTAAATAATTACCTCCGCCCATAGCAATAATATTACTTAGGTCGTCCCCTACGACTGGAACACAACAATGCTAGTGCACTACTGATTGGCAGCAGATTACCAGGTGTGGGGACAGTATTGCTCCGGACGAACTTGTCACCTGTTCCACTGCTCTTACTATAATACTTCTACTTTAGGTTGCTCTATTAGCACCACTCAAAGGGAACGTGTAGAGTTTCAAAGCGTACACCTAAAGATGCGAGCTGGACCCCCTAAATATGTGTATTTGGAATCATATCATGTAATTTGTAAAATATACTCTTATGTACAAATTGTTGTAGTTATAGTTAGAAATAATAGAGATAAGAAGATATTTTTTTCGGTTACTTTTAGTAGATATTTATAGTAATTCTGCATTCGTAAACATTAAACTGTCGATAGTAACTTATATAGATAGTGTTCTTCTTCGTTAAGTATATGAGTATATTATTTAATACATATCTAATTTATTAGTAAAGAGATAATGCGCTCACCCTTATTATTCAGTGCCAAATATAGCTCTTAAATTATGTGCAGATTTTGTTGAAATTATAATTTAATTTAAGTAAACTAATCATTTCAATTTACGTAACATCGAACTTCAGGAGATTACTTAATAAAAAAATAATTTCATTTTAGTACAACTAATTAATTATTTTGAATAGATTTTGTTCTATCTATCTACCTAGAATATTCGAGGCTGAGACAAGTGCTACCTAACCATCCCAATACGTTACGCAATAATCTATGTTACCATGCTATCATTGAAATAAGAAATCATTTTATTATCCTACATCGATCTATACACAATGTTGGTGTACAAAATAAACGTTATACCTATTATCCGTTGTTTTATTTGACGTAGCGTTGGTAGTAGCCCTGCCTTCGAAGCGAGGGACCGGGATCGCTCGCTTCGCTACTTTGCCCGATTCCCGGCTGACTTTGTGTGACTACTTTACTCTTTACAATACCACCGGTGTTGTCATTGTATCGTAGTGTCTAATTGATTGACGCCATTATGGCCGTATATCTGTAATCGGACACGAGTGTCCAAGGAACTAAAACAAGTAGGTAATGTCGACTTGGGCAGCTAATTGCAATATTAGTTCCAGAGATTTCATGTGGCGCTCAAATCGATACGTATTTATCTGTCATATGCATTGTGTTAGCCTGTCTATTAAACCATTTGTGTATAATTTCTGATAAAACTCAAAAATACCTGTTGTCATAAATAAGTGACTAATTTTAACAGACTCCATTATCCCTTATGTTATATCCTATCAAATAATAAATTAACCATTCAAATCGGTCCACAATTAGCGAAAATATCGCGAACTAATCGAACAAAATAAACTACAAAGCTGAATGAGAACCTCCTTCTTTTGAAGTCGGTTAAAAAAAACAAAACATAAATTAACCAGAATATGTCTAAAATATATCTATGAATCAGACCCTTAGCCTGGAATATGTGCTCAAAAATAAACACTCACATCACTTTTAATGAGTAGAAGTCAATTTACGTAACATATTGTAGCACGTTACATTCCAGAGAAAATAAGCACGGTTAGGGTTGGAACAGACGTAAACTTAACAAATAAGATAAGCTTAAACATGAAAACTGACTGTAATTTGACATATCTGTGTGCATGTAATGTGCCTGGGAGTTCCTGTGACACGTTATATGCTCACGAATATGTGTACATGCATGTGTAAAATTTGACGTGTCCAAATGATACTTGAGATCTAAAGGAATAAATGAATTTGACTTTGACTTTGACTTTGAATGGCCTGAAATGTAACCTCGAACACATGAAATTTCACATTTCCACTCGTCGACCTGAAGGCTGGTGCTAATAATATTTAGGTCAAATTTTGCTGGCTTTTACTATTTGTGTTACATACTTAAAGGTATTTATACTCAACAAAAAACGTTCTCTAACTTTTAAGCTCACGATCACCACTTGTTATTTGTGTTTTAGGAGTAACATTAAATTCCAAGAAAAAAGCCTACTACCCAGATATAAAATAAACTTTGCACCCTTATTGTGTAGCATATTGTACTAATAAAATATAATTGTTAGTGACACAAGTGGTTTCATTATTTCAGTATCTATCAGTCGAGCTATGGGAGAGGGAAGCTCTTCTAAGAGTTCTACGCTGGCTGTTCGGTTCAGATATCTTCTGTTGTTTACTACTGTATTCGGCGTCAGCTTTTTGATTCTTACATCCAACAAGAGTACGGACTCCAGCTTTATTTACCATGTACCTTCAGACTCATGGAAAACCCGTCGATATAGTATATTCAACTCTGACCTAAGGCACACTATCGAAACGGAAGGATGTAGAATTCCATCCATGGAAGCATTTAATGTTGGTATTGAAAAATACGTAAAATACCCTTCCACAATGGAACCATGCCTTAACTCATCATTCAGTTTACTGAACAGCGACAGAGAGAAAATTTGGATCATAAAAAAGAATCTTCGGAATTATAATATAAAAACAAATAACCTGTTGTGTTGTTACCAAGCATTCTATAGACCCACAACGATTGAAGACATTACGTCGATTCGTGTAGATAACAGGGTTAAATACGATGACTGTATATATTTTAAAGATAATATTGTTGCAAATGATGAATTCGTAAAGGTAACTTGTTCAGTGAATTCAAAAAAAATATATGAAGAGTATTTTCTTTTTGCGCTCGAAAAACAATTCATAAAACACGACAAGAAGGGAGAGCTTTCAAACAACGAGAATGCTTACAACGTGTTGATACTTGGCATAGATGCTGTTTCAAGACTCAACTTTCACAGGACAATGCCGAAAACAGTAAACTATTTAAGAAGCAAAAAGGCTATAGAAATGATGGGATACAACAAAGTTGGCGATAATACTTTTCCCAATTTGATACCAATGTTATTAGGAATTAAAGAGAGCGAACTGAAAAAAGTTTGTTATCCGCACTCTAAAGCGACGTTCGATAATTGCCCCTTCATATGGGAATGGTTCAAGCAAGCGGGATATTACACCGCGCTCGGAGAAGACAGCTCTAAACTTGGAACATTCAATTACGTCAAGGTAGGCTTCAGCAACACGCCTACTGATTACTATCTGCACACATTTATACACGAAGCTGAAAAAATCGGATCCAATAAAGATTTCAATTCATATCTATGCATGCAGGATAAACATTTTTATAAAATTTTGCTAAATTACGTAGAAGATTTAACAATTACTCTGAAAAACAAGAAATTGTTTGGATTCTTTTGGGAAATATCGATGTCTCACGATTATCTTAACTATCCGATGGTAATGGACGATAATTATGTACAGTTTTTCAATAGGCTGGAAGCATCCAACTATTTGAATAATACAATCCTATTAGTGGTGAGCGACCATGGTATAAGATGGGGAGGAATAAGATCGACAAAACAAGGACGTCTCGAAGAACGTTTACCGTTTCTCTTCATGTTGACCCCTCCTTCATTTAGAGAAAACTACATCCAAGCGTACAGTAACTTAAAAGCGAATAGCCAACGTTTAGTGACTCCATTCGACGTTTACGCCACACTGTCAGACTTGATTGATCTTAAAAATATAGATGATAAAGTTTTATTCAATCGCAGTAGAACGCATTACAGCAGGGAGAGAGGTATAAGCCTATTCATGCCTATTCTTACCAATAGAACATGTGGAATGGCAGACATTGCTGATCACTGGTGCACCTGTCACCGGGAAGTCGCCTGGTCCAGAAAGAGCCCGGAAGGTATTGAAGCCGCTGAGAGCCTGGTGCTGGATTTGAATGAGATGCTAGAGGAATATCCTCAATGCGCGCGTTTAACTCTCGATGAAGTGTTAGATGTATCGAAGGTGGAGTCGGGTACGCCCAGGACAGACGAAGTGGGTTGGGAGGAGTTCATGGTTGTTGTTAGAACTTTGCCGGGAAATGGTGTATTCGAAGCAACACTACGGAAAGAAAATAATATCTGGAAAATCATCGGCACAGTTAGTCGTCTGAATCTCTACGGCAACCAAAGTCGTTGCGTGCATAATTATCATCTGAAGCTATACTGCTACTGTACGTAGTTAATAGTATCTGACAATTTTAAGCAACACAAAACATTTGATTCCGCTCAATTTTAATCTGTGATAGTATGGTGATAGTTAATTATGTGTAAAGAGTTAGTTGTAGGTACCTAAACATAGAAACAAGGACATATTAGATATAATATGGAAGCTAAAAAAAAATATTTACATTATTAAAAATTTTACTTTCAAAGTCGGTTGCCAGCCTAGTTAAATATTTATTTGATGAGTATAAAGTTAGTTTTCAGTCTGTTCTCGTTTGATGTGTATGTGCCACTTGCGACACAGAGTATCCCAATACAGAAACATGAATGTGTTAAGAATTAATACTCCTTCATGCCTCAACGGCTGAACGGATGATTTTTTTATGAAGTTAGCTCATATCCTGAATTAACACAGAGGCTGCTTAAAAGTGAGACTTCGAAAAAGTAAAGTAAAGTTTTCCCACCGTGACTATTTAACCAACCACGGGGAACACTGCGGGCGCAGCTAGTTTATTTTAAATATGTATTTTAGCAAGTTTCTATACAAATAATAAAGCACATTTGAATAAAATAAATAAGAGATGACGCAGTGAGTGGAGGATTAATGCCGCTGACGCTGTAGTCCCGGACGAGTGCAGACCGTAGTCTCAGAAACGGGCGTCCAGTCAATGCAAATTTTCAAATATTGTATAATCACTGTTTTTTTTATATAGGCTAACTAAGGGATTTCCTTTATGAAAACAGTCTGTTTAAAGGTTAGATAAAAAAGTGTAATTTTAAAAAAGATGTTATTAAATCTTTCAATAACTATACATATTATTTTATATTTTCAGTAAGTGTTATTCTATAATCATTTATTTTTCTAATTGGTATCGCCTAGATCATCAGGTCGCGCGACCCTTACGAATCGTGAGTGGTATCCTGGAATGTTCTGGCTCTAAAAAGAGGTTGCTGACCAGATTACCCCTAATAGTAGGGGGAGCCCAAGAGAAAGAGGTTAATAGAGATTTACTCGAGCGTCGCGGGGATCTATTGGGTTGTGAAGATTAGATGCCTAAAAAGAAAAAAGTTTATATGACGTTTGCCTTTTCACTGGTGGGGGGAGAGTGTACAGGTTTTCAAAAATGTAAAAACACAGTCTTAAATAAATACTGGAGCGCTTCAGATATTAATAGTGTATACGCCCCACATGTTTCTGATAACGGAAAAATATTAACCTGCCGATTTGAATGGTGGGGTGAGAATAAAATTTATTCGAGCGCGTCAGGCATTGAGAGGGGTGTTAACTGAATCCTTCAGTAGCTCCTATTCAAAAGACTGACGATTTGGACGCGACCAAAAGTCATGGCCGATTTTACAGTTCTCAGCGACTGCATGCGTGGTGCATGCAGTCTTCATTAGTGATTTTAGCTACTTCAGCTTGTGCAAATCGGCAGATTATGTTATTTCCGTGATCCGTAACTAAATTTCTAAAAAATAAAAAAAATATTATCCGCTCTCGAGAATGTCCAGGTGACTTTTTGTCTCTCCCTTTTCCTTATTTCACGTTCAAATTGTCTCAAGTGTGATTTTTGAAATGCACACTTTTCTGCATGTAATTATCTTATCTTACCATAATCTGACGCGTTCGTTTTTTTCTAACGATCGATTTTTTTTTACTAATCTGATCGGCTGCCCTAGACGTTCGACCCTATATAAAGGGCTCAGATATGATGGGAGTACTTTACAAGGTGCAAGGTTGCCCCCCTTATGTTATTCTGCTGCGGTCGAGTAAATCCCAATAGCCCCGTTTAAGCTCTCCTACTATAAGATACTGCCATGATTTAGGCTTATTCCTAATCACCTCACTATTGCTCAAGAGTACACGGATCATGAGCAATAATGAGGTGTGAAATAAATTATTCGTCCCAGTGCTTGGTACATCCATGATAGGAACCTTTCTTTAAAGGCGGGCAGCGGGTTGTCACTTGTCATTGTCACTGACAATGTCGGTTTCGCAATATCGCCACCATACTGGAAAAGTATTAAAAAAAAACTGCTGGAGCTGTATTCCCAACTAAGCGCTTTCAAAGCCAGAATAGGCACACTAATTATAATGATAGTGATGGCACAACAATTTTAGGTGAACTAAATGGGCATGATATAGACATAATTAAACTTACGAGCTCTTTGTTCGTATATTGTTGGCGAGATACTTACAGCAGTCAGGCCAAATACATAAAAGTATACATTTAAAAAGATAAGTCGGCTGAACGTTCATTCAACTATTTATAATAATTAACTATCCACTGCTATCATCAGCAATAAGGGTGGTACATAAGGATAGTAATAGACAAATTAATACTCGTAATCCGGCCTAAATAAATAGTATATTTTACAACTAAGACCTGACGCATGGCCGGTCGGCGCGACCGATTACGATGCGAGTTGGCAGCCTTGCCGAATGAACACATTCAAATATGAGTGAGCGAGCGAGCTCCATCCCTACACAAAAAACAAAAGTATTCGTACTCTCTGTGGAGCAAGATTTTGACAGCAATTTTTTTATGCAATTTCTATAGAAAATATTAGAATTTTGTTACAATGAATACTTTATAACAATTGAATTAAAAACAAAATAAAAACCTATATACAATGGCACTCGCACATCGTAGCCTATTTAGGAACTGCAACTTTATTTATAGTGTAACCAAACCGGTGAAATGGACTTTTGGGAGAAATAATGCAGTAAGAATTTTGTCTGGTGGTGTTTGCTATAATAATACATTTTATAGGCCCTTAGGACAAATTAAACAAGTCAACTTCATATCAGTTAGAGAATGGTCTACAAAAATCCCTGACAACTTAGAAAAGCCCCGGCAAGAGCCCGAGCCGAAACTAGGGCTGATTCAAAAGTTTAAACAGATGTACAAGGACTACTGGTATGTTCTGCTCCCAGTTCACATGTGCACATCTGTGATTTGGTTTGGCAGCTTCTACTACGCTGTTCAAAGGTAATATTATTCAAAAACATACACGATGCAATATTAGTCAAAAAACAGTTTACAACATTGTAATGCAACTTTATTTCTTTCCTTTCAGTGGTGTTGATGTAATAAGTATTTTAGAATCATATGGAGTCAGTGAAAAGTTACTGGAGCCTGTGAAAAACTCAGGAGCAGGGTACTTAGCACTTGCTTTTGCACTCTACAAGTTGTCAACACCTTTACGATATGCTGTGACTGTTGGTGAGAAATGTTAAACAAATATCCTTATAGTTTCGAGCATTATTTGTTAACTTTATTATTAATATCAAGATGCACCAACTTGTATGAAAGGGAGAGGGATTTTAACCTATATCTAACATTAAAAATCATTACTACCTCCTTGGTGTGTTCCTACTTCAATATTGAATTATTCCAAGTTTCTCACTTTCTGTCAAATGGGATTATGTTTTTCAGTCTAAAAATTTATATTATATATATTTATAGGCCTAAGATTTTAATGTTGGTCTGATTAGCATCAAACTAAACTTAACAGCCTTTAAAACAATTGCTCACATATAATTACAATGAAACAGAACAAGAAAGATGTCAGTCACTCAATTTAGTTTGAATTTGGTTCTATTTTTTATTCTATTTGAATAATAGTTAATAGGGTTTTATGTAAATGTGATGAATATTATGTTCCACTTAAATAATTTTTTACATGTGATTAACAAATATACTAAATACTGATATTTTTGTCAGGTGGAACCACCTTTGCAATAAAAAGGTTGACAGCCATTGGTTGGATCAAACCAGTTCCATCCCGGGAAAGGCTCAAAGAGATGTTTCAAGAACGGAAGGATAACTTACAAGACCGTTTTAATGAAAGCAAACAGCATTACCAGACCCAAATGAAGGAAAAACGCACACAAGTTATGGATGAAATGAGAAAGTACAGAACGGAAATGAGAAATGCAAAAAAAAAGGTGAAAAAAATGTGAATTGAAAGTCATGATAGGATGACACACCCATATCATTTGGAAATTGATTCATTTTCTTTTCATGACTTCATTAATAGTTATTGGGGTGGTAGCATATGAAAGTATATAGATATTATCATTTCCATATGCATATTTTGCTTTAATTAAGGTAGATGTATTTATTACCAAAAAAATGTTAAGTTTTAGAATTATTTATTGTTAAATATAAAAAGTGCTTAACAAAGTAATCTTTATTCATATAAAGAACCTAATTCAATAATCACAATTTTTCAAAATGTACAAATAAACAGACTTACTCTAATATCTGTATGTTAAGTACTCAACATGACAGCACTTAAGGTAATGGTTGTATGGTTTTTGCAATTTTGGGTGCTTTTTGCAGTTAATATGGAATAGAGGCATTAGATTTTCTGCTTGTTGCCGAATTCAGTCCATAGTTAAAGATAACATATGCCTTCCCTGATTACTAAGATTCTGTTATACTTTCTTGGTCAAAAGGATTTAGAATTACAGAGACTAACAATATATAATATATATATATATATGTGTGTTTTGAGTTTCACTAAAACTCAAAAACAGCTTGACTAATTTGGCTGGTATTTAATTTGTTGTTTGTAATAGTCAGGACAAAGTTTGTATGACATGATTTCTTTGGAAAATTCACAGGAACAGTAGGAAATCGGGAGAAAATGAAAGTGGATTTTTTACATCAATCACCAATCTGACAATCGGCTGACAACCGACAGCCGATTGTCAGATTATGAATCAAGACAGGAAAATATGTTGGTTATTTAATAAATGCAGATTTTTACATAGAGATGTAGGCCTGCATTTCTATGTTAATTTACAAATACAAATTCATAATGGAACTGTTTTTGGGTGGGTGTCGTTATTATACACCAAATTAATGAAAGTTTGAAAAATTAAATTAGTGTTAGGAAAATATAAACAAACCTAAATATCCTTACATCCCATATTTAGCATCTAAAATAGCAAAAAATACAATGACCATCTACCTTTGGAATGTTCACTCTTGTCATGTTTAAGAATAATCCTTATTTGTGACCATTTGCTACAAATGGGTTCTTCTATAATTAAAAATATTTAATAAATAATGTAGCAATTTTATTTACACCCAGAGTGCTGTCATGTGCAGTGATTTTAAAATAGTAAATGCATGATAAATCAGGTATAACATACAAAGCAGCCTAATATCGACACTTGTGATAATTTTTGTACCATGAAGCATTATGACATGAACAAATTTTTTGTTAACAATCAATTCCTATTTCCATTATCAAATTAAAACTATTTATCACAAAGTGCCGGCAACACATTGTTGGCTCAAAATATATCCCACAATTCCTTATTTCTTATTATAACATGTACTAAACTAAATCTACAATACTATTAGAGCCACTTAATTATAAATATCAAATGCCTAATACTTAATCAATTTTAAAGCATTCACTTCACAAATAAGTTCTACTAGATAATATAGGTAAATGAATGAAATATATAAAGCGATTTGTGTAATTGTAATAATAAATAAAGGCTATTTTTTATTTTTGGATAGGCCTCGCCGCTTTGTCACAGACGCATTTGGGGACCCATACTCTCCATCAAAAGACATTGAACTAATTCAATTTCTACAACACTATATGCATCGTTATGCTAAATAACCAATAAATTAACAACAAATATTTCTCATCGAAAAAGCTTTTCAGTGATTTGGTGCAGAAATGGGCGTCATTAATGTATTTTGATAAAGGGTACGAAATCTCGCATTTGCGCGCAAATTCTAAAGCAGCGAAATATTTCTTTCATTTATCTACACAATTTGATATTCACGTTTTAGTTATCTCACAGTATCAGATATATCAGATCACGAATATCGTGTGCTAAATGCGTCAGTGTAAAAACGACGTCAAAGATAGTACATTGATACTTATTGCATTCTCTATCATTACCAGCTGAGCAAAGGTCTATCGACACAATAATTGATAGCTATAAAATTAAATCCTATTTACATTCACATTTTAAATCGGAAAATGCTGAATTAGTGGGAAGCACATTTAAAATCAATTGCTGAATATTTCTCATAGCCTGGAGTTCTCTCACACATTCGCTTCTCATTTATGTCACCTTTATGCAATTTTCTTATTACTTACAATTCTCGAGCGCATTCATAACACGCTGATAACTCATAATGTATATATTCACTGTTTGTTGTGCACCGAATTTCTAATGCATACATTTTGCAAATAAAACATTGCTATATATACCAACTATTTCGTAGTGTTTTCATAAATCCTCATATGAGCTGTTTATTATGTATCCAACGCATATTATGATGTGAACGCGATATGTATTATCACGCCGTGATAATGTACAATATATTGTGATCCAATGCACACAAACTATATTTCATCCATTGAACTGGGCCATGTTGTTAAGAACTTTTATTTTTTTATGATGTGCTTTTTTTGTAGTTAATGGAGTAGCTTTGATCAGTACATGAGTTCATTCGAACTGTTATCTATATAATTATTCCCAACTCATATTTATATGTTTTGTTGTGTAGCCAAAGGACACGGACAAGCCGTGATCAGCCCATGTACTGGTAGGAAGCGGGCGAGAGATGCGGCGCCGGCGGCAGACCAGGCCCGGTAGCGGCGCCAATGGTCGCCAGGTGGCACGCGCGACACATAAGCTTACCTGCAAAATACAACCAATTACATTTATTTAACTATTTTTTGTATTTTTTTTTTCTGTGTTTCTGACAATTGTTAACAAACAATATCGGGACGGATGTATTAATTAGCAAGGTACGCCGAGTTAGATAGGAATACTCGAGGCTTCTAAAAGACGATCCAGTGGATGGATCATGACGAGTCAAATTTTATTATACAACACCATGGTCAACCCCTTATCACTGATTTTGGGGTGTCCATGCTGCTCGCTAAGGTTTTTTCACCCTTGAATCCCTACATGTACCCCCTTGGTGGTGCTATGAAAGCAATCTAAACTAGCAGTAGAACTTGTGCTAAGTTCTTCCGGCGAAGTAATGGCACCTGGCACCTGCCGCCAAGAAATGGTGCATCGCATTGCTCTGTTCCAGTAGAGGAAGAACATTAAACGTTACACCATCTTCTCGAGCGACAGACGCAACGGGATGCAACTTGCGACTCAATAATGCTGGCGAATCGTGGACGTCAATGTGAAAAAATTTACCAGCTAAAGGATAGCACCGCTTGTCGGGTTCATCAGTGAGCTGCATCCCGCAGACACAGCACATGTAGCAGTCGACGTGGAAGTCACGGTCCATGGATACCACGCGGACGGTCTCATCTGTGCCCTCGACTGGAGTGATACCTGGAATACGAATTTGTTCTGTTAGTAATTAATGTAAGATTCTTCAGCAGCAAAAGGAGAATAATTTTTGTTTAACGAGCGTTATTGAATGTACACATTGTACACAATGTATGTTCTGACAGGGATTCGAACTCTGAAATCCTGCTTTATGTTACCCTACAGACTTCAGACTTAGATATGGAACATAAAGGTAATGTTATCCTACAGATGATATGGAACAGTATTTAAACTGAAGTAAATAAAAAGTCTTAAGTTTGTAATGTGCGTATAAAAGCGTTTTCGGGGTATTTGTGTAGAAATCTTAGCATCCCTGCAGTAGAATGAGTGTACAAATGTATGAATTTATCTCATAATGCATGCATAATAATGGATTGTCTTCAAGAACAAAATGGATTGGCTAACGGACCATTTGAAAACGGTCCTTTAGTTAAAATTCCGTTCAAAATTGGCCGCCAACTTCCATTCTTTCAGTTCAGACTTTAGTGAGTGGCTCTCTATGCGCTGACGCAACGCATTTGCCCGTTAGCATCGCATAGTATTAATTCGTAGATTGATTGATTCTCAAACACTGTCGCAGACAGAAATTGGAGAGTATCATACATGTTCAGATTACATTTTTAAACTATAGTACTTTACCTTTGAACTATCTTGTGTCTAAGGGCTGATAAAAGCAGACACTTTTAACACTATTGTCGAAGGGAAGCGTTTACCTTTTCCGCAGCTTGCGCACTTTGGCGCGAACATGCGATGGTAGTCATTGACACAGTAAATCTTGTTGTCCACGTCCACTGTGAACGGAACTCCGTCGAGGCATTCGTTGCACACGCAGCATCGAAAACAACCTGGGTGGTATGACTTGCCCATCGCTTGGAGTATCTAAAAAAATACAAGTCAATGTTTAATGAGAATGCGGCTTTAGACTTTAACATTAGGGCTAACAATGCACACTGAAATCGAATCTAGTATTGGAGATAAAGTTCATCGCGTTGATCTGCACTACTCGTTTGTGCTTGAGCCGAAGAGGCATGGAAACGAGTGACATATTTTGCTTTAATCCGCTTTAGCTATGAGGTAATGCACAAAACACGCCAATATGAGGCGTAATGCAAGCCTTTCGCACTTTTGTTTAAAATTTGCAAGAAGAATTAGTAAGATGTAACTATTTTCTTCCTGCTGCAGTTTATGTAATCCTCTCACATTATGTATAGGCGCAGACTAAAGGAAACATTGCATGCTACAATAAAAACAATAGCATTCATATTAATGTGGAAATATGCAGCAAATATGTCTATTGTCTGTTTCCAAGAACATCAATTATTTTATTGAGCGTGCAAGCGGTTTTCTCTAATTCTACTTGGACGAATCTGCGCTGTGAATCAGGATTTATAGTCTGGTTGTTAAATTCTGTAATTCTTTATTGTACACGAAAAAAAACACATTTATACAAGGTATTAAAAAAATTATGTACAAAGGCGAACTTAACCCTATAAAAAAACTGGAAACAAAAATAACTGGAAAAAATATGTCATCTTTGTCAACGAAATTGCGTATTTTTCTTTCCTATGACTTGTATGCCGATTTGGAGTTTCTTTCTACCTCATAAAGGCGAGAAATAAGAAATGAAAAGCAAAAAGTCGGTTGTTTTCTTTTCGATTTTTAAATTAGTCACTTGTTTTCAGTATCACTCACCATTTCCATGATCAAATGTCCACATATTGCACATTTCTCAGCAGTCTGTTGAAATCCAGAATACTGAAAAAACGAAAATATAAATAATGAGCAAAGTTGTTGGTAAGAGCCAAACCAACCTAGTCGGAAAGAGTTCCAATCAACAGAATAACTCAAATCATCATCGCAGAAAATGATAATGCATTATCACTTTTTAGTTTAATTTATCCAGAGTAGATTCCTGAGATTTAATTTGTCAACAATATTTAATGTAAATCAACTGAAGGTGACTTGTTTCAGAGTGTTAGCTTCACAGACTTTTGATGCCGCTATCATGCTCTACATGGTATATACATATAGACTGGTCCAAGAAAGTAGTTGAGATGTCACAGAATCCATCATGGTCTATGTAAAAATACAATGCCCCCAAAAAGAAAAAAGCTTTACTGGCATACTTTTGTTTAGTTATGTGATGGTAGTTATATTAAACTTAAGTTGATTATAAGTAAGCATAAGAACAGTTACTAGGCTTACCAAGTAGTCTTCTTCGCAGTAGACCTTGCCATGCACATTGTAGAATGCCTTGCCTCTCAGGGCACGTCCACATGAACAGCAGATGAAACAGTTTGTATGGTACAGGTTGCCCATTGCTTGACATGCCTGCCCAGCCCCTGTCACTCCAGCGCCACATGTGTGGCAGATACCTAGAAATAAGCAGCATTCTTATGCCGGCGCTAATACGCCTTAAATCACTGTCTTGCTGACAGCGGGAGGAAGAACGTAATTACTACTCAAAATGTAAAGGAAACAAAAAATGTAATAACCTACAGCAAGTTTGTATCAATGTTTAATAATATGTTTAGAGCAAATAGTTCCTAGTATCTAGTTAGACTAAGTTCAAAAAGTCTGTTAGAAAAATAAAAGAATTCAGAAATGTTTCTGAATTTGTATTTTCACTGTAGTGTTGACATTTGAAGACATTGTAGTGAAAAAACATTCATGTATATATAAATAACAAAATAGGGCATGTGGCATACCAAAAAGAAAGGTTAAACATGCTGTAAAAAGGAAATGTAATGTTGTTACTCACCAAAATACTCTCCTTCTTCATCTTGCCTCTCCATTTCTTCCTCAAGTTGTCTTGTTAGCTCTTCAATCTTCCTCTGAGCTTCACTTGGCCCTGGTGGACGGGGGGGTGTAATGCTGTAAGGCAACAGACTCTTGCCTCGGCCACCTGAGCCACGAGAGCCTCCAGAAAGTTGTGAAACAGAGCTTGGAGTAGGACTGGGCGCAGGCGACTGACCAGGTGAACATAATGATGTCAAACCAGACACCAAGTTCCTAGATCCTAACTCTGAAGATATAGACGAGTTATCTCTGTTTACGGCTGCCAAAGCTACAGCAGAAGAGCCTCCGGTCATGCAAACATAGTCTGAGCCATTGGTCTCCTCCACAATCTGCATTCTGCTGCCAACAGGCTTTGCAAAGCCACCATTTACAACAGGGGGCTTGTCTTTAGTAACATTATTTATAATTGTTGGCTTAGGATGAAAGAATTTAGGGGCAGCAGTAGCTGTTTGAACTTCAGTAGCTATGTTAGCTTTAGGCCTTTGAGCACTTGGGGCAATTGATGCATAAATAGCTGTAGATGGAATAGTCACAACTTTATCATCATTTTTCAATAGTGCACTAACATCAGTATATTTTGGCGGGGCAGATTTCATAATTGTATAGTCCCCACTTGCACTATCTTGACTGGCTGCATATGGAGGCGGAGGCGGGGCCTTATCTATGCTTGCTTTGTTGTTTATTGCTTGTGCAATGTGTCTGGTCACACCTGGTTTGGAAACTTGTGGGCCTGGTAGAGAACCCTGGTGTATGAAACGCTGGTCAGAGTTTGGTTGTATTTTGTACTCATTTTTCTTTTCATTATTGTCTGAACACAACATGTTCTCATACACTGATGGATTTGGTTTAGGCTTGCAGTTCACAGGTACTTGCGGTTGCGCCTTGCTGTATCGGGTGTCGTAATAGCCGTCGGAGACGGGCGGTGCCCCCGGCGGGGCGGGTTGGTACACCTGGTGGTAGTACGGCAGCTGAGGCGAGCGCGATGACCCGTAGTACTCCACGTTTTCATAAACGGGCGGAGGAAACGGAGCGTTAGGATTAGCTGGTATCTCGTATAAATCGTCGGTTTGATAACTAAGCGACCTCTGCGATATGGAATCGAGGGATCTCGTCGGACTGGACGGCAGAGCCGCCGTGTTTATATCCCGTTTATTGATGGATGCAATTGTTTCTACTCGTTTTGGAGTGGCGAACTTCGATGCTGCGATCACGTTTGAACGCTCGTAGAAGCTGTAATCCTGGCGGTTGTTTTGAGAGTTGTCGAGCACGAAGCTCTCGATCGCGCCCACTGGCCGAGTTTTACCGAGTGTGGTTGTGTTCCCCGCCGAGGACCCGTGCGCTTGCTCAGTACCATCCTCTACTTTGTTTGATATTTTCAAATCTTGTAGTCCGACTATACAACGCTGGTCTTCAGAATTACTTCTTCGAGTTGAATCCATATTACGAAACTTATATTAGCTTATTTCAAAAATTATATAATCTGTTTTTAATAAATACACACTAAGTCACAAATGAATCATCTCAAAAACTCTTACAACCCTCAAACAAAACATGAAATGTAAAATGAAAAAGAAAAGAAAGAAATGAGATACCAATATTGTATGACCAAGTAATGTACTACGCTACGCACGGCTCAGTAATACACAGCCCGTAATTAACGACATAATAATCCAGATAATGGTGTTCCATTCACAAGTAAGCTGTGAACTAAGGACCGTACTTCATCGTCCAAAGCATCGCACAACTCACATCGTGATATTTTTGTCTGTGATCAACCATCCTTATTTTACTACTGAATGCTAGATTCATAATAAATGTTAAATGGAAGAGTAGAACTCTCGTGAACATTATCTTAAATAGGTTTTGACTTTAACTAGTTTATAATTTGAATCCCGGAAATTAATAAAAATATCGGGGCTTTTCGGACAAATTAAGATTCGTAAATAACTTTAAAACGTATTTTAGATTATATACTGATAATATCGTTTTCATATCTTGTGAAATATTTAAGAAAATTCTAGGGTTTTCTGGGATTTTGGCTGAAGTTTTAAATCTTAAATTCGTTTAAAAAGTATCTATTTTTTTATTTCCACACATAAAAAAAATACACACCTGAACCTATCGCATCCCCGTATTACTCTAACAATACACAATATAGCCGTATATTGTGTATTATTTGGTTGTGAGTTACGGGCAACAAGAATCAGTCGTGCAATATAGGGACTCAATCACTTGCCAACATAGCCCCGTTTGGGCCACATCTACCTCTTTTTTGGCTCCGCATACAATATACTTCCAGAAAAAATATTTATGTAATAAATGGAATGTGGCACTAAAAATAGTAGATTTAAAAAACAAATTATATTCAATTTTTTTGACATTTACCAACGATATTTTTTTCCCTTTTTGTGAGTTCTATTTTGTCCGTAAACTCAACACCGGAGTGGCAACATTGTAATTAATTTGCTGTATGGTGTTGGTTGGCTTCTATTTCTATTCCTGCAAATAAAACTCAACAAACAAATATTTATTTTATATCTGCGGTGTTCATCTCAGTTGGAAAACTTCTTTCCCCCACTAACTATGTACGATACAGAAGATGACCAATATGAGGAAGAAGATGTTGAAGAAATCTCATCCGAACTCTGGCAGGAGGCCTGCTGGATTGTCATCAACGCATACTTCGACGAGAAAGGTTTGGTGCGGCAACAATTGGACAGTTTTGATGAATTTATTCAAATGTCTGTCCAGAGAATTGTAGAGGATTCGCCACCCATAGAATTACAGGCAGAAGCGCAACACGCCTCTGGTGAAATAGAAACACCACCCAAGTATCTTCTTAAATTCGATCAAATTTACTTATCCAAACCTACACATTGGGAGAAAGATGGAGCGCCATCACCGATGATGCCCAACGAAGCTCGTCTTCGAAACTTGACTTACTCGGCACCTTTGTATGTGGACATAACCAAAACTATAGTCAAAGAGAATGAAGATCCTATTGAGACTCAACACCAAAAAACCTTCATTGGTAAAATTCCGATCATGTTGAGGTCTACATATTGTCTTCTAAGCAATCTGACAGATCGAGATTTGTCTGAGTTGAATGAGTGCCCACTTGATCCTGGTGGCTATTTCATAATTAACGGATCGGAAAAAGTGTTGATCGCTCAAGAAAAAATGGCAACCAACACTGTCTATGTATTTAGTATGAAGGATGGAAAATTTGCCTACAAAACTGAGATTCGATCTTGTTTGGAGCACAGTTCAAGACCTACATCAACACTTTGGGTTAACATGATGGCCCGAGGAGGCCAAAGTATTAAGAAATCTGCTATTGGACAAAGAATCATTGCCATTGTCCCATACATTAAACAGGAAATACCGATCATGATTGTTTTTAGAGCTCTTGGTTTTGTAGCTGACCGAGATATTTTAGAGCATATCATTTACGATTTTGATGACCCTGAAATGATGGAAATGGTGAAACCTTCTTTAGATGAAGCTTTTGTAATTCAAGAACAAAATGTTGCTCTCAATTTCATAGGTGCTCGTGGTGCAAGGCCAGGTGTGACAAAAGAAAAACGTATTAAATATGCAAAAGAAATCCTACAAAAAGAAATGCTGCCTCATGTTGGTGTGTCAGACTTTTGTGAGACCAAAAAAGCCTACTTTTTAGGATACATGGTACACAGATTACTACTGGCTGCTTTAGGGCGCCGTGAGTTAGATGACAGAGATCACTATGGAAACAAAAGATTAGACTTGGCTGGCCCTTTGCTAGCATTTTTGTTCAGAGGTTTATTCAAAAACTTATTGAAAGAAGTCAGAATGTATGCTCAAAAATTCATTGACAGAGGGAAGGATTTCAACTTGGAGCTTGCAATCAAGACTAAAATTATAACTGATGGTTTGCGGTATTCCCTTGCTACTGGAAACTGGGGAGACCAAAAGAAGGCTCATCAAGCTAGAGCTGGTGTGTCTCAAGTGTTGAATAGATTGACATTTGCTTCAACTTTGTCACATCTACGACGTGTCAATTCTCCTATAGGAAGAGATGGAAAACTGGCCAAGCCTCGACAACTGCACAACACTTTGTGGGGCATGATCTGTCCTGCTGAAACCCCAGAAGGCGCCGCTGTCGGACTTGTAAAGAACTTAGCATTGATGGCTTATATCTCTGTAGGAAGCCAGCCATCCCCCATTTTGGAGTTCTTGGAAGAGTGGTCCATGGAAAATTTGGAAGAAATTGCACCATCTGCTATTGCTGATGCGACAAAAATATTCGTAAATGGCTGCTGGGTTGGAATCCATAGAGACCCTGAACAACTGATGGCCACATTGCGTAAACTACGTCGTCAAATGGACATTATTGTGTCTGAAGTCAGTATGATTCGCGATATCAGAGACAGAGAGATACGAATTTACACTGATGCTGGCAGAATTTGTCGTCCTTTGTTGATAGTCGAAAACGGTGCTCTACTTCTAAAGAAGAAGCACATTGATAACTTAAAAGAAAGAGATTACAATAACTATGGCTGGCAAAATCTAGTAGCCAGTGGAGTTGTTGAGTATATTGATACTCTAGAAGAGGAAACAGTGATGATTGCAATGAGTCCTGATGACTTGACTCAATTGAAAGAGTATGCTTACTGTACAACATATACTCATTGCGAAATTCATCCAGCTATGATATTGGGTGTTTGCGCATCTATCATTCCATTCCCTGATCATAACCAGAGTCCCAGGAACACATACCAAAGTGCTATGGGTAAACAAGCTATGGGAGTATACATCACAAACTTCCATGTGAGAATGGACACGCTAGCTCATGTGCTGTACTATCCCCACAAACCATTGGTTACAACACGGTCTATGGAATACTTGCGTTTCAGAGAACTGCCCGCTGGCATCAACTCCATTGTTGCTATCTTGTGTTACACTGGATACAATCAAGAAGACAGTGTCATTTTGAATGCTTCAGCTGTGGAACGAGGCTTTTTCCGATCAGTATTTTACCGATCTTATAAAGATTCTGAATCGAAGCGTATTGGAGATCAAGAGGAGCAGTTTGAGAAGCCTACAAGGCAGACATGTCAAGGCATGAGGAATGCCTTGTATGACAAATTAGATGACGACGGTATCATTGCGCCCGGCATACGTGTCTCTGGTGACGATGTTGTTATCGGGAAAACGATTACATTACCTGAAACTGACGACGAATTGGAAGGTACTACCAAACGATTCTCAAAACGTGATGCCTCTACTTTCTTACGTAACAGTGAAACTGGAATTGTAGATCAAGTCATGTTGACATTGAACAGCGAGGGGTATAAGTTCTGTAAAATTCGCGTAAGATCTGTGCGCATTCCTCAAATCGGAGACAAATTCGCTTCACGCCATGGTCAAAAAGGAACCTGTGGTATCCAATACAGACAAGAAGACATGCCGTTTACATGTGAAGGCTTGACTCCAGATATCATCATTAATCCTCACGCTATTCCATCTCGTATGACAATTGGCCATTTAATTGAATGCATTCAGGGCAAAGTGTCCTCTAACAAAGGTGAAATTGGCGATGCCACACCATTCAACGACGCTGTAAACGTGCAGAAGATTTCATCTCTCTTGCAGGAGTACGGTTATCATCTCCGTGGTAACGAAGTTATGTACAATGGACATACAGGACGCAAGATCAATGCCCAAGTGTTTTTGGGTCCCACATACTACCAACGTCTTAAGCATATGGTGGACGACAAAATTCACTCCAGAGCTAGAGGACCTGTGCAAATTCTTGTCAGACAACCTATGGAGGGCAGAGCCAGAGATGGTGGACTGCGTTTCGGAGAAATGGAGCGTGATTGCCAGATTGCTCATGGAGCAGCGCAATTTCTTCGAGAGCGTTTATTCGAAGTTTCCGACCCGTATCGCATACACGTGTGCAACTTCTGTGGCCTGATCGCCATTGCCAATTTACGAAACAACACGTTTGAATGCAAGGGTTGCAAGAACAAAACTCAAATATCACAGGTGCGCCTACCTTATGCCGCCAAATTACTTTTCCAGGAGCTTATGTCCATGAATATTGCTCCAAGGTTGATGGTAATCTAAGCTAAAATTATAATTTTGTAACTAAGTAAGCTATTCACTGTAATTTTAATTATTATCTAAATGAGCGTTGGTTGATAAATAAACGACTTTGAACATTTTATACGGATTTAATTATCACAACTGGACAACATTAAATGCAGCTCTTATTTTAATCACAATATAAAAGTACCTTCAGAAATATTCTAGGTTATAATTTAACTTGATATAAAATGCTTTATTTTCATTATGTAAAAGAATTGAGGTAAACAGTTCATGGAAATATTCAAGTTACGTAATAAAACTAGTAATAACAAGATAAATAAACAAGTATAGAATTTAGTATTTACATGAACAAGATTTATAGTGTTGCACGGTAAAAACGATCTCAATATAAAAACCAACATAATTTTGATCAGCTTCAAAACAATCACCAAATAAATATAACAAATAAAAAAAAAATTAAGTATGTTACACCAAACAGGCACAAATAATATTTTGAACATAACATTCGATGTTTCAGTCACAACGCAACATAAACAAATGCATCAATGAGCTAAAAATAATAACGAAAGAGAGCAAACGAGTGTTTTACTTCGGAGGAAGACACGTGCCTAACCATTTCTGTGCCCTTTTAATATAGAAAAAGTGCATATAATTTTTTTAAGTAGGTACCTACTGCGAAATGCAATTAAGTACGCGCAATAGCTATGTTTATGTGATGACATCATTATCTAGATCTACTCGTATCTTCATAAAGTACAATGAATGGAAGGTATGATTTTTACGGCGCTTTAAACATTGCGTTCAAATATTTAAGCGCATATTTAATTGCTTGCTACCTCGGCCTTACCCAGTCGTTCCCATCTCACTGGTAGCAAATAGGAAACTGACTTAATTATATACATTGTATAGACAAATGATATTTCATTTACGATTTCCTATTAATTTTTTTTATAAATATCTTTGCATTTAGCATACAAAAGGTACTGCAATTAATCTTAACATTATTAATAACTTATCTGTACAACTTACGTATCTAATTCGATCCAACGGCATCAATATTGCATACAACATGGACGTCTATGGAAGTTTCGTAAGGCAATAAAATTGGCTGGGATTTGTATATGTCTAAGAACTACAGGGACGTGACAGCAGCCATACTGTATTTTATTTAAGTAAGTATTATTACTTCTAACTCACGTAATACGAAATTAAACCTTTCGGATTTTGTGTGTTAATTGTTATCGTTAACGAAAACTCATACATTATAGCTGCTTTCATACGCCTTAAAATAGTTAGGTACCTGCTTGGTATCGTCTAAATATTACAGTGCCTCAATTACAATTTGAGATTTTTCAGTCGTACTTGTTACTTAAACATCGTCAGGAAAAAAAAATGACACAGACCTACTTATAACATTATGTCAAATTGTGCACGTCGGTGTACGTTAATTCTCAGGCCCTCAAGAACACTAAACACTACCATTTTCAAGAGCGAGTTTTGATTCGACACTTTCCTATGCCAGATGTTTTTAGGCGCTCAATTTACAATCCACAATGCTATAAGTATAGGTACTGATATTCAGACGTGAAATTAATATAATCGTGTAAGTCTGAGTTTGAAGATAGAATTGACTCATTCGACCATTTCCAATATGTTAAATATACACACGGTATAATATATAGGATACAGTAACATTTAATCAAGCAGATAATTTTCGTCTTCTGAAACACTTCTGAATTTTACAAGAGAATTCGTTTATAACATCCATACAATTCAATTGATTATTTCCTAGCCAAATCATTTCTATTCATCTTTTATTCAATAACAAGACAAATAAAAAAAAAACTGAATCCAGTTTGAAAGACCGGTGAAATTACACATGTGTCTAGAGTTTCACCTTGTAAATGGAAGCTTCAAAATGAGGCGATTTGGGTTTCCTTCTATGGTTAGATCGAAGATCTTTGTTATGGACAGGAACAGAAACTGCTTGACTCAAATTTGTAAAATAGTTTTTTTTAAATGTTATTAAAGTGACAAAACGAGCTGACAGCCCACCTAGTGGTAAGTGGATACTGCCACCCATAAACAATAGCAAACGACTCCGGTTCTCTCCTACCGAAGTAAGGAAATACTCAAGTCGCATCACGGACCACCCAACACTAAGACGGCTATGTAACGTGTCATGCGGTTGTAATTTCACCGGCACCCACACTGTTCAATTTGGGACGGTGCCTACCTACAAAGGTAACACATTGAAAATGGTCGAATAATCACACTCACATGAGTTTATAACGATAAAACATTTCTCGTGGATATAACTCAGCGGGAAGGCGGCAGCGCCCTCTGGTCTCCGGGGTCATCCTTGGGCCGGCTCCACTTGATCATAGTCTCCGGCGACCGGTAGAGGAACACTAACTTCGCGAACAGATCTTCTTCTAGTGTTAGCTCTAAGGCCTCTCGCACCTAAAATACAATAAGCACTGTATAATAATGTAACACAGGATCTCTCATAGCAATGTGTAATCACAAAACGTTCAAATTACAGCATATTCATATGCCAAAAAATGTAAGTGACAATTATAATAAATTATTCTGTATGGATCGCGAAAGCCTTCATTATCCGACTCAACATCATCGCATAAGATATAAACACTTATGGGAGATTGCTATATGCACATAAAAATAAAGTCCTCAAAACAAACAACTGGAAATCCTATTCTAGCCGCGTTGTCTTGTCTTATTCCTTCAGGGAGGTGCCATGTCCCCAACTACGGTTGCGACCACTGCACAGATAATAAATAAAAACTCTATCACGGTTCATGAGATACAGCCTGGTGACTGACGGACAGACAGACAGACGGACAGCGGAGTCTTGGTAATAGGGTCCCGTTTTACCCTATGGGTATGGAACCCTAAAAAGGTGGACGTGATATCGCCACACACTCACCAAGTATATGTCGAGACACAGTTGCAGCACTCGGTCGACATTTGGTAGGTCATCGAACATGATCTTCGTGTAGATCCCTGAGAAGAAGCTGCGGAGCACGCGCGACGCCAAGAACACGAATGTCGTGTACAACCCGATGATACTGTAAGAAGAAATTCGTCAGTTGGATATTTTCATTGTTACTTATTACAAATCCTTTTTAATGTTGCAAGTGTCTAATTTTTTAGCAAAGTGTACCCAGTGCCTAATACTAGGGTAATTACCTATTTCTGTACATTATGCAGACAGAAATGTAGTGGAAAAGTATAATATAGAATTGCGGACGTCACAAATAAATAGTAATGATAATGCTTTCATAAATATTGTTTTTGTAATGGTGTCGATTTAGTTGTGCCAAACTAAATTAACGACATTCGTTTCGTTTTGTCTCAGAGTTTAATAACCTATTAATTCGAGAGACGTTAAAATCAAATTAGTTTATATTGTAGCATTCAGTTATATATTTCCGTTGAATTCTTGGAAAGATCACGGAATAGACACTTATGAAATAAAATATAGTGTAAAAAACTAAAAACCGACTACGCAAAAGATATATTTGATATTTTTGATATATATATTCGCGAGCCAAATTCGCCAACATACCGACAAATCATAACCCTCCTTTTGGCCTTGCCGTAGTCGGTTTAACATCCTTTATTGGATGTGACTTGTCCACTTACAACAAAATTAGTCATATATATACTAGAAACAGAAAGGGTCCTGAATTCAACCTTGTGGGCAAGACAAACTTGGATATTTTTACCATCAATAGAGTACTCTAATACATCTAATAATAATCTAATACATCGAAACTCTTTGGAGACGTAAAAAATATATATTGTTCACTTATTATTCACTTACCCACTTCCCGATATAATATTGAGTGTTTCGGGGAACAGTTTATCGTTGAATGTGTACATTATGAGCATGTCGCAGTTGTTCATCGGTATCGACGCGAGGGGCTCCTGTGAAACAAGAAATAATTTCAAAAACTAGCGGCGTGAATTCTAATCTGTTTACCATTGACGATGTGCAAAGTATCATCAGAACATCGCTGATACTATGTCCAGTTCATGAAAATAAGATCTCACATTACGGGGTTGACACAAAACAGAAACGACGATAGCAGAATTGCGGCATAAACGGCCGTGTATATTGATTGCGTTGACTTAGAAATTTGAAAAAAGTGGCAATAGAAGCGAAAAAAAAATTCACTGCTCCTTGGGATTAATATTAATTTCAACTTGATACCTCCACGCATTACAGAGGAAAAATGTCATGACAGACAGACAGACGGACAACGAAGTGATTCCTATAAGGCAGTGTTTTTGAATCTCTATTAATACGCGACCCCTTTACAGGTAGAAACATTCTAGCGACCCCCTTGGACCATAGACATATAAAGTTATCATTTTCTGTAGTAACTGAAGAAACTATGTTTATGATTTTCTACCATTATGTAAAGACCTTCACTCTCAATTATCGAGAGTAGGTCGGTGTCCCTGCAGTGGGAACATTAGAGGCTGGTACGGTATGTAAAGACCTTACACTCTGCAAGAAGCTGTGAGGACACAAAAATATCCAGAGCTGGCTGAAATTATGTTTTTATTGTACTATTTTTGCTTTTTTCCTTTTGCCAGCGACCTCCCAAGTAAGGCTCCCCTAAGGGTCGCGATCCACAGATTGAAAAACACTGCTATAAGGATTCCCTTTTTTATTTTTGGAGGTTCGGAACCCTAAAAACAAACATATGTTTTTTTGTTGTAATAACATATAACATAAAACTTACTGGTCGACTGCAATGTTCCCGCACCCTCCAGTACATAGCATCGTCTTTCCTTTCTAACCGAAGCTGCACATCTCGATACAGATGAGCATTTTCATCTAAAACAAGAGAAGTTAATTGAATTATCGGTTTATATGTCTTAAGTCTTCTCTCGAGACCTGGATTAGTGATTATACTAAGATTAAAAATGCAAAAGTTTGTCTGTATATATGTTTGTTAGTCCTTCACGCCTCAACGGCTAACGGATTTGTTGAAATTTGTTATGAAGGCATACCTTCGATTACCACAGGCTAATTATCCCTAAAAAGTAAAATATTCCCGTAGGGTATCTTACGGGAATATTTTGCGGGAACTGCGGGGTGCAGCTAGAAACGAAATAAATAAATATTCATGGATATTTCACACAATACTATCTAGCCCCAAACTAGATCGAACACTTATATTATACTTTCTTATATAGGATATACTTAAACACAAATAATCACAGAATAAACAATCTATGTCCGTCACACAACTTTTTGTAGTGTTGGTACTGTCGGTTTTTTGTAACCCACGTTCGATTCCTACTCAGTACAAAAGTACAGTACAGCGGAGAAGGAAATAGAATGGCGGCAGAGCATTTCCTTTCGACCACCCTGAAGTTAAGAACAACATGTACTCTAACAGTAAGTTTAACTAAACGTCTAACGTTAAACAATTATTATTGCAATAGCTCACCAGTTCCCGTGACGGCAGGCATCAACTGATAAGCGGGCTTCGTGTTTCCTTTGTTGAAAACTTTCACAAATTTGGGGAAGAGCGTTCTCACATTTAACCTGCAGGCATAAGTGAGGATTATATATAATTTCTTCGATAATTGTGGACGATATTGACGGCTTTAGCTATGTTGGAGTAATTCCATGTCACCTGTAACACAGGGTATGCTAATGAGAAAGCTTTGAAACGAACAGAACAAATATAATGTTCTGTTCGTTATTCCTCGCGACGAGATCAAAGTATGGTGAAAATTGGCGTACGCGTGGGCTATGCTACGTTATGGGGTTAATTCAGTATGCGTTGTTATTTAGTCCGGTCAATTTCGTAACACCTAAATTTCCAACCCTTTGATTCCCTACACGTACCCGCTGGGTGGTGCTAAAGGAGCAACCAAAAGCAGTAGACCTTGTGCCAAGTTCGTCCAGAGAGGTACTGTCATCACACCTGAAAACTGCCACCAAGCAGTAGTGCTCGTATTACTATGTTCCGGTGGAAGAGTGTGGGTGCCGGTGAAATCACATGCGCATGAGACGTATCATCCCCGTCTCGGGTGATGGACGCAGCAGGATGAATGCGACTCAGTCAATATCCAAACCTTATACTGAATCGCATTACTGTTGTCGTGGGGGTCGCCACTTAGCACCAGGTGGGCCCTCAGCTCGTTGTCACATTTTCACATAAAAAAAACGTAGTGGCTATTTACCATGTGTCTTCATTGGCGGTGCCATCGAGTAGTGCCAGCAATGTGTCTCGCTCCGGGTTTTTCTTGCCGTTGTCGATGAAAGCCTCGAGTTCCACCTCCCGGCTGTCTTCCAACGTCGGAGGGTTGGGCACGGCGTTCGATGGATGCGTTATCACGTACGTGAACTTCACTTGGAGGGATGAGTCTGTGAAGAAGTGGGGTGATTGGATATTTTTTATGTAAAAGTGAAGGATCAATAAGAACAATAATATTAGAGTTTAGAGAACATTGCCTTAATTTGCAAATGGCGGGATAATTAGATATTCGTCCTTGAAACCTGTTCAGTGAAACAGTGAAACAAATTCAGATGAAAACTACTATAATTAAATCAATTGTATTCATTGTGCGTAAAATACTTCCGGGTCCTGTACCCAAAGGCTAAAACGGGACCCGAAGGGCAACGAGCGGAATTAGCTGTAACCCACGCAAGCGTTACAGTGATTCGGAATGAGGGAACGCCATCATGGTGAGTAAAACTCTTAAAAAGCAAAGTATCTAGTGAACATTTTTGAATGCGCCAGCAACATGGTGCCCTAAAGACCTACTCACTTGAAATGGCTTCTTGCTTCAGCCGCTGCAACTCTGGAGGCGATATGACCCAGTTGAGCGTGGAGTTGGGGTTGATTGTTATGACCGCGACATCGTTATACATGTAGTTCGATAGGAACGTCTGAGCGGTGCGATCGCGCGCGTACAAGTTACTTAGCTGGGTGAAGTCTTGTTCTGTGAACCTGAAATATATTGTTTTTACTTAATTGACTGACTGGCATAACACTCACACAGCCGAACCCGGTGTGCCTAGATGCAAGGAAATTTTGAGTAAGATTTTATATTTTCACAGAGTTTCTTTTTAATTTATCCACAGATCCGTTATAGTTGTATAGGAGATATTGTAAGAAATCCCATTGTACATATTGCCAGTTTAGATAAAATATGTTGCATTTGATTATAAGAGAAGTGTTGAAAAGCTATCTAGCCGTAGGCGCTACGCAATGGCTGGATTTGGAACTAGTTGTCTAGTTTTCTCTTCTAATTTGGATCGATCTTGCCAGATATTTTATGTGACTTGTGTAACGGGGTGAGGTGACAGGCCACCTAATATTAAGCAGAAAAAAGCGAAACGACTCAAACATACAATTCTAGCAAATTATGAGGAAATACTTATATATTTCCTCATAATTTGGTAGAATAAGTATATATTGGGTGTGTGAATATGACTCCGCCCTTTCTCAACAGATGTCGTTTTTAGTATTGTTTACGTGTACTAATAAATGACCATACTTGTATTCGATAGTACTGAATGTCAGCTATCTAACGCATTTTATGATATTTGGTTGAAGTGTAAGCAACAATTGTTTTCACCTTTTCGAAAATGTCGGTTTTTATTCCAAATAAACGTCATTTGCGGGAAGTGTTATTACATTATTTTATTGCGAAGAAAACTGCAGCGGAAACTTATCGTTTGCTTGTGGAGATTTATGGTGAGCATGCTCCGTCTAATACAACTTGCAAGGAATGGTTTCGACGATTTCAAAATAACGATTTTAGTACTGAGGATAAAGAACATGGAAAACCACCAAAAAAATTTGAAGATGCTGAATTGGAAGCATTATTGGCGGAAGATTCTTGCCAAACTCAATCTGAATTAGCTGCAGCATTAAATGTTGATCGTTCAACTGTTGCAAAGCGTTTACAAATGATGGGAATGATTCAAAAAGCCGGTGACTGGGTTCCACATGATTTAAAAGAAAGAGACATGGAACGTCGGAAAACCATTTGTGAAATGCTGCTTCAAAGACAGCAAAGAAAAGGATTTTTGCATCGGATAGTCACAGGAGACGAAAAATGGATACACTACGAAAATCCTAAACGCAAAAAAGCTTGGGTGAAACCAGGCGAACCAGGCCCATCACAGCCAAAAATAAATATTCACTGTGCCAAGGTCATGCTCTGTATTTGGTGGGATCAGAAAGGTATTGTATATTATGAGTTGCTCAAACCCTCTGAAACTATTAATGGAGAAGTTTACCGACGACAACTAATGCGTTTGAAGCGAGCCATAGAAGAAAAACGACCAGAATGGGTGAATAGACATAACAAATTAGTTCTTCAGCATGACAATGCCAAACCGCATACCGCAGAAGTCGTAAAAAGATATTTAGAGGGACAGGACTGGGAAGTGTTACCCCACCCGCCATATTCACCAGACATAGCTCCTTCGGATTACCACCTATTCCGGACGATGCAGACAGACCTTACTGGAGAAAAGTTTACTTCATGTGAAAGTATCAAAATTTGGATTGACAACTGGATAAGCTCAAAAGACCAGGACTTCTTCCAGCAAGGAATACGAAAACTACCTGAACGATGGGCGAAGGTTGTAGCTGCAGATGGAGCATACTTTCAATAATTTTTTTTTTTAATTTTGTAAGCGAACAAATGTGTTTTATTTTGACAAAAAGGGGCGGAGTCATATTCACACACTTAATAAGTATTAAATTTGGTCGAAATATAATAAAACTTACACATCAATATTGTGCGATTGTGCAGACATCTGATAGACAGGAAGGAAGGGTCCAATTCTTATCTTGACTGTCACATCTGTTGGCGGGTTAGGTTGGCCGACCTAGAACAACATAATGTATATTATTTATAAATTATTCATCCAGAATAACTGCATCTAAAAATACCGATTCCTCGACGATGTAGTCGCTAAGCTTAACAAACTTTGAATCAAAAACCGACAAGCTAGTTCAGCAAACCAAGTCGTCGGGATAGTTGCATGGAGCGTTTGTAGTGGACTAACGACTAGTACCAGTGTGGACATTGTATAATATATATACTAGCGACCCGCCCCGGCTTAGTAAAGCATCAGTGTCGTATCAGAAACTACCCGTGCGAAGCCGGGGTGACTTGCTAGTGTATTATACATATAAACCTTCCTCTTGAATCACTGTATCTATTAAAAAAAACCGCATCAAAATCCGTTACGTAGTTTTAAAGATTTAAGCGTACATAGGGATATAGGGACAGAGAAAACGACTTTGTTTTATACTATGTAGTGATATAGCGATCTAGCGTATTATATATCATTATATATGTTTTTACAACATCATCACAAAAAAATTAAATCACAGGCGTATGAGACGATATATCCCGGCGTTGCGACTTGGGTCTCATACTTACGAGGGCCTAAGTCGTGTTATTGTTGTCTATGGGCGGCAGTGATCACTTAACATCAGGTGGGCGCGATCAGTCACTTTCATAGCGCAAAGCCAGTCAGACTGGATTTACTAGAGAGGCGAGGTTTTGGAAACAGCTGGGTTGAAACAATGTAAGCTAGAACGCAACGTACTATAGTTGTAATGTACTGAACTGAGTTATTGCACTACCAACTAATGAGGCAAATGTGATTAGATGTAAGCTATTTATTAGAAATATTACACTTACCGAATTACCAAACGCAAAGAATACTAGCGGGAACCAAATAATAGCGATGACAAATGTCAAGACGCCACCGCCGAGCATATATTTCGCCGTACTGGATTTTTTCACGCCACGCGGCTGGGGAAATTCGTCTTCTACGTATCGGGAACACTGTGGATGAAGAAAGGTTTATATTTAATCATATCTATATATACAATATATACTATTTATTCTATATCTATACAAATAAGTCAAATTGAAGTGTCTGTTTCCGATTTCATAATACCAGTTTTTTACTATATGCATTTGTTGTTGTTGCTTTAGCTTCAATATAGGAATTAATATGATTGGTGCAGTTCTGTTATTTGTGTTCTTCCTTGTAAAATCAGAGAAGTTTTTTAAATACCTTCAGTAAATATACACTGGCAAATATGTCCTCCATTTTGAGCCAATCCACCAGAGTCATTGAAGTGTCAGTCCATATCCAATCCATGAGTGTGCGCAGTTCGAACACAAACGGCACCGCCATAAATCTGCAATATGGAATATATGGAACTGAATCCACGGTACTCGATAAGGGGGGTTAAATACAAAATTATTACTAAGAATCAAGTAATGAACGCTATTCAACTAATTGGGCCACCGTATCTGGTCTCACATATCAGTTGGTAGTATCTCTGCCTTCTACGCTGTAGGTTTTGGGTTCGATTAGAACCCGGGACCCCTCGCTTCGAAGGCAGGGCTACTACCAATTAAGCCACGGGCCGTCTAATAAAGTATGTATTAAAAAAAACTGTAAAGACATAGTTCTACCGGTCCACAATCCACGAACAAGTATAATAGTGCCTAATACACAGGTGCAATTGCTGGACAGCTAAGTAACTATCTATAGCTCTGAGCTAAGGAAACTCTCAGGTCAAACATCATTTAGATATTAAAATATTAAGTATTTAGGTAGATTCACAGCCTTCTCTTGGTCGTCAGAACATCAGTGCTAAAATATCCAAACATAGTCATGATACAACTTACCCTCTAAAGCAAATCATGTTGATGAAGTGATACGACTTGCAGAGGAAATTGCCGATGATGCGGCGCGGGTATCCGCATCGGATCTGGTACGCCGACAGCAGCAGATAGATGCACTTGATCATGTACCACATCGGCGGTGGCAGAAGTGTGTTGAACGTCCTGAAATGGAGGATATTTATTTGTTTTCACGTTTACGCACTCATACCCCACTCATACTCAAAGCCCTGTGTCGCAGATGGCATGGATAAACACAAAAACACAAGACATACATCTAAGAGATCAAACTTCATGTTCATCACATAAAGTGCCGGGAATCGAACCCGGGACCCCTGGCTTCGAAGGCCACGGAGTCGTGTATAATTTCCTTTCTCGAAGCTTAAATGAAGATAATGTAGATTTAACGTCATGCACCTGTAGTTTCACCCGCATCCTTCCATCAGAACATAGTAACACAAGTGCGTCACTGCTTGTCGGCAGATCACTAGGTGAGGTGGCAGTACTTCTCCGGACGAACTAGGCACATGTTCTACTGCCACTTTGGTTTGCTCGTAGACTTTGAGGGTACTCAGCCATGGACGTAAGCAACAAGAAGTTGCTCCTTATATTACTTTTATAGGAAATTCTATGTTTGATTACAAAAAAAAATGGCTATCGAAATAGGACCATACAACTTACCTCTCAGTGATAAACGGCAGCACAAAAAACATCCAAATATGCACGCCGATGATAAGCGCGTACTGAAACAGAATCTTCCCCAACATGAACTTGCGCAAGTAAAGCGCTCGGTCTATGATTATTAGGCCAAACTGTAGGATCAACATCACGAGGAACGGGATGGGAACTTTGTTTTCTTCTAAATAAGCTTGGACACCGCCGTCGCCTTGGTGCGTCTGTCGGACAAATACAGATATGTTTGTTAATTAAAGGTTGGAAACCGGCAAAGCATGAAAGTAAGTACAAGTCAAGCTGTGGTCATGTTTTTGCGAAGCCAAAATAACCAAGTAGATAACTCTTACAGGATTATGAATGGGATTGAATCAAAAATTTATCTCTCTCCTTCTTACAACCACCACACAATCCGTTGCCAAGCGTTAGCGCACTCGCATTACTGTGGGTTATTGAAAGGGTGTGGAGGGTCGGTGAAATGACAGGCTCATGAGACGCCAAATTCCCGTCTCAGAGTAACAGGTGCAACGCGATGATTTTGCTGTTGTATATGGGCGGCAGTAACAAATAAATATCTAATCACTTTAGTACAAAATATGTTCCTAATAATTGAAATAGCATTGCAGGCACTATGCCGATTATACTGGCCGAGGTTCGGTCGCGTATCTTCGGCATAGTGCGCCTAGGTACATAGCATGACAAGCCAACCAAATTAAAAGTAAGCGAAGTCATCAAAAGTAATTTTCCTTACCCCAAATGCAGCGAATCCAAATATCACCACCATGAAGTTGAAGAAATCGCACAGGAACATGTAAGCGTACACATCGGCCGTGACCCGCGCGCCCGGAGTCAGCATGCGTTTGAAGAAACGGTGCACGGGACGTAGGTATCGTTTCACACTAGAACAATATTATTGCACAAGGATTTTCAAATATGAATCCGGTTAAATTAGTGACAGGTAGCAGTGTAGTAGCCCTGCTTTCGAAGCGAGGGGTCCGCGGTTCGATTCCCGGCCGATTTACCTTTACCTAAATTAGTAAGACAAACAAGCAGAACTTTGTAGGGTCAGTAATATGTAGTCCTTTTTTGGGTACAAAATCTAAATAAATAATATTTATTTCCTTTCACATTTAAATATAATAGGATTATTTTTAAACATTCTGTATGAATTCCTGTGTCTGAGTATTGACATGAGTCGAGTTCGATCAGAAAGATACATTGAGAGAAGACAAGAGACGAGAAACGAGTGTTTTTAGAAGATGACAAAATTGATTCTGAAGAAAAATCCGAATATACCATTGTTTCTTCCTTGTTTATATAACTATATCTTTAAACACATGCCATTTTCTTGTACCATAAAGAAGGTACAAACAATGTTGTAAAGGAAATTATATTTTCCTTTACAACATTTTTCACAATATAATAATTTTTAAATTAAAGGTATACTTACGAGAGATACATCACTCCGGGGAAGAGTTTGTAAGTGTCTTGTAATGTGGTCGTCACTGCAATGATAGGTTCTTGGTCATCGTTTACACTGAAACAATACACATTTCTTTAAAAGCCTCTATTGAAAACACAATTTACACAAAATTGTGTTACACAATTAGATTTTATATTTTTACATATTTAAATTATTATATAAACATATACATATTTTTCGTATTTCTAGTACAGATGATAAAACGTATCATAAGTTTTGTTTAAAATCCAAAATATTCTTGGCATTGGTTGCTTTTTCTTCAAGGAAAAGGATCATCATTTTTAACCGACTTAATATATGTAGGACTAGCTGCGCCCCGCGGTGTTACTCGCGGTGGAACTGTACATTTTTCCGGAATAAAAATAACCTATGTGCTATTCCAGACTATAATCTGCGCCAAATTTCATCCAGGTCCGTTCAGTCGTTCAGGCGTGATTGAGTAACAAACATCCATCCATACTTACAAACTTTCGCGTTTATAATATTAGTAAGATGTTCTCAATTAGGAGTATTATATTTTTTATTGCAAATGATTTTCTTTCAGTTTGGTCCTATAAAAACTATTAAAATCGGTTCAATAGTTTGACTGTCAAAATAACTGAAAGCAAACATGCCATCTAAGTAAACAAAAATATGTTTTTTGTTTTCCTGTGGCTTTATTCTACGCCCGGTGCATGCCGATTTGGCTGTTTCTTTTTTTGAATAGTTGGGTGTACCCCTGAGGGCGAAGAACATGGGATGAAAAGATTGAAGTCGGTCTTTTTCGATTTTTTATATCAGTCACTTGTTAGTATTCGCTTCCCTTCTTCATCTCTGGTTTTATTTTGTGCACTAACGACCCTTCATTTTTCCACAATACGCAAAGGGTAGCTGGTAGAGAATGCTCTTTGGCATTAAGTTCGCCTTTGTACAATAAAGTATATTCCTATATTATTTTGAGATAACTTACTTATAATGATCATCATCATTACGCTTGGACGGCCCTGCCTCGTTTTCATCATCGGCGTCTTCCAGTCCTTGATTATCGGATCTCAAGCTCTTCGTAGGACCATTCTCGTCTACCCCACTGTCTTGACTGTAAAATAAAAAAATAAAAACTATTCATTTTGTTAGTTCTACGCATCAATACAATAAACTGTTACAGATTGATACAATCCTTGGACTACGCAAAGTCACAACTTGCTTCTCTATCTGGTACCTGTCTGATCAGATATATTTACATCTGAAAAACTATATAATGTAGAATATACGTTCTATGGTCAAATTATTTTTGATTCTATAAAATTTCTTTTGAATAAGTCAACTAGTTTACTAATTAAATCCAACCAATTCAATGCGGATAAGTTTATGTCGTTGATAGAAAAGATATATATTATTTTGTATAAGTCTTGTAACTGTCAAGTGGTAAACATTTCATGGGCGACGGCGATTATATATAAGCATAATATAAAAAAGTAATATCTCCCCCCAGTGGGGTTTTGTCGATAACTAATACATTGGTATGCACAGCTAAATCAACTCTGATATACGCCATCAATTATCACAAAGTCATCTACATACCGTCATTACATTGTTGGGAATATGTACAGAATTTTACAGTCCATGAGTATACGTACGTACAGTCTGTAGAAACCTAGACAAGCTTTAGCAATATCTTTGTCAAATGTTCTCAAGCTACGGTAAATTCTGCCCATACAATTTTCGTATAACTAGCAAAAATACACCTTTGTTTCTAACTAAACACGAAAAACTCGTTCATATACCGTCGGTTCAACGGACTTGACATCCTTTCCATGGAGAAGCAGCGGACGTTGCAGCGGCGCGAGGTAATCTTGTAACGCTGGACGGGCAACCAGAAAAGCGTATCAAGCGTATGGCATCCAGCTTTCGCATGGCAACGATGACGTCACAAGAAACTAAACTGTACTTTACACTAACTGTATTGCATAAATCTACGTGTACTTCTATGGATTATTTGTCAATTGTGTTCGATCAACGCTACAGTCTGCCAAGAGTACTCGTAGGTACAATTACGTACAGAACTAGCAACAATACACCTTTTTGTTCTAACTAAAAACGAGTCGCTCATTCATATACCGTTGTTTCAAATGATGTGAATGATCTGCCGCCATTCCTTTGCCAGTGGAGTAGTGACTGTTGTGGCGCGAGTTCGCCTTGTCCTGCTGCAAGCGCTGCCAGACAAGCGTGGCCACGCGCGGGTCAGAGCGTGTGGTCTCCAGCTCATGCATGGCGGCATTGATCGTCGCCATCACGTGGTACAGCCGGTCCACCAGACGGTGACGACTGTCTGAGCCGTACACTAGATTATATAACTAACTGGACTACCTAGCCTTACCTGTGGTCTAATTCACTGATATTATGATATAATGTACTATATCATAATATTAGTGAATTTAAGTATATACATTTATCACACTTTACCTCGCAACATAAATTATTAGTTGGCTTTATAAAGTGGCAAACTACAAGCTAAGAACATGAGTATTGTAACGTGGAACTTTATTTTACAAAATAAAATATTTGTTAGACGTAGGGATGTTCTGGATGTGAAATTATTTCGATTAATGAACTATTTAATATTTCGGTTCAAAAAATTGTTTCTTTTTGAATGCATAATAAGCTTTTGCTACACTTTCGTCGCTTGAAAGTGATGACTACAATGATAGCCATCAATGTTGAAAATGCGGTTTAACGTTTTGACGTTTAACGTTTTGTTAAGCAGCAGCAGTGTTTTGACTACCAAGCATTAGAAAGCGCGTGATTGTACCTTACAAACTTGTATAAGAATAAACAAACAGCACATAAAAGTGGTGGGCATCCCTTAGAACTGCCGCAAAATAAACAAACAGGATGATAAAATGTGGGGCATTCCTAAGAACAGTGGTGGACTACATTAAGTCAATTGAGCGGAAGTTTCAAACAAACTCTGAAATGATACTCACGGGCCGGTCTGGTCGTTTAAGGTGACGTACTTTTGGCCCACTTCCGCGGCCCTCCCGTCTACTATCATTTGCGTATCTTCAGCGGTCAGCGGATACTGCTCGTCTTCCCGGAGCTCTATTTCTGGCGTCGATTCTTTCCAAAGACCCAGAGATTTTAGCATGAATCTGTACAAAGATAGCAATAAGATGAAATGGTTGGAAAGAGATTTGGCTGGTATTTGACATAGACATTATTTCAATGGAGAAGCGCTCGTGGTGAAGCTTGCTTGGATGATCTTTACAGATCATTTGAGTTGAGCAACTCTCCGCCCGGTCAGTAATTGGATCGGTGACCGTGGCAACATGGACCCAAAATATAGTAGATTTATAGCCCCCAGTGTTACCTGTGTAAGAATATAATGAGCAGCAGCAGAAGATCGTACAGCGCATAGTTGAACTTCCTCTCGATACCGATGATCCTGGGCGCCGTGAACGGCATATTGGCCGGTATAGCCTTCTGGTTCCACGGCAGTATCTCAAACTGGAACATGCTCTTGATCAGCACTATCACTTCGGTGTATGCGATCAGCGTGACCCAGAAGGTTTTGGTTGGCCGTGGGATGGTGAGCGTGCCCCATAGGAAGACCATGAGTGGCAACGGTATTGAAAGAATGGTCGCCGATTGGATCTGAAACAATGAGTTAGGCGTCATACATGCCTTTATTCCCGAAGGAATAGCTAAAACTTAAAGCGTGATTCACTTACATAGTGTGCATACTACAAAAAATGCGCCGATTAAGAGGAAAATCAGAACTGATGCCAACTTTATTTTTCTAGAATATTAACATAAAAGAGGTCATCAATAATAGAATAGAAGTTCGAGCTTTCAACCTCAATTAAAGAGATTAACTAGGGTTTACCTAAACTCTGTGAAAAAGCATAGAGGCGGACATAATTAGCTACCAAACTATTCTACGCATGAGACACAAACTTTAAAACCGGCAAATCAGTATTGGAGCCAGACCTGTAAGTGACAGTTCTGACAAAACAAACGGGCTGATCGGGGAAATCATCAGAAAACCCCTAAGGCGGCTGATTGAAGTGAGATTTAACAGTCTCATATTACATTATCTCATTTGTTTAATCGATATGATGAATGATCGAATTTCCTACATGTTGGAGGCGTACCTGATTGATAAACACCATGATGTAGCACACGATGTTAGTATGCGCCAAAACAGCATACCACAAAGCATATCCCAAATGCACGAGTGTAGACTTGTCCTGTTTGAACATCGAGTCATCTTGTTCTTCAAGAGTCGTCACATCTTTGCTGAAAAAGACACAGAAATGTTTAATAATTTCACGCACGGAGTGTATTCTAAAACAGCGACGAAAAAGAGGAGTCTTATAAGTTTGTAGTGTGTATAAGTGTGTCTGTCTGTGTAATCGTAGCTCCCAAACTACTGGACCGATTTAGATGCGGTTTTTTCTGTTTGAGAGCTGAAGATCTGTTCACGCGTTTGATGTTCATCAGTACATTACTATTACCCCAAGTCGGAAGATTTTACTTTTTCGTAAAATGCATGCATCTTTTTCAGCATTAAATTGTCATAGTGCTTGATTGTGTTAATTTGTTGAAGAGATTTCAGCAGCTCGCTGTGTTTTGTGACAGAATTGAAATCGACGAAAAGAACACAAAATAAGTCGCTTAAATATCATACAAAAAGCCTTATATAATTTTTGAGGTACGAAGTAAAGGTTGTATTTGTGAGTATACCTTTTCACAGTCACAGATAATACTAACGATAAAAGCTGCAACGTGGTTTAGCACAGACAGATGAGATCGAGAAAAAAAGGAATATAATATATACAAAATAATCAGAAGCCCATTGCTTGACGACGAAAAGTCTTATACTGTGACAACTCCTTGCATATTGCAGTATTTTCGTTTTCTAAGTCAAAATCAGAATAAAATTTATCGCATAACTGTTGTACAAAAATGGCGGTCAAAATATGCAGGTACATGTTAATGCCCATTTCGGGGATGCAATACAAATTAGGTGAAAACCAATTATAAGACCAGACTGAAGTGGTGACTGGAAATTTTGGTTGCAAGCATGCTTTTCTTGGTAATTTTAAAAGCATATTTCCACAATTACTGACTGAAACTCATTGCGTGAAATTACTATTGATATCGAGAAACAGAATAATTCGAACGTAAGAGTTCATTATGATACAGTCCGTAGAATATTACTATTATACGGGCATAAGTCCAAATAGATTTATCACAGTATAAGATCATTATCGATGACAAATGAAACCTTGACGTGGTCTGCAAACTAAACGCGCTCTCATGTTCCGAAGTATCATCGTCATCGCGTCGGTACGAGTCGGTGGAGGGCTCGTGTGTGGCGAGATGGCCCGAGGCGCGGTGCGACGGCGGAGACGCGTCCAGACCACGCTCCATGCTCGGCGCTATCAAACGTATCTCCGGCACACTTATATCGCTTAACTTACGGCTGAAACCGCACCCGCAAATTGCTCATTATTTGGGATTCCAAGATTCGCTTCTACTTCTATGATTCCATCTGTCATTCCAGATCATTATTACCTGGGCCTCTTAAATTACTTAATAGTGGTATCTTCTAGACCTTCGTCGGGTCCTTAATGTGTACCCAGAATGTAAACCAACAATATTACCTTGTACCAATATGAGACGCAATAAATGTATTAACATCGCTTAATATCAGGCGAAATCGAGCCTATATAAAATATAGCCCTATCGTATATAAAACGGCACGTTTATAAGTTTTAGTATTGAATTCGGCTGTAGTTTTGGGATATGAAGGCTTGTCTGACACCATATAATGCGATTATCATTAGATAAACATACAAAAGTTGTTACAATTGTATAGGTATATTGTTGATGTAAATAATTACTAGCCACCACATAAAAATAGAAGCATCGCATTTGACTGGGTAATTAAATCAGGTGTCACACACTTGTTACTGCAGGGCAAAACCTTCCCACTAACGCCTTAGACGATTTCTTTCTAGGTAAACTGAACATGAATGATACATGGGAACTATTTATGGAGCTCTACTTTCTAAATTCTACAATAAATGTTTACATAATATAAAGTTACATCTTAATCAAAATATATAAAAAATAAAAAATACGCACCCCATATCCACAACTGGCATCAACAGATTCTTATCATACGTATCCTCAACTCTACGGGTACTAGGGCAGCATGCAAACAAAACACTACTGACTAAATGCATTCTACTCTCATGAAACTGAACTAAATTAATGGAGCATGGAATACCCAAAACTATGTTAATGGTAAACTCCGTTATTCAAGAGGTTTCTTGCACATTCAATGAAAACGAATCATAAAATGTCATCATTAGAAATATGATTACAAATAATACTCACTGATGTGCAAGTGTTTCTGGAAGAGGTTCCCAAATCATTTGTGAGCCTTCTCTCAGTCCAATGCCAAATCCTTCTTTCTCCTAAAATATAAAAGAGATATCTTTGTACAAACCACTATCAACTTCAAAAAGACGTACGTAAGGTTTTAGTTAATTTGTACCTTCAATATTTTCTTCTCGACAGATAAAGTCCGCGATATGTATCGATAGTCGCGCGAGTATTTCATCAAGTGTCGCGTGAGAGAAACGAGAATACTCGATATGAAAGCCCATGCAGTCTCCATTATATTCTTCAGTTTGATATACCACGTTTCACGCTCTGAAAAAGAAATGCCATTATTGTGAAATATAAGGTTGAATCTTTGCAATACCTGCTGATATTGCAATAATCTTATTACCAGTCAGTTGTATTGTATTGCATGGTATATTATATTAAACAGGACTTTTTTTTAATGATATGGCTATCTGGCTTGTCTAAACGCCACCTGATGGAAAGTAGGCACGGTCACTAATGATTGCATTGAATTGTCTTTAAATTAATGTCATTGGATTAAGCCGTTTTAATTAAAGTAAAGTAAATTACTAAAATTATCAGAATAAGCTGCAAAATGATATTGGACCAATTATTATTTTTACTATATCCTCTATATTTTTAAATTCAGAGCAGCTAATTTACAAATAGTTTAAATTACATTTACCTGGTTCTGGTGCATAGTCGTCCAAATCTGATGCAGGCCCATCTCTGTCTCTTTCTCCTACAGAGAGAGCAACATCTCTTTCACGCATCCTTTCCGATTGCGATAGTCGACGTTCAGTCTATGTATCAAGAAGTGGTTGTTATAATATTTTTGACACATTAAACTGGCATGACGTTAATCAAAGCAAAAAAACTAATATTATAATTGGTTGACATCACCGATAAGAACTGATTAAGTCAAAGGATATAAACGTTCATATGCAGATCGTTATTTGTATTATTCGGTGAATAGTGAAGTGGAAAATAATTAAACAAGAGTAAAAATATGGCAAAAAAATAATTAAAACTATACTGCAAATCATAAATTATAAATAAATCATAAGTCGAAAGAAACAATATAAGCATAAGATTTTAAAACATAAAAATTGTTAGTGGTAAACATTCATGGACAACATAAAACATAAAAAATCCCAAATATATACTGTAATAACATTCAATATCAAGATATGAAATACATGGTAATATACAACTGCATGCAATCCCAAAGAAAAATTTAAAAAAATATTCATCTTATATATTTACCTTCAGGTTGTAGATGTATGGAGAATGAGAACGATGGGAGAGGGTCTAAGGTTATATTTGACAACTTACGTAAATTTAGAGCTTGAATTTGGGGAACTTGAAAATACAGTGCATGTGCACTCAATAACATTTTACTTGGACGTTAAATAATAGGCGGTGGTAACTCTAAACTTCATCGGGTAAAGCCAAGCTTTTTAGCTTGCAAGCGTGCTTTAGTTTCTGTCATATTTTTTTGTATTTCGCACTAAATTGAATTCATAAACCTTAAGTTTTCGGACGGTTAAGGCGAAAATGATGAGGGCATAACCTACTATTTGTCTGTCTGTCGGTCAAAAGATCATAAATATTTAAACTACTGTGGAGGTTTACCTCATGCGGGTAGGATAGTGGGTAGCTGCCGAGTGAGAGATGCCTCATGGAGCGCACGGCGGGCGCCGAAGAACGCCGCATGGACACTGCGCGCTTCAGGTCCGTCTTCATCACGGTGGACAGCAGCTACGCCGCAATGGACGTTTTTATAGGCACGGTAGGTATACGATACTATAGAGTTGGCCATCTTTTTGTTGCAGTATTTTTTATTAATAATTGCTTCATACTAGAGCTTGATTCATAAACAGCTCTACGTTAAATTTTTTTTCATCTACTTGTTTCAAGGCTAACCAACCATAGTAACGTACGACCACCGGTAGCAGCATTGCTGTGCAATAGTTATCACAATTACGATTAGGTTAGTTACTAAGCTGCAGGACCACTAAATGCTTCCCATAAAGCTTACTCTTAAATTACAAGTAACCACATATAGTTTCGGAGAAGCTACATGCGGGAATACCCAAATGGACAGTAAAACGTACTCTAAAATGAAAATCTCATGCGCATTAACCAAAAAAAGTCTGTACCATGATACGTATTCCTTACTTAGTACCCATCTCTAGGCACCGTGGCTAGTCAGCTGCAGAATTGTATGCCAAAAGATATACGCGTGTGGATAACAAAAATTTGGAATATATTTTTGGATACTAAGTAAGCATGTTCGATGACGATGCATCCCTCGTTACCCATGCCTTCCACGATCACAATGTTAGACAAACCCAACCTCTACCGGTCACAACACAGATTATAAAACTAGGCTACATACTTTGGAGAGGCGATAGTTTGACTATATATGTTGATGTATGTACGGTTTGATAGACGGTGGACTTACTTTGCCGATCCCCATTTCTCTCGGACCTTCTTCGTCAGAGCTCGACTCATCGTCCTTCAACTGAATATCGGTGTCGTCAAACTCATCAAACATGTAGTAGTCTCCAGAACGCACGGCTGTACACACAAACAATAGATTATTTTGTATTTTATCATACGGCAGGTGTAACTAGAAATTTACTTTGGCAAACGGTGTTACAATTAGTGATCGTGATCATAATTTTAAACTTAATCATTAAATAGCTACGACATAAGCAAATTTACAATTGTCATTGAGCTCTACTTGGAATAAACAACAGTATATTATACAATATAATTTTAGATGGATATTGGATAGCCATTGTAATATTAGCCGTATTATTGCCTTCTAGTTACACCTAATTAATATTTAGGCTTGCATGCATTATACTCATTATACATGAAAACATACATATATGAACCTAAGTATTTAGAACTCACATGCAAATCTTTGCGAATAACATATGTATATATGCAAATACAGAATCACGTGAAACAAATCTCATGCAAAGCACACGAAGCATATTCAGGCAACAAGAACCGAAGCTGCTGCGGCGTTATCTGTCTTATTTACAGTTTTTTTACAAATTTACAAGAAAGATATCCAATAAGAGATCAGACAATCCCCGCCATAGCGTAGCAACTTGCCTAAATACCGTCACCGATAAGCCTATGTTAGTAACGCCAATACAAGGTTATTGCGAGCGAAGTTCCGAGACACAACGTTACCCTTCTGATGGCTTGCGGGCGGCTTATACTGCGGCCTGTCGCGCGCTACAAGAGAAAAGCACAGCTCAACCGACAGATCACACACCATTTAAATATTAATTCAGCCAATCAGCTCCACCTCAACAGCCCCCGAAGACAAGTGACTTTCGAAGCATTTCGATAAAATTCATCGCTACGAATGTGTGGAAATTTTATCGATATAATTTATCCAGCTTTCTTTACAGTTTTAAGGCTCGATTTATCTATTTTCACAGCGATTCGTTTTATCGTTCGTGTAGAAAGTAAGAACTCAATGGGACCGGTTATATCTCAAATCCACCCTGTTCAAGGAATTAATAAAGCACATAAACTCGTATTTGTTATTAAAGTCTGCCAACAAAGTGAAATTGAATGCCTCGTATTGTTATTTCACATTGAACACAAGATCCGTTTTAGTCATTTAACGCCCAAGAGGAAACGGCCGCCACACGGTGTCGCTTTTTTACCTTGATGCCTCTTTGTGTAAACCGGTCGCCCAGTCGTCAAATCTGTGTCAGTTCCTATTTGGATAAAAATAGGTATAAAATAGGTATAAGAATTCTAAAGAAAATGCTGTACAAGGTTACAGTGTCACACATAGACGGTGTATGTTCATCGGTTATCACAGTGAAACAAGTTGGTTTGCAGACTGCTATTCAGTGATAGAAATATGCGACACCACACATAGTTACACGTATGATGCGAATGTGGCTCGGCTCGGCTGGACTGCGATATGATCGACGTCCGTTGCTGAATGCTCGGGCTGGCCACGGTGTGACGGCGGCGAATCGGAGGGGGGGAGAACACCGGGTAGGATTCCTCCGGACTCTGCGCTCGGGGTAATAAATCGGAAGACGGAGGGGATTCAAAGGAAATGCGACGCGGTTCTAAGTAAGCGTCGAGCGATACGGTCATCAGTGCGGAGGATGGGGAAGGAGGTCCACCCTGTGAGCTCGGAGGGGGTAGCGCGGGGAAAGGGTTCTCTATGGTTGTGGGAGGCCGGTGTTCGGGGGAAGGAGGAGCGGAGGCCTCGCTGATAGGGGTGTGGAATCCGCGCGGGGAGGCAGGACTGTCCGGCGTGTGGTATCCACGCCCCGAGGCATCCGAGTCGCCGCGAACGAGCGGCACTTGTTCAGACTCTTCGGGCTGTGTGTCACACTCGTCCTCTTCTGAGTAGCGTACAAGTAACAGACTTGAATATCCTTGTTCCGTAAATGTTTTTGTTTTGGTAACATGGTCACTTTTGACTGTATGTCGCCACGCAACACTTGAATTGTGAACTGGCTCTCAAATCAAGCAGCTGTGGATGATAGCTAGCCAGGACAGAATATTTGCCCTTCCTCACGATATTTTCCTTAGTGGGAAGCTCCTTGTTATAAGTTTTGAACCCACTACTTGCAGATGGTAAACTAAAGTAAACCGATTGAACTATTATCACATCAAACAACGTTCCAAGAAAACCAAGATCCACTTCATAATGGAGCGATTTATAGATCCATGTAATAAAGGCTAAATAATCATTTGTTGTGTCAATAAAATTAAGAAAATCAAGTTTTCTAGACTAGAAATGAATCTTATATTTCTGTAAACCAAGAACAGTCTCAGCCTCAAGATAAACGTGAAATTTGCTCTAGTCTTTCTATATTCCAAAAGAATACCTATACTCGATTTATTGTCTTATATAACAAGATATATTTTTAATCAGCATTTAAGAGTTTTCTTACCAGCATCGTGATGGCGCGGATCTTTGGTCACTCCTTGTATCTTTTTCTGATTAGCTTTGATCCTTTCCATTTTGACTTTAATTTTCTCTAGAATTTTCATTTCAGTGTCCTCTTGTATTTTCATTTGTTTTTGACGGAGTTCTTCTATTAACTCCGCCCCTCTGTAAACAAATACTGATACAGATACGTTCATCTATAAAAAGAACGTAACGAAAATGATGTTATACAAAAAGAGTCGATCAGAAAATTTGTGAATTTTGTTTTATTCAAAACACCCAAATAGGATTATCACAAATGAAAAAAGTCTATAATTTGATAATTGTGTAGCGGCACGCCACAGAATATAGAGTAGTTGTTTTGCTGAATAGTAGAAACTGTAGCTGTTGGCGGCAGTCGTCTCCCTCCCAGCGATAGGTGAAGTTGTGTACCTACTATGTAACCTGTTAACGTGAATAAATATGGAGTCAGATATAAATGGAATTGGACTATCACTTCTTAGTACCACCAAACAACTAGAAACCCTACAGTGGTGACCCCGACGACTCCCTCCCGATGAAGATTCACGCCTTGGGAGGTAAAATAAAATAAAGGACACAGGCAGGACAAAAGGTTATTCAACCACGTGACGCGAACCACACCGGAAACGCATGGAGAACTGTAAAGTATTGACGTCCCATGAAGCCCGTAGAGATAAAAGCAAGAAAATCGGCCGCAGCCCACAAAACAGTTAAAGATTTTCGAGAGCAGCTTGAGAAGAGAAGTCAGCGTACATCTGAGGTGCACTACGTCCGAGAACAGAGGAGTATGGACCTGCAGATTCACTCAGGAATGTTTTCCCGGGGTTTGGAGGATGACACTCGCCGCCGGAGGATCGGTGATGGACTTGGAGAAAGGCTCAGTCCCACTGCTATGGAGTGACTGACTTAATGCTGCCATGAGAGATATTGACTGCAACATGGAGAAGGCGATTTAGTGAAAGACGGGATGTAGCTGAAAATATAAGAGTGAAAGTTTGTGTTGTCATAATGTAAAGTCAGTGCTGGTCGGTGGTATTGAGAATCAGATAATAGAATGTACTACGTTTTTTGTAAATGTTATTGCATTTTTCGTTAGTTAATTAGGTCAAAGTGCAATTATGTTTTAATACGTGGAATCCGTCGCGTTGGTTAGGTATATAGATAGAATAGATCGGTAATATGAGACGCTAGCACTCACACGTGTAATTTAGCAGCTAAAGCAATATCCACGTGTGTCGTCGTCAATATGTCAGCATTATTTTGTAACTTGTTTTTTTTATTTGTTTATTGAATGATCATTTAAGAAGATAAAATTTTATTCAAAATTTTTGTAAGAGGGGGAGTACTGTAGCGGCACGCCACAGAATATAGAGTAGTTGTTTTGCTGAATAGTAGAAACTGTAGCTGTTGGCGGCAGTCGTCTCCCTCCCAGCGATAGGTGAAGTTGTGTACCTACTATGTAACCTGTTAACGTGAATAAATATGGAGTCAGATATAAATGGAATTGGACTATCACTTCTTTCTACCGACCAACACTAAAAATCCTACAATTGTATGAAGTGTATAATTGTATGAAAATTTATTTTCAATCCAGCTGTAATGGCCACACACGCGTGTGCAAAAGCTAATACAATTTTAGCAATTACATAGGAATTACAAACGCCACGGATTTACCTAGAAGCCAGTACAGTTGTGGCTTTGCTCTCATCTATGATTCGGTAGAAGTAGTAACTCTGGAACAACCTCCGTTGGAGAATCAGGAAGGCAAAACAAACTCCATCCCAAGCAAGACCGATGTCTTCTTGAGGCACTGAACATGCTGCTTCCTGAAAATCAAGAAATTAGAAATAAGATTTGCTACAGAGTCATGCGGTCGATAATGCAGTTAAGTAGGTATAACTTCAAGAACACATTCGAACAAAGATATATAGATAAACACGTTACTGTACATAACACCAATATAAACCAATCATAATAAATGTCAGGCCTAGTAAAAAATATACCTTGACTATGGTCATCTTGAGAAACTGCTTTAGATTTCCGCCAGCAAACTTGTCCACACATCCGATGCCCAGCAGCTGAACGAGCCAACAAGCGTGCGATTGCATGACGTCACTGAACATGCAACCTGGGATTTGGAGAAGAGCTTTCACGGCTACCACGCAGACATTGTACCGGACCAGCCACGACCACCTGAAAACATGAAACGACCAGTGGTAGTATTCTCATCTTCACCAGACGGCACATATAAAATGTAATTTTTTTATCTGTCGTCTTCTTGCATATTCGAGTATGTTTTACGAGAATAAACGCTTACGCCCATAAATTTAAATGATCCGATTCTCAAGTATTTGCTTGGTAAAATATATCGGACAGAGCATACAATTACAATTACATAGTAGCAGTAGAACTTGTGCAAAGTTCGGCTGGAGAAGTACTGCTTCCACATCCGTTTATCTGCCGCTAAGGAGTGCTGTATTCACGTTGATGTGTTCGGTGAAATGACACGTGACATCTCCGTCTCGGGTAACGGGCGCAACGGGGTGCCACTTTTCATACTTCGGTCGGGGAAGACCTAAGTCGTATCGCTATTGTTATGGGCAGAGGTAACCACTTAACATCAGGTAAGCCTTCGGCTCGTCCCGTAACTGTTGTTACATAAAAACAAGTTACGATTACGCAAAATTGTAGTTACGGGTACTTTTTTATTTACATTCCTTACTCATTCGGCCCTAGGGATGGATTTTTTCTTCAAATTTGTTTCCAATATGATCTAAAATCGGGTAATTACTGGACCTATTTTCATGAGCTTACAAAGTAACGCCTGAATCCACCAATTACAAATGATTACACTTACCACTGCAATATAGCTTCCTTCGGCCGCAAGTAGAAGTCGGTTCCTTGCCACAGAAATATGAACGATCCGATGAGGTAGCCCATAGAGAAGAGGTTGACTCGGTTTGTGCCCGTCATGAACATGATGGCGAGCGTCACCCACAACATTCCGAGGAAGACCATGCGCTTCACAACGTCAAGCCATGAACTGAAAATAATAGATAAGGCCGAATTCAGTAATTCTGTGTGCTTGGTGAATAGCGTAGCTTGCGAACTGTGCATTGTGGCTTGCAGAACTTGTTGCTAGGTAACACGCCGTTGATACGCAATGCAAGTCTTTACTCGATGACTTACATCTTTTATCAGATAAAGTAAAGCCTTTCTTCGCAATCTCTAGTAATAAATCACTCAACGCGGCACCAACCGTCATTGTTTTGGAAATATTGAGAGCATGTATTGGTTATCTAGTACACCATCTACCGCAGTATAAGCACCGGTTGGCCGTTCTTAGTATATCCGAAGCAGTTCTTAGTTTATAGGACCAGGTATTATTCTAAATTATTCTGTGCAACGACCGCATTCAACCACTTATATCCGTAGGCTCTAATGTTTCTATAACACTAACATGCTAATACAGAATAAATTGAACTTGATATTTTGGCAACTTACCCAACATATCCAAGGAAATCTGGGACAGGGTTGACAAAGTCTGGCGTCTCCCAATTCTTCCCTATATCTTCGCTGTTTGAACCTCCCGAATAGTTATCGCCTTGTGTCTTTTCGATCATGAACACACGAAGTTGTCGCGTCGCAAATAGAAGTAGGAAGTAATCGAAGATTAATTTTACAGCGTGCGGAGGATCGTCAGCGTATGGTAGGAATAGCCAGGTCCGAATGTGCTTTATTTGCTGTAACATTATTAAAAGGGCGTTACAATACAAAATACTGCTATTACTATTAAACTAAACTATAGGCTACGACAGCAATAAACCGATTACTGTATCTTTTAAATCATATAAAATAGGCAATGAATGGGCTGTAGACAGTGCCAAGGTGGATGTATCAATTAGTTTAATGATTACATGTAAATTATCGCAGGTCGACAAAAAATTGAGTTTGATATTTAAAATGTGTTATATGTGTACTGATATTGAGTGGATTTAATTATTAAAATATTTGTCTCGGGTCGGCTATGGTATCAAGGTAACGATAGTTTCTCACAACATTAATACAGAAAATCCAATTGTAGCGTTCTTGTTGAGTGGTTTTACAATAACAATAAACAAGTGAATATTAGTGAATATAAGTGAATATATATAACACTAACCTGGCTACTACCACTCCAAGGATAATTAATACACAACTGTGGTAAGAACCCAACGGCTATCATATACTGCAGCGGTATCAGGAAGGTGACACACGCAGTGAACGCGGGCCATACTTTCGCTTGGACAGGTTTTCTAATGGATACTAGGGCGAGAAGCCAGGCCGCGTACAACACTGCGTATACGTCCATACGCGAACCTATCACACCCATTAGGCAAATGAGAGAAATCTGAAAAAAAAAAAAAAAAAAAAAAACAATATACTCATCAAAGTTTCCTGTAGGACACAATAAATTAGCAAGACTGTGATTTACCATTTTGCGTTATCCCGCATAGAATTTTGGTACCTACCAATTTAATTTCTCGACCAAGTAATACTTAACATACCTCAACTCCGAATTTATAAAATCCATAGTTCACTAAATATTTGAGACAGTGAATGATATCCTTATCCGCTTCCTTCCTAGTGACTTCAGGGAACATAATCTTTTCTTTGTCTTTAGGCAACAGACCTTGATCCCTGAAAGAAATCCCTGTTAGAAAATACATATAACTTAATTTTAATATTATTTCAATTACTTAGAGTCCATACCTCATTGCTTGCTGCCGATATGTGACTAGAGAGTAAAACGTGAATACAGCTATCAGAGCGATATACCCCTTTAGTAGCACCGCTAGGGGTCTGGAGTGGTTCGCTTTCAAGAACCCAACCCATTCGGCATTGTTGTAAGTAGTTTCTGTAATGTTCTCACCATCAAACTAAAAATATAATGAAATTGATCATGATTATCTTTATTTCAAAAAAGGATCTTACCATGCGCTCTTGTTGTACCTAAGCTGCAAGTCTACGCTCCTATACGAATCCTTCCCACACCCTCATTTGCTTAACCTTTAAAGTTACCGTATCTGTCCTATAACCTGCACACGGGAGGAGCTCAATAGACCGACTGATAGACCCATAGAGGTACCTGAGAATTGGTCTTTAGTAACCTTTGACCTGATTAGTTATTGACTCGAAAAGAAGACAGAAAGTATAGATCATATATTATAGATAAGTATAGATTAAGCATTACGCCCGCACACGTTTTATTATATGCAGACGCTTTCGTAGAACTATACTGTAAGTCACGTGGTGTCTACAGGTGTCTTATACTAAGCAATTACCGAGGTGCAGTTGACATCGAAAAAGGAATGCTTGATGTAGTCTATCTGGTAGACCATCTTAGCCATGAGATAGACGCTGATCAGCGTTGATATGAGAAGTACGCATATCCGTTGCTGCCGTGAATTCAGCCAGAGACCCGGCGATATTATGATCATGATTGGCACGTGCATAGCACAAACCTGAAAAAAAAACGCGAATTTAGTGTCAAATAGTCACATTTATTAAGAGAACCTAAAAAAAAATTAAATGCCGGTTAATTAATGGATTGATTGGTTGGAAGTATTTTATGGAACAGAGTTTCACGCAAATCGAGACGGTGGGACAACTATAAATGTTACATATAATATTATAATACTAACTATATCGAAGCCAAAAATTCAAGTAAACTTACATTTAACGCGCAGAGAAGCATCAACGACAGAAATACGATCTTCACGAGGTGTATATCCAGATAAATGAACACTTTCTCCGTCCACTCGTATACTTTTTCCCTTAAATCTAAACATGCCCGCAACACTAAGGTCTTGAACGCGGTAGATGAGTGTTCGGTAATTGTAGGCACGTACGTTCGCGACTTGGATGGTCTTCTGCAGGAATAACATATCAGTGAGCCACTCGAAATACAAACGTACTCAATTTGGGGGGTCCAGTTGAAGGGTGTGGGCGCCGGTGAAATAACAGTTGCATGAGGCGTATCGTAAGGCGTAAGGAGGATCTAGGTCGAATTTTTGTTGTTATATTGTACAAAGTGTTAGTAGGGCGGAGTCTTACCACTTACCGTCCCGTAAATTCAGAAGTAATAGGTGTGTGAATATGACTCCGCCCCTTTTTGTCAAAATAAAACACATTTGTTCGCTTACAAAATTAAAAAAAAAATTATTGAAAGTATGCTCCATCTGCAGCTACAACCTTCGCCCATCGTTCAGGTAGTTTTCGTATTCCTTGCTGGAAGAAGTCCTGGTCTTTTGAGCTTATCCAGTTGTCAATCCAAATTTTGATACTTTCACATGAAGTAAACTTTTCTCCAGTAAGGTCTGTCTGCATCGTCCGGAATAGGTGGTAATCCGAAGGAGCTATGTCTGGTGAATATGGCGGGTGGGGTAACACTTCCCAGTCCTGTCCCTCTAAATATCTTTTTACGACTTCTGCGGTATGCGGTTTGGCATTGTCATGCTGAAGAACTAATTTGTTATGTCTATTCACCCATTCTGGTCGTTTTCTTCTATGGCTCGCTTCAAACGCATTAGTTGTCGTCGGTAAACTTCTCCATTAATAGTTTCAGAGGGTTTGAGCAACTCATAATATACAATACCTTTCTGATCCCACCAAATACAGAGCATGACCTTGGCACAGTGAATATTTATTTTTGGCTGTGATGGGCCTGGTTCGCCTGGTTTCACCCAAGCTTTTTTGCGTTTAGGATTTTCGTAGTGTATCCATTTTTCGTCTCCTGTGACTATCCGATGCAAAAATCCTTTTCTTTGCTGTCTTTGAAGCAGCATTTCACAAATGGTTTTCCGACGTTCCATGTCTCTTTCTTTTAAATCATGTGGAACCCAGTAACCGGCTTTTTGAATCATTCCCATCATTTGTAAACGCTTTACAACAGTTGAACGATCAACATTTAATGCTGCAGCTAATTCTGATTGAGTTTGGCAAGAATCTTCCGCCAATAATGCTTCCAATTCAGCATCTTCAAATTTTTTTGGTGGTTTTCCATGTTCTTTATCCTCAGTACTAAAATCGTTATTTTGAAATCGTCGAAACCATTCCTTGCAAGTTGTATTAGACGGAGCATGCTCACCATAAATCTCCACAAGCAAACGATAAGTTTCCGCTGCAGTTTTCTTCGCAATAAAACACTTCCCGCAAATGACGTTTATTTGGAATAAAAACCGACATTTTCGAAAAGGTGAAAACAATTGTTGCTTACACTTCAACCAAATATCATAAAATGCGTTAGATAGCTGACATTCAGTACTATCGAATACAAGTATGGTCATTTATTAGTACACGTAAACAATACTAAAAACGACATCTGTTGAGAAAGGGCGGAGTCATATTCACACACCCAATATAAAAAAATCTAAATAAGGGAACAAACAAAACTTAGCTTTATGTTAAAAAATATACTCGTAATCTGTGGATGTGTTTGAAAAAGTAGAAGCCGAGTAAAGCGATGTTACCTGAATGCGGACCGCCTAACTCCAATACCAAGGGAGGACATCTCAATGGAATGTTCAGCTTCAGTCACGCTTCCTGCAGGCGATGCGGGCTGGTCATCTTCCAAAGACAATGGCGGTAACTGCTAGAAACGAAAATATTATAACCATAAACTAGATGTTTACTGTCATGTGTCCACAGCTATTTATAAATATGTGGACTGTACTAGTTATCTATACAAATTAATAAAACTGAAGTGTATGTTTGTAATGTCAAAATAACAGTTTTTTACTAAATGAATTTGAAAGTATAAACGGTAAATATTTAACATAAGAAAACCTATTTCTTTTTTTATCTCTTTTTTTGTGCCGGCTAATCTCTGAAACAGCCGGACCGATTTTGACGTGTCTGACACTGTCAGATAGTTGATTTCATAAAAAGTAACTTGGGCTACTTTTTTTTAGAAAATGGAAAAATTTGGCTTAGGGTAAAGAAAGGATTATGATTCCGCGCAAAAATATTGTTCGATTCAACGCGGACCAAGTCGCGGGGCTAGTTGATTATAAGATAATATTTTACAAGAAACTTCCGAACGCTTCCGAAGGTGAATATCCTTAGATACGCGTCTCCCGGATAGTAAGAAAGCAAAGTAGCAGTAGAACTTGCTCCAAGTAAGTCCGGACAAGTACACCTGGTAATCCATTGCCAAGCAGTGATGCACTCGCGCTGCTGTTTCGCTGGAAGGGTGAGGACGCTGGTGAAATGACAGGCACTTGAAGCGTACCATACCATTCCGAAAGACGGACGCAAAGCGACGCGGCTTAGGTGTTTTTAGACTTTGTTAGGAGATGACCTAAGTCGTATTTTTGTTGATTACGGGCGGTGGTAACTACTGAACATCAGGCGGGCCATCTGAATATCCTGTTAGTATAGTAAAATAAAATAAATATTATAATAGAAATTAATTAGACGACTTACGTCATTATTCATTGTAGAAGCACCCGCTTGACTAGGTCTACTCGACTCACGTTCATTAACCAAACTGTTAGTCCTGAAACAAAAGACATAAGTTACAATTGTAACTTAACTTATATGTGTATTTTTCTATTTTTGTTACACTCACCTGGTTCTAGGGTCTGATAACGCCATGAAGTCTTTGTGGAAATAGTGCACTTGCATTATTGTTATGATTAGGAACAAAGTCGGTGTTAGAAGTTTTACAAATAAATCCGCAGGATGATATGGCTCTAAACCTAAGTCATGTTGCCTGAAAAAAAAAACGAAGTTGATTTTTCAAGCGGAAAATAATGAATACTTTCACTTAATTTCAAGTTTATATACAACTTACAGTCTTTCGTTGATGAGTAGATAAGCTTCTATAGTTTTAGAGAAATTGTCGAATTGATAAATATAAATGAGTATGAGATTGATCATTGAGTATATTATCACAATTATCCAAAATATGTACATTAGCCGTCGCCACCAGTACCAACTTATCTGAAATACGATGAACAAAAATTCAGTCATTCTATAAAAAACCACAACTTTAGCGAGATTAGGCGCGAACAAAGAATAAGTCTATTAGGTCTATTAATAAGGTCTAATTTATCCAAGCTTTATGAAAACTAAATAGCACTAAACACTTTCCATGCATATGATGCGTCAGACATTACATGCGCAATGGTACAGCAGTATTGTATGAATGTGTAATTTTATTGTTAACGGAGTATGTTGTACCTGGAACATCAATATGAAAGAAAGAAACAGGAACATGTAGATGATCCTGAATATCGTCATCCGATCGCCCGTGATTCCGATCACGAAGAGCATTATAACGACGACGTAGATCCAGTACCGGGCGCAAGCGGCGCGCAGCCACTCGCCGAAGGCTTGGAGCAAGCGGGATCGATTTTCTTCTTCGCGTTGGGCTTCCATCACTGTAGTTTAGATTTAATTACCCCAATATAAAGTACACAAACAGTCACATTCATAACTTGGCGTATCTGAAGTAAGCTGCAGAATGTCACGTGAAAAAAGACAACAATAGTTTAAAACTATATCAGCTCACTTCACAGCCGCCAATTTACGATTGTCGAACTGCATGGTAAGGATGATAAAAATAGATAAAAATTGAATTATGTAGATTTTGATTTTAATAGAGGATGAGGAAGATATAAAAGTTTCGTGATTAAAGATGGTATTGTAAAGAAAGTTAGATTGTGCATATATATGGTAAAGAGATTCGTGTTTATAAAAATAAATTCATTTTTACTTATGAAGTAAGTAAAACTAGAACAAGAAAATTGCTAAATCGTAATTGCTTGTAGTCAATGTCAAGTAGTGGAAATTGTGTTTGAGATAGGCTATCTATTTTGTTACCATTGGCCAGACCTGTTTTATTTATCCAAAAATGTTTTATTTAGTACCAAATATTTACCAATATAAATACAGATTTTCTTATCCGCCATTAGTCAAAATACAGTAGCTGAGGCAATAAAATTGAGTAACAACTAAAAAGTATGAACACAGTGAGATCGACAGAACGATTTGCAACCTAGTTTCATAAAAGTTCAGGTTCTAGGTCACTATTATCCACGAGTCACGCAGACACCTCACTTTCCCCGCACGTAGTATTTAAACTGATTTCTGCGTAACCATGGCAACCAGTCAACAACCTTTTCAAGGCACATCCCTTTTGCGCAATTCTCTAACAGCTCTCGTTTTAAACCTTCATTAAAACACGTAAGTCGTTAAATACAAGTAAAATTTAACCCAGTCACGATAGTTTCACAAGATGTGATTGCTCAAGGAAAAGTATTAAAAAAAATTATCGCAATTTTTAGACTCTTCATGCGATGCTCGTGGACTGTCCACATTCTATCAGATGACCCGCCAGTTTGATAGTTACAAATAACATAATAACATCATTGATGTAAAATAGGTGGACAAGTAAACAACTGCTTACCGCTAGCAGCAGTAGAAACTGTAAGCTGCAAAGGTGCCGCCAAATCCGTAATAACTGCCGAGCGCCGCCTTTGCCTGATCTCCTGCATCCTTTGCCGCAACGTCACCCAGAACATGCAAGTGAATAGAGACTTGATAAGCAGAGGCACGCAGGGCTCTCCATCCACTCGGCCCAATCCTATTTGATGGAGATTCACTTCCTGTGAAAAAAAAAATCAAAAATAAGCTATTTGTTGGACAGTAGCCTCTTCCCATTCCCATTGGTCGATACGTGATAGATGCCATAGATTCCCGTCTAAGTAATAGGGAGTGAATTCGGTAGAAATGTAGGTCTCAAGGGCTTGAATTAAAATGTCAAATTACGCACGAACCAGCGTGATGTCATCACTCATATTATATAATTGGAATATGCGATAATATCAATGGAAAAATAATTAAAATAGTTAACATTCACTCGACAATAAAGCTCTATTTTACTGGAAAATATGTGCAAAAAGATATAGAAATTAATCGTAAACGGTAATCGTTATATTAGAGACTTACCGTTATATTGGAAGGTAGTTCTGACTCATACAGATGCATGCCATAAATATACTGGGCTAGGAGAAGTAGCATCGCGTAGCAGACGAGAATGGGGCTGGTTTTAAGCATGAATGATCTCTGATCCTGACACAACCATACTACGTTGGCCCACATTAAGAGGACGAAAGTGAGCCACGAGTGAAACATGATACTCCAAGCCATCATTGTGATCGTGGTCGCTATGTACGATGATCTGAAAATGAAAATATTTTTAGAAGCATATTCATACTCATTTATTTGGCCTTAGGAACACTACGGAACCCTTGGTTTGGTCAAAAATGATGGCTTACATAGCCTAAAAATAACAAGAAATAAGAAACTAGAAACAGACAAGACAAGTTACATGCTTTAACAATAAGTTTACAATAATATAATTTTAAATGTTAAAATAATTAAATTGAATTAGTAAAATGTAAACTATAGCTGCTGTATAGGGGCATTATCAAATAATAATATGTATCTATTATTGTATAATTATAAAATAATGATGTCATGTCATAGTGGTCTAATAAAAGTTGAATTGTGTACAATGTCAGAGCAGTAGAACTTGTGCCCAATTCGTCCAGAGAAGTACTGCCAATCCACCTGGCAATCCACCGCCAAGTAGGAGACACAGTAATGGGTGCATGCACCCATTATTTTGTACCGGTAGAAGAGTGTAGGTGCCGGTGAAATCACAGGCGCATGAGACGTAACAGTGCCTCAGAGAACCTGAGTCGTATGGCGGTGGTCTATGGGTATAGGTGAACATTTAATATTAGGTGGACCGTCAGATTGTCTCGACAATTTCATTTCATATAAAAAGAAAAATAATTGAAGATGAGATGATTACACAAAAAAGTTTGCGCATCAAATAATCCAGCGATATTTACCTGACTAGAACTTGAAAGAAGTCAATGACAGCTGCAATTATATCGTCCATCAAAGTTGGCTCCACTTCATCCATGAAAGATTCTGAAATATTTCAGCTGATTTTAGGTTTGCAATAGGAATGACTATGGCGTTTTCGAACTGTCAAAACAAATCTATAGTTTAGGATACTTAGCCATCTAATAATTAAGAATTAAAATAACAAATGCTACTGAATGTATGTTTCCCTTTGAGACAAAACATTTAGACTACAAATCAAAACCAATCAAACTTCCTTTATTTAGCTGAATTGATCAAACCAACTACTAGCTTTAAAAAATACGAGTGAGTTATTCTTATAATAAAAATATGTTTACGTTTATAAAATTTGTATTTATAGTTTTAAAAGTCGCATGCCGCTACTTTTGTTAATTAATCTATTATAATATTTAGAACTTGTTGCACTGTTTCGAACAGAACGCACTCTGACGAGACCGGTCGAAAGAGCATTAGCTACCTCAACACAGGTTTAGTAAAACCTGCGAGAGCTAGTAATCTTTCAAATTAGTATGTTTTTATATAAATATTTTGTTACGTTTTTTGTTTTGTTAATTCAGAATAAATAAATACTAATTCGTAACTAACATGTAAAATTTTGATACAATGCAATAAACTTTTTATACAATAATATTACTTTGCCTAAGAAACTAACGATTTACCACATTTTCAGCCACTAATTTATGTACAGGAGAAGAATTTTGGATGTTTATAGTCTTAGCCTTAGTCTAGCCTTTACCTTCATCCGGAATAACAACGGACCCAGTGGAGTCTTGGTGCAGTTGCCGCGACATTGACCCAGAGCGTCTACTTGACCACCTCTTGGATGGGCTTACACTGCTCATCAGCTACAAAACGTACAATATTATTGACAAGACTGCGTGGAAGTAAAGAAGGTATGAAAACGCCTCATCAAAGTTAAAAGGATATTTACACGATTTTAAAAACAAGCACCAGAAGATGTCACGGAAACGGCTACAATCTTTTTTGTTTATGTTGAAAACCATTTTCAATTCATAGACTTCAAATATTAACGTAATTTAGTTAACTATGAATAAGTAAAATAAACAAATGAAAGGAAAACAAACAATAAGATAAATCAGTGATTAACTTACCGAAAGAGATGTAAATACATACACATATATAAAAGCACAATAATACAAACACATAGACGCTAAATATGAAATTTACAATGTAAATACGGCACTAACACACATATGGGATTAATGATGAACAAGACACGCGTGTTTTAACGCTTTGCGTGAGTATAAGCCCAAATGACAAAGTATAACAAACTTTATTTCATGTTAAATAAGATAAAGTTCTTCTAATATGATGATGTTTCAGTTTATCCACCCAAGCATTGAAGAGCTTTTCGCTGTAACAGTATTTAAATAAATCACAGCTAGAACATTTTGCATTCAATTTAATTACGAATTGTAAGACAACACTATTTTTTAATTAAGCGTTTGTAATGGAGCATTATTTGCTGGGTCATTTCATGGTCACATTGAGCGACGAAACGAGGTGTGCTTTAAGACCTTTCAAGGGCGATAAACTATTTTTGATGTTCTTGCTGTGATTTACTATCAGAAGCACGAACAGCATAAAAAATAGGAATACCTACTGGGGCTGTCTCACTGGCGTTCCCACGGAGTGCTTTGGAATTTATGTATGAATATGCAACCTACAAAAGAAAGCGGGTTGCAAAAAAAAACATTCAAATAATTTCGATGTCAAATAAACATAATGCCGAAATACACGTGCGAAAATCAGTTAATTCATTAGCACAGTATGAAACATGCCTCGCCTTCAGTGCCTGGTATAAACATGTATGAAGTGCAAAATTTTATTTGTGCAGGGCTACAAAGTCTGGAAAGATCCGAGTACCATTTCGTGTTTCTTTCAAATACCATTAGTAATACCTGTTACTGTTATTTTTATTTATTCAATCTGAATCAGGCTGATAGAAATGGTTCACTAATCTACAGAAAGTATATATCTACCAGTTTGACGAAAAATCACACTAATTTACAAAATAAATAATGAATCTAAGTGATAAACGTAAGAAGTGATTCATAAAACACAACTCTATAATAATATACATACATTTACTGGAATGTACTTACAGTCGTGTAACAAAACAAGAATTTGAATATGAATCATTTGGTTTCACAGCATGGATGTTTTAGAGTTGTTTCTATTTCCGCCATGTTTGTTTGAAACATTTCAACCACGGAAGTATACGAACAGATGAATAATTTTTAAACCTATCATAAGGTTAAATAAATAAACGTAAGAAATATTTACATTCGTGTAGTTTTCAATGGCAATTTTACCGCATGTTTTATCAACACGTCGGTTAGCACAGTTATGATATATTTCATTTTTTTATTCTATAATAATATAGCTATAATTTTATAGTACCCTCAAAGGCACCCAAAATGTACTCATTATGAAAGATATTTTTTTCCTTGTTTTATTATCAGCGGTTATCAAATTTATTAATACCCCGTCACAAATGAAAAATACTTTATTTGTACATAATAACGACTACATAAGCACAGTTTTCAATGAAAAAAATTAAAATCAAATCGGCGACTGTACCCCTGGGCCAATACGCTCTTTAAGTTGTCCTTGTAACCTACATTTTTTATTATATATTTTTACTATGTTACCGGAAATTTACATTTTAACCATCCTTTGTGAAAAATATTATAGAAGAACGCAATAGAAACAAATGGTCACGTAAGCTTGTTTTATTACACGTTCTCAAAAACAACTAAAACCAAAGTGTTGTGAATTTGCAAAGGCCAAGCTTACTCGGACTTTTTTAGTGGCGCTCATCCACTTGTCTTTGGCCGCACGCCTGCTGCGGTGGAACGAAACGCCCCGGATCAAGGAACCGTTCTGCTTGCCCGCCTCTATACCGGTCAAGGCGCTCTTTTTTTTCGTCTATCCCCATTTAGACAGCACAAAAGAAATAACCAATCAACAAAAAGCACAATGCACTAGTCTAAACGTGTTGTGTGTGTGTGCCTAATAGTGATTGTTTGTTCTCACTACTGTATTAACCTACTTGCAGCGCTTCGAATTAGCACTCATTAAGTAGACTAGCATTAAACCGGCAATCGAAGGCATACGCAGCGTTAATCATACGAGAAAATCCCAATTGGAAAAATATATAAAAAGCATTCAACTTGTAATTATACGGTTAGTCAAATTTCAGTTCCATTACGAAGCAGTATGATTGTGTTTGCGTACCTTAGGTTTGAATAGTTCCCGTGTTTCTACAGCTAAAACGAAATACGTGAAGAGAATGACTAGTGGACTGGCTAGGGTGGCCCACATGTGATCGTCGGTTACTTCGTACATAAAACTTGTCGGGCTTGTTTCGTTGATGACCACGAGCTTTGTCAGACCGAAGTACCTGTCGAAATCAAAATTGCTTCATTAACTCACTGAACATTAACACATTATCGATAGCATGCGCAGTGAGTCAAAACAGGTCAATACCTACAAGTGAGTAACGAGTGCAAATTAAATCTAACAAAGTTGCGCTCCAACATCAATAGTTAAAGGTGTCCAATGTAGAAATAGCACAACTGCTCCCTCACCTAGCCATGTCCATGTCAGGTGGATATATCTCTATAAGCCAAGAACACTGGTAGACTAGCAGCACGGCTATGTGAGCGGCCATAATAGCCATGAGGCATCGTCCAATGACTGCGAAGCCTTTCTCCAGAGGCCGTCCGAGCGACCAGGCCGTCGCCGTTCCCATGAACACGAGGAAGTAGATGCCGGAGGTGACACTCGGACGCATTATGCCAGAGAACATTATCAGGAATAGGCATATATATTTTCCTGAAATGACACAAGGTTAAGATCAAAGTCAAAAAAAAATACTTGCGTTGAACTCATAATAATTTATAACGCATAATAATAAACAAAGACAATTATTTTCACTATCAGTGATAGATAATATTAATATTTAGTGTATGTATACATATTGTATTTAAGTTTTTACAATTTGAATTCATTTTAGTGATATTTTTGGTCACCGTATGACATATCCTATCTAACCTAAAGTTGCTTGGAAGTGATCTCTCTTATCTATCTTTTACTTGTTGTTTCTTTGACCATCGAGTTTCTAGATTGTTTTGTGATTGGACGCAGCCCTTCGTTGTTCAGCTTCAATCAAAAGACAATACATGCAGATTCACATGCGAAGTTCCTTCACGGTTGAAGTAACACGTAACGAATTCATCAGACATATTTATGTACCTACGTGCCAATCAGATAGCAGCCACACTTACAATTAAACCTAAAGAATCCACTACTGAGACAGTCGTACTATAACTATTATCATCATAATTATTATTCCAATACATTATGCTTTTGATATGAAGAAGACAAGTAGTCAGATTAGTGGGGGTATTCCTCGAACTTATTATATATTCTTACCTGCACTTGTGAGGCGTGGAAAATATTGATGTTTGGAATCCTTCAGCTCGGGCGCTCCCGGGCCAGTAAGCAGTTTCTTGGCCAGCAGGTATACTATCAGCGATACAGTCGTCATTACAAGCTAGAAATAAAACAATGTGTCAAAGAACGAGATATGGGGCATAAGTAAATATAACGTTTCAGAGCTTGCGAATTTCTCCGGATTCAAACACAAAAATATGCCAGTCATTTAAGCTAATATATATTTTTTTATGCCAAGCTTTTATAACAAACTTGATTACCAATTTTTTTATATGAACGCGGAACCAACTCCAGAGCAGATGGATATGATAAAAGTATCTAAACCAAAGACTTAGTAGACCTTAATCTAACGACTCTTCTTACCTCCGGCGCAATATAATGCACAGCCATCAGTGGGTCTATGTCCGCATAAGATACCAATCCTAAATTGTGTCCAATCTTCTGTATGATCGGGTAGTCTTCCAGAAGAGAGCCGTAAGGCTCAAACGCGGCCAGCACACTGTGCCATACTGCGTGAGTCAGCAGCAAAATGAAGGATATGAACCAGTTTAGGAAGAGGTATTTTCCACGGAATCCTAGAAGCAGGAATCGTAACTTAGAAAGACCTCCACCAAAATTGAATAAAAATCTGTAATTGTTATAGAAAGTAACATAAAGAGGTCAAAACAAAAAAAAATAAAAAAAACTTGTTTAATTTCGGCTTGCTCGAGGATTGCAAATAATTCGAGAAAATAAATATCTCGATTTTCAAAAACGGTGTAAAGGCCATGGTTCCCAAACATCAGAAAACTTTCTGATGTCGTAATCTCGATTAACTTCGACACAATCATTTAATTACACCAGCATTACTGTAATATCCTAAAACACGTAGGTGGAATAGAACAATACGGGCGAAAGGTGAATTGGCCGCCATAAAGAATTAGAGAATGACGTCAGAATTGTACCCGTCCTTAGAGCCACACCATCACCACTGAATGGATATCGTAAAAATAATTGGGCAATGGTTTGGGAATATAGTCTGAGCTGATTAGAGAGCTACTATGCAGTTTTGTATTTATCAATCTTCATTATTTTTGTATAGTTAGGCCATAGATAACCATTTACCTAGATCATGTATTTTTTTACTGGTAGCGCAGTACAACGGTTTTCTAAGTATACTACGTTAGAAAGCTTATTTAATCGAGATGCTTTATTTATAATTACCCGGCTAAAAAGAAGGGTGTGTATGTATATCTTGTGACATATATATATATATATGGTAAAGTAGGGATAGCAAAGCGATGTTTATATTGTATATAGTCTGAAGCACTGACTACTCTAAAATACTAGTCGTATTTATGACAACAGCAAGATGTTTTTTAAATTTAAATAATTCACTTCATACGCTTGTTCTACAAACAGTGGAGTACAGAATTTATATGTGCAATTTAAGTACTCAAAAAAGTGTTATCGCCACCACGCCGGCATGTTTTTTAGATTCAACACAAATCGATATATCAACATGGCACATAAACGGCCCTTCGGTCATGATAAGCTTCGACGACCTCAAAACGAGACGTATATACGTCAACTTTACAGCTGCTGCACATTTGCTCAAGCATGCGAATCGAAATGTTCGCGTAGTATGTATTTTAAGCAGCCCGAGAAAAACTGTCAGTTAAAATTGAAATTTCGAAATAGAACTCATTAAACAAACACCTCATTTGCACCCAAATATAATTCGGCCACTTACCGGTGAATGTCTGCGCGTCGGGCACATGCGGTATTGGAGCCAATAAGTATAGCAGCAGGTAGATTAACGACAGGCCGAATGGTCGTAGTGCTATACCTAGAACAAATATATGGATTTAGAAACATCGGTGAATCACTGTAAGGCTGATTCTCCATCGGCTACTATCGCTTTATAAACTGGTTAATTTTACTCTAATAACAATAGTGGTAAGTGCACATCCTGTACTTCTACATAGTAGCGCGTAAACAGACGCAACTTTTTTCTTATTTGGTTTGGCGCCTGCTCTTTACTTTAGTTAAAATAAGAGTAATTTTTGTTACCATGTCAAACAGCATTGAACGTCAAGGAATCGAACAGTAGATGGAAAGGTAGCTGCAGCAACCTCAAGCAGCTATCGTAAGTCAACGAAGTAGCAAAAGGTGAAAAATAATAAATGGATACAAAAGAAAATGTCAACAAACCGAAAGGAAACGCAATAAAGCGAAAGTCGCAGGCAATAAATCACAGACCGGCGCCCGCCGTAGTAAATGTGACTTCGAACAGGGTCTAGATATAATAAATAAACAACAAAACTTTCATTTACTAAAGTACTAGTGGTTCGCCCCAAACACTGGACCTATCATTGGCAGATTTTGGAAATATCAGATGTCTAATTTTTAAGCTAATAAGTAAATTGAATGTTATTTATCATGACTAATTTTACAGCATGAAATCGAAATGGAGTACCACCAAATGTGGCCTGAAATGATAGCATGTTGTCACATATATTAACATTGCAGACTACACTTACTGATAAATATTTAATAAAAACGAATTCAATACTTTCATCCCTTATATCTCAGTTCTAGTGACGGAATTCCTATGGCACATCATCCAAATCGGTCGAAAATTGGCAAAGAAAATGCGTAATAAACATTTAAAAAAATATAGCCGAATTGAGAATCTTCTTCTTTTTTGAAGTCGGTTAAAAATGCACAATGTATGGTGCGTGTTTACGATTAGAAATATATTTTATACAAAATGTTCTGCTAAAATGGCAATGCAATATTAGGAAACTCTTTTTAATACATTTGCCCTTGAACTAATTTCCCGTTGTAAAGTAGGTATTCTGAATGTGTTTATTCAATCGGATATTTACGAGATACGTTGCCAGCAAAGATCTACCGGAAGATGTTTAGAAACATTGCCGACTGAGACTTATTTCATTATACTCGTAATTATTTTTGCAAATGGTCGGTCAGCCAAGCGAATTTCAAAAAAAGGTAAAATTTAATTAGAATTATATAAATACACAATCTTTTATTTTTATTTTCTAAAGCCACATATAAGTATTATATAAAAAGTAGAATTTTATTATCAGGAGAATACCTTATTTCCCTACCGCTATTAGCCCACCAAAATGCCAGAGTAACATTTAGAATTCGCTCCAGTTTGTGTTATACTTCGCCCCATTTCTCCATGAGTTTTACCGCATCGACTATCATAAAAATGAATTCGGCAAATTCAGAATGAACAGGAAAAATCTAACGAGAAGTTAATTTTATGTGTTTCCAGAACTAGCCTATCCCATCCATCCATAAGCCAACATAATCTAAAAATCTATACAAAATAAATAAAACTTGAAGTGTATGTTTCTAATGTCAAAATTACAGCTTTTTACTAAATTCATTTGAAAGTATATATAATAAAAAGTTTTGTGTTTTGTTTTATAATAAAAAGTGAACTTTTAAAATTTGTGCTGTGTGTTTGTTCCAACTAAACTACGAAACAGTTGGACCGATTTTGCCGGGACTGGCAGATAAAAACAAAAAAAAAAAACAACGTTTACACACTCATACCTCTGCACTAGGATTCGCTATAGGCTATGCTTTTTTTATCAAAATTAGGGATCCGTAATAAAATAGCTATTTTGTAACACAAGGTGTAATCGAAAACCTATTTTTTGGTGCGCTGCAAAAGCTATTGACAATAGAACAAAATGATGTGCTACGGGTTTGTAGATCCCATTAGAACCTACAAAAAAGTCCGCGAGAACATATATCTAGCTATCATGGTTTAATGACAATAACCGATTTTGTGTATCAAATTTGTACACCGTGTGCAGTTTTATCCAAATTGAAAGATACGATAGCTCACATCTCAATTTATGATCGCATTATTATTTTATTGCAAATTATAATATCGTATGACAAAAACGTTAGCCACAGCAACGCGTGGCCCGGTCAGCTAGTGTTATATAAGGAGTAACTTAAGACTACTTTTATTTTAGAAAAAGAAAAAACAATTATAGATGAGCAAAAAAATGTTAAATAAATCAAGGGCCGTAATCCAAGCTCGGAATCCACCAAAGCTGGGAGACGAGAGAAATATCGGCCTGAATATATCTCTAACTGAACGGAATATGTGCTGGCTAGAGCGTAGTTAATGGAAACGTGATAGGCGAAGAAACAGATTACGCGATCTGTCATATATAACGTGACCATACGTCCGGCTTTCAGCGGGACAATCCCGCTTTCATACTGTCAATCTCCCTGTCCCTAGCGAGAGCAATAATGTCCCGCTTTTGCAAACAAAGCAAACGATGCTTTATTAGACTATCTACCTATATTTATTACATTCGAAACCCGCGGGTGACGGCGTTTTGTTTTAGTGTGAATAAGTCTTTGATTCAGTCGAGTCGGTGAGTTCGAGCGCACAAACACAATCAAACAACTATTTTCACAATATCTTGTTTGTAACATTAAAAGTGTATCTTTAATATTACTTTTCAAAATAAGTTCATCCATTCATAAAAAATCCTCAAGCGTCCAGCTGTGACAAAAAAAAAATGGTCTCGTTAATTATATACTCGTATCATGTCATGTATGAGACACTAATATCAGGTTTCTTCTCTTCACCATTTAAATCGTATCAACTGAAACTCCGCTTGATGAGTCAATAATAAATACATCTCTCTTGTCCTTTTATATTAAATCCACCAAAGCGGAGATCTAGTGGATTACGTTACGGGCCTAGATAACAAGTTTGCGCTAATTAAAACTTTAGACAAATCGTAGTCACATACTATAACCACACGTTAATCTTATAATTTTATTATGTTTACAAACGGTAAATATTAGCAGATTACCTACTAGCTCATTAATTATCAATGTGTTTATTATGTTTTGTAAGCCTTTATGAAATTCCTTATCGTAGATATTCCCACAGGTAAGAACATTGTTAAAAACAAAAATTTTGGCTTAAATAGGCAAAATTGTGTGGGAAGATAATGGTGGAAATTAATGGTGCCGTTTCGAAAGCCATCAGCAATGACATTTCTTAAGGAATTTTGATGGTTTATGCCCCTAAAAGCTAGCCAATAAAAGTCTCACTTCTAAACGTACAATCTCAGTAAGATTATACCGGAGTTTATAACGAAAAGCTCGAGTAGTGTAAAATTACTTGTATAAATAGTATATTATATTAATGTCTGAATATTATTGATTTAACTTTCCTTCAGAATAAAGATATAAGGATATATTTGGCACGCAGTCAAGTTTGAAAACATGTTTGTATTTTACTTTATTTACCCGCAGCCTATATGCTAGATCATTGTTCAGGTAATGTTTGATCGTATTAGTAGATAGAATTCACGAAGTTATGCTAAATGATAAAAGGGTATATTATAAATAATTAAACAAGGTACATGCAATCTTGATTATTATCACGAAGGAATATTCCCAGTCACGCAAAATATAAGCACTTTTCATTAGTCTAATGGGGACAGTGCAGTGATAATTATGTGCAATTTAATTATTTGAGATGATGGAATAAAATTTACAGTAAAATTAAAATACATTTAGATATTAAAAAATAAACTCCGACAATATGTCTCGCTCCCGGTGGGCGATACAGTCACGACGGACTTATAGGTTTATCAATTTATACGCGTAGTCCAAATAAATCTTTTACGTATACTTCTGCTTCTTCAATTTTCACAATCAAAATGACTTAAATTACTGTAATATTTTTAAAAGAACTGATAAAAAATGTGGGGCAGTAAAGTTTGATGCTGGATATGTCAGTCTGTGGTCAATTACTTTGAGACGTCATAGATCCTAAACTTATGATCAAACGTCAGTTTGTTCTTTTATGAAACATGGTTGTTGTGGTCTGATCTGTTTGGTAGAAATCGGTGCAGCCATTTTTGGGGTTTTCTAGAATACTTAACTTACTGGAGCTCTAGAATACTTTTCATGAAGAAATTTTAATATCCTATACATATTGAAAAATAGTTTGTCCTGGCTGAATTAATGACTGCCAACGTAGCTGGTACTTATCGGCTGCGCCTAGACTACTAAACTTATAAATATCCTTGCGTTGTCTATAGCGTAATAACTGATGCACTGATATAAAAAGAAAAGCGTTAGGAAGTGGACTACAAAAACTAATATTCTTGTTATCTAGGAAATAAAAACATATAATTTTTAATGTCTCATTATACAGTGTTATGAATTCAAATCTTTATACAGGAAAATGTTAATAAACATAATATTGTATTGTATTATTTACATGATCTAATTCACAGCACTAACAAAATGGTTAGTGACATGTCATCGTAACTCACGCCATATGCGAATTATGACGGCGTAAGTCAGCATTATACTCATACTCATTAAGTTTCAATAAAAAAAATATATAAATCCATACATAACATTGTCAGAAACAAAACACAATACGATAATGTTAAAAAAATACTACCGTGCAAAAAGATGTGTTAACTTACTTTTATACAATAAAATACTTGTCAAGTTGTGCTGCTCTAAAAGGGTCACATTTTAGCCCATTAACTCCACAATCTATTATACAATTTCTGCTTTCAAGGCTTGGTACGAAATAACTTTTTTATACTCGTTTTATTTAATGGTCTATGTTGTTTATTTATTTATTGGATCACCAACGAAAGATACACAGTTTTGCAAAATATATTTACAAACTTTTCGGTCAATGTGCTCCCTCAATTACAGGTGACCACAGCATGCACTAATTAAGATACAACTAGGCACCGCAGATGGCCTTGACAACTTTACCCGAGCTTTTGGTAAGAGCAGATGGCTCTCAACCGACTTTAAAACTAAATTTCAATATTGGAACAGCAAACCAAGGGCACTACTTAGGTATGGACCTCGGCTTGGCTCGCTGCTACTGATCGGGGCGTTTGAACTAAGCCCAAGGCGAGGAGACTCCTTGTCGACTCTTATTCTTCGACCTCTGTTACTCTGTCCTGTTTACTCTGACCTGACTGGATGGCAAGAACACCTCCATATAGTTGGATCTCGTCATCGGTCTCACCAAGAATGTGTCTCGGTCTACGGAGAGACCTGTTTATACTCTTAAAAATTACACGCTAATCTTTTATGCTTGATCCGGTGAACAGTAACTATTTGGTATTAAATTTGGGTATAACCGGAGCGTAAGAATACCCGAATAGTATACTTTTACGAAAGCAGTTACAAAATCAATAATCAGCAAATCAATTGTGGCGATTAATAATTACTATAAATTTACTTATTTAACGGGTGTTTACAAGAATGCAAATTCGTAAGTGTAACCTAACAGTAACGCAAAAATGCCCACTCTTCCATTTGTATTTTTAACTTATTATAATAGAAAAGTGAGTAAAGTGAGTTTTTGCAAGCTATAAGCTTGCAAAAACATATACCCACACGTTGATGTACGTCTATCAGCGTGAAAATTTAGTCCGTGGATTGATTACTGACGGAGCATGAAAAATAAACCCTGCATGCAGCCCGAAAAGCAAAATGATATCATATTTTCCAGAAATCAGTAATCCCGAACAAAGTCAGACGGAAATTTCGATATATTCCATCCAGTGCTTGCTGACACAAATAACAACGACAAAAATAACGCAGTAAGTTAAAGCGGGAAAGATTTTGATGTGAATCAAACATTTGTTTGCATTACTGGGACGAAAGCGATCGAATTAGAACGAAAATGTAACAATATTTATTCACAATTACGTAAATTTAAGGATTAGTCAGGCCAGTATGTGTCAAGACTTGAAATAAACAAAGGTAACAATTAAGGAAATTCGTACCCAGACAAACTCATTATACCTAAAATTTAAATAACATGGAATTACCTGCACTTTAATTAAATGGAACATTTAATTTTGATACTATCTTGCAGTATAATAATAATATATTTACCTACTACATCATACATACCACAGTAGATACGAATATACAGAAGCGCTACTAAAATTTTGCCTTTTTTTCATACTGACTAGGATAAGTTATGTGATACTCCGTCTAGACAGTGTTGGACACCATTGATATCTGAACCGTTTCAGAGCTTCGGTTGATACGCTAGGCCTTACCGTATACCTATTAAGTATTATGTCATGTCGTTCCCGACTGGTCTAGTCAATTCTGGATTGGCTACTAACTCATTATGATAGAGATACATTTTTTATAAATTGGAGGAGGACCTTGCCCATACAACGCAACTTACAAAAGTGATGGGAGAAAATAATTGGTATCATCATAATACTTTATCGATATCCTTCATGCAAAAATTACATTAAATTAAGAGAGGTTGTACAGTATAGACGAAGACCGAAGGTAGGTGGTTCAATTTGCGAGCAACCAATGAGTTATGCTCTTTTGTACCAAAACTCAGTGGTCAACTAAGACCACGGAGTTTTGGAAAAAAAGTGAAAAACCTAGCCATGTAATACGTAGGCATGTCTTAGACCAAACAAATCGAAGCCATGTCTTCGACATCATCTTTTAATGGGCTCCTATGATAGTCAAAGAACATTCACCCACACGAGATACCTCTCTTGCCGGTGTTTTTGCAGTAGATAAGAGTTTGTTACGGAAAATAATAATAAACACTACATATATGGAATGAAATACAATGATGAGATCATTTTTAATGTAGGCTAAAAGTTTACCAGTTAACCTGAGGCATGACCTTGTGAATCAGACGTCCGATAAGGCAACGCTATGAGGACTATCGAATATTATTATGTTCCTGACTTGCTCAACCTGCATTCGATGCACGACCATAGTTCTATCTGTCTGTTATTTCAATACGCTCATAAACAGGAAGTATACATGCATGCCTAAATCAAAGAGTATAACGATAAGATTATTACCATTGAAATGTTGTCGAATATACCACGAACGATAACCCTGCACTGGATGACATCATCCTTATTATTTGTAGAGTTCAAAAACTCTTACAAAACCGAACACATTTATTCACTAACTCAGGATGGTAGTGAAAGAATTCAACTAATATAATTGTACCCGATAGAAAGCTCAATTATTCTAATGCAATGTCCACATAAGGTGATTAGCCAGATTTACGATGAAATCAGACTGTTATATGGAAGTTTAATTAATTAAAACAATGACTACGCCCAAGTACGTTGAAAACTGTAGCGCGAAATACTTTGTTGGATATTACTTGTATTTTGATATTGCTGAGTGAGTAATATTTGTAAATATTCAATAATATTACAATTAAAAATAAGAACTCCTTGCTAAGTTTTGCGTCAGTACAAATCAGTGTTTTTTTCCTCGAAGTAGTGGCGGTAGTTACCCCTGGTACCGAATGCAATGGAATGCAACTTGGGTTCTAAACTTGGTCGGGAGAGACCTATAGTTTTGGGCGAAGGTAACCACTTAAGATCAGATGGGCCTTAAACTCGTCCCGTCACGTTTGTCGTATAATAAAAACTATTTCCGAATCCCTAAGACGAGATCTCTCATCTTATTGGTCTTGCCGGGTGGCAAATTAACAATTATTAAAATAAAGACAAGTGCTTTATCCTATTGAACTCCGACCTGCACAATACTCAAGCTCAATTGCGATTTTGTTCGTGATTCATTAATACAAATAAATAAAATTGAAGTGTCTGTTTGTAAAGTCAAAACTTTCTACTAAATGCATTTAAAAGTATATTATACAGTATTATTAACAAAAAAAAAAACAATTATTAAAATTGTTGTTTGTCTGTTTGTTCCGATTTATCTCCGAAGCGGCTGGACCTCTTTTGATTAGACTTACACTGGTAGTTAGCTGATGTTATAAGGAAGTAACTTAGGTTATACTTTCATTTTGGAAAGGGAAAAAAATCATAGAAATTTAATTCCACAGACAAAGTCGCAGGAAACCGCTAGTCTAAGAGGCAATAAAAGAGTTAAGCAATAATCTTTAAATTATCTTTATGCATGCTTGTGTACAGATTATTAAGTCAAACCGAATGTATTGGGGTAGGTTTCTGTGTATTTGATCGGGATTCAAGCCGGAACACAGCAATACGAGTACCACTGCTCAACGGCAAATTACCTAATGTGGTTGCAGAATCTGCTCCTTTCGCACCACCCAGGGAGTACGTGTGACTCTAAAAACCTCACCCACCCACCTACGGACGAGCAACGGGACTGGGGGGTCCAGTTGCTCATGAAGTGACAAAATTACAAATTTCGTGTAATTTTTCAAGATTACTTTTGAGTTTGTCTCGACTCAGAAATGATTTACTGGAAATATGCATCAGATGAATGTTTTTTTTTCGTTGGGAAGCAATTATTTAATGTTAATTCCCTTGTCCCTTGTCACGACTACTGATGTTCGCACGATGATGTGGAACTCGCCGTGAAATAAGACCCATTGTGACAGCCTACATCTCCGGATATAAAGCCGTAACTTTATAAACGCATATCATTTTTTTTTATGTAGGATTCGATGCGTCTAAACTTTGGCCATAATAAACTATCACTCGTTAGAAAGTACATAGAGTTCAGGTTGTGACGGGAAACGAATCAGTAAGACCTAAAGCCATGTTTTTAATTGATTTAGGCGTCCACAAGACACCGTTTGGAATCCATTTATTTAGGTTTTAGAACCTGTTAAAATTATTATCACTAAAATCAGGCGCGCCGTTTGGCCCATTAGCTGTTCAAACAGTGTTGGCCGGTGACAGTTTGAAAGTGGGATGTATAATAATTATATTATAGTTGGTAGTTAATACGGGTACTTCACTTTTATCTAACAGATAGCGTAGCAATGCAATTATCTTTGTATTCCAATTGATTACCTGTTTACCTAGTCTTAAATGAAATCGCGAATATGTATATGTATGTTCAAAAAGCCCATTATATAACTAGAATATCCGGTTTTCATTTTAGTGTAGTTTATCTTGATACAAGCTAACAAAATCTGTTAAATCGATTTTTTTGCGTTATGATGGGCATATGATATACATATATGATACAGCAGGGCATACAGTGGGTCGGGCAGGCAATGTTCCAAATAGGCGGATTTATGGGCCGTGTGGGAATTAGGGTCAGGACGTGTGTCCTTTACGTTTGTGACACGCATTTACTTCAACTGTCAACATATTAGGCTCGAATATCCAGGGTTGGTTCATTGGCTCACTAATCTAATCGCAAATTGCATAGATGTGAAGTCGTAAACGACATAATAGAGCCTGGTAAACTGCAATGCTACGATTTATGAGGGCAATCTTCTGTCAGGATCCCATCAACATGGCTTAATGTTTTTTTTTTTTTATTTTATAGCAGGCGGTTGACCCGGCGAGCCACCTGATGAAAAGTGGTCACCGCCACACTGCAATACCAGAGGCAATACCAATTTCAAAGACTCCTGAAAACTAGGAGAACGAGATTTGACACAGGCGTGATGAAATCAGGAGGAGCAGCGTTAATATGTTAAAGAATCAATCATGTACTGATGGTTCTTGGCACCGTTTTAAGTTTTCTATTGTATAATGCCGTGACGGTTCTATGACGCGGTGATCTACGATCTGGACAAAGACATGATGACTTCACTCCACGTGGCACAAAAACTTGCACTTCCGAACTCGGACAAGGACATCAGCCACCATGAGTTACAATTAAAACTAACAATTTTATGAATTGGCGTACTATTACTGAATATAAATCATGTAAAGAAACAATTTGCGCTGCGTAAAATCTTTTCGCGATGTTGCGTGTCCCAAGTACCATGTAAATTTTTGGGGTGGCAATTAAAGGGCTCTGGCAAGGCCACGGCAAGTCGGTCAACGGGTCAGAGTCTCTGAGTACGAATCATGGGGACGCACCCAGAACGCCCCGGGGCGCGCCCAGTGAGAGGTGTATCCTACATTACTCCTTCCCGCAATGCGACGTCGCAAGAATATGCTTATTAGGAGGATGTTCTCCTGACGCGACAACGTTAAAACTGGTAATATTCTTTGCTAGTACACAATTCATTACAAAATATAATTATAAGAGCATTAGTAGCGTTCAACCCAACGAAATGCTTTCAAACTAAGCACAGCTAGGGTTTACCTATGTTATTTGACAAGTTGATCAAATAGAGCGTTTCCGTCTGGACCCGGTCTGGCAGCGCGATTACGCCAAGGACATAATTAGGTAGCTAATAGCGCATGCATGACGTCAGATTTATTTCGGAGTTTAATACATGTTAATGCAGTGATGAGAATACAGACGTTATTAGGAAGGCGCGGCATGAGTCGCACTCGAATCGACGCCGGCCGGTTCCGGCGTGTTGCGTCATATCATATCGTTGCTATAGATAGTACACAGTATACAAAAATATATACTACAAAAACATATATAACACTATTTTGCCCTTTTATCTCAAACCTGAGTCCATGTGATGGATGTGCCAACTTGTAACAATGAATGAATAATTTTCCTTTAGGTTAAGATAGTATATTGGAATAGGCCCAGTAGCCTAGTTTCCGAAACTAACTCTGGCTTCGAATTGACGCCATTGGGTTGGAGATCTCTGACCCAATCTTAGTGTTATAAGCATTCAGTTTGTTTATGGGTATTGAATGTAAGTGTTCCGTAATGTATGTCCATGCAAGGGCATACCCTTGCATAGTGTATACAAGACAGATTTTTTCTGAGTGAAGTTTGACTGCTGAGTTGGTGACAAGATTTTTTTTTTTTTACAATGTTCACTATCTTGCTGGTATGTTGTGTATGACCAATTTAATGAAATGCCCTTATTATTTACATTCAACTATTCCTTGCTTTATCCTTCAATATTGAGACATGCTGCAGGGTAGTTTATCATAAAGAATATATAAAGGCTGGCCTCACAACATAAAATTAAATATAGCTGTGTATATGAAGTAATACTTACTCAGCAGAAGTCCTGCTGGTAGGACCACTCTGACCAGCAACACCGACAAGTAATACTTGTGCATGATGCTATCTGTAAAATAGAGATCAATCATTACTTATGATTAAAGACCACCAACCTAAACTTATCCCAAACTAGAAAGGTTGATGGCTACTGCTTCTGTCTGTGGTCTTAATGTAAATTCATTTATAATATAACATTAAATAAATATGTAAATAACCAAATGTGTATCTAAATTGTACTTGATGCTTGTGACTGGGATGTGTGCTAATAAATATGTGGAGACAATCACAGGCCCCTATCAAGAAAAAACCTTTGCATCAGTTTTATGGTACAGATCAGATAGATATAGAATAACTAATCTAGAAAGTTGTAGAATATCCAGCCAAATGGTTTACTATTTCTACCCACTAGCAGTACAATTATCACAAATTCAGTGGTATACAATTTCCAAAAAAGGATAATCTCGAATTCCTTTAAATATATATTTTCCAGCTCATCTTGACCCAAAAACACCAAAGTAAATAGTAAATAATAATTCGCAGCGACTTGCCTTCTTTTCCAAAATCAGCATGAATCAAGAAGTTATTTCATTGCAGTACAATGTTTATAAAATATTACACTGTTCGTACACTTTTTTAAGAAACTAATTGTATTTTCAAACATTTTACATTTCGATTATATTTTTATAAATAAAAACACGACCTAACTCTTCGCAACACAAACTGACACTTCCTAAACTCAATTGCCACATGTAATGAATACGATACTATACTACTAAAGAAAGATTATTATTTTAACTGGCAGCTCTGCAACTGAAATGTCAGATGCCAAGTTTAAATTTCCTACAGACGAGCTGACTACTGTTAATGGAGATGAACTGACGTTCATGTTACCTCAAGATGAACTGACGTTCATATTCCCTCAACTCATATTGTTAACTAACTGTTAGATGGTTGACGAAGCGTTTGTTGATTTTTTTGTGACCACACCCATAAAAGTATCTCTCTATAAAGCTACGTAATTAAAAAAAAATCTTATCTCGTCATATTATCAACATTTTTTCTTATTATTTGAAGGAAGTTAACTGAGCCGTTTTTTGGTTCATACTTTTTAGATAAAAATTTTATGATTGTTGTAATTTAGTACTTTATTTTTATTAATAAAATTATAAGGTATTTATCAATAGAAAAAGGTGGAATGTCACTGGAAAGCTATCACGCAGACAAAATGTATTTTTTAATTATTTCGAAACACAGCATCACTATCACTACATATAATAGTATAAAACAAAGTCGCTTTCTATGTCCCTATGTCCCTTTGTACGCTTAAATCTTTGAAACTACGCAACGGATTTTGATGCCGTTTTTTTTAATAGATAGAGTGATTCAAGAGGAAGGTTTATATGTATAATAACATCCATTAAATAGTGGAAAAGTACTGTTATTTTTGAGGTTTCTAATGTGATGTCGTAAATAATTTCATTTTTTCCGCTTACATTGCAAACGCAGGCTGAACCCTACGAGTTTTATCAAAATAATGTACTAAGTATTGTACACATTGAAAAGGTCTACAGAAAAGTCCGTGATGGTATATGTATATCTTTTATGGATATCCCACAATATTTTTTTTTTGTCATTCACTTTTTACGACAAATAATGGCTAATTTTCGAAGCGATTTTAACCAATACAGGATTAATCCTTATCTAATTAAATACCTTAAATACATTGTTGATTTAATATAGATCTATATGGCCCTATCTATATATATATATTACAGCATATGATTTAAATGAATATTTTCAAAGATATTGCGGGACGTAGCGTTTGCGGCGGTTCCGGCCGGCCGGGGGCGGCGGGAATTGAACGCGTGCGGGCCACCGGCAGTAATGAATAAATCAAAACATTCAAAACTACTGGATCGATTTTAATCATTTTTCCAGTTAATGACATAAGCAATATATTTATACCCGTGCGAAGCCGGAGCGGGCCGCTAGTAACTTTATATTTCAGAACAAAACACTGTACTGTCTACGACCCTTTTTCAAATGCAATAAAAAATAATCTTTTCTTACAACACCATTAAGTTGTCATCATTAAAACGAAAATAGTCTTGCGATTTGAAATGTAGCTTAATGTGGAGTAAATAAATAAATTTTACATATAAGTGTTGATTCAGATAACATTGATATTTACGGATGCAACGTGCAACGTGGCTTTTGAGTCACACAACTTTACAGTGTTAATTCTCCGCTTTTACCTTTTATTTAATGAAATAAAAGTTGTAATCAGTTCAACTTTACGGCTTCAATAAGTTAACGTGCGATAAGTTTTAACTTTTGCTTCGAAGTGAGTGGTGCCGGTTCGAGCTGGTTATGGCAAACTTTTTGTTGTTGGTTTTTGAACTTGGCTATTCAGTTGCAAGTGTTTTTTTTATGTTATTAAACTTTTTTTAATATTTAAATGCAAGGCCGCAGTACTATGGATAGAATATATTGGGTGTGTGAATATGACTCCGCCCTTTCTCAACAGATGTCGTTTTTAGTATTGTTTACGTGTACTAATAAATGACCATACTTGTATTCGATAGTACTGAATGTCAGCTATCTAACGCATTTTATGATATTTGGTTGAAGTGTAAGCAACAATTGTTTTCACCTTTTCGAAAATGTCGGTTTTTATTCCAAATAAACGTCATTTGCGGGAAGTGTTATTACATTATTTTATTGCGAAGAAAACTGCAGCGGAACCTTATCGTTTGCTTGTGGAGATTTATGGTGAGCATGCTCCGTCTAATACAACTTGCAAGGAATGGTTTCGACGATTTCAAAATAACGATTTTAGTACTGAGGATAAAGAACATGGAAAACCACCAAAAAAATTTGAAGATGCTGAATTGGAAGCATTATTGGCGGAAGATTCTTGCCAAACTCAATCAGAATTAGCTGCAGCATTAAATGTTGATCGTTCAACTGTTGCAAAGCGTTTACAAATGATGGGAATGATTCAAAAAGCCGGTGACTGGGTTCCACATGATTTAAAAGAAAGAGACATGGAACGTCGGAAAACCATTTGTGAAATGCTGCTTCAAAGACAGCAAAGAAAAGGATTTTTGCATCGGATAGTCACAGGAGACGAAAAATGGATACACTACGAAATTCCTAAACGCAAAAAAGCTTGGGTGAAACCAGGCGAACCAGGCCCATCACAGCCAAAAATAAATATTCACTGTGCCAAGGTCATGCTCTGTATTTGGTGGGATCAGAAAGGTATTGTATATTATGAGTTGCTCAAACCCTCTGAAACTATTAATGGAGAAGTTTACCGACGACAACTAATGCGTTTGAAGCGAGTCATAGAAGAAAAACGACCAGAATGGGTGAATAGACATAACAAATTAGTTCTTCAGCATGACAATGCCAAACCGCATACCGCAGAAGTCGTAAAAAGATATTTAGAGGGACAGGACTGGGAAGTGTTACCCCACCCGCCATATTCACCAGACATAGCTCCTTCGGATTACCACCTATTCCGGACGATGCAGACAGACCTTACTGGAGAAAAGTTTACTTCATGTGAAAGTATCAAAATTTGGATTGACAACTGGATAAGCTCAAAAGACCAGGACTTCTTCCAGCAAGGAATACGAAAACTACCTGAACGATGGGCGAAGGTTGTAGCTGCAGATGGAGCATACTTTCAATAATTTTTTTTTTAATTTTGTAAGCGAACAAATGTGTTTTATTTTGACAAAAAGGGGCGGAGTCATATTCACACACCCAATAAAAATAAACGATAATTATTATCATACTCTCCATTCTATTAAAAAATATTCATGAAATATAGAGATTAAAATAAAATAATTCATGACTGTGATAAAAAGTATTCTGTGCTCTTTACTTACGCTTAAATCCTAACCACAGTACATCCTGGAAATTATTCTAGTATTGTCTCGTCTGTATAGCCCTAATATTAAAGTGAACTTGTTGTGTTGTAGTTTGGCTTTTTTCGGAAAATTTATACCGGTTTTTTATGATGATCATAAAAAAATATAACCAAAAATTAAATAATTGTATCAATATTATTATATTTTAAATGCGGTCGATAATTAAAGCAAATTTGTATTACTGTTGATAAGATTAAGTTTCTCGATAGTATCGATTTTTAGGGACATCACTGGTGAATTTATTTTTATTGCGAATTAATGGCGTAGCCAGGTGAGTTTTCTTGTTTATTTCCTATTTTTCATACCGTTCCATGCTTTTCATTTGTTTTGCCTGATGTTTTTCATCGAGCAAAATATATAATCTTCTGTAAAGTCAAAATTTTTTCATCTCATTCGTTTTTATTGCGTAAAAAACCAATTTAGAAGTAATGAACACGTATTGGAATTGCTCCGAATTTATTCGCTAGGATTATTCATTGTCATCACTTTCACTTTTCGCGATTGGCTCTATTAGTGGTTCAATTGTGCCTCCAGCCCATTCGCCATGGATGAGTGAGTTTCCCGATGGTTCCTCCTATATTTGATAGTTTAGCTGTGATATTTATGCAAGGTTACTCATATCCTCAAACAAAAATGTGAGTATCATTGTTCGCATATACAATTCACTGCGGTGCGGCGTTTTCTAACAAGCGATGTGATTATTGTTTGTTTAATGTGATTTTTTCTGCAGCACCATGTCGACTCTAACGAAAATGACCCGCACAGTTAAGAAACTGGAGGTACCCAGGCCTCTGAAATCAACAACCAGCTCTGCACACAACCGTAACTCTATGTTGGATGTCAAGATAAATTCTGGTAAGATTTACATATAAGAAAAAGGAATAATCATTTTACTATTGCTGGTCTCTTCCCTTATTTATATATAAATTGCATGATACTGTTAAACTATTAAATTTGTTTTCACACCCCTTTCACGAAATTCGGCATAATTGGAATCACAGACAATTGATATATCTGATTAACCAGATTCTAATAGGAGAGTACATTTTTGTTTACAGTTGATGACCTCATAGTTCTGACAGAAGCAGTGGCATACCAAATGATGCAAGGCAACTATGACCGTGTATTGCAGAGCAATGTGGCCACCATGTATTCGAATTTAAAACTTTATGGAGGTCAACTCGAAGAACTTTACAAGGACTTTCTGGATAGGTATTTTAATTATATGCATTTAAGAGTTTTTATTACTTTTAATGTTACATAGTAGAATTCAGCATTTAATCATGAAAATTCTGATATATGAATGCATGATTTTCAGGTACTTTGTAGTGTTCCGCAATGGTTCGCAGGACGAACGTCTGGACAAGAAAACAAGACTGCACCTCCTGGAGCTCATTGAGTTGCGTGCTAAACTGTGGCAGGGTTCCAACTATATGAGTCAATACTACAGGCATCGTGGCACACATGCAGAGGTAAACTGTGAAGTAAACAGTTGTAATCTTTCCTACAATTTTTCAATTTGTTTTTATTTCTGATCCAAAAATTTGCTGGTGTAAATGTAGATATATTCTCAACACTTTTAAGAGTAATCATGCTAATAATATTAACATCAGACACATAATTACAATGCTGACCTAGTTTACCATCAACAAACAAGAAAACTACTGAAGAAATTTTACACATTAGCAGTTGTACTAGTTATTAAACAAATAGCTATTTTACTTCCGTGTTAAAAGCAGAAATTAAATTATTAATAAATCTATTTTATGAGGATTATCGATATTCAAGATATTTTTTTGTGATCTACATGAATAATTATTCAAACATACCTGTGAAACCGGCAGGCATAGAATATTTTTTGCAAAGAATATGTTGCGAAATTCATTAGTATTCATAGTAGCCACTTATGAAACTATTAGGAAGTTCTTTCAACTGCTAACAATGACTGATTAAAAGTGCTATAGCTGAATAGATTTTTTTAAATAACAATACAGATTTGATGTATATTAAGTGACAACTATTTTGGTACTAAAATGCCAATTTTTTCAAGCGCCTAACTACAAGGGATGCAAACGCTTATACAGTATGAGAATTCCCTGTGTCGCAGATTGCATAGCCACTCACAACCAATTTTACTAGGTGTCTCATACTTGGCCATATTTATGTATTACTAGCTGCGCCCCGCGGTTTCACCCGCATAGTTCCCGTTCCCGTGGAGAATACGGGGATAAATTGATTTTATTTTTTTCGTTAATTTTCCAATGTTTTAATAGTTATTCTGCTATTCGGGACGGAAACAAATGCAACAAATCAAAAACCATGGCAATCGGTCCAGCCGTTCTCGAGTTATAAGTGTTGTAACAAACACGACTTCTTTTATATATATAGATTTTATAGAAACCTCAAAAATTGTAGCCTATATGTTATTCTGATGTATAAGCTATATTGTGGTAAAGTTTCATTCAAATCCATTCAGTAGTTTTTACGTGAAAGAGTAACAAACATCCATACATCCATACATCCATACTTACAAACTTTCGCCTTTATAATAGTAGTAGGATATTTTGTAATTGGCAATGGCGGCTATAAGCGTTTCCTACTTGTTACGTCTACATTCGCAGGATAGTGTAACTCGTGAAGTAAAATGGTCCACATTGAGACTATAGTACTCTTAGGGGGGTAAAGCCTGGTAAACCTATGTAAGTATATCATTTTCAGCCACTTCTGGTGCCGACTATGGAGGGATCGGGCGCGGGCGGCTCGGTGTCCCCAACGCTGGCTGCGCCGGCCGAGCCGCCTGCTATGCTCGCGCCCGGGGAGCTTATTAAGCCTTCGGGCAAGTTCCCCAAACCCACCAAGATACCCGGCAAGAACTACTCTAAAGACGAGGTGGTTATACGAAACGCTGATTCTGGAAAAGGTAACAATCACGTACACGCGGTGAAATACGACTTGTCGCAGTCAGCCCCGTTGTATCCACACTGGCTGCGCCAGAAGCGCCGAGTGGATTGTAATAATATTCTTTACGCTCGTCTACAAATACACTCCAATAATATTCAATTGTCAGTCAACAAATGAGTAGCAACTGCATGTGATTATCTTAAACCATTTTAGTTTACTCAAAAAGTAGTCAAGTAGGGGTAAATTGTTATTTTTGACAGAACTTTTGTTAGCTAACATGAACAGTTCAAAAGTACACAAATCTGCCGGCTACCAATATGGTAATGTATGCTGAATATACATAGAGACACACCGTTTAAAGAGAAACCAACAATGTGCCACTGAGTATGTATAATGTATGTAATAATTAATTTAAACTGAAACATTTCACATCCAGTAAGTATCATAAATACTTATATTAAATAGGGTGGCCCTTTTATAATTATTACAATATTCTGTTAATGGTCTGCATGTTAAGTAATGAGTTATTTCAATTAATTGGGAGAAACAATGCATGACTGAAGTCAATGTTACGCTTATCTCTTATGAGTATTATTTGTAGAACAATTTTGTATGATTAGTTTTATTACTTTGCATGTTTTCAGAAGTAGTCATTAATAGATTAAATGTGAAAGGTATATTACCTTCTGTTTAAATTGTGATGTATCCAATGGAATTATACTAGTGGGGGTCACATATAAGATATAAAGTAACAGCACCTGATTCAAATGAATAACAACCTTATGTTATTACAATAAGGGTGCTTTTATGCACACACTACAACTATTTAGTTATGATACACTTTCTGTTCCAATATCCTCGCAATGGTGCCAATACTAAAGTTATTAAATCAAACTACATCCGTCTCTATCCGTGACATAAGAACTGACAGAAACAGCAATAGTTAAAGATCCAACAATCGACACCAAGTTTAAAATACGACGCGAAAATTTTGGTTGGTTTTTATTTTTTATTATATGTATAAAATTGTACGGAATGGATCTGTGTAGAAACTGATCTGGATTATAACAATGTCTAATTATTATTTACTGTTATAGCTCAAACACGACATGTCAGTAAGTTTGGCGTAAAGTAATTTTAATTCCGGGGTGCAATTCGCAATACAATGACATTATATTATAGATATAACAGAAATATCTTTTTATATTGTAAATTTATTTATGCACTTAATATGAGTAAATTGTAAAAGGGATTTTTTCAACTGTTGATTGTAGTATCACTGTAAACGTCTGTGTGTGTAGAGGTATTTAATGTTAGAACAGTGACGCCACCAAGCGGAGTCTCAAGTTGTTATGTGGTGTTACAGTGATGGGTATCAAGGGCAGACGGGTGCACATGATCGAGGAGCTAAGTGACACGATTATATCGTTTCAGCGAGGTATGAGCACGGCGGGTTGCGGCCGCTTACGCATGGTGTGGGCTCTTGCCATCTCTCTCTTATTCTCACACTGACTTATAATCAAGATGAAATTACGTGTCTCGCTTTGTCTAATGTTCAGAAAATGTACGAATGGTACTGTAAAATTATTATGCCAGTATTCTGTATGGAATTCTGTACGCAGTGGTTGACTAATTATCGTGGAATTTGAAATCTCAGCTATAGGGTTTGCCCCTTACTCGAAACTACAAGTATATAGCTGTTTCTTGTCTTGATTACAGGTATCAGTGCCCAACATACCTCGTTATGTTATACTATTCTACTCCTTTCATAACAATAACTTCAGGCCGTATCTTAATTGATTGCCTTGAATGATTCATTTTCCGGGAAAAAAAATTGCCGCTGGTCTTTTTTGTTTACTAACACTTGATTGATAGATATGGGAAAAAAGAGCGATAAAATATTATGAAATACTTAAAGTATGGAATAATCATTTCATTTATAATCACATGAATAGAAACTAAATAAAATAGCTCGCTTCTCAACTATGGGCTTTTTTAAATAATAGGCCTTAAATAAGATTGAGACTCAATATTGCTCGCTTGGGTCTTAAGTAATTTTATTTTAGAATCCAACAGCGAAGGCCAGAGGTGGCCGAAATAACCAGTCATGTCCACCGCCTACTAATCGCATCGGCTTGAGCTTTGGAACCGATAACATACTAACTCTGCAGACCGAGGGTGCGGTGAAATCATTCGGCTGTGGTTTTTCAGTGAGCCCCGGCGCCAAGGAGCGACTCGTCCAAATCACCGGACCCAACGAAGAAAATGTGAAGTGAGTTATAGCTGTAGCTCTGTACTTGGGCAATTACGCTATAAATGATAATAAGATCTGCCGTACACTAGATGCCGTTACATTTGTAGTGTGCTTTGTCATTTAACCTAATATCTTTATCATGTATTTTGTCGTGTTTAGCCACGCGAAGCATCTGATTGGTGACACGATCCGTCGTAACGCTTCGCCTGTGAGGCTGGAAGGCGACGAGAACGCTCTCAGCGGGTCTCGCGGCTCTCTCGACTCCAATGGGGAGGAGGACGCACCGGTGCTCAGAGAGGTACACATGCGGTCTAATTACAGCTGCAAGAAACTATACTTTCTTTTTGGCCGATATAGACTTTGCATTTACCCTACTTGGCGAGGCGTGGGGTTATTTGCTTCTAAAGGTGTTGTATATAATGCAACGCTGGAAGCCTACGTACAAACTCCTTCGTGTTCCTTCCGAGTTCCTTTCTGCAAGGGCCACGGGAATGCTTGAGCATGACTTCCGTTACCATTGCAGTAAACTATACATGCCCGTCTTAAAGTGAAAATTTTGTGTTTATGATGTAGATTTTTATAGCATTTATTATTTAATCTTGATTAAAGGGAATCGTTGAAATTTTCCCACTTTGCATATAACATTTAAGTTTTACAATGGTATGTATTTTTTCAGAAATCTCCTCACAACAGCTCGCGTGCGCTTCTCCACAGTTTCTCGACGAACGACGCTGCGCTCGGAGAGTATAAGTACACTGTGACTTTTGGACAACATTCCATCAAGATCACGGGCCAGAACTTGGATCTGGTCAAGGTGAGATTATTAATAAAGCTTCTGACGTCTGACCTGAGAAGCGATTGCCTGATGGATTGGCTTTATAGTAGTTGCTTTTTAGATTTATAGATGTTGTACCAACTACCAATCTCATCTAAACATATAATTTACAGAGTTTATACAGTTTTTTTCTAAAACTGTAAACCAGTTTAATAACCCAACGGTATAATTTTTTTTTATTAACTTGTGATAGTGATAGATCGCAAAACCACAAAAAATCGTGTTTCAGACTGCCAAACTAGTGCTAGACGAGTACTTCGAGAGCGCGAACGGGCTGGAGGCGATGGGCGCGGGCTCGGGCGACTTCTTCACGCTGTCGCAGCGGCCGGCGGCCGCGCTCCTGCTGCACGACGACGCGGCTCTCAACGGGCACGACGACGACGTGTTTGTGCCCGCGCCCGCCGCCGCACCCACCGACCAGCCAGGTCAGTCGCCTATTGCCTTTGGCTATAAACAAGTGGCCGATTTTGAAATAGAAAAAGTGACTTTAATGTTTCATATATTATTTATCGGGATTTTTCGGGGTAAATTTTTGCCGTTAAATTTCTATACCACCTTGGAGGTACAGCCTAACAAGTAAAAAGATAATCATCCGAATTGGTTCACAACCGGCAAAAATTATGCGTTTAAAGTAAAAAAAATATTAAGCCAATTTAAAAACGTACTTCCTACCCTTTGAAGTCTGTTACCAATTCATTAAATGCCTTCCGTTGGTAAGCGCATCTTGGAAACGGCTAGATTAAGCTAATGTTTTTTTGGATGTTCGTTATACTACGAATAATTTTTTGAACAAAGAAAATTTTGGGAATTGTCCTGGAAAATAAGGGAAAAACTGAATGTGCATTTTTAAATGGAAAAAATACCATATAATGCAGTTTCAGTTTTACTACGTCGTTTGAGCTAATTGTGAATTAAGACAGCGTCTGTTGGGTGAGCTGTCTTTTATATTTTAAGGTCTGCCGTGCGAGTGCGGGTCGGATCAAAACAAAAAAGCATTTGTCGATAGTTTAGACACTATCGGTCAAAACGACAAAAGCTTTTTTGACGAGAACCATAGAATGGTATCCGCTAGTCATGTATACCAGTGAACTTTTAGTATATTTTGACTAAAACAGGGAAACAAACATTTTTTGTTTAGTTAGGTGGTTGTAGGCTGGGCTGGGCTAGTTGTAGGCTATTTATATCTGATTAAATTAGATTACATATTGTGGTGGTTTTGAGACTTGAAGACGTCTTGCGTATAAGCCACTTATTGGATATTTCCAACTGTTCATGAACATTAACTCTAAATATTCAAAAGCATTTTTGCCAAAGTTTGTACATATTAATTAATGTCCTTCTGCATGTGAAATAAATTTAAAACAGGTTAGGTGTACTTTGCTGCATTATTGAGCTGAATTTGAGATGGCATGACCGGTAGGTAGAAAGGGATGCAAGTTTGAAGGCATGATTTTAGAATAACCATCTTCTAACATTTCTCCGAAGTTGGCTACTGCGGAGAAGTAAGTAGATTCTTCAAAAAGACTGACTGAAGCATGTCAATTTTTACGCAATATTCAAATATTTTTAGCAATATATTGAAGAATCATTATATACCATAATATATATTTCAATATGTATTAGAACCATGATTATTTATCTTATTTCAGTTGATCAGCGATATTTATCCATGTCATTAATATTTATTTATTTTACACATCTCTGGTCAAGCCAAGGAAGAGAAGGTTAAGATTTATTTCATACCCACTCGGACCATTGTCAAGGCAGTTTCTTCCAAATTTTTGTTCACTACATTATGTTAACATACCATTTTTAAATCGCTAAAGGCTGCCATTACGACACGACTAATTCCAAAACGAACTATACAGAAACAGCCTGCTAACACATAGTTATTTTTTATATATTCAACAAGATCGCAAAGACTATTTATCTTTAAAATTGTAACTATTTGTGGAATCCAATTGTCCTCGTACAAAGTGAGTGCCCGAAGGATTCTATAGTTGACTCGAAAGCGTTTTCCTTGGATTGGCCTAGAATTTAATGGTACCTATGCTATCTGGATGCTGTCACGTCAAACAATATTTTTCAACTCTGTACGCAAATAAGTACTAGTTACCTATTGCACACTAACAAACTACTAGTATGAGATACAGGATTAGTCACAGTGTTACAATTTAAAAAGAAACATGAATGAATGAACAGTTTTATCGTTCCGTCGCGTCGTACAAAAATAAAGCGGTTTTTTCTGTATAGTAGAGTACAGTACCACAAGCATAACCTGGCGGCCCTGAAGTAAGTATTGTTGTCCCTTTCTACGCGGAATTCGGACCACATCATACAAACCTTGATAGTAACCATGGTCGTTTGCACACATTGTTCCCGTTCCAGAAGCATTGTTCTACCCGTAGAGCGAGACGCAATAATTTGAGAGCTGGAAAATATATTTTTATTTAGTTGAATGCCGACCAATGTTTTTAAATTCATGTTAGGGTCGTCATGTTATGTTTGTGGGTGTGTACGTTCGGTCGCGGTGGGTGTGTGTGTGTAACTCGCGTTGTGTGCAGCCGCCGAGGATTCGACGCCGCGGCGCCCGCGCTTCTCGCGCGCCGCCAGCACCGACAAGAATCAAGGTAACTTTCATTCATTTCGTATGATTCTTATTTTCAACGGATGTTCCCCTTATAGGATGGCTTCGTTCTTAAACCATGTATTTACTGAGAACCAATTGTGTATTAGTGATTCAGAAACCTAATCTAAGAGTTTCTGATACTAGAAATTTCGTTTAACAGCTGTTTTTCAACACTTTTCATTACTGCTCGTATACTTAAAATATTGCATCATATAATGGTGATAAACAATATTCTTGAGATATTCATATCTTGAGTTTCAGACCTAAGATCTTTGCTCGTAGTATTGCAAATTGCAATCGAAATAACTAAACATTATTTTTGTAAAATCTGTATCTGGTATATTGTTTCGTAGTAAATACATTATGTTATCCGATATTATACACATTATTCGTCTTGTACAATTTTATTGTATGTATCACGGCGAATGATCACGCCACGCATGCTATTCCAAAAGTCGATAGCGCCTTGTTTTGTTCAATGTTCAAGCCTAAAGCCCGTTGGCCGTTTCTGCTATTTATATAGTCCGTTTAACTGATAACACTACTGGTTTGAATACTGGGCTCATACAGGCTTATTTGTCTTTGTTCATCATAATAAGAAAGCTTTGAGGCTTTCATGGCTGAACCAAGCGACTAGCATGGCCGCTTGGTCGGACTTGACCAGCATGGCTGTTTCATATAGGCCTATTCAGACTGGCCCTTACTGTACAAGAAACTTTGCTGTAATGTGCCTCTGCTAGGAATCAAGGAATTTCCTTGTCTTGTTGTATTCGTTCGTCTTGCATATTTATTGGGTGTTTCTTGCTGTGCCGTGGTCATCACGTGAATGGGTTTCTCACAGGACAGGTATGAACTGCAATTTCAAACAACACCTAGTGTACACAACTGTATGTATTAGTTGTAATTAATATAATAATAGCATTTGTAACAACAATATTCAATCATAAAACATGCTTGTAATTTAATTTATGAGTGTCTATTTTTATATAAAACTTTCATGTATTATAAAATATTATTTATTGTCGCTCATCACTAACATCATATGCAACAGTCAGTCAATAACAGAGTGAAGTTGCTTTTTGCTTCGCTATCCTACTATTATTACTACAATACAATAAAAAAAGAATAGCAGCAATGAGTTCATCATGAATTAAACCACACGTCTAATGTGCATTGTGCGTGTTTAGCTTCGCACGCAAGAACATTTATATCTAGTTTACCACGGTGTTACTTCAGATTGCCTGACTTGCCTTTATAATCATAAAAATGCTAGCATTTGAGTGCTTCCGAGTAAAATCGAGGCATGCTGGATGTGTCGTTGAAATAAACGATCACACAGAAACGCAGCTCTCATCTATACTACTTCCTCGATGTAGTTTTTTAAGTATCACGCGACCTCAAATGCTAGCTTTTCCTCAGCGGAACGGAGAATTGCAGCGAAGAACAGTCTGCGTCTGGCGTTCTGACTATTCTTGAGTCCTGGCTACATAGATCAGACTATATCACACAGTACGAAAATTGGGGCTTTAACGTGTGTCAAGACGCAAGTGTTGCTTGATCTTCTTGCTGCTACGTGCTGCCTGTGAATCCCTTAGTTGCTTATCTAAAACCAATTCTTATACTACACGTTCAGCGCCATAAGTTGAATAATATAGTTAACAAGTAAATAAGAAAGAAATATAAACCTAATCTATTTACTTATGGACCTGAAAAAAATAACTAAAGCTTCGTCTTATTAGAGGGCGATTACATCGCAAATTCGCCATATTGTTGTTCAGACAAACCCGCGATTAACCATATAAGAGTGGATAGGTGCGCGATTATATTGCGTGGATATCAATAAGGACATATGCGACACATTTCCTCGCCGGTTTGTACGAACCAAATTCGCGCGAACTTGGGATAAACGCGTAGTCGCATTCTAATACGACGACACCTTATAAAAAATGTGTCGCTATTATTAGTATTTACTGACCGATTATTCACGTAGGTGGTAGCGGCGGTTCGCGGCAGGTGTACACGTACGAGACTCTACTTCAGTACGCAGACTCGCCGCTGAGCAAGCCGCCGCCGGCCGGGCTGGCCGCGTTCCCGGCTGATCTGGCGCGCAAGGTACGCCGCTCCCCCCCGATCCGCGTCCATCAGCACTACTGTACCCCCCCGCCCCGCGCTTGGCCACCGCTGCACCACCCCAACTATCTGGCCGCTCTGCTCTGTCGCAATTTCTATTGATTACCCCCGAATTTTCCACTGATTTCTTAATCAGTTCACTTCCAACCGTTCGATTGGCGCCTAATTCTTGAGTTGTATGTTACTTTGGCGCCCACAACTATAATTTTTTATTACATTGGTATGGAAGGTTTTGCCTTAAAACCTCTGAACTAATGCCTCCAATTTATCAATGATTTAAAATAATTGGCACATACACATCAAAATTTTGAGATTTCCCGTAGTCTGTGATATGAACCCTCTTTCCCTGATAGAGACGAAAACGCGGATACCGACAAATTGGCAAAAGAAAGTTGAACTTTGATTTGCGATTTGGTCGGCCCGTACCCCTGTCCCTTGCATTTGTAACGCGACGCGATCGAGTATGGTGGTTTAGATGGATTATTGTGTAGGCGATTAGTTTTCCGGTTCCTCTTGAGGCAACCAGGATTAACTTTCGATATTATTGGCATTGGCATGTTGCATGGAACATACTCGATCGCGACTTGGTTTAGTTGTAAAGTGTGGTTTGCACAGATTGGAGCATTGTTTCCGCTTGCATTGTTACTAACCGCCTATCCATTTTCAGGGTTTTGGGGAAAATATACACTTTCACTAGTTTATAGAATGTATGCCACCTCTTGCTTTCTCGTGCGTTTCTCTATCATTAAGATTAACTAGAGTAAGCGATCGATCTCAGTAGTGCTAAGTTGACCGTTATTTGTTAAGACTGACGCTAGTGGTATATAGGATGCGACGGATCCGGCCGAGAGGTGGCGATGACGAACACGGCAGTGGAAATGAGCCGATCCGGCGATAGTAGTCGTATAGAAAAATTACTAAATATTACTGACACATCAATTATCTAGCTAACAGTAAATTTTATTGTTGATCTCGAATTATGAAGTTAATTTCTAAGACTGAATTTAAATTATAGTGTTTGTGAAGTTTTCATGTTAATAATGAATGTGACCACACTTTTATTAGATGTTTATTGTCGTTAAGTATTGATAAATGTTTTACGAAAAGTTGTTTACATAGGTGATAGTTTTGAAGTGTTTATAAATTTGTCATGTTTCTTTGTTCTTGCTGCTCGGACAGAACGGGTATTCGAGAGGGGTTGGCTACAGGTAGACTATTTCGCCTAAAATATGGTTATATGGTTGTCATAGCCGTCCTTAGCCATCATATTATTCCAGTGTTCATTCATGTTGTAGTTTTTTATACTGTAGGATATGAAAAATTATCAGTGTTATGTTTCATTATCATTGTCAAATGATTATTTTATAATATAATGTTTAAAAAGTAATGACTGTCTTTGCTTGTTTTCACGCTAACAACTTCAATATCTTTTGTGCCTAAACGGTGGCGAAGCCTGTTGCAATCAATTGGGCTACCAATTAGCGTCTAAGATGTATTGAAAAACGAAAATCAAAGCTGTTTTTCACTTCCTTAGCAATTAAATCTAATGAGTCTTGCTGCTGAAGTTTTTGGGACTCGATGGAATAATATTCTATTGTTTTAAATGTTAACTATTACAAAGTTTTCTTGGAACATAAATTGATTAATAAGAAATGAGTTAATACGGGACGCTACTTGGGCAATAGGCTTCGTACACCGTTGATGCAGATCACTTCGCTTTTATGGAGCTTCGATGTGACTAAAATCTGCGCTTTGCTTTCAAAACTAACTGCAATGCAATCGTACTATTTTCGGGAGTTACTTGATGTCCAACTGCACCCTCTACAGAACACTAGTCGACAGCTGATAAGTACAATATCCCACACTCACTTTTTAAGAATGGAATAATTTGCTTCGTTCTGTTGTTCACGCTTGTGCTTGGAATAATTATCATGAATGAAGTACTAGATGTTGCAGAATTTCCTTTAATGAACTACCATGACTAAAGAATAGATCTAAAGTATAAGTATCATATCGACAGAGTTGTTTGGAGTTCGACAGTGCGAGCTACCTGAAGAAAGCGCGCGCAGCGGGCGTCGCCGGCACAGCCACCGTATCCGCCGACGCACCTGACTCGCCTGAGCCCGAGTAAACCCACTCTAGGAGACGTTCGCTCGCTCGCACTGCACCCATCCACTTTCCTGGTAGACATGTAGGTAGGCACTGTACACTAATGTACACGTTTTGCACCGATGCGAGCGAACTGAGCTTAGGGCTGGACACATGCTACTTTTTGTATCACATAATTTTGATATTTTTCCTTAGCGAACTCAGTTTTATCCTGTAATAATCTGGGGATGTTCAGACTGACTTTGGTCTTGGTCAAGAATGACGCCAATACGATGATATAATCAAATTCACCCAGGTCCTTACGCATTATGTAGTCCAATTACCTAAATTTGTATGAAACTATTTAGTCTTATGCAGGTGAGGGTTAGACCTGCAAACCTGCAAAGTTTTTCTGTCTTGTCGGTCTTGGACTAAGTATAGCGGGAAGGGACTGGGTCAGACCAGAAGTCGTGTTAAACGTCACGGATCCAATAAGAAAATTTGCGGAAAACCTGCACACTGGTTCCAAATGAATTTAAACACATTTCCGCTTTTTGATTAAGGAAACTGCAAGTTTAAGTTTTCGATACAAAATGTAACATCGTATACCACGCCCTTATTTGAGGATGCTATTTGGCTGCTTAGGGTTTTCACCGTTAGATTTTAATAGGCATGGTCTTCGATGACCTGCATCGATAGCCGTCCGCCTCATCTCATTAATTATGCGCAACTTCTATTTGCGGACTTTTTAAGTATTAGCACACCAAAACATTTATTTTTCAATGGTGGTAGGTATAATGTACCTCATTTTTTCGAATATTTATTGAGGATCGAGATGGGGATATAATCCGAAAAACGTGATAGAGACGATAGTCCACGTCGTCGTTTTAAAATTATACTTAGGGATGTTCCACGCGATCCAGTTTTATATTTTGATCTCCAGTAATTACTTTCAATACAAAAATAAATAAGTGCCTTATATACTACCGTAATAAATAAACCATTATTTATATCATATAGCGAAGAAATTAGAACAGATTTGTCATATTATTAAATTCACTATTTACAATAGAATCCTTACTAGCATATCATCAGGAGAAATAAACCAAGTTGTAAATATTGACTCTGTTGGTTTCAGAGGTCATAGAGTGATTCCATTTATTTTAAGAAGAATGCGTGCATTTCTTTAGTGTGTTTGTACTCATTTTCAAACTTTTTAGTGTCTAGTCTTGACGAGTAGTGTCGATTCTCACTTTGTCGTAAGCTTTTTATATTTCAAAGGAAGCCTGCCAATCGGATGTTGATGAATCTTTTCCTGGCGTGGATATGTTTGTCTAGTTGGAAGTGAAACAAATGCTTAATACACTCATACCCCTACAATAGGAATGAATGAATAGGAATTTTCGGAATCCTACCGGAGTAGGATGGACACGCACACCCAACAGAAAACACTGTGCTCGTCGTCGAAGGGAAGGTTTACTTTCGAGGGTCGACTTAGTCAATAAATTATGTTTGGTTTCCCCTTTGATAATTTTCTATAATATAAGATGCAAAACTGTTTTATCTATTTAATGAAGTTATTAAGAACCATAGACAAATCATTGCCGAACGCTGCTCTTAACAATGTGATTTTTGAATCTTCAACATATTTGCGACAGGCAAATTATATAAGTGTTACTCATTAAATAATTAGATGTATAAGCACCGTAAATTGGTATATTCTATATAATTAGTAACTTAGAGCTTAATTAATGCTGTGCACTTAACCAAATACATAATTGTTGAGTTTTAAAATTATATTGTATATTATTATATACTTGTGTAACGTAAATTATAAAATGCGATTGTCAGGCTTTCTTCTATTGTCTTTTAGATTATATGTAGTAAGCCTTTATTGAAAGTTTTAAAATGTATATTTTATTTGGGGTCGATACGACTGTTAATAATATTTATGTAGAGTATCTTTATTTTTGTAGCAAACATAGGTATCAATCAATACGAATGCAGAGTATCTGCGTAAGATTTGAGTATCTTGGCTTTATTTCTAGAAAATAGCCACATTTACCAGCAATACTAGAACCCCTATGCTGTTACAAATATCTCGAAGGGATGCCTTAACTCTACCAAACTTTAACAGTTAATAACTAAATTGGTGCTTCATCCATAGGAAAGTATTATCGTTGAATTGTAAAATAATTTATCACTTGTTTGTTTTTATCTCTAAGACAAAACTTTATTGTAAAACTGATGATATACTAAATTTTCTAATATAAGTTTGTTTAATTGAAATCCTCTATTGAATAAATAAAAAGACAGAATTGCTTGAACATCTGTATTTACAAAACCTATCTACATTAACCGGAAATAATTAGATTTAATAAGTTATATAGTGTTTTGAATAAATATTATATTGTACACATTTGAACATGTGAATAGTTAAAACATAATTCAAATTAACATTACATTATCATATCTGTAAAATTTAATTGATGAGACCTTGGTAAGAAGGAATAAGCTAATCCTTGGGAAAGTAAGATTAATCTCGATAGTGGCAACCAATGGAGATACAATTTACACCATTGAGATTTATCAATTTTTTCGTTACAAACCAGGTGCTTTGTCGGATGGTATAATCCAAATGGAATGCATGATTGCAATAAAAGAAAAATAAGCCCACCTTCATATGAAATGCAAATTACTTCAGACTTCACCATGCGTTCTACGCTATATGCAACACTTTTAACTTATAGCTAATTGACGAAAATTAGACTTATTGCAGAGCTAAAGGATAAATACAGAGGTCAGTACGCTAAACGCTAAGAAACCAGACACATCCACAGGAATGTAACATACATTATTACTTAACGTAAATGCACTGCCTTATAGAAAATATTCTGAAACTTCCCACATATATCAGATTCGTAATACAACCCAGAATATAACACCTCAATATTGGCATGCTGATCAGTGATCCATTCAATCATTAGGAAATACTCCCATGTATTCACTAAATGCGTTCTATTCGTCAAAAAGTGGCAACTCCTCGATTAAATTATGAATCTGATCTGGGTATATAATGTTGACCAAACTGCTAAATCAGCTAGTTTAAATCCGGTCCGCTAGCTTATCCGTGATATTGGCCGCCCTAGACCTGGCATGCTGCATTATATCCACCGCCAAGTCCTCCACATTAGTGTATCGGCACTTCTGGAAACTGAATAGGTCTGCTATGAAACCGACGATTTCTGATCGGAAGCTCTCGCACACATCTCGCAGCCGTTCTCTGGGGCCGAGGAAACCCCACACCAGGACCGGTAAAAGATGCTCCGATATGGAGTAGAAATGCGACATGAATCCGTCTGGGTACTGTAGGTACCTCCGCTTGGCCTTTATCACGGACCACACTGCTGTTGTCAATGCCTAGAAAGTAATTCAAAATGAGAACATGAATTCGTTTTACACGGAAAATAATTTCAGGTCATTTCAAATTCTATACTGTTCTGATAGTATTTTTTATGCTAAAATAGGAGTGAATAACGACAGGTACTGTGATGTTGCCGTGGGGAATCACATCGGAAATAGCTAGTTTACATATAACTTACACTTTCCTTGAAGCCGTCTGAGAGCCAGCGGTTCCGTACGACAGCGAGCACCGAGGAAGGCGGACAGGCGAGGTCTTCGAACGCATCCAATAATATATAGTCCAGTACCACGTCATAGAACGTTAACGCCTGCAAATGTAAAAAGGTCAATTTTTAACCCTAACCTTCCTTTTGTTGAAACTAGAGGATTAGATGTGTAACGCGGTGCTACCCCCGGGGCACAGTTACTATACTATATCTTCATTTGTGTGACGCACATATAAATTTGTTGTCTGGGCGTAAATATGTAAGTACTAAATATATTTAAAAAAAAGTACTGTATTGTTCCCCACAGTAGAACAATGCTTATACAAGATTATGGGGAAAATCCAAGGTTATGCAGAAAGTGTAGAACAAACCTTCACATTTTTGCTTGAGAGTTCACTTTCAATCGTTGGCCAGTTAGATCCGTCCGATGTCCACGACACCATCTCTTCATACGCAACTAGAAATTCTTTTGGTTCCTGAAGATAGAACAAAAGAACATTATAGGATATGAGACAAAATGTGGTAACTGGCTCGCAAGCCGGATGCCGGAAACAACAGTCAGAATATACAGTCTGAAGATTTTTAGAGTGATAAATGAATTTTACTTTTAACATCTAAAGCTGAAGGCCAACCTGGTGTTAACTGATTACCGCCTCCCATAAAAAACTGCAATACAACTAGGATCAAACTCGATTACCAAAAAAGAGATTGTTATCACAAATATTGCAGTCAAATGGTCATACTGCCAAATCGACTATCATCCACAGCGTTTTTTAAAACCATTGTGAATGCTGTCCCAAACAGTAAGTTGTTATATATATATTACAACATCCTTTTACATACCTTGTCGGCAAATAGCAGTAGATCCGTAAGCACCTGACGGCCAGCATCTACGAACCAGGCCCACACCGCCGCGTCTTTGAACACCAGTGTGAAAGCCTGCCGCAAGCAGTGCAGCTTGCAAAGGAATTCAGAGTCCGAACTACATTTTAATATCTCTGTGCGTAATGTTCTGTAATTGAAAGTGAAAAAAATAACTCTTAGTGTCGAAGAAAAGAAAATAAACTGACGGAACTAGCTAACGAGATCTAAGTTCTTACCGCCGCCCATAAAAACTGGCAATACGACTCAGGTGGAACAAATTGCTGTTCAGACGACCTTGGCACAAGTTCTACTGCTAATTGCTCTTTAGCACCACCTGGGGGATACATGTAGAGACTAGCTAGAGGGTACAAAGGACGCGAGCAACATGTACGTGTGTTATTATGGCAGATATATAAAAAAAATTAAAATCAATTGAAAATGACAACTGATTCAATTTTTTTTCTTTTGCTTTTCTAAAATCCCCAAAAGTCGAAAAAAAAAATTATGTTGGTAATACGAATTGGTACGAAGTTCACCAGGTCATGATAATAAATAATGAGAAAAAAAATGTTAAGGGAGGGTCCCTTAACACTTTTTGAATACTGTCTATGTGCGGTATATCAAACAATAATCTTACCTGTATGGTATACCATTTTCTAATTGTTTCACAGCTGCTTGATATAACTCCAAGTTTTCTAATTCCGGTAACGCTTCTGTCAAATCGTCGAAATCACGCAAGTCTGCAACCTGGAAGGAAATCATAGTTTCTAATATCAGTATGTGACGAGCGTGGGTCAGGCGGCTCACCTGATATTGAGCGGCATGTCTTACCAATAACAACAGAAAGTCTCAGGTCCTGTACTAAAGTATTGGAAAGCCAAGTACCGTCACTCATAGCTCTGGATGTAGGATGGAGCGTCTCGTGTCTGGATAACAACGCTCAACACTCTTCAAATAGCAAAAAAGAAAATGTGTGCACATACATCGACGTGGTACAATCTATGCATACCACATCATTTCACAAAATCAAATGTTCCATAACGTTCTCATAGCTGAATAAATGATTGAAAGTACAGTACAGTAGTACTTCTCAGTGAAAATATGTCTACTGGTAAGTGTCTTTTGCCTGCATTTTAACATTGTATTTAAAAGCTTCAGACAGTTCCCCAGACTATCTGTCTCTCTGCCGCACTAGTGGGATGATTATTTTACATATTACAACTAACAATTTAATAACAGAAATATGTTAAAAAAATGTAGACTTTATTGTGAAGATTGGTTCACTGATTGTGAGACAATTAATTCTGTTTCCCGGCTTGATCTACAGCGGAGAATGCTTAACTGAGCTTCATCGTCCAAAAATTACCTGATCCTCAGCAGATGCGAAGGATTCCGCGCTAGAGTGGTGTTCCCGACGCGTGTGCTCGGACCCGGTGTGGGTGGACAGAAGCCGAGATCTTCGGCCCGCGCCCGAGCCGCCCGACCCGCCGCCTCCGCCGCCCGACTCCGACCGGAACAGCACCGACCGCTGGTCCAAGAATAGAAGCTCGCATCTCTCCTGAAATTCACAATGTACAATTGAATTGATACCACTTATTTTTATGACTGTGACCAACACAGTAGATCATCCACAAACAAAATAACTTGCAAAGTAATAGATACTGCCGAGTTGGAATTTAGCTAGGAAGTCGATGTAGCGAGCGAGGCGGCCCAAAATCCAATACCATGAGCGTAAAACCACGTTCTCAAACCGGTGAAGTAAAATAAATGTCTTGAATCTAAACATTCGTAAACCGTATCCGATGACTGATAAAAGCAAACTCTCGCTTGTTGAGTGCAGGTCTATATTCCTGCAGTGTTAACATTGGAGGTTCTGTAGGAGTTCTGGAGGTTTTGTGTTGAAAAGAACTGTGCCTTGATCGGGCGAAGTGAGCGCGAGTGTCACTACACCCGCCGCGTACACCCAAAGAGAACGCAGCTAACGTGTCCTCCGAGTAGTGTATACTATTACCTGTAGCATGTAAGCGTTTTGGAGGAGGTCCTGTATCTCTCGACAAAACTCCGCCTCATCGGGCGAAGTGAGCGCCAGTGTACCACTCACTCCGCCTCGCGCCCCTAAAGAAAACGCAGCCAACGCGTCTTCCCAGTAGTTTATACTTGTCTCTAGGGCCTCCATACCTACACAAAAATATATATTACTTCATACAAAGGATATACAAACGCTAACTCCCGAATTCGGATGAATAGGGAGGCAGACAGTTTATTTGGTGTACTTATATAATAGTTTTTGATTGCAATTTTTGGTTCTTACTTTTGGGCAGCCAGAAAGCCAGTTTCTGTTTTCATAACTTTCTATATTAATAGACTAGATTGATTAAAGGTAATAAAATAACATATAACATCAATAGATTATGTTATCAACTCAATCATCCAAAAATAAGCATCAATAATTGCAAAAATCTTTCAGAATTGCTCTACCTGTTATTACTTATAAAAGTTATCTTAAGCCTAAGTTTTGAATACCATTGTTTTTACATTAAATCTTACAATCTAATATTATATCTACAAATCTATTAGCATTATTAAAATATGGAGATATCTGAAAAAGCACAATTATTTGTCACTAACAACTAAAACCCACTAGTCATCAGTGTTCAATACAACCCAATCTGATAGTTTAAAATCAAATATTCTTACAGCATCAGACTATAAGATGAAATGACCTTTTACATCGGGTCCATTTGTATGTGTGGGTTGCATTTGCTGCAATTGCTGCAATGCTTCTTGCACTCCACTGTTGAGATCCTGAACGGTCCCAGCAATTGCTGTGACTGCATCTGCTAATCGTTCATCAAGCATCGCTCGCCGTTCTTCCTGGGTGCGCAAGATTGACACTATAGATTCCATGGCCGCCGCCATACGCTCTTCAGCCGCTAACCTTCGTTCTTCAATGTCTAAAGCCCATTTTGGAGGAGGTGTAACTGTTCTTTGTTCATCATCTGAAATTATTGATATGATTTGAGGTTCACTAGTGCGGATTCTAGTAATGTAAATTGATACTATATCTAATAATATCTATGCCTATATTTTGTTTCATATCACACTAATATTATCAAGGGGAAAGTTTGTACTGTGTGTATGTTTGTTAATTACTCCTTCATGCTCAAACAGCTCAACAGATTTGGTTGAAATTTTGGTACCAGCATAGCTTATATCCTGGATTATCAAGATCAGATTATTTATCCCAGAAAACCACAGATAACACCATATGGCACAGCTAGTGGATTATAAGAATAGAATAACACCATTAAGAAAAATTAGTTATGAGAGTAAGGTCTAACACATTTGTGTTACATTTAAAAAACAGTTCCCAGTCCACTAACCTATTATATTATTTATAATTCATAAATACTTATAGGATACGGATGATCTTTGTTTCTCTTCTTTACCACTACTAAAAATGATTCAAAAAGGTTAATTACATTATAGAATAATACATAACATTATAATACAATTTACACTTTTCATACCATTCATTGTATTAATTTATTATTTCTTTGGATAATTACCCTTTCTCAAAAGTTTCTTGTACCTTACAGAACTTTCTTTTTTTTTTAATTATATTTATATTTTTGTTTATGGGTCTTTCATAAGACTATGTCAGTCCCATCGGTCACTCCATTTATCCTTCTATGCGCCCTGGACCAGCTTTAATGTAGAGCTATAAAGTATGATAGCTGCATCAGATGTCTGTGCAGCTAGCACACTACCTTACAGACCTGATAAGACAAAAATGAAAAAAGCAGAGAGGTAAGTTTCTTACCTGATATTGTATCAATTGGAGCAGTGGGTTTAGGAGCACTAAGCGATCTTCTAGCTTTTCCAACTGACATCGATCGAGCTTTGACATTCTCCAGTGGCTCAGAATCAGAATCCTCAGCCAAGAAATTCTCTAACTGTTTTGATGATGATTCTGGTGCTGTCATAGACCCTTTACCACAGAGTACTAATGCTCTAACTTCCAAGTCATTTAACGGAACAAATCTACTTGAACCACCATCTGTGGTTGATTGAAACCTCCTTGTATTAGCAGCTTTTCTCCTGCATTTATGTCTCCATTCAAACCAATACTAAAAAAGGAAAACATCAGAAAATCAGTTTTTTCCATTCTTGTACAAACTGCATATAGTATATACCATGTTAGTCTAGAGTAGTAATATCACCATACTCATCATATCTGGTATCAAGTGTTGCTACTACATAGTAGTGTTCTAGTTAAAAGGTGCCAGTGAAATCAATACAGCCAGCCCCATGATATTGTTAGTGAATGAAGTACAACAAAATGCCTTTTGAATCTTCTCATACTTAAGTTGAATGTTCTGCTAAGTGTAGCAATATGACCGTGTAATAATGTACATTTATATTAAAATATATAAATATTTCACAATTTTTTGAAATGCTTTGTGACATCCAAGTAAATAAGAAATAAAAAGCAGTTCAATTGAGTTGAGAGGCCCATCATTGAGGAGAGTTGATCATCATTTTACTAGCCCACAGCTGGACATAGACTTGGTCTCATAGGTTCAGCTTTAAATAGGTAAAAAAGGTACTTGAGTGTAAACATCAAGTTCGATATTCGAAAGAAATATACCTTTTTCCACCCTTCCGGAGTCTTTAGTGCCCCAGATTCTACCGCGTTAATTTTCTTGGCCAACACTGCCCACTTCTGCCTGTTAGCCTGGTGGGACACAGGGGAGCCAGTCGGTGCACCAGACATGTCTTTGTTTTCCTCCAGAAAATCCATCAGGATCTCCAACTGCTGCCTTAAAATGCGCCGAGGAGGTGCCATTTTTACTAATCGAATGCAGTAATTTACTTTTCCGAGACGAAACTTTTCAATACACCCGATCAGTAAGAGTTCTCAAGTGCTTCCTCTTTGAATAAAGAACCTAGTATCTCAGCTTCAGTCAGTGCAGTGACGGAATTATACTATAAACTTTTATGCTTGTGTTGGATGGATCACGATCATCCATCTGTATGAGATGAGGGCTTTTCGCTGTCATGTTTTCATCATCGATACTAGATGGCGCTGCTTTTGTAGTAGGTAGGATGTCAAAAACAAATTAAATGTTAATGTCAACTTTCTATTGAAAATATTATATTTGAATCAAATTATCCAAAAATTAAAAGAATCAAATTATTTTATACATTCTAGATACGAAATTGCCACACACAAGATGAAACAAAACCAGGTTTAAACAATCAAATATTTTTACTATCGTGACTTTGAGTTATTTTACTAATAAACAACTATTTTATTTATTAGAAATAAAAAGTCATGTTGAGCGCTTTTTGTCCCACTGGTTGAATATTTTTAAATATGTTATTCAACGTTCACTACATCACATAAAAAATAAAAGAAATGTGTTGTGCTGACGTCACGCGTTATACGTTATACAGAACGCACTAGAAACTGACGTTTCTTCCCCTTTCACATCAAAACTAACACTGAACCAACACCGCTATTTTTTAATATAGTCAGAATATTTTAACAAGTTATCAAATTTACAATTGGTACGGGACCCTCAGTAAACTCAGCTGGTTTCTTTTTTTAATTATATTTCACGGTATTTTGTAAGCAAACGTAATTTGGATAGTTCCACCTAGCGCCGAGTAGCCGAACCATTATATTTTGTTGATTATCAATAGATGTCGCATGGTGCAATGCAACATATTCTAATAATCCTTAATTAGTTACTTAGAAAACTGTTACCTGCTACACCCATAACTAAAAAAAGGGTTTTTGCACAAGTTCAACGATACATCTATAAATTTATTTAGCTATTGATGAGCCATGATATACGAAAATAAGATTTATTGTAAAAGAAATTGTTTGATATATAAGAAGTCATGGAAACTGGTTTGACAAATTAAAAGAAAGTATCGGTAAATTTTGATTGACATTCGTTAATTCCGGAAATGTTTAGGTCATATTAAAGTGATCGCGAACATTGTTACGGTTCTCGATAAACAATTGTCATACTTTTTTGTTGACAGCAATGAACTTCGGCAGAGTTGTTTGGCATAAGACACGAAAGTTTATGGAAGAAGTGAAGAGAAGTTAAGTACTTAAATAGAATTGATCAACCGAACCCTTATTAGCACCTATGTGCATTGTCGATAAACCTACTCCTTAGCCCTATTTAATTATACCGTAATTATCAAATTGAACCATTTAGATAAAGTCACTGAAGACAATAGTTTATGGTCACGACCGACCCAATTTCAGCGTAGCGCGTTTTCGTGGAATTAATGAGTAAAATTCCGGGTAAATTAATTTATTACCGTAAGGCTTGAACCCGTAAGCTGACACGTCTGCCCGTCAACCCCGATTAAAAATCACGCGCACCACTTTATAATTATTTTTTCATACAAGTTGATTATTTTCTGGCGATTATTATTGTAATCAGATAATATTTATACACATTTAAAGGTATTCGTACGCATAATAGTGCGTCACTCGTTGGAGTTCCTTAAGTACACAACGTGCACACACATATGTAAAATTACAGTAAATCAGTGTTTTGCCAGTCTTTACGTCTGCTCCTAACCGACCAAGTCGAGGTGAAAAAACAGGACGAAGAAACTCATTGGCGGTATTTATTAACATGCATAAAAACAGTTTTTCACAAACTTTTTGAGTGGCCTGATGTATGCGAATTTCAAAGTGCACGAACAGCCCTCTTGTGCAACATAAACACCATATTGATATTATGAAAGTAGCTGACATATTCTAGCTGTATCAACGCCAAAAAAATCTGTGTTCCCAGATTTTTTTGACGGCGTATGCTGCTTTCCCTGTAATGAAGCAGGAGCAGTTAGCAAAAACGTAGGGAATAAGCCGGTGATATGAACACTAGGGAGTAGGGATGTCCGTATCCGTGGCCCGTCTCCTCCAGAGAAACTGCCGTAGATTACGCAAGAGTCATTAAAGAAGCGCGGACGGACGTACTCTGTGAAGCATGTTCCCGCTCCCGCGGTCGAACGGAACGGCGCGGCGGCGGCAGTCCACCGGCAACTTCGCACTGCGACGGTACTGTGCTCTACTTTTCAACCTACCCGTGTTTTTTTAACGAACATTTCATGTGATATAAAATAACTTAACAGTGTGTGGAGTATTTGTGTGAATTCGAATAGTTTTTATGTCAAGAACCGCCCGCGCCGACAATCTTTAGGTAAGAAATTAATCTCAAGATCTAAGAAAAATAAAATGTTAATTAATATCCACAGAATGTTAAAGTTTACTTATCGTATGTTACAGTTATAAAGTTCGACGTAACTAACTTATAGGTACCTATGCTTAACCAAAGAATTTTCTAGTTACCTAAGAAAAGGCAGGCGCCTAAGCATATTTCTTTAGGTAAGAGAACGTATAATAGGTATAACTATTTTTATGACTTAGAATTCTGTGTAATTTAGAAATAATAATACATTTTATTACTAGGTTTAGGTACTTAATGGCTACAGTCGTAGACAAACTTACAGTACCTTTTAATTAATCAAAGTATACTTAGGTGACAGTTGACTAAATTATAGAAATCTATGACAATTTTTCATGGTGGAATATTTGTTTTATATAGTTTAAAACTAGCTAACTGTAGCTATCGTAAATCCATGGTTAGAGGAAGTCCGTGTTACTTCTACATGAGCTTGGAAGAGGACCTCCTAACACGTTTCTTTGAAACCGGTTCACAAACTGCGGGACTTATGCAATCAGCTCACTAAATCATTATCGATGGCTTCAATAAGTAACCAACCACGTTACTTTGAATACCTTTGGATCTGAACGCTGAATAGAAATATCTATTTCGTCACAATAGGTATATTCGGTCCGAAAATAGGCTGTTTTGTAGTGCAAATACACCTGAATACGATTAAGTATCTATCTACACTAATCTACATATATGCCTACTAGACTGGAGGAATGGAAATATTTGTACCTTATTGTTGAAACTACTTAACAACTTACCAAGGTTATAAATTGACTGCAGCTAAATAGTCAATAACTCTGATGAGTTAAACTATAATATTTAGCTGCAGCATTTAATTGCAGTATTGAATCTGATGATTCGATACCTACAATTTCAAGATCGACCGCTTGCTCAGTTTTTCTTGAAATTGTAGGCATTGAGACATACTGAATTCTTATGACTATTGTGGTGTATGTTATGGAATCTATGAAAGATTCCATAGTATTCAATCGTGTAAGTATACGTTTGTCAAAAACAGGATCACGGTTAAACGAGGCTATTTAGCCAGCTCCCCAAAAGTTAACATAATACGGTGGAATCCGCGATCCGCACCAAAACCGCAGCTGCAAACGTGATCACAATGCAGACATCGCAACGACGCATCGCACAATTGCGACACATTGTGTCCAAATCCAAAAGTAAACAAGGGAATTCCTGGTACCCTTCACACCGTTTGCACATACTAAAAGCTTTTCGCATTTAGGAACGTCATTATGTTTGAATTCATACCCAGCGTAACTGCATACATGAGAAGCAGGTACTCATTTTATGTATTGTTCATTTTCTGAATTAGTTTGAAATAATTTTAGTTAATGCTCAAAATTCAAATGTGTGCAGATAAAATGTGTTCAAAATTTAAATGCAGATAAAATGTGTTCAAGATTTCATTATCGAACAGAAGAATCAAATTTGGTGTTTATTTATGAGGAGCTCCAAAACATCTGGATGCTGAAACTCATATGTCATGTAAACATAGCAACAGTGTCGAATGTGAGACTGTTGAACCCTCGACCAGCCGTAGCGACACGAGCAATTGGCGTCGTCATATCGATCAGCTATTCTATTTCACCATCGTATGACGACAACGTAGAACGAATTTGGCAAAGCTATAAATACAATGCTGAAAGGTCAGTTCCAGAGTTTATTATTATGAAGCTCTAAGCGGGTGGAATAAATACGTTGGACTGTTATACATGATTAAACAAAAAGCAAACCGTTATTCTCATAAACCCCGCACTAGGATACCCTGTGTGGCAGGCGGCGAATATTGTACAATCATACAAAACAAATACAAAGTACCCGAGAGCAGACTTCATGCTCATCATACTTTGGTTCCATTCGGGAATTTAGCCCGGGACCTCTCATTTCGCAGGCTAACTACTAAGACGGAGCCGTTTAGAGTTCGCCCCTCTCGTAGACTAATTCGCCATCAGTTAAAATTCTACTTAACTCTAAGAACAAATATAATTCAACTATATTAAATTAGCATTACAAAAATGTATCCATAACATTTTTAATACTTTTAAATACACTCAAGATTTGAAGATAAAAATTGTTTAGACAGATGAAAAATTATGAAGGTCATATCTACATTATATGTGCAATTAGAACAAAAAGAAGAGGCGTTGCAAGAAACAAGTTGTGCCATATCATATATATCCTATCTTTAATCTGGCCGTCACTAGATCTATTATTTTAGAGGGCAAAACAATAATTGACTACCTAGGAGGGCTACGAAGCGTAGATCTAAATTGCTACTCCCGTCTCTGGCTGCGAGATGGTCATTTCCGTTTGGCGTGTCCTGCCGCCCGATGCTAGTTAACTATGCATCTCGTTTGTGGTATCCTAATTTGCATCTTCTACAACATTTGTTTAGAGTCTAAATTATACCTTATCAGACAACTTTAAAAGTACCATGTTTATGTAAAGTCCACGGGTATTAACGAGTTAATTCACTTAAAAGATATTATGTTATGTAAATTGCTAATTGGCAAAACATAACCACCAAGTATAATTTTATTAATTAACTTACAGTTAAGTGAACGTAAGTGGTTGAGTGGAGGAGCTGATCTATAATTATATTTGTATTATATATTGTATAATTATAGATTATGTATAATATATATATACGTAATGCAAAAGGTGTTCTAAATTAAACCATGTTTTTAAGATAAATTAATCATTATTTATCAAATATCAGATATCATTCAAATTCAGTCATCTTCGTGTTACGAATTTTTTAAACATACAAATTGAATTTAAGTAAAATAGTTATTTTATCTTTTATGAAATTTAAAAACAGACATATAAATCTATGCTCCCCAGAGATCGGGTGGCCTACTTAAACCGTTGCAGGCGAGAGACATTTCGCGATGAAATAAGTAGGCGTGATCTCGGCCGGAAAATTGCGTCAATTTTAGGGGCGCGAACCACCCCTGAAACATAATCAGCTAAATAGCCAGCAAGACAAGAAAACTTGGGAAACTCGAGTCTGGAACGGCTGCTTTGAAATTTCAAGAGAAATATATACATATACATCCCCAGTGTAATATGGTAAAAGTTTGGTAATTGGGGCTACAATATTTTATTGGTGACTGAATTCACTACGCTGCAAGTGCGTGATATATTAGTATAATGTTTAGCCAAATAATTGCTCTAGATGTGCAGTTGGATTCTCAGTGAACCAAAGAAACATAAATTCTGTCACGCGTGATCGACCAGACTGGAGATTACTTTCTTTCTTAGAACGTTTTCTAACACCTGTCTAGGCGTCTGGTTCCTTTTGTGGAATAGCTGTGGAACGTGGAACCGAAGACAAAACGAATAAGGAAAATGCAAATTAGGTTGTCTCCTGTAACAGCAGGTTTTGTTTAACGGAAAGGAAATTTGGGAAATGTTCAAATGAAATTACACGGTCGGCATTAGGTGAAATATTCTGTGGGTTTCAAGAGATTAGTCAATCGTTTTAATCGCCTTATGAAATTGCACGGGACCCATCTGAATAGGCGTCAGTCTGAGCAGCCTTAGAACGATTCTGCATATAAAGGTATATATAAGTGTCTGACGTCAGCAGGTCTACATCTAGGTAAATGTTGTTCTTGCAATCTCCCAGAATGAGGTCACGTCCCTCGGGCGAAGGGTGAACGAGGAAAGCTTTTTGTAATTTAGCCTCGCTACATCCGCGTGTCACAACATTGTGATACAACCGTCACGTCATCGCCCTTTTACACTTCAACGGCCTAAAATACCTTGTCAACCTGGGAGAATGGTTCTTTAACAACGAATAACGACTTAGTTGTTTGTTGCTGGATAGCTTGCTGATTCGAAACGAAAGATTTTCGTAGCAAATAACTGTTATCGTTGAAGCAGTTGTCACAGTAATCAGCGAGGTCACGACATTGACGAAGAGCTTAGGGTCTAGTCTGTGGAAGTGGTTGATAAGGGGCTGAACGGAGGGCGATTCTCGTATTCGTATGCAGGCCGCGCGGTGAGGTGCCCCGATCGATACGCGCCCGCGCGACGCCTCCCTCCCTCGCAAGTACACGGTACAAGCAGTCTAAGTCTGCCACAACAAATACACTTGACTTTATTAAATTTCTAGAGAGTCTTTCATGATAAACTTTTGACCGAAAAATTATTACACAATTTCCCCAAGAGTTTCGATTACGTTAAGATCGGCTTTGAAGTTGATGCCATAATTTATACTTGAGTGTCAAGAAATAATCCCATTACGGTAAAATTATTTAGCTATTAAAAGCTAAATATTTTGTTCTAGTCGAATGGTTAAGTTGATTTGTTGATTATCGCATCAAAAATCTCTTGTATCGATGCCTACAAGCCATTATTATAATTTAAGCAATTTATTAGAGAAAGTATGTTTGACTTTGTGTGATTAGCTGCTAATAGGAGAACGAGTAGTTACACAATTTAAAATCTTGGCTACCGTACCGTATAAGTATATCATTAAATTAGCGGCAAAAAATATTCACCTATTATTATTAAAGGCGCACCGCAGCATGTTTCGCGAGCATGTACATTGTAGATGACATCATCGCTGACGGCAACGACCAAGGGAGAGAATAAAAAAAAGTTGTCGAGTCGAACTGGCCAACCAGAGTGCTTGAGTGCTTTTGTAGTTCTCGGCCGGTGACCGCGTGGCCCTGATCTTGATGGAGTAGCCCCATGATGACCTCTGAGAATACTGCTGAATCTATAGAAGCCCCTTAAAATTACTTTCTGCCTGCTTTGCTACTTTGACCTCATCATTATATCTAATAACTTAGGTTGTTTGCTACGGCATATAATTCCTCATTACCATATATAATAAAAACAAACTAGGAAGATTATAATGAATCACGAGCGTGGGTCTTCATTGCCATCGTACTCATAAAATTAAGATTATTATTTATAATTACTAATATCTAATATATATGGAAAGTTGTAGGCGTTACGGAAGTAGGAGTATAAGCTTACAAAGCAAAATGTCTTTGCAAAGGGACTCCCTCTTCGGCGCCATGCACTAACTGTTTACTAATAGCTTAATGCACTTCCAATGGCTGCCTGACATCTATCAGGGGGAACCGGGTTTCCATTACCATCGCTATTTTATTTAGTGAATGATTTGACTCGACGATGTACTCATAGAATATTTTGTACTTAATTAATCATATCATTTAGATATTTAGATATTTTCTAATCTAAAATACTCATACATAGTATGATATTATATACTACGCGTGTAATATGGAATGTATACATAGTTATAACAAAAGAAGTGACCTAATTTGAATATTGAAATTGTTGTCGTGTTATACCGCCCATGCATCTTATTATTTATACAGGAAAGCTTTTCTATTGTGGTCTATTTAGGAACACGAAAAAGCAATTGAGTCTTCGCGTTGATCCTGATCCAGATATGAACCGGTTTGATGATTATCATAATTGTATCGTTAATATTCTCCAACCCAGGAATACAAATTGCATTGAGGTGATCGCTTGTGTGTTAATTTGTTGAATATGAGATACGTGATTGGTATTCTTGAACCGCAGTTGTTGAGAGGATTGTATCACACAGTATATCAGAGCTCTTGTAATTATTCACCTTATTAGACATCAAAACTTAATTATCCATTGTTTGATGAATATACTTACCGCTTTTAAAGCATTGCATGAAATACTGTAATTCAATTTATTATTGACGCGACTCGATCAATGTAGACATTGTCGCGTTGTAGGAAGCATTGTCAGCCCGCATCGTGTAATGCGATGATTTGTAATGTTTGCACTACGTATGGACTGTTATGGACAATTTGTCAGTTTCCGTATCTCATATTGTTAACAAATGGTTTTGGTGGATCGATAAAGGGGTTTATAATATATAAATTGTGTCCTCACTAAATTGTGCTACAACGTGAACATGGCAAAAATTAACTAAATTCAAGTACTCACATTGGGCACAATCTTATGATAAAGTATCTATCTACCAAGAGATACTTTTCCTGATTACCCCCATTAGCCGCACGCTAGCAATCTATCTCCGTACGTCTCGATGGTATTCCATCGCCTATTGGATAAATAGTTTCGTTTAATATTAAACCCATCAAGTCCCGTACCTGGACGGGCTCTTTTTATTGCTTGTTTTTTGTCGAGTATACCGGCCATTGCTCCCCATTTAGGAAGACCCTTTGCCTGAACAATGATTAGAGTGAGGGGAGAGATGCAGCTGCTCTTTTCCTTTAAACCAAATTCATTTCATAGCAAGTCATTGGGTTGCAAAATCGGTAGGCATTATTTTTTTTAAATAATCTTTGGCTATTGTATCATCACATTTAAGTATTAACGAAATGTACGTGTAATGTAATGTACGTTCCATCTAGTCTGGATTGAAACGTATGAACTAAATAACCTAATCACAAACCTAACGCCGCTAAAGCTTATAAGGTTTCAAAGATCGAAGAAGCAGATGACGCAACGTGAAATGAAATGGTCTCAGTGGTAATATAAGTGTGCAACTTTTCCCGCGGCGCCAGACGTGGCGACACTGCACAATTTCTACATAATGATTACAGGGAGTCAGGCAGGTAAGTCAGACAACGTGCCTCGCCAATAGCTCGGACGAGACATTCAAACTTGTTCAAGAAATCGTGATCAAACACGAAAGCAAATATTGTTTTTGTACCACTATGTCATGTCATGCAAGCGTGAGGTTTTACTCGCTCAGTCAATTTTCTGGTAGCCCAACTTCAATTTGAGCATCGATTGGTGTGAGTTCACGGCCATTGTAACTATCGATTAGCGAAAAGCTACAGAGTCGAGCTCCGGTGGCTGGGCTCTCTAACCTTGACCAAACATTGAATATTTTTAAATAAACGCGGCTGTAATGTCACAACAGGCGCGAACTCAAAATAGATGTAAACATCAGCTAAATTCCTCCAACCAGACGATTTATACAGTCGTTATAAAGGACAATACGGTCGTCGGAAAATGCAGAGAGAAATGCTCTAACATGGAGAAATGGGACTAAATTAATCTCTTCCGTAAAGTGTTAGTTTAATGGAGAATACGGCTTGCGGGAATTTCAAACTCAACTGGAAAATCCACTCCTCCTGCTTAGCTCTTTGTAAACACAAAACAATAATAATCATAATCATAATCATTCATTTATTCACTGTAGGACACAATGGACACTTAACTTCGTTAAACAACAGTTTTTGTAGCAGCTGTACATAGCCTTGTCAAAATGAGAAAATTTCTCTTCATCTAAAAAATAATCAAATTGTATCTATCTAAATAATCAAATTGTATCTATCTATCTAATAATTTGATTAATAATGAATAATTGAAATAAAAAGAATGTCAAAGTTAATAAAAATAAAATAATAATATAATAATAATAACAATTGATTATTTAAGCGGCTGTAGAGAGGCCTTGTCATGAAATAAACAATGTAAAGAAATATAAAATAAATACAATTCAATTAATTAATTTGAAGGGTATGGTTTTTATTTTTTACGTTACAGCTATCAAAAGGTTGTAATGACAAAAAAAGGAGTTTGCGGATTTTTGAAAATTAAATTTTTGGGCTATGCTTTACTTTTATTTACTTTTTTGCGTTGTGGCAACGCGATATGACTTAGCATATTTTGGAATGAATGGAAATAAATGAGTCTTATTAATGTTCTTATAATGGGCAGCGGAATCTTCCTAACATGAGGTGAGCAAATAAATGCTATAATTGCCTGTCTTACTGTTATAAAGGGACATTTAAGGAGTGTGGAGCTAAAAAATTAAAGTAATGAATTGCCGAACTCGCTAGCAAAACAATTACTTTCAGGGAGATACATAAACGTAGGTAATATACTTACGTTGTCAAAGCACAAGAGACAAGCCCGGGCCACACAATTAAGCTCGGCAAAATTAATTGCTTACATAGAACCAACAAGCGGTAGTCGTGGTCAGAGCGAGGAAATTAAATGAGTAAGCGGTGGCTCCTAGAGGTTTCTTATTGGATCGTTCACACTTTGTGATACCATGAGAAGAAGACTTGAATACCAAAAATGCATATTATGCTATTTTGAATCATGAGTAATTTAACTATAGTTTTGTGATTGATCGTGTTCTGAGAAAAGTTATATTTCATCAATTAAGTACAAGAAGTCAACTCGAGTATTGTCTGATTGGTTGATAAGACTTTACATTAGGAAGGAATATAGCTAGGGTCACGGACAGTCATATCGGAGCAACAGATAAGATAAACTTGAACTACAAACGTATAATTCGCATTCAAATTCGTATCAGAGCGACGAACACTGTTTTTGTTTGGATAGTAAATTAAACTCTTATGTGAATCAATCCTAGTAACATAGTAGGCACTCTGTAGTTGGCAATCTTTCAAAATCGAAATTTAATTCGTAAAGTAAGTTCGAAGTTTAATTCGAAGTTTAATTCGAAGTTTAATTCGAAGTAAAAGATCTTTTGCAGTTATGAACATTCAAAGTAATTAAGAACATCATTAGAGCTGTATAAAATAATGTTCGTTTGAGAACTATACAAGGAAAGAAAGCGAACGGATAGCGGAAGTAGAATGGGTGAACGCATTAGGTAACAGTTTCATCTTAATTTACAGTATGTAATGAGGTAATTAGTCCGACGTTTTTCTCGCAGTCCTTATTGGGCGTCGGAAGTATCTAATTTGAATTCTTCGCATGGCTAGAAACGGCTTCGGCGCCGTCGCAGGTGCGTGTAGGTAGAACGAGGTGGCCACACGTATCTACGTACCAAGACTTACTGGATTGATATTTTTATACCAATCTAAATTCTTTATTTCATTCTAGCTGTACCCGCGCGATTTCATAAGCCAGGACTACGTATAGTACCTACGTATTCCTGGCTTATGAATTTAGATAAATTGCGTCCATTCAAAATCGGAGCACGGTAAATAATTTTATGTTTATTTTAGGACAATGAATACCTTCAAAAAAAGGACGCAGTTAATTTGGAAACTGAAAAATAGTATATAATATAGTTGCCCCAAAGAAATTTCATGGAAAACTTTCATCCCTGAAATAAGCGATGCAAATATTGAAATCTGTTTGTGCCATATAATAATTTATATAATGCGACCAAAAGTTTTTTGGTAAATAAGTATATAAACACAGTTATCATTGATCAATGTTGTTTTTTTAAACAAGGTCTATCTATACCAAGACCGCTCACCATTTTTATCTTGTGAGCCATATTTGAAACTAAAGGTTCAAAAGAATCACATCAGTTCCCGGTCGCACCCTGTGCTTATTCTATGGCGTAGCAGAGTTGTGTTGGCGGGCCACTTTATAGCCCGCGGGCCTGTTTTTGGGCGGCAATATTCTATACGGATAAATATCACGTGGGATCATAAATAAAATAAATATCTTCTCTAAACCAATCAAAAATCAAGAGGGAAGTGTCCCGTCAAATGATTTGGAAAGGTAACCCTATCAAGGACAATGTCACGCAAGCATCGATCGCAAGTTTCCGGCGCGTGCGCAACCACGTGCTACCATAAATAATACTATGGGTCATTTGGTGTACTTACATCGAAAGGAAGTGTTAACAATGAATTATCATTTATGGCATGCATTAAAGGGATCGGAGAAAGTTACTTTCAGAATTCGAAACACAATCAATGCATATTCACATCCCTATATCCCAGACATATTAATATATGTCTGGGATATAGGAGCGCCTGTTTTGTAAATATAGTTTAGTCTTTATTTCAGAATGTAGCTTCATGACCATGCCTAACACTGGACCTCCGTTCAAGCAAAAGTACAAGTCTATATTGGTTAGTCATAAACGTACTCACGGCTATTCAGGCAAAGTTTCGAAGAATTAAACTCGTTTCAATGACGGTCGCAGTTGGATAGGGCAAGTGGCCGACAAAAGTCATATAATCAATGATTGATAAATGGATCATAAATCCCGATCTCAATAGGACTGGTAATGCGGGTTTTACCGGCTATAATTTAATATCCGCCCAAAAATAATCCCATTTCCTCGGCCACGCCACTAATGCCGTTCTTGGCAATGAGGTGTCGAGTGCTGGGTTTACGTTTCGTCATTTAGCTTAATCACGACACATTTGGGTTCAGTAGTTTTAAACAACCGTCGATTCATACAAATTGTTATAGATTGATTTGGAAAAAAATTGTTATGATGGTAGCTCATACCCTTTTTTTTTCTTTTTTGTTGACGAAGGGGAATCTGCAACAGATACATCGGTTGCCCTGGGGGGGACAACCGAGTTATGTGGGACTTTTACCCGAGCTATAACCTCTCGAGTATCATGGTATTGTTGTCCAGCATCAGCGCGACGTTCCTTGGGATGCTTTATCTTTAATGAACACGCAAAATCATTAAGAATTAACGATACTTTCTTAACAACTTTCAATACAGTGAATGTTAAGCGAGTTTGGCATAAGAATTTTGTTTAATCCATAATTTACAGACTGTTCTGCTCTTCTCTTTTATAAATATGTACCAAATATTATATTTAAAAAAATACGTCAGAAATTACGTTTACATACTCATACCTCTGCACTAGGATTCCCTGTGCCGCAGATGGCATGTACAAACACAAAAACATAAGATAAACACCTAAGTCCGAGAACAAACTTTACGCTCATCACATAAAGTCGGCTCCGGCCGGGAAGCACCGAGGACCCTCCAATATATCATTCAATATTAATAAAGTTTACACTAGACCTGAGTTTAAACTATGTTCATTCCACGAAGTTGACCGCGGCCGGCAATCGAACTCTGGACCCCTCGCTTCGAAGGCAGGGCTACTAGCAGCTAAGTTACGGAGCTACTTAATTTTCCAACATTCAATACGATACAGTAACTGCCTGCAATAAAAACTTCACACAATATGATGGTATTGATTTTATGGAGGTACAAACAAACGTTGAGAGAAACCAAACAGTCGGAGCAGACCGACACGCTGTCCAAGTGATCGATGATGTGACGAAAGTGATCCATGAGCTAATGCAAATCTGCACTCTGTTGTATACTGTTAGTTTACAATGTTACGATGATAAATGACAAGTATGTGAAACATAAACTAGTCGTTAAAGGAAATAGTTCCAATCCAGACACATATAGTTTCGCAACAATCGCCCGTAAAACTAAGAAATCGCGATGCATGAAGAAAAACAATCAGACCAGAAACGATCATGTCGATTTCGGATTCATTACTGTAGCTAACTAATAGATCATTTTCAATTTGCTAGCCCATTTATAAACTGTATCTTTACATATAGGTACAGTAAAGTGTAAGATTATCCAAAATTTACTGATTTAAAAATATAATCATCCGACTTCAATACCCTCAGCACTTAATAAAGTGGAAATAAATGAGTGTGGAAGAGTGGAATTTCTTCATGAAATTGGACTACCTTGGAGATAAGTCCTATCTAATTATAAAATAATAGTCCAAACCAGTCGACAATTAGACGACAAAGAAAAAATTAATATTAATAACCTAATCCTTTTTCAATGTTAATAAACGTTAAATACATAAGAAACTCTCGAAGAACCTAAATAGTTTAATTCCTCGGTTATATCCAAAAACTGTCTGGTACAAGGTCGTCAGTATTCTAAATACTTTCAGCTTTCATTCCCGAGTATTCGAAGAAATGGCTATTTCTCGCCCAAGGTTGCAAGGTCCCGCCCGGGCTCGAAGCGGGCGCGTCCTTGGTTTTCGTAGCTTTTACCCCCGACCAAACTCATCAACTTGGCTCCCCACCTACGTTTATGCCAAATTAACCTTGAGGATCCAGAGAATTTGGATTATACGGTACCGACTAGGAATTAAACTAATAATAGTCCTCATAGATGACTATCATCCTAATACAAATATTAGTGGCACGTCATTTATTTCATTGTCATTGCGCGCGATGGTTGACTACTTGGGGCATGCTTAAGAACATATCAGTGAAATGCAATAGTTTCAAACGATTTTGTACGTATATTATGCAGGTTGGGTTTTGAAATTGGACTACTACCTGTAGTGTTTATTTACAAGTATAAATTTGCTCGGTATAATTAAACGTTTACACACTCATACCTCTGCACTAGGATTCCCTGTGTCGCAGATGGCATGGACAAACACAGAAACACAAGACAAACACCCAAGACCCGAGAACAAACTTCATGCTCACCACACAAAGTGTGCCCCGGCCGGGAATCGAACCCGGGACCTCTCGCTTCGAAGGCAGAGCTACTATCAACTAAGCCACGGAGCCGTCAAATCTGATCTTCAATTAAGGCTTAATTGAAAATTAACGACAATAACTTTAATGATACTGGATACAATGTAAATCAATTTGTTTTGGCGGCGGCTAACGTGTTTGTACGCGCCGGCACAAGTTACGCAAATACACAATTCATTAGTGCTCGTTTAATGGACTCATATACGCCTTGGATACGGCCTAATCGTGATATTATGGTGACAATCCCAAGGTTGGTATACTCAAAATTTAAATTGAATTTGGCTCGTATGATACGTGTATGCATATTACTGTAAAACTCTAGTTTCAAAGTCGTTAGCAAAGCAATGAGTAAACTCTAACTTTGAGCGGAACAATAGCCAATTTACTGATGACACTAAACGGAAAACAAAAACTTGAGAACTATTATTACGATACACAAAGGAGTATAAGTAGTGGAGAACGTATTAAAACGGACAATGAGGTGGTAACAGGAAAAGGTACTAATTGTAAACGGAGAACCGCACCGCTTCTTCCGTCAACCAATGTACTCAAATCAAACCACAACGATTTTAAGTTTCAAGTATATGTACTTAATATTGAGCATTGCTAAACCTGACCAAATCTATAAAGAGGTAACATGTTTTTTAAAGGGACTATTCACCACGATATCTAGAGGCAAAACTCGTATTGAGTTCATTCTTATAGCAATGGCAAAAAATGGAGCAATTTAAATTCCACAAAAGCCTCGAAGTTTCGTTAAAAGCTTTTCTGGCATTCAGTTCAGCCAGCCTCCAGACAGTACTAAACCATAACGGTAAATGATTTTGAATTCGCTCCGTCACGCGAGGTTCTATTGCCGTTTTATAAGTATTGTCTGGTAACTTTAGAGATATTCTAGAGATACAGATACAAAGAATACTAAATTCAAAGTACACTGTATGGAAGCAATGAAACCCAACTCTCAAGAATATGTGAAATATTTTAGTTACAGTTGAAATGGTTTGCGGCGGACGTGTTTCGATTAGTAATGATATAAATCTATCAAGTTACTGGTCACGAACTATGAACACAGCACGTAGGTACCTACCAGCTGTGACAAATTGATCTATTACATAAGACATTGAATATTTTGTCATGTTGTTAGTTATGACAAAATATTCAATATTATCAAAACTATCGTTTCGCATTACATAGTTTTTGTCGTCGTGTAACTATCATAGCTTTGAAGCCTAAGCCTGCTTTCAAATCTATGAGTTTGGATTAGATCCATGGCCGGGCAAATGTTGAGTGTTGAGCATAAAATTCACGGGTCTTCAATGGATGGTTCTCAAAACTCACGCATATTTATTCCTTAAGATCTCTAGTATCGTTTAGATACGTCAAAATGTATAATAGGCGCCTCACAGGATAGGTCAAAGGATATTATACGCACATTTAATGCACACAGATATGTTAAATTATACTTTTCATGTGTTAGCTAGTCTTATTTGTTTAGAATATGCCTGTTCCAACCCGGTTGTGTTATGTTATAATATATATTCGTGTTTGTAAATGCGGAGGTATGCGGTAAGCGTTATTTTTGTGTTGTTATGAGTAAATAAGTTTAACCTTCTAATTTCCATGGTATAAAATGTATGACACCTAACAACGAGCTCACAACGCCACCGTTTCATTAATAAGATAACAAATAAGACAGTCATACAAATATTAACAAAAGTATTATAGGTATATCGAATTTAGCTAATTTCACATGTACTAATTTGTTAACATCATTTTTACATAATTGGCGATGATGGAGAATTCAAAGAAAAAAAGTTTAGTGGTTAAAATTTTAAGCATACCTTCGAGAAATAGTGATTTGAACAGTATGATCACGTTAGATATGTTACTATAAAGAAAGACAAGACTACAAAAGTTATATTTACTATATTATATGGTATCTCTCTCATACAGGTATTCTTTGATCACAATTTATTTTACTAGACTAGAATAGGCAAATTTGTATCTGCATTTCAATACTAACAATAGAGCGAGTACATCACGTGTACAACCCGTTTTATTTATGGCCTGTTACGAGTAGTTTATCTTCTTATTGTAAATGGAAACAATATTATCGAATAAAATTTGTTTGTTGATGATCTACGCATGGAAATTTTTAAGCTTTCATAATACTCAGATTAAAGGAAAATAATTTTAAAGCTAACTAATATATCGATATACTTACCTTTAGATCAATGTATCACTTCTAAATTGGTCAAGAGGTATCATAACCCTTGATTACTTATTTACTTTTATATAAACAGTTTAAGTGTTAAGATAATGTTGAATGAAAGCGATAAACATGTCCATCGAGTACCTACCTATTCCAGACACGTAATACAAACAGAAATCGGATATATCATAACCAAAACACTCGTAACCCGTTGTTTACATTTCAATAAAAGCGTTAAGCAGCACTCAAGCTCCTACAATCTTGTCTAAACGATGCCATAAGAACATAAGCTAATGTAAACACTTTGAAATTGTTTTCAAATATGTTCCTCGACAGGTGAGTATAATAATTTTTTAAATATATTATTATATTATGAAGCGCTCGTGGCGAAGCTTGTCTAGATTTACTTTACAGATCGCCTAGTAAAGAAACTCTTAGCCCGGTTCGTAGTTCGTAGTTCGTTTACTAACATTTGAACCGAGCGCTTCAGTGCTCGGCGGTACGTTTAAATGTATCTCTTGACTTAACTAGTCTATAATCTATGTCAGAGGCTTTCGGACCTTTGGCTTCAAAACTCCGACACAAGAGTAGGTCACTTATCCACACAAAACAAGAAGAAGACCTTTCAGAGTAAATAAATATAACTTGTTTTCATACTACAACGTAAAACCACGTTAAAAAGATACTGTGAATTCTTTTATTTCTAGTGACATCCAATGATTTTTGTGGCGTAATCTCGGAAAACATAATGTATTAGGTATGTATTGTTTCTAGCTCGTTCAAGTTTGTGGTGTGTAAGACCGACCAAGGCCTTTTAAATAACACATCTAAAATCAAGGTATTCCTTAATCTTCAAGTGGTGGCTATATTATGAGATATCTGGTTACATACCTCTTATTCAAACTGTCTGTTCCTAAAAGTCTTGCTTTGCTGTACATGACGTTTCCTCATGTTCAGCATAGCGAAACGTCTCCAGGAGACAGGCTGAACAAGCACTTGGCAGCACGACTCGCACTTAAGCCACCACGTGCGTTACTTCAGTTGAGGGTTCTTCAACTGACTGAGTATTGTAAACTTTACCTTTGTTGTACTCAGACAGGGAACATTCTAGAGTTACTTTTGAGAATACCTACCTAATTATGTTGGGAGGATTTCGGTGTTAGCCAGGTTACTTATATAAAAGTTTAGTTAAATAATTTGAGCTAAAGGCTTGAATTGTAAGGAATGCTTTGTAGATTTTGATACTCGATAGAAAATAAGTATAACAGAAGTTTTAGTGCACAGGAGATTGAATACATCAATCACAGATGAAGACCAGGTTTCAAAAAATTAGACAACGATGCTGATTCAATTCATTTATATACTCTTATCGTCATAATTCATTCGTAATAAATGATATATAAATTATATGCAATCGATCATTCATTATTAAAAGGAACGGAATGCATGTCAGATTTGTTAAATGATTTATTTGTATAACACGGATCGTAAAAACGCAAAAGCACCACTCGAGTTCCAGTCCAAGCGCACAGCCTGACGTCTAGTGCAATAAACTCCACAATTTTATTGTTATTGCTGCCAATAATAAATCTCTTTGAACCGTTAAATTTGTTTGTCAATTTTTCTAAATCACTCTTCTGCTTTCATATTCTATAACTGGAATGAGATCAAATGCTGCAGAGGCTCGCGAATTCAATACTTGCAGATTTCGTTTCACCGGATCGAATGGCTACTGCACTTGAAGTGTGACTCCTGTCACAGAATAAATAATAGTGGAAATAGTGCATGCTCCATCGGACATCCATATCCTGTTACCACATCTGACAAGATAACGTTGGAAAATTTCATTTTACGATAAAACAGGTAATATTAGAACTTCATTGAACTAACCTGTCCAGGAATGGATTAGTTTATAAAAATAACCACACATAACATAAAACATCTTGTATTGAGGATTTTTTTTGATAGGACCATATATTGTTGACTACAGATAGCCTTGACAACTTTACCATCGAAGAATCTCTTTGTCAGTTCGCCCTAAGCGAGTCTTAGTCCAAACGTCCCGATCAGTAACAGTGAGCCAAGCCGAAGTTCGTACCTAAGTGGTGCCCTTGGTTTGCTGCTACTACATTGAAATTTAGTTTTAAATCTGCCGAGACCCATCTGCTCTCACCAAAAGCCCGGGTAAAGTTGTTAAGGCCATCTGAGCGTATAAAAAAAAGCCTCTTTTTGGCTTTTGACGAGATTAGATGGATTTCTTTTTATATTAATTTTATAATGATAAGGTGATGACAATAAAAACGAAACAAAACTATTCACAGAATACAATGTGTACTTTACAGTTTCAACCTTCTTCCGTATCGCTCATCAATGGCTTGTAACAGCAATAAAATATACACTTGAGCAGCAAGAAAACACAACTGTTTATGTTGTGCAATGTCCCGAGCAATTATACTCGAGCAAACATGTAATGTATCTAAGTTATGCTACGTTGTAAATAAGCATGTAATTGTTTGGCCTTGCTAAGTAATCGATTCTAAGAAATTCTTAGTAAGAAATCTAAAGGTGGCCGCGAAGAAATAAAACTCGGGAAAGGGAAATAATCTGTTTGTCTCATAGTAAAGTAACTAAAATACTACGTATATAAATGGATAGAGATAGGTAAATACCTATTTATATAGTTAATGCGCCTCAGGCTGTTACCTGCGGGTTACCGAGATCAATCTAGGATCAATATAAGCGTGGGGTAATCTAGCATATAAGCTGTCCAGGTACTAAATTTCATCCAAATCCTTTGTATCGTTTGAGCGTGAAGGATTAATAAACATACACACATACATACTAACTTTCGCATTTATAATATTAGTGTTATATGCCCCATTTTTTATTTTTGGTTGAAGGTTTTACTTTGAAACCATCCAACTATGTGCCCCACATCGGTTGGATGGTTTCAAAATATTTAACGAACATAAGTAGAAACAATTTTTATGTTAAATGTATTAGGGTTTACCTATGTACTTAATAGTAACCGCTTTTCCTGACGCACACGGAACATTTGCAAAAACTGATTTCTCGAATAGGATTTATATACGAGAGTCGTTTGACAACGTAGGAAATAAAAAAGGCAAAGCCAACAGGTCGCCCGCATAATTGACGTATTCTCTCTTTCACGAGAATTTCTACATGGTCGTATTGGAAACTGGATGAAGGCCATCCAACAACTACGAGCCTTCATCCGGGAACTAGGTCAAGTTTACAGCATACAACGTTGTATATCATAGAAACGCGAAAGATTAATTAAATATACCTACGATTGTGTAGTTTGTTAGATTAGATTGATCTACTATGCTTGTGAAAATAAACATGTGTAACATTTTAAGCTCAGTATGAGAAATGCATTTTTGGCTTTGATCAGGTTGTAGCCGCTAGAGAAAAATTACTTTTTTTCGTTTAGTCTGCGCTTCATCGCAGTTTAATGGGTCTCCCCAGAATGCAGGGCTTTCATAAATATACTTTATAACAGAATGCGTCATCTGTTATTTAAAGAGTTGTGGAAGAATTGAATGGCCATGCCTGACGCCGTTGCGCTGGGTCGATATAGGTAAGTAACAATAGGTCAGTAGGTACCGCTATCTCGATAATAAAAGAAATACGCAAATTAATAGCGTGCGCCTGTGAAAGGCTAGTAAGTAGTAAGTTTTAATAAACACAGTTATAGCAGTAGGCATAGTACAATCAGGTATAGTTAAATTTTGTGGTATTTTAGGGCTGGTAGATTATATCAAGATTAATTATGCTAAATATATGGATAAGCGCAAATTGCTCTTTTGAGGTATGAAAATACTTTGTAGGAAATTAAATGAAGCTTCCTGCCTTCTAAATTGATTCCATGTCAATAAAATATAAATGACGTTCGCGTGACTCCTACTTTTTCAACGCTACCAGCTTATTGGCGTGGTCATTTGCGTTCCATGAAGTCTTTTCTCATAAGCGGAAGATAAGTGAATGAAGATTGGAGATGGCGGTGACCGATGACTCAACGATGCGCTGGCGTTCATCGACCTGCCCCTACGTCTTGGCGCCAATACTATTGACATTATGCGCCCACATGTATTGTATTTTTGCACAGCACTAATCATCGGTTGGCTAACGACTGCGCACGTAACGGATCCCGTTTGCAGAAAGCGTACCCAATTACCTAGAAATTGACTAATTTAGTTGAGTCTTATAGTTTTGAATCATTCATCGTAGTATTATACATCTCAATAAAAACATTACTGAGTCACTAAACCATTGTAAGCGTAAAATGACGTCATTGACTCAAGAGGTGCATTATTGAATGAGCAAGCGAAGTTTTCTGATTGCGACTGTGCGAATCGACATTATGAGTACCTTATATGAGTTTATCCGACCAAAAAATCCCCGCCGTTTATCCAAACTTGGTAGATCGATAATTAATAGTTGTGAAAAATATTTTAAACAATAAGCTCGACGTAGAAATTTTATGAATGATTTGTTTATACATTACTATTAGGTCTGAAATTTGGTTGTTTTAAGTTAGCCCATAATTTGGGTGTTTTAAGTTTGTATAAAAACTTGCACAATTTTTTTGTACAAATTCTCTAGAAATTGTGCTTCGAAACCCACTCTTCGAACGACACGACAAAATTACAAGTGCAAGTATTATAAATATATTATATTCATGCGCATAATAATGTGTTATCAAAAATTCCTTACGCACATTAGGATATGTCGTTGTATAATTTACTAATAAATCGTTTTTGACAATCTGCTCTCCAAGTATTATATAAATCGAGTGTCTCTAGAGGAAAAAAATAGTTCAATGTTTACAGATTCATACATGAACAAACACAGACACACAAGACAAACACCCAAAAAACCGAGAACAAACTTCATGCTCACCACACAAAGTGTTTCCTGGCCGGAAATCGAACCCGGGACCACTCGCTTCGAACTATTATATGAACTAATCATAATAGGTAACTTATTAATTTCACTACAGTTAGGTGGTGTTCGAGAGAGTAGGTACTCATTATTCTTAATTCATACCAAACACAGTACCTATCCATTTAGGTGTAGAACTCTATAAAGTAGTACGATTCATCAAGGCTACTCGTACGCTTTTTAATGACTCATGATCCGTGCAAAATCAATGCAGAAATACAAAACATGAGTGGTAATCCCCCGGTTCGGACCACTAACGGCATTGCAAATGCAAACGACAAACTCTGCCTATTTTCTGTTTGCTTTGTGAAAAGTTTGTCACTGGGGGAAAGGAAAAGTAAACTACGTTTCCATTTACTCAAATTAAAAAATAAACACATGAATAAAAACTTTTCTGCAAATGGTAACGATATCTCTCGGTGTTGAGGAGAGAATCTCTCTCTGAGGCATATATACTATACTACTATACTACGTATTTTCAATACGATACCAGAAATGATGGAAAACTCATATTTCTTCTACAGAAGTGAAATGAACTTAACGACAAAGGAACTTATAATAATTGGATACAATAGAATGTTTGCTCGACAGTTTATTTGGCAGGAGAAGTTACTCGGCAGTAATTATTGAGTTTCAAAGCTCCGAACCCATATAAACGCAAAGTTTACCACCAACACAATATCATAGGCAAACTTTATAACCCGGTGTAACATAGTAATATCAAAATTCCTGTTGCTGAAGGAATTTCAATCGAATGCGCACATACTAAGAGCTAAATGTGGATAATGTATGTTGATGCAAGATAAAGCCATGAAAGTGCTTTTTGAAATTCATGGAGAGATTAGGTCTTTGATGATTACATAACCCGAAACAACTGAATGACCAAAATTTCTAAATGTTGACACATTGAGACATTCAGATCATATCATAATTATGTCATTCACAGTTGCTTTCCAAGTTCGTGAAGATCATGCTTGATATAATTTAAGGGTATGGGGTATAATAGTTACAACAAATAAATAGTCTTATAATAATACGAATGTGATAGATTTACAAGAATTTAAAAAAAAAGTGCGAGTCGCGTACTGTACTTGTAGTCTTTTTCAAGTTTTATTTATTTGTTATGTAACTACAAGTTTACAGCTTTCAGATTGTTCTCTTTACTTGTGACATAGGACATTGCTTTTTGCCAAATTTGATTGAAGTCAAATTCATTTATTCCTTTAGATCTCAAGTATCATTTGGACACGTCAAATTTTACACATGCATGTACACATATTCGTGAGCATATAACGTGTCACAGGAATTCGTGTTCATATAAAGGCACATTACATGCACACAGATATGTCAAATTAAATATTTGATTAATTCTAATATTGCAGACCTATGTATTTTATATTAATTTTAACTTGATCAGGAACGCGTGGAGGTCCACGCGTTCCTGAGAAAAAGATTCTTGACAGACAGACGGACAACTAAGTGACACATCATTTTTCCTTTTCAGGAACCTATAATAAATAAAATCATCGTAAATAATACGATAAAACTACAAAATTATGCAGAGTAATATATATACCAACCAAAGTCAAACATAAAGTGGTGAATATTTATATAATCCTGAGAAGTCAAGACCCTGAAAGCAATAAATATGTAAGGGCACCACCCAAAATCGATTGCATCGAGAGGGGGTTACATTACGGAGAAGCAATGACGTCAGCAAATTTGAGCTCGGATTGTCGCGATGTGCCGTATACGGCACCGTTAGCATGGGAATCATCACGAGTATGCAAGTTACGCCATTAGTGATATTTCCCTAGAGAAAATTGTATATTCATTAGGAGTAAAAGCTTTGACTTCGTTCAATAATATAATAAATCTATTGTAAGTTATTAATAACATTTAGTACTTTAATCTGCATTAAGTATACATACCGAACACACTCGTATAATATTTTCATACAAAAATTCCTGCTTTTTATGAGCGTTGGGTCATCGGGTGTGAATAGAAACGTGCCCGATCATGACTTAGGATTATCTGGGAACGGAATCCAAATCCAATTTGAATCTCCTACCAAATTGCTTTCTAATCGTTTATTGGGAGACGAACCATCCGAGGGGCCTTGATACTATCGATTTCGAAGCGATTAATGAAATATTTTTGATGAGTGGAAACGATCCTCTATTTAATTAAGATATTTTCATGTAATTGTATTTATGATTTATATTCCTTTAAGTTTCTATCCTATCTATTAAGTAATGTAATGTAATGTATTCTTGTTTGCCTGTAAATTCTGGTCTTGGTTGTGCACGCAGCATAAAATCATAAGTACATCGTTTTTTTATGTTTTGGTGGTACTGTTAAAATATTATGACACTGCCTAGTTGATTGGGTATTATGATTTTAATATTTTTTTTGATATGATGAAAGTTCTGGCTTATATGAAAACTGTGTTTTGGGAGAACTCACTTTACCAGTATTTGTTTGAAAGGCTGGGTGATAATTTCATAATGAAGGCAATGGTTTGCTAATGAACTACTCAATTTAATTACGGAACTCTTGAGACTACAAGCTTACCTAACGAGCGGCTGTGCGGCAAATCGCTCCCTGCGCGATCATCCGAGGGGGTACTAAGGTCTTGAATAAATAAAATGCAATTAGACTAGGGTGAGCAAACACCCCTGGAAGATAGACTCGCAATAAAATAATATGACGAATTTATTGCGGAGGACGGGATTAGATTGAGAGGAACACTAGTCGATTTCATCGACGACGATTCCATTATGTCAGGAAGTGGCACACAAGGTTATAATATCAGGACAGGCAAGTTGGCCAAATTTACAGCATTTGGACAATATATGAGTATTATTAGTTTGCCCTTGTTGTTACCTAACTTATGACAGTAGACAATTAAAATGAAGGTGAAAATTTGGTAACAAACAAGGTCTTACAAAAAATTAAAAGGTCCTATATCTAGTTATTACTCGAACTCATTTAATCCTATTAAAATTGTATGGTCAGAAGTAAGACTAAAGTTTTAAGACTAAAACTGGCGTTGATTATGTTGTCTATTTATTTCTAGATGAAAGGTATGCTATGACCTTTTCTGTACACTGACAAGGTTTATGCAAAATTTCATAATGATTGGTTATCGGATGAGTAGTTAACGCGTGAACGCGTAACAAACAAATTCACATTCGCATTTATAATATTACTAGCTTTTGCCTGCGGCTTTCGTCGTGTTAATCTAGTAAGTACCTACTATATGCCCTTCTTTGTATCTCTGACAACGTGTATGCATAATTTCATGATGATCGCGTGAGTAGACAAGGCGTGAAAGCGTAACAAACAAACGAACTCACATTCGCATTTATAATATTATAGTTAGGGTTTGGATTCAAAGCTAGCTAGCTAGTAGCCGTCTAGCTAGATTATGCATATGGTCTTAGAAACGGCTTTACCGATTTCCACCAAACATGTCTCAGAATCTTTCATATACCAATTTCCTAAAAAACCGCTTTGAAATCGGACCATCCCTTTTGGATATACGTTGCATTGCATCCAAGAAATTTACCACATAGCCGTTATTCTTATGCTTTTTTTAGTCGAGGGTTAATTTCCTAAGCTGTAAAGACATAAGCCTTTACATCTTAGTAATAAAGGTGAGATTACGCGTGAGCATTATACGTACGATTAAACATGACGGAACAAATTGTTGGTGAAGCTGGCGGGTCACAAGATCTATGAATTGGTATGTTTTGTTTTGGTGGCTTATTACAAAGCCGGTTTCGGAGTGGTCGGTCGAACCGCGTGCGAGGCGTAGTCATGGCAACCGGGGAACTACGCAGTTTTCACAGCCCCACCCTTAGACATGGTCTATATAACTTGGAATTTACTGCACTACAACATGTAGAAGGACGTTCTTTAATATTAATTCTAAGATATGACAGTAATTTGTCGACTGGAATAGATGAATGAATATTGCGTGGGTCAAACAGTACCTAGTAAGTAAATTTTTTCTTATAATGTCTTAACTTATTTATCCTCATCGAAAAATTTCCCGTCTTAGGGGTATTTCTGGATTTTCTATGTATTTTTCCTCATCCCCAAATTGTTTTAGCGTTAATCAATAAAAACATTCGAAAAGACCTACGTAATATTTTGTACCTACCTACGCAATATTTTTTTACGAAATGTACAAAGATAAAATGTTGTAGATATCCTCATGAAATCAGTGGCCCGTAATAATAACGTCATTGCCCAAAAGGATGCGAGATTTTGTGAGGCAATTTAGAATTGAGGGCATGGGGCGATCTGTATGGACAACTGTTTTATCGCAGGCCAAAAAGCGTATAACATATTTCAGAGGCGGGTCCATGTGATAGGGGGACTCAATTGATATAGAAAAGCTTTGCAACGCGACCAGTAAGATTTTCCCTTGGTAGAGGAAACAAACTGGTCAAATAGGCAAAACAAAACAAAAGTTAAATTACAAAATAAATAAACCTTGATCAAAAGCTTTTGTGAATAAATTTATAAAAGTATGGATGTGGTCGACCACTGACTTTTCTCGACCCTTCTCTATTTGGTTATTTCACCCCTGCCAAAGCAATCGACTGTCCATCGGTCTCCCTATCGTTATTGGAAATCCCTGCTACTGTGAGCGCACTTGCTGAACAATTTAGTACCGTAAGGTAGTCACCAGAAATCTTCTATCCCTATACTAATAATATTATAAAGGTAAACTTTGTTTTATTTAGGGTGTAATCTGGGTATCTACTAATCTGATTCTAAAAGTTATTTTATTAACAGGAAGCTACATTATCCCTGAGTCCTACATATTTTTTTATCAAAATCAAATATATATTGGGTGTGTGAATATGACTCCGCCCTTTCTCAACAGATGTCGTTTTTAGTATTGTTTACGTGTACTAATAAATGACCATACTTGTATTCGATAGTACTGAATGTCAGCTATCTAACGCATTTTATGATATTTGGTTGAAGTGTAAGCAACAATTGTTTTCACCTTTTCGAAAATGTCGGTTTTTATTCCAAATAAACGTCATTTGCGGGAAGTGTTATTACATTATTTTATTGCGAAGAAAACTGCAGCGGAAACTTATCGTTTGCTTGTGGAGATTTATGGTGAGCATGCTCCGTCTAATACAACTTGCAAGGAATGGTTTCGACGATTTCAAAATAACGATTTTAGTACTGAGGATAAAGAACATGGAAAACCACCAAAAAAATTTGAAGATGCTGAATTGGAAGCATTATTGGCGGAAGATTCTTGCCAAACTCAATCAGAATTAGCTGCAGCATTAAATGTTGATCGTTCAACTGTTGCAAAGCGTTTACAAATGATGGGAATGATTCAAAAAGCCGGTGACTGGGTTCCACATGATTTAAAAGAAAGAGACATGGAACGTCGGAAAACCATTTGTGAAATGCTGCTTCAAAGACAGCAAAGAAAAGGATTTTTGCATCGGATAGTCACAGGAGACGAAAAATGGATACACTACGAAAATCCTAAACGCAAAAAAGCTTGGGTGAAACCAGGCGAACCAGGCCCATCACAGCCAAAAATAAATATTCACTGTGCCAAGGTCATGCTCTGTATTTGGTGTGATCAGAAAGGTATTGTATATTATGAGTTGCTCAAACCCTCTGAAACTATTAATGGAGAAGTTTACCGACGACAACTAATGCGTTTGAAGCGAGCCATAGAAGAAAAACGACCAGAATGGGTGAATAGACATAACAAATTAGTTCTTCAGCATGACAATGCCAAACCGCATACCGCAGAAGTCGTAAAAAGATATTTAGAGGGACAGGACTGGGAAGTGTTACCCCACCCGCCATATTCACCAGACATAGCTCCTTCGGATTACCACCTATTCCGGACGATGCAGACAGACCTTACTGGAGAAAAGTTTACTTCATGTGAAAGTATCAAAATTTGGATTGACAACTGGATAAGCTCAAAAGACCAGGACTTCTTCCAGCAAGGAATACGAAAACTACCTGAACGATGGGCGAAGGTTGTAGCTGCAGATGGAGCATACTTTCAATAATTTTTTTTTTAATTTTGTAAGCGAACAAATGTGTTTTATTTTGACAAAAAGGGGCGGAGTCATATTCACACACCTATTATAAAAACATTTTTTAAATATTTTTATATTAAAAATATTTTTTTTATGTTTGATTTTGATAATTTTGACAAAAAAATATGTTTTTCCAATTTTCAATATTTGTGAAAGGAGTCGGAAAAACGCAGTTACGAGTATATCGGCGTGCTCTGACCAAACGTTTGAAATCATTTTCTGCAATAATATTTGACTAAGATTAACAAGTAAAAAAAAAAAAATGCCGTGAACGGGAATGGGTGCAGGAATGGAAACGGAATCTGAATCGGGAATGGTAATGAGAATAAGTTGTGAGAACGAGAAAGTCATTTATTTTAAATTAATAGTACGCGATTACACCGCGTTGGGCTTGCTAGTTTTAGATAATGAAATTATGTCAAACCCTTTGTCTTCTACTATTTTTGTAAAAGCAAGGCTGTTTGATGTGGTCATTATAAGAATGTAATTGGGAATAAATCTGGCTACCACGGATCATCTTAAGGATATTGGACTAATCGAACATGATATTGGGTTTGCCATGCTCATTTCTATATCTACCAAGTGCCTAACAAGCATTGTTTGTGTATAAATTAGGCGCTTCCTGCGCTTCGTGTAATTAAAATGGAGACGTTGAAGACAGAAGACGATGATATCTTGTTACGAGGGTTCTTTGTAACGATACAATGGGTTCGCTGCCGTGGCGAAGGCCGAACCACAGTCGCATAACGACCGCATTATAACACGAGCTTGGGTTATGCACTCCGTGTCACGCTAATACAGAAAGTGACATAATCATATTTGTGGCTTTAAACAACAATTTGTATTCATTTATGCTAATTAAAGTGACAAACAAAAAGCTTCTTTGACTTCTACGCGAGTTGGCAATTAAAATACTTGCGGTTAGCTTAGTCACAATTTAAACGCCAGCGCCCCACTGCAAAAATAAAAAAATATTTCCATCGAATATATAGGAGTTACTATAAATAGTAAGAAATCTGAATGGCAGCTGCTTTGCCCGGGTGCTTGCATCTGCGGTGAATAGAAAAGGAAGATATGTATATAAAAGCTAACTACACTTAATTATCTGACAGCTGCAGTGTAGTTCGCTACTTAATATCAATTTGCTGCATCTAATCTGCCAAGAAAAGACTTTTCCTTTATTCAAAAAGTTATATCTCTTTTAGATTGTTTGTAATCAAACTGACTTGCTCCTTGCATAACTTTAATTGGAAGCTCACGCAGCTCGTTTATACAAATTGGGACCAAGGTCTTTTCTTACAAAAATTAGGTGATGGTAACAACAATATCATTCAATAGTAATAATAGACCCAATTAAAAGAATAAGTTCTAGGAAACAACATCAATATTATTTGAATTACAAATAAGGTATATTATTCCTTTTGTGTTGTTCCAGATTCGGTGTATCCACTAAAACAATTTCGACTAAGCTGGCGTTATTATAGCCATTATAAAAAGGTAATTGGATTTCTATAGTTATAATATTTTATCTCAAATCTTGTTACTCTTGCTTGATGAAAGGAGATCTGTGTCCTGGCGTTGGTACAGTGGAGTAGCGCAGATTAGTCTAGCGAATTGGTAAAAGCTCGCCATACGATAGTAGGGGAAAATCCAAAGGTAATAAAAATCAGGAAATGGTTCTCGATTGGCACTACCCAATGACGAGGAGATCACACAACTGCTAGAGATTGTAAAACAGTGCAGAAAATCAAATAGAGGACACACTTTCTAGAAATGCAGGCACTACTGTTTAGATGGAGCAGACGCCTGCTGTTTTGATCGTTAAATCGGTTAAGGTTAAGGTTCGGAGGACCATTTTAGGAAAAAGTTTACGAAAAGAGCATCTTGGACAAACCAAGCCTTCCTGTGCGTGGTGTAACAAATCCGGTATCATTCTACAATAAGAAAATTGGTATTGAAATTGTTTCTTGTGTCAGTCAGTCCGAGTACTCCAGATCGTGAATCCGCAGGGTGACTCATTGTTGGGTAACACAAGAACAGTTCTTAGAACTGGGTTGGGTAGGTAAGGTAACCAGTTATGTCCAGCATCATATATGTATAGCAAATCTTATCTGAAATCTTGAGCTTAATTTGGGCTGCGCCTATATTTTTTGCATTCAAATATGCTATAGGAAAGTATCTGTCAGATCAACGTGTACAGACATGACAGATCGTAAAATGAAATAAACATAAGTATATACCGTGCCAGCATCATACCGGCCATGCCTACATAACAAGTGAAGCGTAGCGAGTGTCCGCAAAAAAGCCACGAAATTGTCAATTCAATGGAATGTTTCGGTGATGCCATCGAATCTAAAAATAGTCACGACTCCGAGGCACGTTCTAGAACACACTATTCATCCTGTCAGGATTCAGGATGGATTGCAATTGGTCTCTCAAACAAGTGCACGATAATCTTACTGATTGTGGAATGCAATTTTCACAAGTGAGTAGGTCACTAAGAGTGAGCTATTGTTGTATTTGATTAGTAGTTACGACTGGCCAATAACAATTTACCTACATCAAGCTGATTATAAATGAAAGCAATCTGAGAACCGAGTTTGCATGCAATAAGTATGCCATGCGAGCATATCAACTTTTTGCTAATACATTTTAATGGGATTGAATACTTTCACACAAATCACAATACTGGCACAGTTTATTGACAGTAACTGTTGATGACATATTACAAAAAAATGTGTAAATTTATCAAATCTGGCTGTTTTTTAAATGTTTATTACGCGATTTCTTTGTCAATTGTGGACCGATTTGGATAATTCTTTTCTAGGAGTTAATGGATACTATTCTAGGGGTTTACGTCCAATGTGGTCCCAAAATACAAATTTCACTAAAAAATTTACCCTAAGGGTGTAAAATAACTAAATAAGTGATGAAAGTATTAAAATCGGATTATTCTTCTTGGCTGTACACTTGATATACCATTAAAAAAAAGAAAACTTCGATACGGTATACAATGGACGAAGAAAAAATTTGACAGGAAAGCAACATACGCAATTTCGTTTACTGGGATGACATATTTTACAGGTTTATTGATGTAACAGTCAAACTTTTGATTCTATTTTGATAAAAGTTCTATGGGATTAATTTGAAAGCTTATCATGAAGACGTTATTTAGAATAAAAAAATATTTTTTAAATGGGTTGATAAATGGTGGAGTTCGAACAAACAAAAAAATACAACTGATTTGATATCCACCCCCTTTGAAAGTCGTTTGAAAATGTTGACCACTTTATTAATTAAACAAAGAAAAGATAACACCTATCATAAAGCGATCGAGAAAGACTGAAAACTTCTATCACATACTAAGAACATCATCACCTGCCGAAAAATCGTCCTGTAAACTTCAGATTTAGACGCTGAATATTAGGGCAATATGCCGTCGGTGTACATAAGCGGCTATTACCGACAATCAGACGACGACCTTGCCGCTCGTTGTCGCATATCGTGGGGAGGCGCAGATTGCCATCCTCCATACCGGCATCCGCTTTTTGCACATCATTGTATAATATCCCAGAGAGCATAACCCACGTGCAGATCCATGAAATTCAAAAGATTCGTAACATGCGGTTTACTAAAACCTTCTTTTTACAAGATTTTATTTATATTGCTTGAACAAGCACTGCGTTGCCTTCTGTGCTGCACGTTTTCACCCAGGACAAACATTTGTATGACGAACATAAATCTTTGTTCTCTGTTTGGATGTGACTGATTTGACAATCTAATAAACCGACATTAATACATACTCTCATCCGCTTTTTTCGTCCATTAAAAAAATAAAAAAAATATCTAAATATGCCTACACAATATTGCGTAACAAGCATACAAAAAAACCGTTCATGGAGTCGGTTTAAAAAAGGTACTTTACAAGTATTCTATCAGTAATGTGGATTCCGTAGTACAATCGATGATTAATTTGGATCTAGATGGCGTTGTGCGAAATGTCCATGAATTTTTAATTATATTCAAATATATTTATTGCTTTGTTTCGATATGTCTATATTTCCACTTCAAATGGCATTGTATCCAAGAATATTTATTACACTGTGGTACTATGGAGATGGTTTTCCTAAACTAAACAATATAGCCCCGTCATGTTGAATTCGTTGGATTTGGCTCGATCAGTTATTGCAGTTTAACTGGGTTAAACTTTTGTAAAAACTTGATTTGAAAAATCTTTATTATTTGGTAAGGTGTTCCTAGCCTATACGTTTAATCATGTAGCCTCAATATCGCTGAAATTATATATTTATAGTGGGCCACAAGATTGTGGTCGCATTTACTGAGTTTAATGATGCCCAGTAAATGCTTATCCAGACGGGCCAGTTGATCATGGGTGATAAAGTTAGAACTGCAAACACTATTGAGAATTATTATTAAGCCATTATTTACTGAAGATATTATAATTAATGAATTCAAATCAACACTTAGCTCATGGGTTTACGTCCTTCAGTACATCTTATCGATGCAAAAGCCTACTCCAGCTTTTTTCACTGCTGTCAGTACTTAGCGAGTCTTTTCTATAGAGGACCTGCTGTAATCTCATCAACCTTGTTTGACTTCCTCTTTTTCTTGTGTGATTCTGGTATGGCGTCCATTCTGTTATTGTTGGTCCACTTGTCTTTTATGTATCTCATCAAGTGCTTCGTCCATTTTAGTTTAGTATTACATCTTTCACCTTAGACTTTTTGATTTTAAAGGCTTTTAATTTTTCGATAAGCTTTATTCCTAGGAGACTTCTGTCCATGCTTCGTTGGCAAGTTCTCATGCAGATTTTTCAGACACATCGACCATGTCTGACTTCCATTATTATTAAATAGTTTTCTTTTAGTTGCGATCGGGTATTTATTGCTTTTCATCACATTTTTGAATTATGACCTTTTTCAGGAGTTTGCTGATTGCAGTGTCATGTTATACATCTGATCTTTGAATGATAATAGAGTTCAAAGAATAGATAAAATTGCCAATTTAGGATCAATATCCATTCAAATTGCTCACTCAACATACAAACCCAACAAAAACATGATGGTTCAAATAAAAAATGTTATGACACTTACGAGAGAGAGTTTCTAACACAACGGGCGCTCTTGAAAACTAGTTTAAGTTAAGTGCTTGACTAAATACAAGTGTTGAAAAACGTGCCACCTGAAATAGTTTGTTTGGTCTGGCGGGGCCTCTCAGAATAACATGGTTTAACTTTGTCACCTTCGCTTTGTTTGTGAAGAACTTTACGGCGTCGAATGACATAAGCATCATAATGGCATTATAGTTAACGAAGACCTTTTAAAACTGGTGTTAACTACAAAGTTCGTTCGTTAAGTCGTTAAAGATAGGCTTCCACATTATTGCGGTGATAAATCTATCGTCCAATTTAGCAGTTGCAAATTGCTACCTCTCACTACGAGCCATCGGCAGGTACGATGATACCATCCGCAGTGTTAATTAGCCAACTCTCGCCTTGATTTATGCCAACACTTTGTCTTTCGATAGATAAATCCTTAATGTACGTAAATTCTAATAAGACGTGAACCGGGGACCTTTTGTGAAACTCGATCCTTGCTTATACTAAGAACATTTCCAATTATAAATGATAAAAACAAACTAAACTGTAATTGAACCGAACAGCACGTACTACTGGGAACGATGAAATCGAGACAAAACGGAAACAACGATTGGAATCAGAACTACTGTTATTATTTTAATTGAGCTATGTGGTTTCTAATGCTGGAATTTATTCTATGTGAAATCCCATAGCGACGTCACGGTAAGCGTAGTTAGTAACGTGAATGGCGGCAGGAGCCATGGTTGATGAGCATGTTGGTAACATTGGCCGTCAAAACGGAAATGCCACGTTCATTCACAAACTAAAATTGGCGGAAGCTAACTGTTCGCTATGGTGAAAAAAGTAACATTATTGATCCCGATACTACAATCGCGAGAAATGCAATGACCTCATTTACGTTTAATGTAGTATGTCAACTTGATACTGCTGGCATTGTTGGGCATAAACTATTGCGTGACGAATGTGGGCAAATCATTCCACTGCTGCACTATTATAATATATATGCTCGTCAAAAAGTACCCAAAGCATGTCAATTGTTTTGGTAAATCATTACAATTCAGACAAAAAATCATTTTTCAAACCATTAATATTTGCAAATCGATATAATTTATGGTTTATAATTTATTTTTAAAATTCATACAACGATCTTGCTTTTCCTATCGCGGCAGATATCAAATTAATAGATATAATTAAAAAAGGTTTAATTACGATCAAATAATCGTAAATTAAGCTAATAATAATCAATTGATCTATCATAACTTAATTGTGTATGTCAACGACGGCTCAGAGAACATAATGAACTCGTCACCAAGCCACAAAGGCAAGCCCGCATGGGATCTATTGTTTTAGAGCTTTGAAGAATGCTTACATTTGTATTGTTTGAGTCTCACTCAACTCTTGACGCTCGGTCAACAACATATTCGTCACAATACATATAAACAATAGTGAAAACACGACAATATTTTAACGAGTCTTATCTACCACATGTACCTATATAACACAAGATAAATAGATCTCGAGACCTCCAACACGCACGTTACTTTTTAAAGTGATGGGAGATTTTTGCGAGATTATAAATCGTATGTACTTCACGTTTAACTTTAAAAATCTATGTTCTGGGTTATATGTACTTTCGTCTAAACATATCAAATACAACGGAAACAGAATGAAGCCAACCTTAAACAATGCTCACAGTTATATTTAATTGATGCAGAAGTTTAAATTATCTGAGATGGCGCCTAACCGCAGCGGTGCAGCACAATAACCGCGTCTTCTGTACCCTTTGCATCCACTCCATCTTGTTAAGTAGAACAATATATGTTTTTTTTAATTAGGGGATGGCCAGGTAGTTTCCCATACATTTCTGGCCAGTATTCGATATTTATATTAATAAGGGATCATACTACCACTAGATTAGAGAAATAGTGTTATCAATAGTGTTAAGATTATAAAGCTCCAGTCATTATATTGTTGAAAAGTTTGGTGTACCATAAATAATTATTGTATTGTGTAATTAACCAATTAAAAAATTGTCACAAACTTTAAAAATAGCTTGTGAACTGATACAGAGGCCTTTTAATAGGTGTGTGAATATGACTCCGCCCCTTTTTGTCAAAATAAAACACATTTGTTCGCTTACAAAATTAAAAAAAAAATAATTAAAAGTATGCTCCATCTGCAGCTACAACCTTCGCCCATCGTTCAGGTAGTTTTCGTATTCCTTGCTGGAAGAAGTCCTGGTCTTTTGAGCTTATCCAGTTGTCAATCCAAATTTTGATACTTTCACATGAAGTAAACTTTTCTCCAGTAAGGTCTGTCTGCATCGTCCGGAATAGGTGGTAATCCGAAGGAGCTATGTCTGGTGAATATGGCGGGTGGGGTAACACTTCCCAGTCCTATCCCTCTAAATATCTTTTTACGACTTCTGCGGTATGCGGTTTGGCATTGTCATGCTGAAGAACTAATTTGTTATGTCTATTCACCCATTCTGGTCGTTTTTCTTCTATGGCTCGCTTCAAACGCATTAGTTGTCGTCGGTAAACTTCTCCATTAATAGTTTCAGAGGGTTTGAGCAACTCATAATATACAATACCTTTCTGATCCCACCAAATACAGAGCATGACCTTGGCACAGTGAATATTTATTTTTGGCTGTGATGGGCCTGGTTCGCCTGGTTTCACCCAAGCTTTTTTGCGTTTAGGATTTTCGTAGTGTATCCATTTTTCGTCTCCTGTGACTATCCGATGCAAAAATCCTTTTCTTTGCTGTCTTTGAAGCAGCATTTCACAAATGGTTTTCCGACGTTCCATGTCTCTTTCTTTTAAATCATGTGGAACCCAGTAACCGGCTTTTTGAATCATTCCCATCATTTGTAAACGCTTTGCAACAGTTGAACGATCAACATTTAATGCTGCAGCTAATTCTGATTGAGTTTGGCAAGAATCTTCCGCCAATAATGCTTCCAATTCAGCATCTTCAAATTTTTTTGGTGGTTTTCCATGTTCTTTATCCTCAGTACTAAAATCGTTATTTTGAAATCGTCGAAACCATTCCTTGCAAGTTGTATTAGACGGAGCATGCTCACCATAAATCTCCACAAGCAAACGATAAGTTTCCGCTGCAGTTTTCTTCGCAATAAAATAATGTAATAACACTTCCCGCAAATGACGTTTATTTGGAATAAAAACCGACATTTTCGAAAAGGTGAAAACAATTGTTGCTTACACTTCAACCAAATATCATAAAATGCGTTAGATAGCTGACATTCAGTACTATCGAATACAAGTATGGTCATTTATTAGTACACGTAAACAATACTAAAAACGACATCTGTTGAGAAAGGGCGGAGTCATATTCACACACCATAATATAATAAAATTGATAACTTGTTGCCACATCTTGGGCTGCACAAACAATTTCATTGAGACAATATGCCACATTGATATAGTTCTCAGAATTATAACTAAATGAGTTATTATGAATTAGCTTATGAATCTTGCGGTATATAGAGCACTTTGCGCATTGCGGTTCTATCAGTTTCACGCATGAGGTTGTTCCCACGCTATCAGCTGGTTTCCGCGCGGGCGCGCACGCGCAGCGGCCCGAGACAGCACCCGTGACACCGGCTGTCCGACGACCGATAGCGATGAAATGCCTATTTCATAAATATGCAAACTAAGGCGACAAAAAAAAACACGTATTTGGGACCATTTTGCTCGTGTCCGTAGGTGAATCTCCTCTACACGTGTTTCCTGGGTGGTGCGAAAGGGGAAACCCAAAGCAGCAGTAGGAATGTTAAATTATAGGCATTTTTAGCGTTACATCTCCGTTTCAGAGTGACAGGTGCAATGCAACATCTCATACTTCGTCGGTCCTATACGGACGTGAGCTGTATTACTGTTGTCTACAATATAAGTAGCGGTAACAACTTAACATCAGGTGGGCCGCAAGTTAGTTACATTTCAATCGCATAAGAAAGCATCACAAGTTTTCAACATTAATAATACAATGAATGATTTATCGACAGTAAGCGACCGCTGCACAAAAGATGATGGCGCCCAAGAGAGTAATTTGCACTGCGCAAAAACTCTATCACCCGCATTGAATGGGCCGGCATTGTAGAGCGTATAAGTACCGATGCTGTTCGCTTCCTGTAACGGATCCATCCGGTACTTTCTCATCGTTGATCGCATCATCTTCTTTCAATGACTTTTCACTTCTTTCACTGAAGTGGTGCAGATCAATGAACTAAAATTTTTCCTTTACTTAAATTTAACAGCTCAGCACTAGTTTCTTTTAAAAATGATTGGCACATAACTGTACACATTGGAAACAATTTTCTACCACACCGTTACTTACTATTATAGCGTAATCATTTGTTACTGTTTGAAAATAAGTAACACAATGTAATTTAACAGAATGCCACTTAATAAGATTGGTATAAATACAATAAATGGAGACCTTTCAGATAATTTACAGATGGACAATATAACAAGGTTAACAAAGTGAGGCGGCATAGAACGGCGCTCGTTCAATAAGCTATCTTGATGAGGCGGTGTCTGATAACGAAGATATTACTGAGTTAATTGCCTTCCTATGTCGATCGCCCATCTGACGCTCCACTATTACTAAGAACAACACGCTTCAGCTCACACTATTACTTATTAATACAACATAACGTAGACCGGCAAATGACACTTCTAAAAATAGACCTAGACGAATAGCACGAGCGGACCGCACTTTAGATAAACTCATAATAAGAAGGCTTCCTAACGGTGCTGTGCCGTCATGAAGTACTGATAAAGAAGATACGAAGTGACGGGTCTCGACGGGCAAGATCCCATCTAATCAGAAACCATGAAAGTAGCAGGTATCTTATACTCAGAAACAAATGGGTTAAGATTATCTCCGAGAACTTCATGTTATGGGAAGTGAATGTCTTAAAAATGTTTAACCTCTCTGGGTCAGGTGTAATTGAGCAAGTTCCTTATTCTAACGGCACGGTACTAGCCTGCACGAGACGGACCACTAACGACTGCTGTGATTATACACCGTTACAATAATCATAGTCAGCTTCATGAATGAGTCTTGTCCATTGCTTTATGGTGTGGGTTAAAAATTTCCTGCTTAGTAGTACAATGTCCGAGTATCCCTAGAGCTTCATTGTGCAGCGTTAACGGAATGTTTGCATTGTAAGAGGTACACAACTGGGTTAAAAGCTTAGTGCTGTTTGCAACGTGACTGTGTATTTATTGAGTCCAGTCAGGAGTACCTGTGATAAATAGGATAAGAGTAGATTAGACAATAAATTATATAAGACTACAGAAGGCGCGCACTGGAATGGAATTCATAAACTATGTTCCACTTATGGGTACATCGTAAGAAATGAACACCTATATAATGAAAATAAGAAGTTTATAGGCTATTCAAAATTACTAGGCAAGTGTGAGGCAAGTCAATCAATCAGCGCCTTGCGTTTCGCGACACGATTCACTCAACCAATTAGCGCGCACAATGCGCTACGACATTAGCGATAGATGTTCTTTCATAATTTAACGGACAGATATCTTATATTTGTGAACTAATGATTGCATTATGTGTTTGTTGTCTGTTGTCAAATTTTCAATGGATATCAAAAATTTTATTTAGTCCTCATTTTATGGACTGTTAGATTCAATAAACTGTCCACTTTGTTTTTAGATCGGAGTCAACCGAAATTAGTCATTTGACAGTTTATCAAATCTTACAGTCTATCAAATGAACACTAAATATTATTTTTAATAATGTTTAGATATTCTAACTATAACAGAACATAACTCTTTTTTTTATTATTAAATTGTATAATTATTACGACAAAACTCAAGTTTACCTAAGCCTTTCTTAGTTTCATCAGCCATTTCTTTCCGCTCTTTGCCTCGACAGTAATCCAGTCTAGTAATATCGATTGCATGTAGGTACAGTTACAGGTACCTAATGCGATTACAGCGAGTAGCCCGGAGCTTTGCTCTTTCCATGAGCTGCTTATCTCCAGGTCAATTAAATTCTATGAAACCATTTTTTTTAATAATTCCGTTTGTTTTGTTTCTTGGAGTTTTAGCCGCGGTTGTCTCCCTATACTTTATTCGATTATAAATAATAATAATTTATTGCACCTTTAAAACACCATTTCTTTAAGTGTGTTCCCTGTGTTGTTTCTGTCTGAGATTGTACGACTAAAGTCTATCTATAAATTATACTGATGCAGTGAAGTGTCATCCCTATTTTGTACTTGTTGGAGTTCTGACAAATGGATCCCTGAAGAACAATGCCAAAGTAACGGAACCAAAGATAACTAAAGTGTCATCTCAAGCTTTCTATTGAGATTCAAGTCATCACTCTTCTGAACAGTTATATTACAAAGAATATTTATTTCCTGATACTCATTCAAAATGGAGTTTTCTTTCCCACGGCTTACTAAATGCATTTGAAACGATATAAAACTCAATAAGTAATGATGATAAGTAATAAGTAATGATAAAACAAAAAGTAGGTATGCAATGCATTATACCAGACAGGAACAAACTAAAGGACACGTGGTTGGAAAACAAGACCTTGAACGTAGAATTTTAAATTGGCCACGACATTTAACTAATCACGGCTAATATCCAGCGACTTCGGTAGATGCGCAATGTCTGTAACACTGACATTGGCAAAGACATGATGTCCTTGTACTCAATTAGTGTTCAAATTGTACGTATACCTGCCGGTACAGCATGTATTAATAAAATGTGACCTCAGCGTAGTCATCTAACCATCGTAAATTTTATTACCAACTAAAACAACTCGTATATTTGTTGCAGTATAAGTTATTCTTTGAAATACTGTGATGTCACCAATGCAATTTGATACAAGACGGTGCCAACTTTTTAACGATTTTAACAAGGTGACCTTATTCGCGTAACATGGGTTTGGTATGCCAAGATTAAAAACATCCATTCCAAACTCGCTGTCATGAAAAACAATGTCGATTTGGATAAAGGAATGTTGGGTGAAAGTGAGAGAAGCAAACGTCTGGCTTGATTTCTATTCAGCGGCATTGATAAGGTTGAAAACTGACGAGACACTTCCTTGTTTTGTTTTCAAGCTTGTTGTCTCCCCTCGTGTTGAGTGCTCGTACGAAGGTATATGCCGGAAAGATCGTATGGGGAGTTTAAATCGACTCATTAAACCCTACCGCAGAGTAATTGTCTGTATTTCCCTTTTATACTACGTTATCACTCGTAATTTCTCGGGGGAGATCGGAATCATCTACATGAACGGATATTACTTTGGCGAACTTGTGGAGCAATGATAAATTGGATTTTGTATTTGAGTGCCAAGAATAAATTCTTAATATAATAAATAAACAAATATTCATGGACATTTCACACAGCGTCACCTAGCCCCCAACTAAGCATAGCTTGTAATATGGGAACTAAATAACTGATAAAATACATATAGTACTTTTTTTGTAAATACATACTTATAATACATATTAACACCCTGACACAGAACAAATATTTATGTTCGTCACACAAATGCTTGTCCTAGGTGGGAATCGAACCTACGACCTACAGCGCAGAAGGCAGATCTGCTACCAACTGAGCTTCGGTCGTAGTTAAACTAAGCAGCCTAATTTGACGTAATTATTTGAGTACATCCCTGCCTGAAAGACTAGTCGTATTCCATTCCGGACCGCAAATTCAGTTAATCGGTTTTAGGTGTTATATTGGCAGGGACACAAAGGTTGCGTTTGGACACGGAGCCTGCTCCGCCACAATGGGTTTTAACTCGCTCAGTCAGCGCCCGTCTGATGGAATGCTAACACAATGGCCAGTGCACCAAACTCGTTTAAGGGAATTCCAATCCTCACGCCCTCGATCTGTTTTCTTTGTATAACTCGAGCACGTTTTATTGGTTTGCGATGTGAATTCACTTACTAAGATTTGCTATGTCAGATGAATTGTATTTTGGTGAACACTATTTTTTTTTACTAAAACTAAAACTAAACATCAGTTGGGCCGTCAGAACGTTCCATCACTTAAATAAAATAATAACTACTTCTACTTAGATAGAAAAATAAAAGTGTAGGATGCCGGGATTTGTATCACTTAAAATCTCTAATTGAATTTATTAACTCCTGTAACGGTTTCAACGATGATTTATTGATAATTTAGGAACGCGTCATCTGCTAAAACATTCGTACCACCTCTGACCACACATTGAGTTCAATTAATTTCTTCTTCTATTACGACTAATGGGAAGGGTGAGCAGTATTGTTTCATGACAAAAAGTTATATAACGGAGTAGGGTCTAAAAAATCTGAATGTTGACGAGATTATTCCTATTTAAATATATTCGTAAGCAGCAAAATATAATAATATTAGAAAACTATAATAGATATTTATGTGTATTGATTCAAAAATGTATTATAATAGAATATTAATGGTAGAACCTAAAGAGATATTAGGCATTCATTCCCGATTTAAAAATACATTAAACATAGAAAGCATGCCAGATATTTTATGAAACTAGATAAAACTCTGGGGTTGCAGTAAAATTTATGTGAGGAGGGGTCGAGAAAATTCAACGTAATTCGGAGTTATACAACAGACGGCTTTTTATTTGCTGACTGTTTTACCCTAGTAGGTATTTTAGTGTTTTTTTCCTGTAAACAAAAAGAGGACTCTAGGTATTTCAAAATTTTATGATCAGTAGTTTCGGTCCGGAAACGTCCGACGAATGCTCGATCTTCGCATAGTTTTGTTACGTTCAGAAAAGTATAATGAGTAACGAATAATCAAGCAAACCAACAAACACGAGATGGATTCCATATTAAGGGGTCCGTCTTTTAATAGGAGGGACGGTACCCGAAGCAGATGTAACATCTCGTATTCACAGTATGTTTATACTGTATTCCTGTAAAACAACATTTTTTATTTTATTTCAGACAATGAAGAAAAACAGAAACTGTCAAAGTGGCTGGTGGGTGGTGCTGCTGACCGCTACGTTAGCTGTCTCGGCTATAGCCGAAACAGGCGTGGGCCTGTTTAATTCCAAGCTAAAGCAAGTCACCACTTCCAGCACACTTCGATGGACAAACTTGTTGAAAGAAAATATGAAAAACTATGTTGTCGGATCGGAATCTGAAAAAGGTACCTAAACATTTTTTAAATCAATTGTTCAAACTTTGTTGTAGTCCATAGTAGAATTTCTTACGTTATTGTTTCTTTGCAGGGCCCATCTACCTTTGCAGAGCTCGCCATCAAGGTGACATGATCTTAGGCCAACTCAAACCGGATTACTCCATATGCTCAGTAGCTGGGAGCAAGTATGATCTTTTCGAAGTACTGGAGAATATTGAAAATGCATCACTAATCATATGGTCACCTTGGTTCAAGTTCGATGCTAAACCAAATGGAGCTGTGGTAGTAGACTCTTCATTTGATTCGGTATTTATTGGAAGGATGAAGGCACCAAGCGGAAACTACCATTACATTGGCAAAATTGCTTACGAAAACGTCATTGGTGAATTCAAAAGTTTCGATGATAAGAGCAATGACGTGATAACGGATGTCAATGGTGAAATTCTGGTTGAAATTGAACCAGTCAGTTACAAATTGGAGAATGTTGTACTAGATGTGGCAACTGAACATGTGCGGCAATCGGATCCAGAAATTTTGGACGAGCGAATTCTACGCAACGATGAAGAAGTCGGTGCAACAGTTACAACCGAAATATCATATTCCTATAATTACACTTTATCTTGGGGTCACGGCCACGGTATTGCTATTGGATTAAATACATCAGTTGAAATGGCAGACGGAACAGTTATGCCAATAATTCAATGGGCAAATCAGTTTTCTGACAATAGAACGACTTTATACAAATTAGAGCAATACCTTGAACCGGGTACTGCTTGCAATGTTACATTCAGAGGAAACATCACAAATAGGGACGTGCAGTATACCGCTACGCTCGTAACTTTATACAATGGCAAAGATTCCCGATCAAGGCAAATGCGGGGGCAACGTATTGAGAACAACATGGAAGTTGAAGCCGTGTACGGTGAAATATATTATGTTGGCAACAACAGTTTAGTTCCGACAACCACCACCACCACCACCACGACTACAACTACCACCACAACGCTCCCACCTGAAACGATACCGCCTGCACCGGAAGAGAATGACATCGCTAGTGCCATAAAGAAAGCAGACTCATCAAATGAAATGGACACCGGCGACATGATGGGCGACAGCAGTGAAGAAGTTATCAAAACGCCTTCAGCTAAGGATGACAACATCAACAAGGCTGTAGTCGGAGGGCTAGGAAGTAATCCCAATGGAGCTGAAACCATGTTCTTTACCGTCGCACTCCTTGTTCCAGTAATCGTGCTTGTATTCTAAAATTCTGTGTTAGTAGCCCTTGTACATAGACAATGAAAATATCACTAAATATATGGAAGCTTTGTCGTTGATCATGCATTTGACAGCTAAGCTTGATGCTGTTGTTTATAGATCGTGCGATAAACTCGAAGTTCTTTTGTAAATACTTAAGACATTTTGTTCTCTTAACATTCCCGTTATGCGGTTTCATTCCAGTGTGTAAATTGAGGAGCCAAAATAAATCGCATAATTGTAAATAAATGTTTGTAAATAGTTACGAATACGGATGTCGCAGAGCGACGAGAGCCATTTCGTGAAATGGCAAAGAGTGACATCATAGATAGAGATAATGATGAGCGGATTAAGATACTGTTACCAATACCATCTTGTATAGAAATGAACCATAACAAACTTCCGTGTGTGATACTTTAATAGACATACAAATTAAAAACGATTTTTGTATCTAACATACGTTACCTTTCAAAGATGTTATGTACAAAATAAGCCTAATTATGTCTTATGTTTATCTATGTATCTAAGATATTTTTTCATATTAGTATGAGCAGAGCACATTGAATTATTTAGTAAGTAATTCGAGATCAGTTTGGTATTATTTGTAATATGTATACTTTTCGCTCAATCAACAAAGCACATCTATTTTAGTACCTCCTGTTTTATAGTTTTTAACTTTTTGTTAGATTTAATTAAGTTACAAGAGTTTAAATTCCAGAATTTAAAGATATTATTATTTTTAAGTCTTTATTATAAAATATCTTATTTATTTTGTTTTTATTTTGTTAGGCACTTCATTATTAGATTGTATGGATATCATGGATGAATGTTAGGTTACAAAAGCTGATAAATTATAACTTTTAAAATCTTTAACCAAAGTTATAGTTTTCAAGCTCGATCTCTAACACAAAGTAAATTTAAAATTTCCATCCCTCCGTTGAATAAAAGTTCTATTTTAAAAAGGTCTGTAGTGAAAAATTGTAGCGAGTCTAATCGATCGAGAAAGTTTGTTAGTATGCTTAGCTGTGTTTGTCAATGTGTAAAAAAAGATATTTTTGTATGAATTGATCAGTGTAAGTGTTCGCATTAATTGTAAGTGAACTCTTGTTTATAACGTACCTATCCTTTCCGTAGGTATCATGTTCATCATATTATGTTCTGTTCAAATAATTAAGAATATATTTGTTTCAAATAAATATCCCACCTAGTGTACCATATCGATTAGTCTTTGAAATTATTTATTACCATCGATAGTTTTAGCTTCTTTTGGTCACCTTAAATAAAATTATATCATAAATTTTGAAAAGATTGATGTATGTAACTTTCTCTTTTGCCTAAAAAAAACTCAAATTAAAATGTTATACATAAAGCTTGAATCCTTTAAGTACGTAAAAGATTTATAGAAATAAGGGAAGTTGTAAGTATTGTTATTTAACAAACTTTAAAACCTCAATAAAATAATTGAATCTCATGACATCTACATTTCTTTGCGAAGCATAATTGTGATGTTTCATGTAAGTTTTTTTTGTTTTCAATCATTAAAGTGTAATAAAAGTATCAATTGTTTGAATTTATCTGTACAAATAATCCATAAAATAATTATCTGTAATTCATCTATACAAATAATAATAAAAAATATTTGTCTGTTTGTTCCGGCTAATCTCCGAGACGGACTTTGCGGGGACTTTCACTGGCAGATACTCGTAGCCGATATTGTAAATAATAATGGTTAAATTGTTAAATTCAACGCGGAAAAAGACGCGAGAAATAGCAACGTGGGTTTTTTCCCAAACCTCCCCGAACTCATCTGCTTTGCTACCTTATCTACCTTCTCCCCGAGAAGGGAACCCTATATAGGTCTAAACAGGCGATTTGTTTTATTATTTAAAGGAAATATAGATTTTTAACTCTTGCTCGAACTAATTAATTTAGTACATATATAAATCTCAGAACCTTTGCGTTTAGGTGCGTGACACCGGTGCATGACAAAAAACACGCCACAAAGTAATCAAATTTTATTTCCCATTCGTAATTACATTTTTTGAGAAAATGCAAAAAAAAAAAATTGTTACATTCTAGTTTCTAAATTAATAACTCTAGAACTTTGCTTTAATTAGCATTGATGCATTTGATGGATGATTTGCTGATAAACTGTTGATAACTCAGTTAACTACGCGCCGTTAGACACCCGCCGATGGAAATGTGAAGAATGCGTCAAACGTGAATGTCTGTATAAATTAACGATAGTAGACTAGACGGGTTAATAAATAATAATTTAGTATTAGCGATTAGCGAGCACATTTCTTCCAAGCTTCCAAATGATACTCACATTGAAAGGCTAAGAGTTATACAATAGTATGTATGCAAGCATCAACAACTCAGCCTTTTAACATCTACAATGTGGTGCATAGGAATAAAAAGTAACACAAATCAAAAATTGTTATAGAAACATTCGTGTTTGCGTTATGGAGTATAAATGTTGCTACGTTAAGTATTAGTAGTCGAATACCAGTATTAAATACGATCGGTACCTACTTTAATATCTAAAGAGAGTCATTATTGGTAATAAATATATATAATAGCTAGCTAGCGTACCCGCGCTTTTAATCCGAATGGAATCAATAAGTACCAATATAACCAAAGGCGTTTTCAAACGCGAAGTGCTCAAAATTCTTCATGAAGATTTTATTGGAACGCAATTGTAAAATAATAAACCTAACATAATACATATAATACTACACGCACACATAAACGCAAACATACGCTCACACACACGCACGCACACACACACACACACACACACACACACACACCCACACACACTCACGCACACACATACATACACGCGCATACAAACACACACACACACACACGCGCGCACGCACACACACATACATACATACACATAAACACATAGGAAGAGTGACATACAGAACAATTATATATATTAACTATTACAACTATATATTAATATCAGTTTTCAGAGACATTTATTGACTTTTTTCGTTGTGATTGTCGTTATATTAGTTAACTAAAAAAAATTGAATCTTTAATTGGCTGTAAGATTAATATTAAGTTTTTTTTTATATTATCTCTAAGAGCTGTTGATTCTGTTTATAATAAATAAATAAATAAATAAATAACGTTGGTAAAGTATTATATATTTGTTAACGAAGAACCGTTTGTTTTAAAGTTTATCGTGGAGAATGAAATTATTACAATCACAAAGAGAACAAAAAACAGACAGTTGTCTCATCGAATTCGTATTCTTAGTGTATTTATTTAATAAGGTAATGCATATCTTTGTTTTGGTTTAGGTTTCCAAACACGCTTTGACTAAAAATAATCATAGGTACAGATTGCATTTACTACTCTTTAATTATACGCATAGAAGATATATAGATCACATGGCTCGACCCTGTACAAAAATGAAGCCGATCGATTCAATCGAATCAATAACTATTTAGTATGCTTTCGAGGTGAAACATAAAATTAGTAGGACAGAGAATGGGTTGCTAGTTGTACCTAGTGGAATAGCTGAAGTGATGAAGATGACATCAAGATGTTAAGATGAAACCAATTAAGAAAGAAGCGAAAAAAGTGGTTGGTAATACAAAATCTAATAAAATTTATGGAAAGCATAAAAATATGTCCGTACCCTTGTAACGGCGACCCTCAAATAGAGACGACCTTTAATCTACGGAGAATTTACACACGATATACTTCTAGATAGGGGAAAGAAACGCATGAAAATAAAAAGGGTGCCTACTATAGGAACACTAAAGGTTTATAGTTACGATATAGGCATAAGCGATAATTTGGAGACTTAATACAAGTGAATAATCATACAGTCACTTAAAATACGTAAACGTATTTGGACTACGCATCTACGATATGAATGTCATAAATATAGAATAATTGATGTAAGTACATACTTATTTCGGCGAGTAATACGTTTTTTGTAATAAGCTTTGTTGTAAGCAATCAGATAAACACAGATAACACACACAATAAGGTAGGTACACAGGAACTTTATTGTGTGCCTGTTATTATGAGTGCAATATGACAAAAAAAAACATATCTCCAGGCTATTCGATTATTTATGAAGAGTGCTCAGATCATATTTTAAATAGACTGACCAACATTCATATTCGTATACGGAGCGTATAAAATAAAATATGGGTTGTCTTGAACAAAATACCTAAAGATTAGACAAGTGAGTGAGGGTAATAAAAGTTCGTTGAGTGCAAACGTAATTAAGGAACAAGTATTTTTAGCTTCATTAGCCTTAGCTTGTCAGTGAAAATGTTCGCTAGAGCGTGGTGTAATGAGCTTTCATAACCTGATGACGTGGTACACCAGACTTGGCCAATTACTTATAATTATACTACACTAAAGGAAAAAGAAGCAATCTCCGAACGTATAGCAACTAAATGTGTTGACGAATCATATCGCAAGTAAATACTGTGCTAGATATAGTGGATACAGATAGCCTATCTCTACCGATGAAATAACAAATCTTTGTCGTGGACGATCACCATACGCATTAATCAGGTTTTAGACCAGTTGTTTACTTCACAAGTAAGGTTATACCGGATTCTATGAAAATTGGCTGCTGTGATTGAGCCGGCCTTAATATTAACGAAGGAAATTCTAACATTATTATAGATACGACTCATAACATCCAATACAAATTAACCTTGACATTTAGGATTGTAGCAGGCAGAAATACCTACTAATATTATAAAGTGGAGAACGTGGTAAAGTTCAGATCACTGACATTTTATTATGGCGGTTGGCACACTAAGGCTATGAAAACTGGCAGTCCAGCTACAATACCCCATAAAAAGACCATTCGTTGCGCCGCGGCACGCATCGAAACGATTGGAGGTATAGCCTAAATACCCAGCTTAGAGGAGCTATAAAAGACATGGAAACGCAATCGTAAAGTTTCATTGATGTAATATGAATAAACTATAATTTTCTCCTTACTTAGTGTAAGTATGGGGCCAACTCTAGTGTCGGAGTTTTGAAGCCGCCCGAAGGCCTCCGACGCGGCTCAACGTCTAGTATAGCTGGGACCGACCTCTTAACGTGCCCACCGAAGCACGGAAGCGCTCAGTTCAAATGCAACTAAATAGTCGCCCATCCAAATTATCACCGGGCAGAAAGTTGCTTAAATTAGATAATCTGTAGGGAACTGCTAAGGAGGCTACGCCACAAGCGCTTCTATATAAAACTATAATAATATCTTTAACTCACTTGACTTGTCTGCCATTGATCATTATTTGCGTTATTATATGACATCATTCGAGAGTTTGGAGACCGAGATGACGTAAGTACATCTTATTACTTGAAACGAGCAATTCCTGTGTGATTACATATATGTATATATGTATACATTTACTTCGCGCATTTCGGAAATGGCTCAAACGATTTGGATGAAATTTATGTTTCGAGAGGGTTTTGGTGTTTAAGTTTACTGTTTTGGTAACCTTAAACATCAAAACTTCGGTACAGAAAATGAATAAGAGAATATCCTATCATAAGAATAATTTGAATATAAGTTAAGCTTAATTTTGAATGCGTTAATATCGTGACATCTCAAAAATAGCCAGACACCGAGCCATAGTCTAATTAAATTTAATGAATATACGCTCCTTTGAGTCAGGGATTAGCTTTGATTCAAAATTTGCCGTACGAAGGAGTAGAAACCATTGGAAAAGCTTGAAACTCCGTTCGATGTACGACTCATAACTTATAACAGACGACAGATGTAGGGAACGGCCCGACGCAATCCGATTGTAATATTTGAAACAGTCGAGAAACCGGGCAGAAAAGTGTACCAGGAGGTAGAAATAAGGGCACATAAATCAGAAAGGGTTAAACCACTTCGCTGCGAAACACAATGCATAATTTACTCAGTTTAACAATGAACGTTTGTGATTAAGTAATCCGATAGTTTGAAGAGAAATGAAATTGAATATTCTCAGCACTTTAATAAACGCACCTACGAGTTTTCATCATATACGAATAAGTAAAACCTATTCACAGAAATATTGAGTCTATAACGAGAACAATGAACGAAGAAGTGCTAATGAATATTTATTGTGTGCTTCGCATTCCATGCTTTTCGCAACATGGTTTTGATCCAATACCCAACATTGCTCGTAAATAAATATACAAAAAATTATTACGTTATAACAGAACCTACATAGGTATATTGACATAAGTAATTGTGTTTTCGAAAACTGGGGTTTTCGTTTCTATACACGTCACAAGAGAGCGATAACAACACGCGAATTCTGAATGTGAACTCCATTCGCAAGTTTCTGAACAAGTCCACGAGTCCAAAATCTATGAATATGAACCGTAGATATATCGGGGAGGGGCCAGGAATGTTTTCAAAAACAGTTGAATGCCCTATACACTGCCTCCAGCGAAATTTAAAGCGCTACAGGGATGGGTGTTTCTTTTACCGCAGGCGTAAGCGAAGTTCTTTGTGAAGACATTTCAGCTCAGTTCAAAGGTATGATGGCGGTTTAATTATTTCCACACGCAAGGCAAGGGAAGAAAAGGGGAAAGGGGAGGGTAAGTCTTTCCCTAAGGGATGCACGGTTTGTTTGCAAACGTGTGCAATCGTCGGGATCGAAGAGGTAGACGCTTTCTTTGAAGTACTTAATGCCGGTTTGTATATAGTTTATCCTATAGCAAAATTAAAATAGCGAAATCAGTGTTATTGAAGGCGCACGCGACAGAATACTGTGAAATAAGCTCATTATTAATAAATTATCATTAGGTATGCTTCTCAATCACAAACAAACATACGCAATTAAAAATTTACATTGAAAATTTAACTTTTGTAGGCGTCTACGCAATATTTTCTGTGACGGTATAATTCGGCTATTAGAAATATACCAATTCAATTATGAAAGTCGCGAGTTTTCAGTTCGGGATTAACAAGTAAAAAATAGTAATTTATTTACAAAAATTATAAATAAATATATACAATACAATATAAATTGTTTTTTTTATATATTTTTTTTGTTCTATGCATATAATAATATAAAAACTAATTGCAACAAGACCTATTGAGCTATCCTGAGACCAATAAAACGATCTATTGGGTGTGTGAATATGACTCCGCCCTTTCTCAACAGATGTCGTTTTTAGTATTGTTTACGTGTACTAATAAATGACCATACTTGTATTCGATAGTACTGAATGTCAGCTATCTAACGCATTTTATGATATTTGGTTGAAGTGTAAGCAACAATTGTTTTCACCTTTTCGAAAATGTCGGTTTTTATTCCAAATAAACGTCATTTGCGGGAAGTGTTATTACATTATTTTATTGCGAAGAAAACTGCAGCGGAAACTTATCGTTTGCTTGTGGAGATTTATGGTGAGCATGCTCCGTCTAATACAACTTGCAAGGAATGGTTTCGACGATTTCAAAATAACGATTTTAGTACTGAGGATAAAGAACATGGAAAACCACCAAAAAAATTTGAAGATGCTGAATTGGAAGCATTATTGGCGGAAGATTCTTGCCAAACTCAATCAGAATTAGCTGCAGCATTAAATGTTGATCGTTCAACTGTTGCAAAGCGTTTACAAATGATGGGAATGATTCAAAAAGCCGGTGACTGGGTTCCACATGATTTAATGATGATTTAATGATGAAAGAGACATGGAACGTCGGAAAACCATTTGTGAAATGCTGCTTCAAAGACAGCAAAGAAAAGGATTTTTGCATCGGATAGTCACAGGAGACGAAAAATGGATACACTACGAAAATCCTAAACGCAAAAAAGCTTGGGTGAAACCAGGCGAACCAGGCCCATCACAGCCAAAAATAAATATTCACTGTGCCAAGGTCATGCTCTGTATTTGGTGGGATCAGAAAGGTATTGTATATTATGAGTTGCTCAAACCCTCTGAAACTATTAATGGAGAAGTTTACCGACGACAACTAATGCGTTTGAAGCGAGCCATAGAAGAAAAACGACCAGAATGGGTGAATAGACATAACAAATTAGTTCTTCAGCATGACAATGCCAAACCGCATACCGCAGAAGTCGTAAAAACATATTTAGAGGGACAGGACTGGGAAGTGTTACCCCACCCGCCATATTCACCAGACATAGCTCCTTCGGATTACCACCTATTCCGGACGATGCAGACAGACCTTACTGGAGAAAAGTTTACTTCATGTGAAAGTATCAAAATTTGGATTGACAACTGGATAAGCTCAAAAGACCAGGACTTCTTCCAGCAAGGAATACGAAAACTACCTGAACGATGGGCGAAGGTTGTAGCTGCAGATGAAGCATACTTTCAATAATTTTTTTTTTAATTTTGTAAGCGAACAAATGTGTTTTATTTTGACAAAAAGGGGCGGAGTCATATTCACACACCTATTATAATCTATTTAGCTCAATTCAACACACTACTAGATATTAATACCTATATTTAGAAAGTGTAGTTTTCCAAATTTTAAAAACAAAAAATTGGGCTCGTCCGGGATTTGAACCCGGGACCTCTCGCACCCTAAGCGAAAATCATACCCCTAGACCAACGAGCCGGCTGAATAATATAACGAAAAAGCCGTATACATAATACGTATAACATCATATAACATCATATGACGTAGATATGATGTAAAAACATAAAATTATGATTTTTGTTTTACGATTAGTTCAACTAATTCGTTTATCACATCCATCCTCCTATCCTGCTATTACAAAGACGAAATCAGCGCCATCTAGTGCGCAGTAGAAAAAATAAATAAGTTTATTTAAACTGGGGCCGCATTCTAAGACATGAAATTTCCACACTCAAAGTTTTATGCAAATCATACTAATATTGAAGAAATTATTTTTAATTATATATTGGCTAGATTAGGCCTACTGTGACTAATTAATGTAATTATAACACTAATTACTCATCGCTGCCTGGCGTCTAGATAACTCAATTGTAACTGACCTACTGAATAATTTAATAACAGACGATAAACAAACCCACTACCATGGTTAGGTACCTAATAACTTGGTTTGTCACAAAGTTATTTCTATTAACAAGCATAGTAGAGTAGGTAGCCAGTAACAATGATTCACGAAATCGGTAGTTTACTTCTTTGTGAGTCAGTGAGTCAACGTTTATAGGTACTGTTCCTACTTCTGTAACTAAACGTAATTCTCTGCCTGTACTTATATAGATACTAGCTGCGACCCGCGGTGTAACCCGGTTAAAATCTTAACGAGACAATAGGTAGAACCTGACAAAGTTGTGTTTTTTGCCAGTCACTAAAACATACTTCGCTTTTTCGGGTAATATGTAGCCTATGTCTCAATCCAGGACATAAGGTACCCTAATATCACATTTCATACAAATCCGTTCAGCCGTTGAGAATCAAACATACAATACATACAGAAAAACTTGCAAATTTATATTATTAGTTTAAGGTCATCATCGAATAGAATGTTATTCAAATAAAACCCTCACGTATCTTAAACTCAAGGAGGCAGGCGCGGCGCGGGGTGTCCTGTCAGTGGGTCATTAGTTGCGTGCCATGAACACGTAATGGGGATCCCGAGGGAAAAAATAGAAACATATTTCCTGCACTATTCGCTATCGTTTCATAACTGCTATGAGCTTCGATGTTACGTCACCATAAATAAAATACATTCACCGGGTTATGTACACTTGAAATATAATATTACCTAATAAAATTGGAACTATAATACAATCTTATTACTTTAAACGAGCAATTCTTTTATATATAATAATTTTTTTCGCGTATCTCGAAAACGGCTCTGACGATTTGGATGAAATTTTGTGTTCCAATAGGGTTTTAGTTTTTATGTTTTCCTGTTTAATTGTATTTTAACATTAAAAAAAAACCTTTTACACAAAAAATTAACTAGATCGAGGCTCTATTAAGGTACTATAAAAAAGTTACAAAATTAACTCAACGTGAAAAATTTATGTTGTTAGTCGACAAAAACACGGGCTCGTCCGGGATTTGAACCCGGGACCTCTCGCACCCAAAGCGAGAATCATACCCCTAGACCAACGAGCCGTGGTAGAAGCCGTTGAAATTAATAATAACCTTGTTTGACCTTGAAATTGTTGCGATTGCGTCATTCACAGAACTGTTGAAACTTCCAGAGCAAATGGTAGAAATAATAATGCTAGTATTTTAATTTCCAAAGTTGCGGGACAAACTCACCCGATGTTAAGTACTTACCTCCGCCCATAACCACAGCAATATGGCTTAAGTCCTCCCGGACCGAAGAAGATAAGATGCATCCCGTTGCGCTCGTCATCCGAGACGGTGATGTTATGTCTCATGCGCCTGTGATTTCACCGGCACCCATACCCTTCCACCAAAACAAATCAAGTGCACCACTGCTTTGCAGCAGATTACCAGGGGTGGAGGCAGTTCGTGTCCGAAAGTACTTAGCACAAGTTCTACTGCTACTTTTTGTTGTTTCTTTAGCACCCCCTGGGTGTAGAATCAAAGGGTACTAATCTACGGACCCGAGCAACTAGACCCCCAAAAAACCACGAATACAATTATTTATTCTGTGATGTTTTACCAGAACTGTCTGACTTCCAATGTAATGTAGACCAGTCAAGAAGTGGATAAGTAGGTGCGTAGGTATATTGCATTGCACTAGGTCTCCACGAGCACGTAGGTTCATGAGAAGTTATTTGCTCATCGTATTGCGTCACTGGAACGTGTCTAGATTCAACCTAGATCGGGGTAGATATATGCAAGATTACTAACATAATCCGACGTTGAATTAACACCAACCGTTGCTATGCCTTTAATAAATAATTTACCATAATTTTTGATAAAGATATTTTGTTTGCTTAAATATGTATAAATTATGTCGCATTTTACCGAAACTGGTTGCAAATTTTGGAAGAACGGCTTGTCCTTGCTGTCAAAGAGTGATTTATTTTAGTCAAGAAAACTGTAAGCAAAATCATTCGAGAAAACAATGGCTATGAGGTCACTGGATCTGTAAATCTTTCGGGGAAAAGGCGTGCATTTGTAAGTATATTATAAAATATACAGTATAGTGCCATCTGTAGAGAAAAGCTAAACTAGTAAAATGACATCAAGCTATGTTCATGTGTAGTATAGCTACTCACCAATAGATGGCGCTGTAAAAAAGTTGATGCAACCTCATTAACTATGTTATCTTGTTATCTTTGGAGATTTTTTTTTTTCATGTATAATCCGTATTAAAAACCGTAATTAGCCTATATTATTTAACCAGAAAATGCACTTGTTTGTCTTAATACAAATAATATACACTACAACTGCTTTTTCATTGTGTTTACATAGTAATTAACACACACATCCTAAATAATATTACAACAAATGACAAGGGTTACACACACCTCAAAATGCATAAACAATGGTATTCAAAACATTTTCTCAACCTAATCAGACATAGGGCTTACAGTAATACTAACAAACTTTCCGATAAAGCTTACAATAATCTACAATATATTAAATTGAATAAAGTCTCACCCATTACTCCAAGTTGCTGAGGAGATAGTGGTGCTGCGTCTCCACCTCCGGATCCAATTGATCCTGAGGCTAGTGACAAACGCTCACTGAAGCCAAGTGGACTACTTCTGCCACCACTGCTTGCCACTGAACCCATGCCTGTAAAATGTGGATAATATAAGGATATAATTTTATAAAAGTTTCTTTTTTATGGACTCAATGGAAATTGATATAGACTTTGGTTAATTATTTTTAAAGAATATATAATCACTGCCTTACTGTCTTGTATATCTAGGCCTGTTGTATACAACTACAATTATTGTCTTGAACAACTGAAAGTTTTGGAATACTTTGAAATTTAAATTTTAAATTTTATTGAAAAGAGAGCTTCCTGGGACTATTCTATGCCTGCTGTGATATTTTACTTTTAATAAAATTTCACCCACTCAGATCATTTCAGGAAATGGTGACAACACTAAAATTCATGAAGCTTTCTCTAGTACCTATTTTATCATCATCTACATTTAACGATAATCATTTTAATCTAAATCTAAATTTTAATAAAATACAAATGTCCTGTCAAATATGGGGACAGAATCTAAAAAATTATACTTCAAATTCGAACTATAGACTGTAATGCTTACCACTATTAGGACTTCTCATTCGAGATATCCTTTTGTTAATAGCTCGTTGTATTCTTGGATTAAGGATAGGTTTTGCTCGTTTCCTTGCTAGATATCGTGAAAGCACTCCAACAACTACTGCACTTGTACCAACAACACCTATACTCCATAATACAACCTAGAAAACATAACATAACAGTCTGAATTATTTAAAATTTATAGAAAAATTATAAAAAGCTGTACAATGAATTCTCTTCTAGGATATATAGTTACCTACCCAATGCAGTTAGTTATTTTGCACCATGAAAATAATTATATGTTTAATAACTATCCAGGATATTCCATTTATTTTTACTAGAACAAGTCGAAAATCATAGTTCAAATATCATAACCTTGACTTTGATTGCAAGATAAATGGGGTTTCCATGCCAAGTTTATCACGATAATATTTAAGGTGCATTTTTTCTTTAGCTGGTATCTATGCATTTAAATTATTGAAAAGAAAGCATATTTGCATGTATATCATTGAAGTTATTCGATTAAAACTTACCTTCTGTGTTGTGGTGAGATGAACTTCGTTAAACGATACGGCACGTTGCCAGTGTTTTAATTTGTCTATTAAAGGACTGGCTTGCAGTAATAGCTGCATAATTCAACTATAACTCCCTTTTATCACTTACTATTTACAAAATATTACGTAGAGAGCAAATAATTTATAGGTTATCTCAGTTGTCATAACACATCCCACTAACATAATATCTAGCATTAGAAACCAACTCCTATGATGAGCCACTACATAATCACAGGGTTTTTTTTCAAAACACACAAATCATATCATCATGACAAACTACATTTCTAAATGTTTGGTTGTAATTCAAATATTCGCGCGTCTGTATATACGTTCTAGGCTTGGGCAAAAAATATCGATATATTTAAATATCTATATTTCTCCATACAATTATTTATATATATTTCGTCGATATTTTTATTTATGATTGTTTAAGAGTATCTGATTCTTGTGTTGTAGTTCTTTTTTAACCTAACTGTAATTTCAATTTTTGTTTTTCGTTTTAAAAAAAAAAATTTTTTTCGTGTTTAACCAGTTGTGACAGTATCCGACAATAGAAGCCTGTCAAATACAGGCGAGCACATCAAACAGAGGGTGCTTCTATGTCCATTAAAATTGTTATTTCAATTGATTAGGCTCAAACATTATTAAAAAATAATATTTCCTTCATGTCTATTCTTTTTATGAATTTTGAATGCTTTGCGAATATGTATAAATAATCATGCGAAAACTGACGTTACATCGATATATCGATATTTTTCACTCGATAATTATGGATACTCTATAAAAATGTCGATACGATATATCGATTTATTTCACTCGACACTGTTTAAAAATGTCGATACCATATATTTTTTTCACTTGTCCATTCCTACTACGTTCGTTTTTCTGCCGTGTCCTTTTGGCGGTTCAAAGAAAATTGGCATTCTATGAATGAGCGGAAAAAAACCCTTAGATATATTTTTTTATGTCAATAAGTCATGGAACGAGCTGAGGGCTCACCTGGTGGTAAGTGGCGAGCCCCGCCCATGTTAACAGTAATGCGACTCAGGATACAATTTGGATCTGGTACTGAGTCGCATTCATCCTGCTGCGTTCATCACCCGAGACGGGGATGATACATCTCATGCGCATGTGATTTCACCGGCACCCACACCCTTCCACCGGAACACAGTAATGCAACCACTACTGTTTGGCGGCAGATTCCAGGTGTGGTAGCAGTACTTCTCCGGATGAACTTGGCACAAGTTCTACTGCTACTTTTAGTTACTGCTTTAGCACCACTCAGGGGGTACGTGTAGGGAATCAAAGGGTACACACCTACAGACGCGAGCAACTGGACGTAATAGTATACTAATGTAGTATACTATTGACATCTGTGCGTGTGATTGACGTGACATATTTATTTATTTAGTAATCTGTGATGTCGTGATTATATTCTCTTTAATCTGTGGTAACCTACAATTAGAAACTAGCAAAAAAACTTATTTTCATTTTTGTACGGGCATGGAAGTTTTTTTATTTTCCAATGTTTTGAGGTAGTTTTGATCTACAAGTCGCTAAAAACCTTTGAACTCAATAAAGAAATCTAAAAAAAGAAGTATGTAATTCGCAAACGTTGGTCTTACAGCACAAAATCAAAAATATGGAAGTAATACATCAAACTCTCCGTGACCAAACATTGGAAACTTCAGTAGAAGATCTTCCAGATGAAGTATTAGAATTTATTCTATGCTTTCTACCACCCTATAGGGATTTGCAAAACTGTATGCTAGTCTGCAAGAGGTGGCATGCATGCGCACAAAGTAAGTTAACGTAAAATACATGTTGTCCCCACTTCGTCAATAGATTCTAAGATAATTTATTTTTATTCTGAATTTACTATTGTGAATTTGATTGGTTTGATTACTTAAGAGTTCAATTTAATTTCGTGTTTTTGCAGGTGTGTTTCATCAAACTGCTTCAAAATTTACAAAAGCTATAGGGGATTTCAAAATCCTGTGGAAGAACATTACTACAAGTGACTTGGGATACACTATAACAAAACGTTTCTCACACGCAGCTTGTGTTTATGACAATAACATGTATGTTTTTGGTGGGTGTACAACTAATGCCACATCATTTAATGATCTGTGGAGATTTGACCTATCAACACGGGAGTGGGTGAGACCACTGGCAACCGGGACATACCCTGTACCAAAAGCATACACATCAATGGTTTCTTACAAAAACTTATTGATTGTCTTTGGAGGCTGGACATACCCATCTTTATCCCAGTATTATACACACATCACCATGTTCAATGAAATACACTTATATGATGTGGTAGCCAATAAGTGGATTTTGGTAAATGCTGGGAATAATCCACCTCCAATGGCAGGACACTCGGCCTACATGAGAAATGATGAAATGGTTGTTTTTGGAGGTCTGACTATGTCACCTGAATCCCAAAATCAAATTCAATGCTCAAATGAGGTGTGGGTTCTTGATCTTCCTTCCCTTACTTGGAGACTGCAACAGACGACAAGGCCCAGGCCATCTCCTCGATACTCTCAATCTCTTGTAGAATTAGACTCGGACAGATTGATGCTTTTAGGAGGAGTCCAAACACTCCATAACCGTTTTGTATATAATGATTGCTGGATGCTGACAATGAAGGGTCCTGTATGGACATGGAAGGAGCTTGCTGTCAAAAATAAGGAATGGGCTTCATCAAATATATGGTGTAACCCTGCATGTAGAGTTGGTGACAAAGTGGTCAGCTTGAGCAGGGGTAGAAATGGATGGAATGGTGCTCGACCTCTGGTCACATCAGCAGTCCGAATCTCAGCTCTAAGCAGACCTGAAAACCCACCAGTCTCAGTGAGAGTTGAGCAAAGCTTGCAAAAACCATTAGACAGAGACCAAAATATAAATGGAAGACGAGGTGAATTTCCAAGAAGGCCTGTACCATCTCAGGAACAACCACCCCAAAATGATGAACCTGTACCAGGACCTAGTCATGAGAATAACAATACTGAAGTAAATAGATCACCAAATAATGCTAAAAATAAATGTGGAAGAAAAGACTCTCCAATAAGAGGCACTAAACAGGTACTGTAAATATTTAAAGTTTTAATTAAACACACATTAATTAAACTTTTACAGAACAGTCCTAATCCAACAGGATCTTGTCTTTAGAAACCTTTCTGTTTGTTGAATTATAATAGCTGACTGCTTGCCTAAGAGCTGTCTGTAGTTATATCAATAAAATTGTCTCAATCAATTTACTTTTGACGTTTAAGTTTCTAGTTTCAGTCAAATTTAGTTTTGGGATAGATATTCATTGATAATATTCCATTTTTACAGGACAAGGCTTTGAGGCTCATGAGACAGTTGCAAGAAGCAAATAGATACAGGATGGCCGCCTTTGCTTGTGACTCATCTCAAGAAGACGGGGTTGCTGAAAATGATCTCATTAATGTTAGAAATGTTGCTAACTTAGAAAACAATAGGGATGCACCACCACCAGAAAATCCCGAAATCAAACCAGATGTAAAGAAACCCAAAAAAAATTCATTAACAATGCATGTACTAGACATATCCACCATTCTTAATGGGAACTCATTAAACTATGTGTCATGGCTCTGTCCACAGCTTAGCGAAAGTAATGGGGCTCCAGAAGAACTTGTCATGTATTCATTAGTGAAAGGGCATGGTGAACTGATTATGTTTGGTGGAGTTTCCAATGATCTAGGTTGTTTGAATTATTCAGAATTAAATAAAATGTACTCAAATTCTCTGTACTCCATTACATGTCCAAGAGATATCATTTAAACTATTTTATTCTCTGGTACAGTATATTGGGTAACATGTTTTTATTTACGTTTTCTTTAATATTTGATATTTTATATGCTCTCCAATTTACTAGCTTAGCTCAATATTGGATCCTTTAATAACCCTTGTATGATTACTAATATCCACAATGTTAGCTTTAATTTGATGTAAGGCTGATTACACATGCATAATCAATGCACCATAGATGCCTTGATCATTGTCAACATACTCAGTCATGGATTTCAAAATATGTCAATATCCTAAAGCGGAAAATACCAATAGATCAACAATAACTTAATAAAGTACAATCAATGTAATCTGGGAGCTGATATTAAAAAGCTCCTACAATGTTTATCAGACGGTGCCACAAATCTGTTGGTTGTTCATGTGTAATATCACCCTAATGTAAATAGATGTCTTAAAAAGTAACTGACTAATGCTCACTTTTAATTTAACAGTAGATATAGAGCTTCGAATTTTAAATTATGCTCTTAACTACTCTTATGGCTGGGCCACACTAAGGTGTAATGCCAATAAACACACAAATAAATTTATGCTATTCCTCTTTTCCACCTCAGACTTAAATAATTTTGTCACACAGTCACCTGATTCATCTTATTTACTGAATTTAAAGTCAAGTTTGTGTTTATTTTAAAAGCTATTTTATATTTTTAGTTAGCATACTTTATGCAAATAGTTTACATGTTATTTTCACCTTCCTGCAATATTGACCGAAAAAAGAGAAGAAAAATTTACAGGTGGTGTCAGCTGAAGTGTTTTAGGATGGTTGGTGAAATTGAGAAATCTTTTAAATAATTGCTGAAGAACTAGATGGTGATTTTAAATTGTACACCTTATTGACCAACAATGTCTGAAATGGATATCATGTGTATGTAATGAAACAATCTTGGATTAAACCATACTACGGTAGTACATACATCATCTATTAATTTAATAGTTAGAAATAACTGTGTTCTGTGATTTCTGTTGTAAATATTGAAAAACTGTGTATTATTTAACTAAGTTTTATTAAAAGTTGATTTTATAATAATTTTATTCTTCATTATTTTCAGTTACCAATCCTCCAAACACTGCTGCTGGTACTCTTTTCTTTTGCACGGGTTCTTCTTCTTCTTCATCTTCGTCACTTTTCTCTGATGCTTGATCTTCATCTATATCAATTTCATCAGGATTCACCACCTTGTCAGCTTCCTTGAGACCCTGTGTTTCTCCTCTAACAAAGAGAATATTGCCCTTCTGGACAGCCATTTCAGCTGCTTTAGCTTCCAGCATTCTCATGCCATCCTTCATTCCTGGAGCCAAATCAGATACAGTTCCAGCTGCTTGCCCAGATGAGCTCAACATTTGGGCTGACATCATGTTCACTTGAGTATTGTATGTCGCCTGCACACTTCTCTTTATCCTAAGCATTTCTCTCATTGTGTCCTCATTGCCATGTCTAACTTCAAACTCCTTCCAAGTATTCCAAAATTCTGCAGTTATTCTCGGATCGCACATTTGACTGCAATGCGCGTATATAGCCCGTGCACGGTCAACTTCACCCAGGCGTGTCTCCATTTCAGCAAAACGCTGGCACATCTCTCTAGCTTTTCCTTCAGGAAGAGTTTCAATGGCCTTTTCGTAAATCGTGCGCGTTTTGGGAACTCCGTAAATCTCGGCTGCCTTTTTAATATAAACATTGAACATTTCAAACATTTGCTCTGGCAGGACTGCAGTTGTTGCACGCTCATATACTGACATGGCATGTCTAGCTAAACCGTGCTCCTCTTCTAGTTTTGCATAAAGCAGAAATATAGATTTGGCAAATTCAGGTGGACAATGTTCAAGACACTGTTCAAACAAATCTCTAGCCCTTTCCAATTTTGATCCACCATATCTTTTTAAAAACTTAGTGAGGTAGGTATTCCAGATATCATAAACATTGGGCCATTTAAAAAGGGCAATGCCTTTTTCATAGGCTCTAAAAGCCTCTTCAAAATAGTTGTGTTCTTCCAAGAACAAGCCATAATTTATAATTATCTGAGGTGTAGCAATTTTTAGGTCAATGATATGGTCATACACTGCTTTACATGATTTGTAAGTCCCAAAGCTTTCTTCTAAATCTGCATACATTGACCACACTTTTAATGATTTGTACAAACGCATTTGTACTGTTTCAGTGTCATCATGATACGCAACCTTTCTTTTAGGTAAAACAGTAGCTCGCTGCATCAGTTTAAGAGCTTCCTCATAATTTTCATGTCTAATTTCCATTTCAGCCCATTCACACCACACTGAAGCCAAATCGTCTACTTTAGCATAACTCACTTGAGTTGCCTTTTCAAAAATCAGTCTAGCATCTTCAATTTGCTCATTTTTCTCATAAAACTTTGCAAAACCAACCCACAATGTATACAATTTACCAACTGCTAATTTAGGATCTACTGTTTGTACTGCCTCTGTGTATGTGTCTATAATTTCATGTGGCTTATCTTCATAAAGTTTCACTCTCTTGTGCCATTCAGCTACATTGTGAGGATTCTGTCTCAATAGTACAGAATTAAGCAGTAACAACCTTCTTTCCATAAGATATTCAAATCTTGCCAATCTCAGTTCTAAATCAACATCATCATCTTCAGAAGGACTTAGTTTCTGAGCAACTTCTTCCATCTTTTTGCTCAGACTCAATTCTTCAAACTGAGCATAGGCATCAAACACTTGAGTAAAATCTCTCACAGTAGTCACTGTTTGGATAGCTTCCTCATAGATATCTCTGGCTCTCTCAAACAATCCACTCCTCACATAGTAGTCTGCAAGGGAGTTCCACAAATGTCCCAGCTGGTCAGTGTAACGTCTCAGGCCACCTCTGATAATGGCATCCACATTGAGAGTGTGAATTTGATCTGGATTCTTTGATATTAGTTCACACAACTCATTCCAAAGTTGGTGATTTGATTTGCCATGTTTAGATTGAAAGTTTTCATTATTCACTAGTTGTGCTAATTTTACTGCTGCTTCATCCAGCTTATGAATTGAAATTAGATAGTCAATATACTCTTCAGTATCTTCTGGGCATAATTTTAGATATCTACGGAACACTCTAACAGCAGTTTCAGGTATGTTATGTTTTTTCAGGAAATTCAAATACAGAGGCCATATTCTATGATGTTGTGTTATAGGTAAAGCTCTCAGAGCACAGTCAAAAGCTTTTCTAGTGGCAGTGATTTTACACTGGTCTGTAAGGAATGAACAGTAATCCATCCATAATCGAGGCATCTTGTGCATGAATACCAGCGATCTCTCAAAACAATTATTGACATCATCATAACAAGGGTCGGTAATACACCGACCACGAATCTGGCTACGTCGTAATTTTAAATAATTATACCATAACTTGAAAGATCCAGGCAACTCCTTTAGAGCCCTCTCATATACCAGGTTGATTTCATTCTTGGGAGCTTTTTTCTTATGCTCTATGTATCGAAGCCAGTGCTTTACAGAAAACGGGTTTCTCAATATTTCTTCTTCATATGGAAGATCTTCTTCACTCTGTAACAAAATTTAGAAATCAGGATAGATGAAAGAGAGTTATAAAAAATTGTAGTATTCGAAATATTAATAGATTGCGGTGTCTCAAAAGAGGATGCTAGGAGGGCAGAACGGCAGGCAGAATGCTAGAACATTTTCAAGCAAATAACCTGTTGAAACCAAGCAAAATATTACTTACAAAAAATAGTTTTATTTCTTTCCCGTCCAGGAGCGGCATCGTTTCAACCAAATGACAATCTTATCTAGATATTTAGGACTATTATTTGATATTCATTAATTTTTTACGATTAATTACAACACACTACACTACACCACACCACAGACTACGTACGTAGGGTTTGTAGTAAATCAAATCAAATGCAAGTAAGACATCAAAAACTTATAATTAACACAGATTAAATTAGATGTAGCCACAGGTAACACAGGCGTTACGAAGATAGTATGGTGACCAACCCGGCGTTGTGATTGATAAGTTGAGGACAAAATATTTACTTAAACCATTATAATAGTGATGTATAAAAAAAATAAGTGTAGGAGTAGTATTAAAGTAAGTATTATTAAAATTCTGTTTTATAAATATTATCATTGCGTACCGCTTCTGGCCATACCAAAAGGATTTCTATTCTATCTATTGTCTATGATCAAAACAACAATGGCGGCTGTTTTATTGCCGGTCTGTTGAAAGTATCTTAAAATCGAATTTGTAAACGAGACAAATGTATTTCATTTATAATGTCAAAGCAAGGAAAAAGAAAAATAACTGTTGAGTTACCGAAGCAAAAAGAATTAGCGAATAGACCCAGTGTTTTCGAACGTCTCGGTACTAAAAAGGCTTCCAGTGCAAAAAAAACAACCGAACATTGCAGGCAGTGGGCTCAACACGGCAGTTGTGCTTACGGTAAAAGTTGTAAATTTGCTTCCACCCATACGTTGATTAGTCCGTCTAAACAGCGCGCTGCAAACAAAGACAGTGATCAAAAACGTTCGGTGAAAGATGATCCTAAAAGTAGACTGCATTCGACAGTGGTGGTGAGGCCAGGACACAGTCCCGACGGTGAAATCGACAACTGGGACCAAAATGACCTAGATTACGCGGACACTGATGTGCTCGAAAAACGGAGGCTACAGCTGCAACGGGAATTAGAATTGCAGCTGAAAATGGATGGGAAAGACATGCGTAAAGATAAAAAGAAACCCGTTTCCAGTACTTCTTCGTCGAGGAGTTCCAGCTCGTCTAGCGTGTCTTCTTCTTCCTCTGATGGCAGCTCGTCGACTTCGTCTTCTGACAGGTTAAAACTAGCATATTTCTTTTTTATTTTTTGTTTCTATTGTCTTTTATTTAATCAAAGTTTGTTTTATTAAATCACTGGGTATATTCTCTTTACATGCGCCCCAGTAATTTATGAAGCCCTTGCAGGTTAGTATGGCTTAAGACAAAAAACCCAGAAGAAAATGTGAAATATTTTCTGTGTGTCCTTTTCATTAACTACATACATATATTTGGGTGTAGGTACATCTATTATTCATATCACATTGAAAATGCTTTCCCACAATGTGCAGCATTGTATAAAATGTAAACATGGCTGTAAATTACACCAAGGTTGTGCTTGCTATGTCATCACTAGTGATCAATTAATTGGATGCATATTTACTAATATATATATTTACCAAAGTTAATTGGCTAGGAAATTATGGAAGTGGCTGCTTAAATCATGTTTTTAAAGTATAAATCTGGTTTCCAGAAAATTTGGGAGTGCAAAACTAATGGGTAAAATTTTTTGGAAACAACATCTTTAACAGTTGGTATTTCGTTAAAATTAAACCGGGGCTCTGGGTTTCCATCAATATTCATACATGTATTTACTGGAAGTTTATTTTTAGGTTCCCGTGCAAATATGATGTGTATGTCTCTACATAAGGGAAAGAGTATGTGTGTAAATAAAATAAAAAAAATACAATAATACATTATTGTACTTGTAAAGGATACAAAATATTTTTTTTTTTTTCAATAGTTCTCTCTGTATCCTTTATTGCACATAAAAACAAGAAAAAAAACAGTACATTCCTTAACAAAGACACTAAATTTGTTGATTCCGGAATCCATGGATTATTTCAGTACAAAAGTGCATTCCATAACAGCCAACACCTCAACTTCAGGTAAATATGCATCCGATTATATCTGATGACTGGTCATCAGTTTTGCAATAGTTAAACAAAAAATAATTTGTTTGAGTACACACTACTTGTTTTAACTTTATGACAGTTTTACAACATACACTCTAATGGAACACTTAGTCTTCATCGGGTATGTATTAAATGTACCAGAATAATTTGTATATCTAGTTGGCCTAGTCAGGGAACAATAATGTGTCTCTTTATGAAATTTAAACCTTTCTATATTATATTTTGCAATATGTGGAAGATCATTAAGGATATAACTTCATACTACTTAAATATTTGCTATTCATACCATATTTAATTTTTGTACCCAAGAAGATATATATGAGTATATGCATATGAGACATTCCATGTTTATGTTTTAGACATGAGAGAGAGACCCAATGAAGTGATGTTATTTGAGTCTTTACATACTCAGTATGTAAAGACTGAGTCGGAGAAGCTTAACTTATTTTGCAGTTATTATTAGTAGAAACAGTGCATTAAATCCTGTGCAAAATCAGCGTGGGTCATTCCTTTAGGCATATATTAAAGAAAGAAGGAACTTACTTATTGTTGTGTCACATCTAAGTAGGTCTAGCCATTGTAATATAGCTCTATTGTATTTGTTTATTCTGAGGAAAAGCAAGCAACTTGTGTTTTGGACAGAGGTGAAGTAAACTGTAGTGATAAGAAAGCTTTATTTCCCTTGCATTCTTTTTTTATTGCACATCAGATAGGTCCATGTTTATAATGTATGTTGATTAGTAGCTTCTGAATACATTCTTTATCATACCATGCATGTGTATTTCAATGGGACTTAATTTTAGTAATTTTTTTGCAATTGCATGTTTCCTAATGTGTTTGATAAATATGCTTATTTGATTGTTTTGTTTGATATTAGAGACACTAGAAGAAAGGTCAAGAAAGGGAAACTCAAACGAAATTCAAGTTCATCATCTGATGGAGATGTGCCATCTAAAAAGAAATTCACCAAAGTAGACACACTCAAAAGAGAAAAGAGTGTGCCGAAAAAGAATATATCCAAAAAGGACGATAAATCATTGAAAAAGCTTGATAATAAAAAGAAAACATCCAGTAAATCGTCAATTGGAAAAAAATCATTGTCACCAGCCAAGAAATCGGGAGGCACTCCCCCAATCACATCCAAAACTGTAGCAAAAAATGTAGCAAAACATGCTAAGTCACCACCCAGGCGAGACAGAAATAGGAGTATTTCTCCACATTCAACGAGAGACAGGGATAAAGACAGGGATCGCAAAGAAAAAGAAAGAGATAAAGAAAAAGATAAGGATAGAGAAAGAACTAGGCCTCGTAGTAGATCTCCTAGAAAGGCAAGATCTCGATCACCTCGCCCTCATAAAGACTCGAGAAAGAAAGAAAGCTCAGAACGTAGTAGACCTGTTTCACCTAAAAAGCAGCTGAGAAAAGATGGTAGCTCTGAGCGACATAGGAAGCGCACCCCGAGCCGTGAACGTGAGAGAGGTCGTGACCACAAAGATAGATCTTTAGAGCGAAGAAAAGAAAAACATGATGAGAAAGAACGACATGACAGAAAGGATAGAGGGCGAGACAGAAAAGAGAAAAGAGACGATAAGCGAAGAGGCCGAGGGCGTGAGGGTCTTGGTGGTAGCAGAGGTGCTGATAAAGGCTTAGAGAAACCTAACAAACCTATGGAACGACTTCTGCCCAGACCTGAGGAGCGACTTGCAGCTCTAGCAGCTATATCAAACAGGACTGTAGAGAACGACAAGAACTCCTCAACATCGAAAGATCGCCAGGATACACATTCCGAAAGGGGCGGTCGTAAACAAGACAGGGGAGAGAGAGATCGTTCAACAAAACGAGACAGACTCGATAGCATGGATAGAGAACCAGGCGATTATGATATGGATAGGCAGTACGAGAACGATCGCTCGGTAGATCATTACGATCGTGGTGACGATCGATATGAAGGCAGTGCCAGGGATGCTGATCGGTCTCCAAGCTATGCTATCCTAGGAAGGGAAAGGCATTACGACGCTGGATATGATATGGCTGGTCCACCTAGATACGCTGAAGACGACAGCAGAATGTACGGCGATCGTTTGGGAGATCACAGAGATTTGGGTAAGTTTTGTATTTTCTTTTATATCCAAATCTATAGATTTTTGAAAGAATTTTGAATTTGTCATAGAATTATTAGTGAGAAAGATAAGTTATATACCATAGAATGTATTGATATATTCTGTGGTAACGGCGCGATTGCGACCTACGACTCGACGCTGCCTTTTTCCTTTGCAGCGTCGTACAATATTGACGTTTGGTGTGTCCAAAGTGTAGCAAATGTCTTCGAAGCGGCCCCGGGTTCGAGTCTCGGCTGGGACAAGCTGTGTGATGAGCGTTAAGTGGTCCCGGGGTCTTGGTTGTTTGTCCATGCCTGTGTAGCAACACAGGAGATTTTCTGCAAGAGTGTGAGTGTATAAACGTAATTTTCTTTGATAGGTTATGATGATCGACGTCCGCACCGCGATCGATCTTGGGAAGGACGCTCAGCGTCGATTGATCGCGAAAGAGGATACATGCATCCACACAAAGATTGGGATGGTGAAGATTATCGAGCTGCTGGCGATTGGGGTCGCGACCGACGCTGGCCTACTATGCATGACTCACAGGTGATTAATAATATTTTATACCAACAATATTACCAACACATAACAACCCTTACAGACGAGCGACAGTGTCAGTGACTGCACGCCACAATGGTCGACAGCGGTCACGCGATTGTCGCCAATATGTAATGCGTACCGTTCGTACAAACAGAGAGAGCGCACGCCTTTTAAAAATGAGTGACGTATATTTGTTATATCATACACTTTTTTCGGTTTGGAGTTGGTCAGTGCACGTCGAACGTCGCTTACTATCTGACACCACACGAGATGCGGCTGACCCTTGTAAGACGGTCGTATTCATATCATATTAATTAATTCGGCCTTAGGAACTCTATGGAACACTTGGTTTGTCAAATGGTCAAATATAGCCGATAAGTGACTGAAAAAAACGATTTCAATTAGGAGCCTACCATTTTTAAAAAGATACATCCGAATCGATATATAACGGGCGAAGAAAAAATTCATGGATAGTAAAATACGCAATTTCGATTTAACGACCAAACTACTGAACCGATTTTTATAAGGAAATTATGGGACCAATCTGAGGCCATCATCTTCCTGCCCTTATCCCGCACTAAGTGGACCAATGTGACCAATAGTTCGGGGTAACAAACAAAAAAACAGAAGCTATAAGAACAATACATTGAAATAATTTAATTACAAAAGGCATAATAATTAAATTATTTATTATGTCAACGGCTGCTATAATGTTTCGCTTACCGTCGCTGACACATTTTCGCTCGCCTGTAGAGCCCTTGCCTGACTGTATTTTCCTCATGCTTTATCCTTTCATGTTCCTTCAGGTGAGTTATCGCTTCTACCTGAATGAGCCGATTGACTATTGTAAACGAAGCTCCAAAATTCCTTGCGCTATCCTATCCCACCAATTTCTTGGCTGCCCATATCCTCATTTTGGTATGTCATTTTTGTTTGCCTCTTTCTTAGATTGTTTCAGCTGTTGTTTATAATGAATATACTTACAGATGAACGAATGGGGTGACAAGGATCCTGATATGGAAGGCTGGCATCATAGAGGACATCCAGGGTCTCACCGCGGTCGGATACATGGTGAGCCTTGTATTGAAATATCTGCTATACTTGTATCTTTAGTAAATATACTCTAGTTTCTCTAAGCTGATCAAAATCAAAGTATGAATTTATATGCCTAATGAATGTCTATGCAAATTAAATGGAAATCTTGCAATGAGTTAGATAATTAATGTATTTGTAGTAGCATCAAACATTATTTTTTTGGGATCGGGTGATCCCGGGGGCCTGAGACAAGACATTCATCTGAATTCATTGTGAAGTTCACAAAATGATTTGCTGATATCCTACCGCTGAATCCAATATGTTTGACTTTTCATCTCTTTCTTTCATCTGGTTGTATGCCATTCCAGCGATAAATAAAATGTCTAACTGATCTCGATACCAACAGTAATTGGATTCGGTGGTAGGCCACCTGATCATTTCAATCAGGGCACTTGCAAGTGGTTCATGTCATAAATCGTATGTAGACAATTACGGGCGCGGAATGAGAATGGACCACAAGCGGCGTCCCCCGCGAATCGAGCCCCAAACAGCGGAGAAACAGACGCCGTCGCCCGCGATGCCTACGCCTGCGCCGGCGCCCGCGCGGACTGAAACCGAAGTCGACGACAAACCCATACCCGATGACCTAAGCGAGATCAGCGATGACCCAGATGACATACTGGACAGAGAAGATGTAAGTAAATAGAGAACATTGTGATCTTTCATGCCAGGAACTTCTGAGCAAAATCTCAGAGAGAGAGAGACAGGAAAATAAAGAGAATGATTGGACGATTTTAGTTTTGAATCATGATAGTGGAAAGATGAGCCGGCTGGAATGTACCACCGTGTCTTTAGTTTCCGAATTCCGCCAGAATTTGAAAAATGTATGCGCTTTTTTGTAATTTTTACCTGTATCGTACATAATTGATTGATTTAAAATTCTACTTTATTACTTTCATTTACTTGCGGTAGAATTTGTTTATGAAAGTATAATGGCGCATAGAGGGCACACATCGGTATTGCGCACAATTAAATTGCAAAAGAATTATCCTAATCGGTCCTCAATTGGCGAAGAAATCGCGCGAATATGTCTGCTAAAAATGACTCATTAAGTTCGCACAAATATTTTTTTTTTTTTTTTTTTTATGTGAATGATGAGGCACACAAGCTAACAGCCCACCTGATGGTAAGTGGCTACCGTCGCCTATAGACGCTAGTAACACTCGAGGTGTTGCCAACGCGGTGCCTATCAGCACTATTTGAATGAATTAATCGTTCATTCATACAGTTAGGTGGTAACTGTAAAATGATGCCAATTTATGTTGTATGAACTAATTGTAGATGGCTGACCAGAACGTGGATGATGACAGCCAAACGGGACCTCTTGACGACAGCGTTTCGAAGCCTGAGCTTGCTGAACGGGAGTCCACTCAGGTATCATCACGGTTTTATTAAATCTTTATTTTGATCTCCGATAATGTCTCCGATAAGAGCTTAATAACTGCTAGCCGGGCTTGTAAAAGTTTTTCGAGACTTCTAATTGGGTACCTAGTTTAATAAGCTACGAAGACATTAACACATTGTGATGTATGTATCTTACAGGACACTAGTGGAGCTGTTGAGGAAAAAGAATCTGACCTAAAGGATGATGAAGATACTAACTTAGACTTTGAAGAAATATCAGATGGTGAACTCGAAGAGGAGAGGACAAGAGGTAATGACATAAGTTCATTATTTTGACAAACTTCGATTTGTAATTGATGGCTTTTGTAACAAATTAATGTCACTAGCAGTGGCACAAAACATTTTACCATTAAACGAAGTAAGACCCATTTCCATTCATGGCAATATTTATTTTTGATAACTTTATTAGATATGGAAATTTCGGTATAATATAAACAGAATTGCTGTTGTCTATGGGTGGCAATAACCCGAGACATACTACGTCAGAAGTGTCCCGGCACGCATAATATTTACTAGAATACTTTAATGCATATGCATTGCTATTTGCGGCAGGAATGGTTGATGGAAGTACTTCCCTGACTTCTTTACTTAATTTATTTTATTTTAGCGGGCTTAGGCGATGCCCTGGGCGTTGACTGGGCAAGTCTGGTAGCAGATGTACATCGACGGGAACAAATAACTCCAAGCGGAGGAGCCAGAGACCGGTGGAGACCAGAGAGAGTCCTTGCCCGCGTCGGTTTATCCCTCCAAATGGCCGGCAAGGAAATTGTACAGGAAGTTTTAAATAAGAATGCAGAAACTGACAGGAAGGAGGCTGAACAGAAAGCTCAAAGTCCTAAAGAAGGTATCGAGCAGAATGGATCACCTGAGAAAGAACAGCCATTAGTTCCTGATGTGAATTCTTTGCATCCAGTTGCTTCAATACAGGTGAGTTTCTTTCCATGTCTAAGTATGACCTTGAATATAACAATGGGCAATAATAATAAGTCTATTATTTATTGGTTTAGCTTGCCGCTTGGAATGAGTAAGCTTGAGTAGAATAGTGGTGGTTAGTGATGCCAAACTAATAATAGATAGATGACAATAAAAATTACTGATTATATGAATAAACTAACTTCAATACTTTAATTTACTTGTTTGACGCCCTTAGTGGTGGAATTTATTTATGAAATTTCTATGGGACCACCTTGGAGGTACACTATCAAATTAACTGCGTAACAAACATACAAAAAAACCAGTTGAATTGCCAGATACTTCCAAAAAGGACTGCTGATTGGGCTGATTTTTTTTTGTCTTTGTTACGCAATTTCTTGGCCAATTGTGGACTGATTTGCATGTTTCTTTAATTATATATATATATATATATATATATTATTTTGTTCTATATTAACAAATGCCACCTCTAAGGCTCTATTAATTAGGGACGAAAGTATAGAAGTCTGTTTATTCACATTTTAAATTAGTCACTTGTTCAAGTTAATGTTGCATAGTGACTATTGAAGTATCAAATCTATTACTACATATTCTGCTATCTTCATATGAATATTTGTGCTATTTTCGGGCTATAGATTGATAGTGTTTATTGAAGGCATCACCAATTCCACTAGCAGCAGAATCAAAATGGTTTTGGAATTAGAAACATAGTTGATACTGTATATATCCCTTGATTTTGTTTACAGGTCGCGATAGAAAAACGGAAACGCCAACGTGCCCTACTGTTTGGTTCAGGCTGTGAAATAACTCGAGGGTTGAGTGCACGGCGAGATTTGGCGTTACGGCGTTTTCTTTGTCACCTGCCGGCCACGGAGAGGACGGGGCAATCTCGGGCCACACCTCAGCCCTCCCTGTTCCAAGCAGCAAAAGCATTACTGGTTCAAGCCAAGTCTGGGTAATCACATGAAGCAGTGAGACACCTTACAGAAACATTTATAAATTCTAGAAAGTGCCTAAAGACATTATCCAGAGAGTAATTTTAATAGAAAGGGAGTTGAAGTGTACCACAGATTGCAACTGAGTGAAACTTGCGATTGTGATCAAATAGAAGTGAATTCAAAACAATTATGTAATTCAAACAGAATGAAAAAAGTTTAGTGCTTGTTATATGGATTCTGAAGGAAATGGATTGATGTGCTGGGAAGATAATGACATTATGAAATGCTAATACAGTTTATGGTGGTTGTTGCTAGGGAAAAATGAAATTTAAATAAATTGAGCAATAAATATTTTTAATTTCTTCAGTCACCTGATTGTGAAAGCTTTTATTCAAATACCTACCCAGAGCTTATATATTAATTAAAAAAAATAGATGCTTCCAATAATTTATTATATTAATTGTATAACCAAATAAAAAGCTTGTTATATTATATAAAAATACCAGTTTTCAAATATTTGCACACAATGATCAGCACATATAAAAACTCATAATAATTAATTATATAAAATGTACAATAATTTGAAATATATCTAACAATAAAATATATGGTCCTTAAAACTACATAGGTACAAACCATTATTCTAATCCCTAGTATTTACATTTAAATGAATTAGGAGTATTTTTGTTGATTCAGTAGGAAAGACATATCAGAACCAACAGGGAATTCAATCTTTTCCTGGCCCCTAAAAACAAAAAAAAATTGTTAGGTTTCATAATCCACTAGCTGCACCTTGTGGTGTTGCCCGTGGTTGGTTATCCTACAGGAATACTTCACTTTTTTGGGATGAAAAGTAGCAAATGTAAATAAAATTTGTCCAAATCCAGATGATGCTTAACATACACACACACTACATACAAACTATTGCTTTTATAATATATGCGTGAATATAATTTTAATCTTTTTTAAATTCATGAGCATAGTACTTGGAAACTTACTTGTTGAATAAAACAGCTCCAGCAACGCCAGTGATAGTCAGTTTCGTACCATCAACTGTCAGAATGGATCCTTCCCTCAAGCCCAGCACGGGACCAGCATGATCCATTTCTAAAAATTCCCCTATTCTCTGGTCCCTTGTTTCACCTTTATGTGTTTCACTCACAGCGTCAATGTAGTGAGGGTTTATATTGAAAGGTACTATACCAATAGCATCAAATGAGGGGGGATAAATAATTGGCATGTCATTTGTGGTGTGAATATTTTTTGATGCTACGTTGGTCCCAGCACTGCTCCCAATATACAGCAAATAACCATTTTCTACTCTCTCCCTTATTGGAGCTAAAAGCTTGAGGTCATACAGTGTTTTTAACAGTAGGAATGTGTTACCACCACCTACAAATATAGCTTTGGTATTTTTGATGGAAGTGACTGGATCTGCTAAAGTGTGTGCTCCGGATATTTTAAATCCCCAAGGTGCTATAACATTTCTTACTCTAGCTGTGTAGGCATCATAGTCCTTTTGAGCATATGGGATAAAGATTATTTCCTCCACATCTTTCCTAAAATTGTTAAATGTAAAACTTGAGTGTTCATACAAAAAGTATCAAGTGTTTGTATTAGGTTGGGGGGACTATTTGCCACATCCATAGTTGCATACCCTTGTTTAATTCCATACACATACCTCATGGATGGTTCTTATTGAGCAACAAAGTAACAGGGAAAATTGTGCTAAGTTCGTCTAGACCTCCACACTTGTTAATCTGCTGCCAAGCAGTGTCGCAACCATCTCGTGACAGAGGCAATGAGATGCAACTTGGGTTGTCTCATATATTGTTCGGGGATACTTATAATCAGTTTCAGTTTAAACAATCTATTTCTCTTATGAAAATAAACATTTCACTTACATGAGAAACTTAATTTACAAAATTGACAGTATAATATGATCTAAGTTGTATTGCGTTATGGGCAGAGGTAACTTAATATTTGTGGGGCCTTCAGTACGTCCCAACAAACATTAAAAAAAAAAAGAATAGACGAGTTGTTTCAACACATAGGTAGTAGTTAAAGTACTTACTGTTTCAAGAATTCACATAATTCGTTTTTAGCAAAATCTAACATTGAATACCCATGGCAATTCGAAGAGGAAAGTAGTAAAGCTCGACAAACTTTGGAACACATTTTATTAAGAACTTAAGAATTCTTTTTGTTTGGTTTGTTAGGAACTCACTTTTCACTTTTTGTAAAATAACGTAGACAAAACGTGATAAGAACAGATACTCTGTTCTTATCGCTCTGGACGTAATTCCAGTGCAGTAATAAATTAACCTTTATCAATATTAATCGATAAAAGTTTCTACCATAGAAACTAAACTTTATTAGTTCAGAAGTAGGTACAACAAATAATGTAATGTACGTTTTTTATGTAGAGTGAGTGCCACATAACTCCGCGCGCGACGAAACCTTTATTTTCAGGTAATTTAGGGTAATTTTTGCTTGTATTACGCGCGGATTTACGCCTGTAACTTACTACAATCTATTTCTCTCTATGACCACAGACTATTAATAGATATTGGTTTATTATATCGCCACGTTTAATCGTTGTCGAATGCTTGTGATTTAGCAACTAACAAGATAACTCTTGAATTGGCATCGTTACATCAGATAAGTATGACAAATTATCAGTAGACATTGATTGGCTAGAAATGTCACAATCCATTCTCTGTTCTGTTCTCAAGTTCTGCCATTGTCAGTCTAAATAATATTTGCTTTTTACTATGTGAGCCATCGTTACTTACCCTTTACCTACCCATGCATACGAATTTTCAAGGTAACGTCTTAATTCTATTATAAATTGGAAAGTTGTTCAGATGGAATGTAAATAATCATTGAGTTTTGATATGTTGCTGTCAAATATTAGGTGATATATATATATATAACCTAGCTGTGTCCCGTGGTTTCACCCGCGTATAACTTAAAAAGATTAAGAGTAATGCTAGATAGCCTATAGCCTTCTTCATGAGTGTGGCTATCATTATCAAAAATATTTTTTCTAATCCGACAAGTAGTTCTAGCGCGTTCAAACAAACAAACTCTTCATCTTTATTATTTTAATATAAGATTACAAAGATTGTAATCACAGATCTGTTACTTTGTCTTATCCTACAAACTTGAGTCCAACGTGATCACCCCAAAAAAGAGACATCAAAACAAGTGACATCATTCAAGGTCCATTTTACTGAAAACATTGTTTGCGGTGTATTTAATATCTAACCAATTATGTACTAGTATCGTTATCCTTGGTGCAATCTCCAGTGTAGTAGGTATTCGGTCAGGTGTCATAGAAATTTCATTGTCTGCTCGCCTTGGGCGAGTTTAGTCTAAATTAACAGCTGCAAGCCATACCGAAGTCCGTACTTAAGTGGCCTTGGTTTGCTGCTACATTTAAACTTAGTTATAAGTACACGCGTAAAGTTGTCCAGAACATCTGCGACAAACAAGGAACAGTCAATTAAAAAAAAAAAAAAACAGTCGAAGGCATACAGGAAACTCTACTGCGAGTGGCGAGGATTCATGGCTTGCAAGAATTGCTCCAAACTAGGGAATTCTTGTCAAAGACATATTCAAGAAAAATGCACAGACACAGACAACATACCTTTCTGGACAAAATAATCACTAAATTAATAGGTGCTTATCCACTTGGGCGTCCAAGTGTCGATTTGACAAAAACTTGGTATGGCTGTGGAGTCCACGTATCGATCGAGGCCGAAAAACGCGCGCGGTCATCGACCTATTCACGCTTCAACAGACGCAAATTCAGCTGTTATTAATACTGCTATTCGATACTAGATGGTAGTCAATGAAATGTGTTATCTGTTACAATTCCTATATCTGTGGAAAGAACGAGAATAAACTCAGAAAAAAATAATCAAATTTCTAAATGGCCATTTCGAATTCCATAAATTTTGTGGACGGAGCTCTTGCGAACATGAGGTAAGTTTTCTGTTTTTACTAGTTATTTCTAATAGTATTATATATCAAATTGATTGTGGGGATTATCTCTTTACGAAATATGTAAAATTACGACTATTCCAAAACGTTTATGATGTTAAATCTAGTTGAGAAGATATGGTGTCATGACGCCAACATCGTTTGATGACTTTGAGTTGTTATATATAATATAAAAGGTCTTGATAATGTAAAACAAAGGCATAATATAAGATAATGCTTCACTGGTATCACGTTAATATACATTTTAATAATAAATATGTTGAGATGTGTCTGGAAATCGTAATATGCAACTTGAACTTGCAACTAGCAGTCAGGTTTTTGATCAAGATACCATCGAAAACGTCTAATGCTACATTTACACGTTTTGTGTTTTGCGATCAGTTCATGTTTTGTGGTGATGTATTGGTGGATTACGGACCTGGGTATCATTTTACAATAAATAACTTAGTGGCATGTAAACTTGACAATATGAAGTTATTGGTATATATACCTATTGGTATGTATTGAATATGTTTTGTTTTTCAATATAAATTATAATAAATCAACAATCAAAATTGGATATATGTTTGAAACAAATTGATTTTGGCAATACTTTGTGCTATTTTTACTATATCTATGGTTAATATAATATGTGTACTAACATCATCATTAATATTGCAGTGACCAAATGGAAATAATGAATACACAACCGTAAGTACACTTTGTATTTTTCTACTAACTGGCTAATTTTTAGACTAATTTTGTATATTGTATTAACTGGCTGCGACTCGGTATAAGATTTGGATCATACACTGAGTCACATTCATCCTGCTGTGTCCATCACCCGAGACAGGGGCGATACATCTCATGTGCATGTGACTTCACTGGGACACAGTAATGCAAGCACTACTGCTTGCCAGCTTCATCTACATTAAATATGTATTGCAACAATATATAATATTATACATTCAAAATATTGTTTTGAGATAGATAGATAGACACTTTATTGCACACCAGAAAGAAAAAACAATTATAATAACATATAACATTTTATAGGCTCTCTGGCTTAGTTGGTAGTAGCCCTGCCTTCGAAGTGAGGGGTCCCGGGTTCGATTCCCAGCCCGGGCATACTTTGTGTGGTGGCATTAGATATGACTAAGTGTTAATAAGTATGATGTATTTTAATACACAAGTTCTCTATTTTTTACAGATTTCATGGAGGAGGATTCATCAGATCTTCGTGGAGGTGGAGCCAGCAACTGCCTTAGACCCAGCCCCTCACCAGCCCAGCACTAGCCAGTCCAAGCCCTACATGATCTCTTCTATTAGTAAGTAGTTAATAGAACAATCTATTAGTCCCTAGAAACTAAGAAAATAAGATTGACAACTTATGCCTTATTATTTGTTTCAGATGCGACTGACTATGAATTCAATGGAAATAAAGTATTTTGACCTTCACTGCGGAGATCTTGACTGGCTATGTGGTGGTGGAGGAACCAATTTGAAAGTAACTGATGGGGCCAATGAGTTCTACAGGGAAGACTGCAACTGCTGAGAGTTGATAACAATAGTGTAATTAATTTAAGAATTCAATGAATTCTCATTGAATTAATGAATTCTCTTTGACTTTAATAGAATCATGGCACTGTTTGTGTGGTGAACATGAAATTTTCTCTTAGGTCTAGTGTGTTTGTCTTGTGTTTCTGTTTGTTCATGCCACCTGTAACACAGGACACAGGGAATCCTAGTACAGGAGTGTAAAATTTAAATTTGTAAATATATATTTTTTTGTATATTTTAGTTCGTTTTTTATTATTATTTAGTATTAAATTATAAAGTACAATATATTATTTAGTATCTATAATAATAGTATTAAAGCAGAATACATTCATTTGTGTTTCACTGAAAAAAAAAAGAACGTGTAAATGCGCATTATGGGCGGCCATTTTGTAATATTTTTTTGATTTTTTCCGCTCATATTTTTTTGAGGAGGACCTGGATTACAAATTTTTATTTTGATAGAAAGCGTCGTATTCAATATTGAAATATTGGTATCGTTTTAAAGAGAAAATACTAAACTATTACAAAATAATATAATAGTTAATAAAACTATTATAATTTTCACGTAAACCACACGTAAAAGTAAAAATTTTAAAGTTTTATTCACATCACCAACTTTTAAGCTTTATTTTTATACTTTCAGATTGATATGAGTAATTTACTTTGAACTAAACTAATTCTCGATTCTTTTAGCTTGCCGTAGGTATTTTTTATTCTAATGAAGGTACAGTAGTTGTCCAGTAGTAAATGTTTATGTGAAAAAAGGTCGCGCGCGGTTATTAAAAAAACGATGCCGGCGGAGCGGGACGTTGCAGACATAGTCGCTGCGCGGGCCGGACGCTTGAGTGGATAGTAGTGACTACGTAGAAATAGTACGTTCAAATTTGAAGGCAAAAAGTATAAGTAAGTAGGTAACCCAAGCGTCGTGTCGTGCTTTGAGATAGGCAAGTTTCCTAAAGAGTTGAACTTTCTACGCAAATGATTAGTTAAATTTTAAAGCACTGTGTTTCAGCTGCGAACGCGAGCAATATGTTGACTCACGAAAACCATGACATGTAGCGTAATTTTATGTCTGTGCTCTAATATGGAGATTACTATTGCAGTTGTTTATAGGCGGTGGGAACCAACTAACATCAGGACGGTCAATTTAGTTATTTCAAAAAATTTGTTGTAGTTGTAACCTTAATACTTCCTATAAACTCATCCATAATTAATTCGTAAATTTTAGGCCTGAGGAACAGGAAGAAATCAAAGATAATATGTAAATTGATATAGTTTTATAAATACATTATAAAATATGTAATAATATTATGGGTAAACAAGTAAAAATATGTTTAAATTCTTAATTTACATGAGAACAATAAAATTTATCTATTCTAACTTAGGTTTAATCTATCATAAAATAATATTGTAAAGGCATTTGGACGTCACGAGTCGAGTATAAAGAATCGCTCCTGTTGAGGTTTATCACAGCCTGGGCCGAGGTAGCGGCGTCTCAGTTCGAGGTCGGGGGGCGCGGAGATGTCGCCTTGGAGAATGTGGTACGCTTGCTCTATTGAACTCTCGATCTCAGACTTCAGCTCCTGTAAAATTAAAACAACTTTATATCAGAAATGGATTGTCAGAATATCTGACGATGAATGTCTGCTAGAATGTATCGCAGGTACGTAGTTATTGTACCACAATTAAATTTTGTACGTTTTCGTAGAGCCAGAGCCTATCTGACTGAGTGCCAAAAGTCCACGAATAGTTCCGTCCGTCTGTTCATCTGTCGGTCTATCCGTAAGTCACCGAACTACAATATAAGAACTTAACAAGCACTAAACAAAGTAGCTTCCAGGGTTCCAGTGTTTTCAGGGTTAACTTATAAAGGAAAACCAGACCAGACCGGGAGTGATATAATGTTAACAAATTTAAGTAAACACCCGTTTCTGTCAGTCGATGTGACAAACATACAATCAATCCTTTGTAAACAAAAATACTTAAAACATCATATCACTGAACGATTTATTAACGTTGAGACATCTCCATTGCCAACGAAAGTATACAAATGTACAATATAATTTTTTGTTGCGGAGCATGCTGTGGCTTCTACTTCAGCGCCTCTCCCGACTTGACAGCTGCGCATTACTCACGTCATAGAGTACGGGCGACCGGCGCGCGCGCTCTGCCAGGGCGGCGTGCAGGTGATAGAGCAGGAGGCCGCGCAGGTGGGCGTCTCCCGCGCCCAGCGCCGCCAGCGTGCGCAGCGTGCCGCGGCACAGGCTCTCCTTCAGCGCCACTCGCGACTCCGACAGCTCTGCAATAACAGTTTAGGCTATACCATCACCCATCAGACTCACTTAACATGCTTGATACGGTGAGCGAACCTACGAGAACTTGTTCATTCCTATTTGGACTTTGTCGACAGAGGTATGCTTCTTAAGGCCCACCTACGTCTCCGCTTGTCTACCTATTGCCTGTTGCTTCGGTTAATAGACACCCTTTGCGCTAGGTAGGTACTCATATTGGTGGGTGTCGTACAAACAGTCGTCTTGTTGAATCAAGTTGAAATTAATATTTAACACTCTAGTTTGCAATCCCTAGTAGCAATAAAAAATCAAACTTCTAAGTCAACAATCAAAAGATACGGCCGTTTATGTTCCGTTCACGCAGCATATTTTAACTCTTACTCCCGGTTGACCTTGAACCATGAAATTTGGCAAAATGTAATAGCATTTAGTAAATATGTAATTACATCATAAAAAAATAATATCTATATGAAAAAACCCAATCGTCACACCTCCAAATTCGCACGGAACCTTCGGTGCGCGAGTCGGACCAACACTAGTTCTGTTTTTTTTTTTTTTATTAATAGTAATTAACCTACATGATTATTTGTTCTTTTTACTAAGTTTAGCGCTTGTTTAAACCCTTACCGCCTCTCCATGGGAAGAACAAACATGAAACCCCAAATGGAAAGATTACTTTGCGCGAGTATTATCCTGTGTAAACAGAATGATGTTCGTTCCTTATTATGTTGTTCCTTATATTATGATTTAACAAGTTATTTTGCGGTTCGTGGAGCAGGGCAAAAGTTTAATTGACTGTTGATGTGGAACTACGAAATTTAGGGCCCGGAAACAGCTCTAAAATACGAAACTAAATTTATAGAATTGGCCCACGCTTTCAAATCACCTGTTATTGCATCGACATACGATCTACGATCTCGGTAACCTATTTCATAGTCAATTGGTAATACATCATTGTTTGGCTAGGCCTGATACAAATAGTTGGCAGAACTGAAAACAAAGACCTTTACCAATAGCTGAGAAACGGCAAGACGCCAAGTCACACAATAACACTGTTACGCGAATGCTCACTAGATACTTCTACGTGTTATCTATGATCACTGTATTCGTACGAAACACTAGGAATCAGAATCACCCCTACACAAAGGTATTGTCACGCCTATCACGTCACTTTCGTATGAGCGATGCCAACTCGGTGGGAAATGCTGTAATTAATTATGGCAGCGATTACCGTAATAATTGGGCATAGGCACTGCGTAAATAGTAATGAATGGGAGGTACTAACGGCACAGGCAGACAGATCCATCTCGTGACCACGTGAGGACGCGCGTTCTTCGCGGCTGCGCCCATATCAATAGACGGTCAATATTATAACTGCACGTCGGGTTACACACGTCTCTGATTTTATTCACTTGTTGCGTAGTGCTCGTCGCATGCCGGGACACGCTATGTGTATTCTGAACGTTGCAAATACTAACTGCATAATTTATATAAGCCTTTAAAATTATTGTGCGCATGTTTCTGGATATGACGCAGTTCATGCTGCTTTCGAACAAAGGGTTGTTTAACGGTTTATTTCCGTAATATTTGAAAACATTTGTCCACATTATGAAGCTCCTTTGTGTGGTTGCATCTTCGATTGTATAGGTAGTGGGTAAATATTTGAGTGGGTAATTCGGACCGGTTTTGTTAGACTTGCTATCGCGTCCTAGATGCGCATCATCCGTGTCGTATCAAAACGTAATATCGCATCGCATGCGTCAGAAGATTACACGTTATCATTGACTAAGTTGCTTAATTAAATTTTACAAAAAAATAATTAGGTACCTACGTAACCTACCTACAGTACAACTGTTAGTGCATAATAAAATGCAATGCTCCCTGTACTGCATTTTACGTTGCGTAACTATCGCAAAAAAAATCTCGCTGTGGCTTACTGATCGAAATGAATCCATATGTCTTCTATACTTGCAAATCCCTTAATAGGTTTGTGAGAGTTGCAAATTCAGAACACATACGTAGACGTATGTATGTATATTGCTTATTTATAGAAAAACCGTGACGTATATATTCTACAGAGACAGTGTATCTTTACCATATTATTTATTCGTATGCATCTACTCCACAAACCTTGACACATCAAAAACCGCACTTTGTACGAGGAACATGATACCACTTATATTACCCACTTTGATCATACTAGATTGGTGACCTTCTAGCTTGCAAGTACCTACATTTTATTATCTATCAGCACAATGGCCGGCCGTGGCTTCACCCACGTTGAATCGAGTAGTTCCTTTGCTGGTTTCTAGTTCTTACTCCTACACTTATTCTTTTTATATCTAAGAGTTTTACTTGCCTAGACTAATTGTTTTGGACTTTGGCTATAGTTGAGAGGAACACGTAATGTGAAGTCAAGGTGTAATTAACTCTGATTAATTTTTTAATCAGATTAGTTACCTACACTTTAAATAAGTTGGGCTGTCAGCTGGTTTTGTCACTTCAGTCATATATAATAAATATCTACAATAAAAAAAAAAACGATATATTGTTAATAGTCAATTTAGAAAATGTGGTTTGGTTGCCTCAGTGCAGAATTTTGCCACGGTAGTATTTTCAACGTTAGTACATAATAGCTTAGGTAAAAGAATCAATTGCTATTGCGAGAGACAACAGTTTCTCTCCGTGTTTCAAGGATCATCCTGATCCCTATCACTAGACAAGAATTACCTTTTAATTGTGTTCCTTGGGCACCGATTCGTAGCGCCAAGCGTAGTTTCAGATCAACGAAGATGTGACTAGTATAGGGAATGAATTTCGATAATCTGTCCAATACTTGCGCTTCTAAGAGAAATTTATCATCCAAGTCCATGGTTCCGACCAAACTTCCCAAAGCACTTTGCACGATACAAATCTGATTAGCTGGAACTTGTGTTTCACAGTTGTCACAGCTCCAGTTTGTACCAGAGTCAGTGGGTGCTCTCGGTAGAAGGACTCCAATACAATTTTTATTTAAACATTTTAGGGCCGATAAGTTGGTGCCCATTTCAGTTCTGTCTCTACATCGAGCACATTGGCACCAAAATCCCTTTGTTTTAAATAGCTGGCATCGCCTAGCTGGAGTACTCCATAAAAGTCCAGTGTAGCAAGCCAAAATTTCCTGTCCTATGTCGATATCTTGTGTAGCGTATACGGACATTGTGTAATCTTTGCTGAAAGTATTTCTTGTGTTCGGTGTACAGCTGTGATTCAGAAATGATGATACAGGGTACAAAGCCCTTAATGGAATCTTTGTCTGTTGAGGGTTGTTGGCGATTCGGAACGAGTTTATTTTTAGTATCGAATTTACGACTGTCATAAAGCTTTTTTGCTCGGCTGGTATATAATATTTGGAACACAAAGTGTCTATTTCATAATTTTTTGAAGTCATTTTGGTCATTTGCAATGTACTCAAGACTTTTTTGTCTTCCAACAGCAAGAACTGTAAATATATAAGCACACATCCAAGAGTGGCAGTATGTGGTTCACAACCCGGTTTTACCATCCAATTTTTCGTTACAAAATTGCACATTTTCTCGTGATTAGGAGTCACTTCACATTCTTTAGAACACAATAGCATCTTACACTTATCACATTTATTGTCACTGACGTCATTTTTGTAGCACACTGTACAAAATGAATCACTGGCGTGATCAGCCCGAGGTCCTACGGCCAGAGGCTTACATTCGAAAATCAAATCTCCTTTCATGATTGTTTTCGTAGTAAAAAGGCCTCTACCGCCTAAAACAGATTTTTTAACCACCCAGTTGCGTTGGGTTCTTTTTTCTTGGTTTGTTGGGTCAAGGATATTTTCCAAAATGTCGTTCAGAGGGTCCATTTTGGCTTCTGATCTTCACCAGCTGCTGATCCAGTAGTGATTCGCGGCTAACTGAAGCATTCCAAATCAATGTTCCTGACCCGTTATGAAAATAGCTGGAAGCTGTAAATCTCAACCGTTTTCAGGGGCTTGCGTGTCGAACCTGACGTAATTCGTGTTGGTCAAGATTTATGTTTACTTTACGATTGTTTTTCATTCTAAAAGCTTGGGCCGAGTTCCAGTATTGTTTTGTGAAAATAGATGATGTCATGTTTTCATCTTTGATGAGTGATATGTCATGGATCACACTATTCACAGATAGTTTGGAAGGAGGATGTAGTACATATAGTAGGTAAACATAATAAAAACTACACCTACGGAAGGTAGAGCGCCGGCAGGAGAGTTTCCATAGCCCCATTTTGCAGTCGATTTTGTAGGTAACAATAATTGAATTGACAGCTTTAAAATTGTTGCTGTCCCCTTTACCCATATAAATCAGAACGAGAAGGATGTCTATAAGTTTATTTTAAATTGGTCTGATATTAACAACAGCAGCATTGCCCCTCCATATCTGATAAGGAATTCTGTACAGGATTAAGAAACAAAAAAATAGAATGCTGTCTTTATAAAATCAGTTTTTATTTGGTGATTTCCATTCTTTACAATCATTTACACTCTGCAGACTGAATGATGTATTTTTCAGCCCATAAGCACAACATAAAATGAAAATAATGACTGCAAATATATAACACTTAAATTAGCATTAGGAATGGAACCACCGACCCTTGCATTTAAATCACACGGGCGGAGCATTACGCCATTGCGCTACCGAGGTTGTCAAAAACTATAAATACTCATATCTAGCGCTGTTCGGCACGGTAGTAGTCGTCGTTGTTTTTAAATAAGTATTTCGCAAATAAACCTAAATGGAGAACGTGGTGGCCCAGGGGTACACACGCTGATTTCAATCTTAAGGTCGCTGGTTCAAACCCACACGTGCATCAATGAGTTTACCACTTGAAAACCCAATACCACGATTTCGAAACGGGGAAGGAAAACATATTAAGGAAACCGGCATGTCTTAGAACCAAAAATTCGAAGACATATGACATCTACCAATCCGGATTAGGCTCCCGAGGTAGGTCAAAGCATACTTTCAATTATCGATAGTAGGTCGGTGTCCCAGCAGTGGGAACATTAGAGGCTGGTACGGAGAGTAAACGTATGTTTTAGTTATCAATAGCGAAATGAATATCTTGGTTTGATCAATTATGTTTAACTAGCGATCTTTCCGTGACTTCGTCCATCTGGATTGAGTGAAACGTAAGCAATAAGTGGAATCAAAGGACCAGCTTTCTAATCTACCACGTCACTTCATTCAATGTCAATGCCAAATTTGTGTTATAAATTAGTGCGCGACGTGCGCGTTTCCATTGTTAGGTTTTCTTTATTTACACGATAATCACCTCGAATTTTCGCAATTTTGGAATATTATCAGTTTAAAAGTTTAAAACTCGGATAATAAACTTAGTATTTTTTGTATTGAATAACACAGGGCTATCTTGTTTTGCGATTTGTAAAATAATTGAGGTATGGACATTTTGATTCACTGCCTTTATTTTGAAAATCGTTCATCCTAGTTCGTTATTATACAAATTCATTAAAGAATATAAACAATATAGTGCAAGTTATCAAGGTACTTGTTTGCGTGCTTGCTGATTGTACCCTTGGGTAGGTAATACGCATTTTACCTGCCTGCATTTTACCTGCCTGCACGTTACCTGCCCGAACGCACGGGTATGCATGATACCTATTACCTGTCCGAGTGCACATGTGCAATTTATGCATTTCATTGAACTATGATCTCTAGTGTTAGAAGTTTATACTTACCTTTCAATTTAGGTCCCTCGGTGCCGATTCTTAGCGCCAATCGTAACCTCAGATCAACGAAGATATGACTACTGTAAGGTACAAAGTTGGCTAATCTCTCTAGCACAGATGTTTCTAAATTAAACCGATCATCCAAGTCCATAGTTCCGACTAAACTTCCCAAAGCACTTTGCACGATACAAATCCGATTAGCTGCAACTTCAGTATCACAGTTATCACAGCTCCAGTTCGTTCCCGGGTTGGTAGGTGCTCTCGGCAGAAGAACTCCAATACAATTTTTATTGAGACATTTTATGGCTGATAACTTTGTGCCGATTTCAGTTTTATCACGACATCGATTGCAATTGCACCAGAATCCTTTAGTTCTAAATAGGTGACACCGCCTTGCTGGCGTACTCCATAGAATCACAGTGTAACAAGTCATAATTTCCTCTCCTATATCGATATCTCTTGTAGCGTAAACGCACATCGTATAATTATTTCTGAAAATATTTCTCGTGTTCGGAACACAGCTGTGATTCATTAATGACGATAGAGGGTATAAACCTCTTAGTGGAATCTTTTTTTCTTTAGGATTTTGAGCGATTCGGAATGCGTTTGTCTTCATTACTGAATATGCAACCTCCATCAACCTTTTTTGCTCGACCGGTATATCATATTTGGAGCATAAGGAGTCAATTTCTTCGATATTTGTAGAAGTTTTGTTCGCTTGCAACATACTCAGAAGTTTATTGTCTTCTAATAGTAAACACTGTAAATAAATCAGTGCACATCCCAGTGTTTCTGTAAATTGTTCACTATTTGGTTTCACTGGCCAATTTTCATTTAAAAATTTGCACAATTTAGTATGCTCTACAGTCATTTCACATTGTTTGGTACACAGTAGCATCAAGCACTTTTCACATTTTATGTAATTGGAATTGCTTTTGTAGCACACTGTACAAAATGGATCCCTAGCGTGGTCAGGACGTGGGCCAACGACCAGGGGTTTACTCATAAAAATTAAAGTTCCGGTTTTAATGGTCCTCTTAGCAAAAAGCCCTCGTCCTCCTATGTCAGATTTTTTAATGGTCCAGTTGCGTTGCTCTCCTTGGCTTGGGTCAAGGATGTTCTCCAAGAGTTCGCACGAATGAAGCTCCATTTTGATTGATAAACGTCACCAGTGGACCCAGCAGTGATCTGCGGCTAACTAACGAATGATTTTATTCGAAACCAAAGTTCCGATGTGAAAATAGCTGGAAGCAGTGTAAGTCTCATCTGTTTTTAGGAAGCTCGCTTGTGTGTTGAATCTTACGTAATTCGTGCCGGACCGATACTGACGTTCAAGATAACGTTCACTTGGCTGTCGCCTTTCATTCTAAAAGCTCGGCCCGGGCTGTACACTTATTTGCAAAAATATACAGTCTCTAGCTTTAACAAGGTTCATGTGTTGGCGCAAATATTACAATATTCTAGTCTCAAACAAAAAAGTCTAATGAAAAGTCAAATTTCATGAACTCTCTCTAAAATAAAATACTTAATGTATGATTAATTTCACGTGAAAATAGTTCTAGCTGAGGGTATCCTAGATTCGTCACTATCACTATATAATAAAACAACCATCGTGACGTCACGAATGACTCTTATTTATTAAGGAAGATAGTTTTCTATCTGCAGTCATCTATTGGTAGATTAGTTTGGTTGTAATTTGATATATCTGTGTGCTGTAATGTGTCTAGCTCCCGTGACACAGTACCTATATGACCCATATGTTTTCCTAATTGTGCGTGAAAATTTTGACGAGGCCAAAGGATACTTGAGGCCTAAAGAAATAAATAAGTTTGAGTTTTAGAATTCCGAAAGATATTTTTGTTTCAATATATAAGTTACGGCGGGAGATACCTAAATAACCTAAATCTATGTTATAGCCCAAAAATGTACGGAACTCTTTAACTGATCAATAATAATATACCTTTCAGGACAAATTATCAATCTTTTTTTTTGAACTGACAAATGTGATGGGTCAAGCTGAACGCCCATCTGATAAATATTAAGTCGTTACCTCCGCCTTCACCAGAACACGGTATCGCGACTGTAGGTACTACTGCTTCTTTTGCACCTCTTGGAGGACACGTGTAGGGATTTTGAGAGGGTACCTACGAACGTGAGCAACATGGTCCCCCAGCTGCTGTTATCACAATAAACGTTACGAAAGCAAATGTATAACTTTGGTTTAGTAATTCTGTAAATTTGCAACCTACACCTAAAACTGATTCATTTCAATCAACAATAGTGTCCGAAATAAGAGTTGGTAACCTTGTGCTAACATTCCAGTAATTTACACAGTGCTGACCTAATGTAGTAGGTATTATGACTTCCACAACTACATCCTGGCGTGAACGATGCAAATACAATGGTGTAGTGGGAAATTATGTAAACACTCAAATCTGCTTATTTACGTATGCTTTTAGGTACACATCACTCGCCCTGGCTGTTGTTTCTAAACATTAACGTTAACGTTCTAAGTAGAACGTATTCGATTTTCAATCCACCTAACATTTGGTTTTGATAGCAATCGTTGTTTGCAAATTTTGTGAATTACAATTTATCTGAGTGACGCCTGGTAAAGCTGTTCCAATAAATGAAATAGCGCCTGAGCGTGATTAAAAGCAAACACGTTTTCACAAGCGTGTTTGCTTTTGTTTACGTGGTGGTCCAGGGGATAACCGCCGACTTTCGAATGCCATTGGTTCAAATCTGCAGGTAAATTTTAAAAATCAATCATTTTATGTTCTTTCATTGATAATAGAACTGTAAAACAAGTGCTAAAAACTAACTCCTATATCCTATAAAAAAATGTGGTTCTCGTTTTTACCGGTTTTAAAATTTCCACGTGTGTTTTCCAAAAAAAATCCTGCACAAGGTATGTAGGACTTTTTTTGACAAAGAGAAGTCCTGACAAAGAGATCAAAAAAGAATGAGTCAAATAGGTACAGCCGTAATGTATGTAAGTGACGCGCTTACATACATTCGGCAATTGGTTTTTATTTACATAGAAAATCTCACGTTATTAACATAATGTTTGATTCGTGTTCCTTTGTTTCCACGAGTATGCTTGTACAAAGCGGCTCAATAACGTAGTCATATGATAGATCAATCAATATTTCCACCGTATCCGTGTATCCACTGATTTATATGATAAATAACTTACTAAGAGCTGGTTGACATAAATACCGGAAAATGTCAGTATCACGTGTCAGTGAGTATTTTTCTTTGCATTGCAATCTAATCACGGCATTATCATTATAAATCAGAAAATATCATCTAGCCTTAGATATGACGAGATGAATGATTGAGTTTTTCGTGTAATAATCAATACCTTTTCACATAAGACTGGGATTCGTGAAGAAATTCCGAAAGTCTAGGCTTAAAATGTCGGTAAAATGCTACAACTGAGGTTTAAAGATGAAGATGAATGAAGATTTCGTTAAACTACATTTACAGAGATAGTAACATGCGTGAGATATTTTTTAAATTTCAGGTAAATTCAAGTAGCTTAGTTGGTAGTAGCGAAGCGAGGGGTCCCGGGTTCGATTCCCGGCCGGGCACACGGAATCCTAGTTTTTTTTTTTAAGTCTATTTGCCCAGCGGTTTATGTTGTGCGTTGTCAGCCAAATCAGTCAATCAGATCTTAACTTTAATTTTATTATATTGATGATGTGCATTGCTTAATTTTAATTGAATGTTTATAGGTGTATAGACAGAGTCATAATAAACGACATCAAAGTAAAAGAAAAATCTATGACCTACATGGTTTATGAGGTCATAAGTACCCTAGAAACTAGAAAAGTTTATATTATTTTAATCTTGAAGAAAGGTACACTTGTAACTATACATATAAACTTTAATTAAAATCAGTATGTTGCATCTAGTTCTAGTACTCGTCTGTACTAAAAATCACTCTGCTTCAAATTTATATAACAAGGTGATTGGTTCTCGTATAATTAAAATAACAACTTACGGTGCCAATGAAGTCCTTCGGCCTCTCCCAGCATCCAAATCAGTCTACAGTGTAGATCAACCACAATTTGGTTAGTCCTCGGAATGTGCTTCGTTATCCGGTTCACGAGAAAATTCTCCAATTCACCAACATTTTCAAAGTTCAACGAACCCATCAAACTTCCGAGAGCACCTTGGATCGAGCAGATATTATCGTAGGGTACTCGCAGATCGCATTCTATGCATCGCCACGCAGTTGTGATCTTAAGTGGTTCGATAGGGAGAAGAACGCCGGGACATTCCGCCGAGAAGCATTTCAGAGCTGCTAAAAGCGTTCCACGCTCCGTCGGGTCAGCGCATCTGTCACACTTACATAGGAAGTGTTTCGTTTTGTACAGGTGGGTCCGACGAGCGGGTGTCCCCCATAAAGTTCCAGTATAGCACGAGAATATTTCACTTCCGGCCCTGATAGGTTTCACGGCGTTGACAGACATTTGATGTTCTTCGTTGTAGCTATACCTAGTGTTTGGCACGCAGGTGTGATTCATGAGTCCAGATACTGGATATAATCCTCGCAAACTTGCTTCGTTCTTGCCGTATGGAGTTGCTATTTGAAATGCATTGGTGTCAAGTGCACAACATGCTAATATCATCAACTGCTCTTCATCCTCTGGTATATCGAAGAATGGTTTTATATCTCTGATTTCCCGTCCATGTTGTGGTTGCACATTGGCTTGGAGGTAAGTCATAAACTGTTTCTGGTCTTCGTTCAGCAATAATGCCCTTATCGCTGTCAATGCACGCGACATTAACGTGTCATCGACTTCCTCAATAGGTATTTTATTATTCCAACGGGAAATCGCACCGCAATCATTTGAATGTGTTGCTGTATTTTGACACTGTTCAGAACACAATAATAATGCACACTTTGGACACTTGAAAAATGTCTCGCAATCTAATTTACAACACACTGTACATCCTTTTGGTAAGTTGGAACCGGCCCGCGGACCGTATATGAGAGGATGGTCCACGAATAGCACTTCCCCGGCTTTGATGTCCTCGATCGCAATGAGCCCCCGACCTCCCAGAGATGATTGACCGATCGTCCATTTATATGAGGATTGTGCTCTGTCTTCATTGTTGTAGAGTCCTAGGTGTTCCTTCACCGCTTGCGACAATTGCTCCAACGATAACATCCTGCCGTGACTCGACGGTGTCGGCACTGCACTGCGCGCTCGATGCGAATAACAAATCAACGGTTTGATAACAGGCAGGAACTGATCGAGCTCACTATATCACAGCTAAAACCAGGTAAGTAGGTACCTACGCGGTCTTCTCCGTAATTAACCGCGTCGGGCGTGCGCCGGCCGCTTTAGGTGTGTGCCTACAAATCTATCGCGCTTCTCACGGACGTTGCCAACTCAATAATGTATTCATTAATCAGGTAATTTGCTTCTGAAAAATGATTGCTGATTGTGTACTACGCAAACTCAGCGGTTACCCGACCCGAGACCGCCGAACAAATACTGTGAACCGAAATGAACGACAAAGCCGTGACATCTGGGAAAATTCGAATAACTATGAAACAAATTTAGGTCGAGATGATGACTATTTTTAAAACGTTTGAAGTTAAATAAGCCTGCACTGAGCTCCGGCTAATTTACGAATTTGTTGATATTTTTTGTGAATCTATTCCTTTAACATCAAATTATATCTAGTAAAGAGTGCAGTACTGCTACTGTACTACTATTGATGTAGTTAGAACATGATTGATGTAGTTGATGTACAGAAAAAGGTAGCCTTCATGGCCTATATCAGGAAGACGATCGCGGGTAGTGATTCGTAAAAAGTGATAATTGGTAACAAATTATGATAAAATATCTGTAACTAGACAGTTTTAAAGTGCTATCGCGATGTACATGTTACAGCAATGACGTCTCACTGTGACAATATCTTTATAGTATAACTACAATAAATGATAAATTTCTTAATTGATTTTTTTGGACGTGGATCCATCCCTCAGCACACACGACCGAAAGTTCGATATATTATGAAAGCCGACATCCATATCATCAATACTTATGAATTTATGATGATTTGGATATAAAAACTAACACTAAAAAAATCTTTCTCAATGGAATGCGAGAGAGTTATCTTGTACCGACGATATCTATTCGGAACATTGAATTAAAGTTGTTGACAAAAACTCAAACTCACTCTCATTTATTCCTTTAGATCTCAAGTATCATTTGGACATGTCTACAGCACAGATGTGCTGTAGGGTCGGGGTTCGATTCCCACTCAGACAAGCATTTGTGTGACGAACATAGATGTTTGTTCGGTGTCTGGGTGTTAGTATGTATTATATGTATAATATGTACTAACAAAACTACTATTTAATTATTCTATAACTTATCTAGTTCTCATAGTACTAAAAAAATAATAATATATATATATATATATATATATATATATATATATATATATATATATATATATATTTATACTAGCTATACTTAGTTGGTGCTAGATGGGGCTGTGTGAAATATCTATGAATATTTATTCATTATCAATAGGCAAAGTACCCAAGTAGGAAGCTGATTTGCAATTATAAGTTGATATAAAAAATAAGAATATAATGACTTGTAGCAATTATCATCCTATTAAGAACAATGCAAGGCAAATAATCATCCTAATATTAAAAATGAGATAGTTTGTATGTATGTTTGTTACTCCTTCACGCCTCGACGGCTGAACGGATCTGGGTGAAATTTGTAGTTCATATCCTGGATCAAAACAGACCTATTTAACCGAAAAAGTGTAAAATTCCCGTAGCACCGCGGGCCGCAGCTAGTGTTGAATAATATTATTAACCTTCAACATGATCGTAAATTATGTAACTTTTAAAGAACTGGCTGCATAGGTACATATAATAATAACATGCATCCGCATTGGTTCAGCTATGCTGGGCACGTCCACCGGTGTTTCTATTGGCATAGATTTACTGATGTATTGTTCGATACAGGCTATTTGGAGAACATTAAACAAGACCGAGGGTTATACGCAGCTGGTATGGTTTGCTCGTTATTAAATAACATCCAACGGGAGCGCTGTTGGATGCTATTTAACAACAGGGGTGTTATAGGTTTATAGTGTGTATCTGAATATATATCTGTGTATTTGTGTGTGTCTATGGCATTTATGTAACTCTCAAGTGCCTGTAATTACACCGGCACTCACACCCTTCCACTTGAACACAGCAGGGCGAGTGCATTACTGTTTAGCGGCGGATTACCAGGTGTGGTGGCAGTACTACTCCGGACGAACTTAGCATAAGTTTTACTGCTACTTTGGGTTGCTCCTTTTGAACCAACTATGAAATACGTGTAGGGATTCTGAGGTTATTAGTACCTACGCACCTACGTAGTTAACTGCGGACGCGAGAAATATGGTTCTGTTTATCTATTCCCTTTTAAATGCATTATTGGATTCGTAGGCCGTGGCAAGCTGAAATTTTCACAGTGTATGCGTTAATATGGTAGAGTTCCCACCCAATACTAATAAGAAAAATCGGATCACACTTAGCCGGATTTTTAATATACGCTTGTCATCATCATCAAGATAAGTACTTACTTCCAGGCAAGCACCTAACAGTGTATTCTGATATTTGCAATTTACAGTAGGTATAGTTTCAAGTGCAGTAGTTACAGTAATAGTTTCCAGTCCTGGCGTTATGTGGATTGGATACCTAAAAGCTACCTAAAAGGACACAATGTGGCCTATAGAAAACACAATCCAACATGTCAGAAGAAAATTTACGTCTTGTTTCCACGTTAGGATTTCATGAACCATAGAGCACAGCGCAGAATCGTAATAACAATTTATCGCTTACAAATAGTTACCTGATGACTTGTGGTGATCGAAGATTGCTGGATGTGTTGAAACTCTTCTCAGTGTTAGCTACAGGCAGACGCGCATTCGTTCACGCCCTCGATCTCGAGCACAAAGTGGCGTCAGACCGGCGGGTAACCTGACCCAGTCCTTTTGTCCAAGAGTTCCTGTTGGTTCGACAACCTGACCAGTCTCTGTGACCGCTTCTCATACGTGGACGTTCTACTCGTCAAAATAAATCTAAATGCACAGAAAACGAGATAGAATTGTCGATTCGTCCTTCGGTGCATAGCATCCAGTGATCAGTGTGATAATGCAAATGTTTGATTACCATGAAGATGAGTGCCCTTGGTTTTACTTCGACAGTTCTTATAAGACGCTTCTCGGTTCCTGCCTGTTTGTTTTCGGTTAGTGCAATGAAAATAATTACGTCATCAAGGATATAGAATATTACAGTTATTAGGAATATATTAAACGGTCGTCAATAGACCATCTAATATGTTAAACTCGTAGCTTAAAATATATAAAGAAAAGATTAAAAAATCTTTGTAAATCGAAAAACTCAGGACGAATTTTTTTTAACTAATCCTTAATATTGTTTTGAAAAGATAATATTCATCGACTTTTTCGACGAATTCACTCAAAAGTTGTTCGCAGGTGTGTTTGGGGTGCTGCTCAACGGTTGGCTTTTTGCTACATTCATACACAGTCATCTACTTATCTTCAAAAGTCATATTCTGGTTCTCAATCTATGCGTGGCGTCACTTGGCAGAAATCTTCTTGGATTCCCTTTTGCGGGGGCTTCGGCAGTGGCAAAAAGGTATGACTAATTAAAACTGGTTGCAATTAATATGGGCATAACATTTCTCGCTATTAAATCCTTTGATATATTCCAAAGTAAATTGGTGGCTTTTTGAATTTTGCTATTAAAATAACCATTAAGCATAAATTATATATTTATTGATAACACTCGATAGTATGATTGTACTTTACATTTTCTAGTATTCTAATGACTATTATTTTTCTTTCAGATGGCTCTTTGGTCCAGCCTGCTGTCAATTCTTTGCGTTTATGAATCAGTTCTTTGGTGTCTTTCAAATGACTGCCTTATTCGTCATTGTTTTGGAACGATATCTTTTAGCAAGACATTACAGACGTGGTATGTTCAATTCAATTTTGTAGAGCCGTAATTAAAGAATCATATGATAGAACTTTGATTGGCGTATAATATTATTATATTAGTAGCATATAATCAAAATGGCAAAATTTTGCAAATAATCCCATCAGAGTTTTCAGTTACGAAGTTTGAACTTTCAACAGAAAGTAACGGACAGGGTAAGAACAGACATGCTGATGCAGCGTGTTAGACTGTGTTTTTTAATCTATTTAAGATTTGACTTTATTTAAGGTTAAGAAATTTTAGAATCAAGACACTGATGAAATTCAGTAAAATAAAGAATATTGAAAACTATGTCAAATAATTGATTGCTTTTCAGAAAAGAAACTGCACATAAGGTTTTACTGGACATTAGTGGCCGTGAGCGGACTGAACGCCGTCATCTTTGCCATTCCTCCACTATTCGGTTACGGAGTGTATTCATGCGACCCAACCGGAACTGCTTGCACTCTTCTATGGCCGTCTATTTATTCAACGAGACAGATAGGCTACTGCATTCCCTACACTATTGTGTGTGGAGTCATCCCAGTAGTTGGAATGTGAGTACTAATAACACCGATGGCGATGAAATTAAAAAAAATACAATCTCAAGGGCTCTCAGTCCACAAATTTAGTTATATTCTAATTGATGCGTGATGTTTGATTGAATTTCCAGGTTTGTTTATATGGGAAAAGCAGTACGACTAGAAAAAATCTATTACAAAGGAGAAATCCAAAGAGAGCAAACGTATTTAACACAGGTATTCCAGTAAAATTTTTTAAATAGGTAATTGTAAATAATCTAGAGTGACGGGCCATAATTGAAAAGCAATGGCCTTAAAAAACATTTCTTCTGAACGATGTTACCAGCTTGCATGGACATCAAAGAACTCTGAATGGTTTTCTAACTTTTTTTGTAGGCTTTTGATCATTTTTTTTCATCCTTTAAAAATGATTCTTTTTCAGTCCATTCACACAATAGTTGTGGCAACGCTAGCGTTGTGGATCCCCGCGGGTGTGCTGATCGGCTGGCAGTGGTTTCCTATCCTGGTTGTAGGATATAGGTCTCATGTTCCACCGGCTTTGGCACTAATTGCTCCGATAGCTTCTGAGGTAAGCGCCATATTACTTCGCGAGTGGCCCGTTTGGAAGCAGTATGTAGTTATAAATTTACATTTGCTTTCATTTCACTGGCTATCTAACCTGAATGTAGGTTATTTTTGGGGCCCACGTTGCTCGCGTCCGTAGGTGAGTATATATAGTTTATCTTGGACCTAAATCGGAGTATTATTGTCTATGGCAAACATGGTCAACGTTGCCCATGGACAATAATAATCCCTATCCCAATCTTAATAATCCGATCTCTTAACATCTGGTGGATCGACAGTTCGTTCAGTCACTTTTGTCTCCTAAAAGAAAATTGTGTATTTACGTTTCCAAGAGATTCTTCAAGAACTCAAAGGAAAACAAGATTTATGACATTGTCATCGACTTTGACTGGGTTACATATCTAAATATAACAGGTAGAATCAAAAAATTGTTTATGCTTTTTCACGATTCTCAAGAATAATAACTGCAATAAGAAAATTATATATACTTGTATAACATACTTTGTTGGCAGGCGGCTACAACTATACCCGTTCTGTGCTACCTCACTGGAGACGAAAGGCTACGGGCCGCCCTTCTCGGAAGGATGCGAAAACAGTACGCGCTATTACGCCCCGAAAAAGCCAAAAAGTTCTTTCGGCCTTAGAAAATAGCCCGAATACGCTTTGAAAAATTATTTCGGTTAAAAGCTCGAGGCAGGTACCTCGATATATGCAAGAGCTCTAAGATGCAAGTTGAAACATTCATGAAGATTGAACGACTGAATTATTTTCTAAGACTATTCCATCCTTAGATCTAATTAAGAGAAATAAATACAATTAGAGTTACTCAACAATCCCAAATTTTTTGAAGCGTTTTGTTTTTATATTCTTAGCATTTAAACATGCGATATTAGATCTATTAATCTGTTATGAAATCTACTAGATGCGATTATTGGTGAAGCCGAGCAAGACTAACTTGATCGATATCTTCTCGAAGCGTGCCCTTCCTAGGGGTGAGATGGGGTGGGAATGGCGAAATATACACGCTGCAACTATTTATTGTTCTGTGTCTGAAACAACAGTAATGACGCAGTTTGATTTCCTGCGTCGTGATATAAGGCGGCGTGGATTTATGTACTCGTATCTTGTAAAGTTTTGTCTATTCATCAGTTTCATATTGTGAAATGAAGGTTTTCTTACATCAATGTGTTTTTAGTGAAGATGGTATAAAAACACCATTTGTAATTTTCGATATGTACGATGCAGGTATACTTTTAACATTTTGAAAACATCAATACAATATTTTGATTATATGACTATAGGGAGTGAGTTCGTAGCGGCTTCTGGATTAAACTTTTGTGTTCATTATTATAGAAGTATAGGTACTTGCACAGACAATGCATTAAACAGAGCGTATACAAACTGGTGTCGTTTTGGTTGAAGATACAATTGCAACTTGAGATTGTGGTTTTATCTCACCACATCGTTATGTGCAGCCCTTTACAGTGACAGTCTTGAGTTTATAAGGATTCCTTGAATCTAGTTCAGACAGAACTTAGAATCGTGAAGTCAAGATGTCGGAACAGTGTGTTTGGGGTGAGCTGTTTGATGATGACGATAAAAAAAGTTTGGAAGATGGATTTTTTATTTGCGGTATGTATGCTTTTAACCATTGACATTCTTGTGCAGAAATAAAAAGGATTAATATTTTACTAAGATTTCAGTTACTTTGGATGCACCTACCATGGTAGACCACGGCCATCTGAATCTTCCTTGTCATCCTCACCGGAAACTACAAAGATGGCTCCAAAGGAATTCGCGGTCCTTTTTTTACATGTATATTTATAATTTCAGGCGCTCTGTCTGTTATTCTGGGCTTGTGGTTGAATTTGACTTTGTTGACAAAGCTACACTTGGATAGAAGTTATATAAACTTAGCAAATTTCACCAAGACTGCCCTCTTCCGAAGAGCTGTAGCTATGATACCATTTAGAAAGATAATTGACTGGTGAGTCCAAATAAACATAATGATCTAATGATGTTTTTAAATTACAGTACCCGTTGCAAGTTTTTAATGTATTATAGCTTTTTTGAAGTTATTGATTATATTTTATCTCAGTTCTAACGCGATTATGTACAGTTGAAAGTTGACTGACGAATGATTTTGTATTAATATGATAGATACCGGATTGCAGCAAAAAAAAGCATTATGGAAGATAGTTAATCAGTTTTTTTTTATTTCAGGTCAGGCGATCCACTTTTCTGCGATATTTCTGCATTTGTGGATACATTTTTGGCAGTGTTGGAAATTGAATGGCTCACACACGTTTGCATCGAAAGATATGTAGTTGCCAAATACGTCACCAATGGTAATATTCCCTAGTTCTTTCTTCAATAAATATTCATAACTAGCTGATCCATGGTTTTTTAGCACAATACCTTATTTATTTTTTTACCATTCTAAAATAAAAGTTTTCTAAGTTACTTCTTATAACATCTGATAGTGAAAGTCTCGTTAAAATTGGTTCAGCCGTTTTGGAGATAGCCGGAACAAAAAAAGAAAGACAGACAGACAAACATTTAAATATAGTTTTGTGTTATATGTGTCATAAATACTTTCAGATGCATTTACTAATAAGCTTTAATAATTTTGACATTACAAACAAACAATAAGATGAAATATTTATCAAGTTCGATATAATTCAAGTAGGTATTTGGATATATGTATCCGAATACCTACTTGAATATTGGCTGAGATAATACTCGTATATAATATACTATCTCAATACCTCAGCCAATATAATTTAATTACCTAGCTAATTACTAATTTCCTGCAATAACATTAAGATTTATTACTACCTAGCGGATACGCGGCGTGTGCTAGGTACTACGCTAAAAAAAGAAATACATTTTGTGCTTAATGCTTTGTTTGAATGGTCTAAAACCTTTCTAATTAAACTGGTTCGAAAACATTTTTATTACGATATAAGATGCATTTTATATTTTCAGGTTGGCAAATAGAAAAAAAAGTCTACACGCTATTCAATGGCCTGTGTATTTGCTTCGCAAGCTTGTATTCCTTCCTACCAATATTTGGCATCGGTCGATACGGGTTCGATTTCTCGTGTAATTATTGCACTTTGGACATGATTTTGCCTCCAACTTGGCTTAGGTACTCTATCGTAACTATGTTCTTTCTTCAGAGCATCAAACCGACTGTTTTCATGTGAGTACCAAGATTTATAAATCACAAGTAGTTAAAACCTAATTATTTATACCGTTCTATTTCACAAGTCATTTGCCAATAATAGAATTGCACGGCACGAAACGCTTGCGCTCATCTATATCCAAGCTATGTCTTATGATTAATTTCTTCAACATAAATTCATTCAGGGAATTCAAATACTCACCTAGAGGCATTCATAATCTGTCATTTTGCGGTTTTTTGACGTTTCAGGATTATGCCAAATACTTTTTTAAACCTCTTATTCCTTAACTATCATTTTTCATTTTTATCCTCGACTAAAAAAAGACGTATTATACGCCGTATAGGTCGTGTGGTCAATTCTTGTATACAAAGTATTTCCAAAAAGGATGGCCCGATTTCAAAGCTTTTTTGTAAAATAGCTGGTATATTGAAGATAATGTTAGCTATATTAAGTGAAAATCAGTTGAGTTATTTCGAGACTTTCGAGCTCTGAATATTTTTTCAGGTATTTTGATGATTGCCTAATACGGCTTACTCCTAAATATATGATTTCAATAAGACACAATAGAAATAGAGAAATAGAAATTAAGGCTCTTTATTTAATTGAATTAGTTGTTGTTGTGTCTTGACATAGATTTTTTTTATTCAGGATACTGATGCTCATTTGGGCTTGTGAATTGGAAAACAAACTAAAGTTTACTGAAGAAAACAACAGACGTCGTAATTTGACTCGGGTATGTACAGTGAATTACTGGGATTGTAAGCTTTTTTTTGAACGCCTTGATGTAATACAACCCTTTCGGTTTCGGTAAATAATTACGAGTTATTATTTCTATTGTTAACTTTATAAAGACATTTTTACTAAAACGGTATCTAAAACTTACCTTTTCTGTGTCAGTTCAGAATCAAGTTGAAATTATACAACAGTTTACTTTAAATTATCGCTTGGAATAAATTTAAAATGGTTATTTCACGCAGCGCCAAAGCTTCAAACTAAGCATCGTTTTTATTATGGAAACCAGAAAACTGATACTAAACTCATGTATATAAAACTTTTTTTTAAAGTTACTCCGATGCCGAACAAACATTAATGTGGGTCACACAAAATGCTTGTGCTGGGTAGAGATCGAACCCACGACCAACAGAGCAGAATGTTGGGAGACCAGAAAAAATAAGTGATAATATATATGCGTTCCGATAAAAGTCTCTTACGGCTATCTCCGTCTGTTTCAGAGCATCATCATCGTAACTATAGTAAATATCCTCTGCTGGACCCCTAAAGCGTTGATAACGGGGGGTGTGGTTCTATCACAACTTTTCTACGCTCACCCTATTGTTATTACTTCTGCCTTTTACATCAAATGGGCCATGTGGATTCAGTGGGCAAGTATCAATATAAATAATAATAAAACATGTTATCGGAATATGATTTTGTTCCAGATTTCTTTTTTATTTTCCAGGGGTTTGATATCGCGAGTGTTAGAATAAAACGAACTGTACATACACAGAATCTGTATGTATTTACTGATTATCTGTCTATCTATCTGGACTGTTTCTATCTCTCTCTCATTAGACTGGCTTGATGATGATGAACTGAGAACTTGTATGAAAACTTATTAAATTGAAACCTTCAAATATCATGCATTTGTATATAACTCGATACCTCGATTATTAATTATTTCATTCATATTTAGATGGCGCCTGCGATCACTGCTGCGGCATTGCTTTCTGTGGACGAGAACATCAGAAAGAATTGCCTTTTCAAAGAAGACTTCTTGAATAACACTGAGCACACAGATGATCACGAGACAAAGGACAAATAAGCATTGAAACGAAGAAAACGATTGGAATAAATATAATTTAACACTAAGTGTAGTATACAGTAACATTAAATGTACACAGAAATCGCATTATATACGATAATAAGAATGGCATCAATTTAATACACAGTGACAAAGATTTGTACGAAGAATATTAGCAGTCGACTTATAAATGATAGTAATGATTACATAATTCAGTCGTATATCGTCTGATACAAGAGTAAATTCGCTAACAGAAAACGGAGAAAAAACAAATAATTCTAATGAACACAATTTGGAACATTTTACTAGAAGATAAAACTAACATTCCTAATGAATTAGAAAGTATAGCTAATACAACAATAAAATTTGGTGTCGATCTCATTTATTATCTTATTATTAATAAACTTATTATTATGCATCTTTCTGTACTTATTGTGGGTTTGGGTCTTCACAATACTTTACATCCACGATTGGTCCACGATAAGGCTTTTTTTATGGAACAACAGATGATGTTACATATTCAGTAATGTATATTTAATTGCAAAATTGCTAATGTACGATTATAAAATTTGGATCACTGAAACGATCTCATCTTATATACAACTACTAATTTCTACCTAAGCCTTAAGTAACAAAACCAGTGATAGGCAGCAGCTTTTCAGTGGAGCGAACTCAGACGCTTCGCATTCCTAGCTTATAATATACAGAATTCCATATTGCACCATTTTATATTAACACTACCTAAATAATCACAAGTCATACGCACTGCATATATTGTACGTGGAATGGATCCGGTGTCCTTCACCGAAATGTTCTTCACACTCATCCATCGCAATGCTATCTACATCATCGTCTAAATAATATGTAGGTTCTATTATTGTAGTTTTATATACCCTGTTGCTGTTATCCTCTGAGGAGCTAGTATATGATGGCGTTGAGGGACTGTTGAGTACAATGATTGGGTACTCGCGCGTCCCTCGAGTGTCTTCCTGCTATATCTGCTCGAGAGCGGTTTCCTCGTACTGTTCCCGGCTGGACCGCCTCTCGAGCAGGGGAATCGCGAAGAGGATGATCCCGCTCAACGCAATCGCGCCTCCCGCTACGTAGAATCCTGGCGCGTAGGTTTGTAATCTGTCGTATAGCCAGCCTGGAAAGTGTATGAATACATTTTAGACAAATATACAGCCAATTAATTTGAGTAGGGGCTAGAAGTTCCGATAATTAAGGGTTTTAGTTAATTGTAGGTTAGGATTAGGTTGTAATATCAGAGTAAAATGAATGGTGTATCTTTAGTTATTTCGGCTTGTGATAACTAAGATGTGGAAAAATCGGGTATCTATAAACGCATACTTTATTTTACTTTTACTTTATTTTTTATTTTATTTCTGCTATCTTTTATTCGAACCTCAGTATGTCATAAGAATAAGCTTATTTAAATCCGTCTTCACTTAAGTTGGCAACGGCTTTATGTTTTATTTTGGACAACTGAGACATTTTTAAGTAGATAGTTTTAGTGCCGGTATACATTACTTTTCAGATAACACTAAACGGATGGGAACTGACCTACGCTACGAATATACGAATAGCATAATTAAGTTAATTATATAATTACCAGCAAAAGGAGGTCCAATTAGTGAAGCAATTCCTTGAAACAGTAAAAGGAGACCAAATGCATTCGTGAGCTTCTCAAGCCCAAGGAGATCCACCAGCACCACAGAAGTCAAGCCGACGTAGGCACCAATCGTAAAGCCAAATATCGTTGCGTAAATTGCAAGTCCCCAGAACTCCCAGCAAAGCATTGAAAGTACTGTACCTGGCGATCAAAAGAAAAAGTTAGTCGTCGTATTCAGAGTTTCTGTAAATGAAATATCTATTTGTATTTGGCATTGTGTCAACTCTTGTGGTTTTGAAAGGTATGCGAGTCGGTAAAATTATTGGATACTAAGATTCCACTTTCAATGTGGATGTAATGCTAATGACCATGACTTAGATATCACCTATTGAAGTACCACTGGTATTAAAGGCATATGATTTCACAGGCATAAAATCAAAAAAGCAGGCTGACTGGCTTCGAAATCATATAAAAAATGCAAGTTCTTGTGAAGAAAACCGGTCATGTTTGTGCACGACAGTTAATCAATAAATAAATTATTCATGGACATTAAACACAGCGTCATCTAGCCCTAAACTAAGCTTAGCTTGGAGAACTAACTAAAGGAACTAGTTAGTTACAAAAAAATATAATACATATTATTTATACCCAGGCACAGAACAAACATCTATGTTCGTCACACAAATGCTTGACTGAATGGGAATTGAACCCACGACCTATAACCCAGAACGCAGAGCTACAACCAACTGAGATGTGAGACCAGTCAAATTAAGCTAATGCTTGAATTAATCATAAATACAAATAATAAAATTTAATTGAAAAATATAATCTCAAAATAGTTTAATTTTTAATAAAACTATACGAGGAATTGAAAGTGAGAATTTCATTCATATAAACAAAAAATAATAAATAAATATGTATACTTACTTACTCCCGCAATAGTGAGGCACACGTTATAAGCCATTAATCTATTGACCCAAGGCATATCACTAATGTATCCTAATACAATTCTTCCAATCAAATTAGCTGCTCCAATAATCGAAATGAGATATGGAGGATTTGCAACTTTCAACTTTTCGCTCATTGGCACCACGTAAACATATGGTATGTAAAAGCCAACACTGGTCAAAAAGTTTGATAGCGCGAACAATATAAATATTGGATCTACGAATAGTGAGAAATCGAGCATTTGTGACAATGCTGATTTGAATTCCGTAGAGCACGGCAGCCATTGGCATTTTTGTTCTGTTTCCTCTAACGTTGGTCTTCTGAATTTGTTGATCTCTAAGGTAGATGTCTTGAAATTCAGACTTTTCCTACTTCCCTGGTACAGGACATCTGGCCTCAGCATTATTCCGCTTCCATTCCTCGAGGGCGTTCTCGACCTATTTTCTTGTGGATCGTGGAGCGTAGGCTGTGACAGCGTCAACCTCGCAATATCTGTACCTTCAGATTTCTTACTTCCATTTCCATTTGCAACATGTTCGGTACTTTGTGACCTTATAAGTGGTACTGAGTTTTTTTGAGGCAGCATTGGTTCTGTGACAGCCGTCTGGGGCAGATCAGGTACGGGTCGGAACATGATGCCTAATGGTATGCATATGAGGGTAATGCATCCCATGATGCCCATTGCTCCTCGCCAGCTGTACGTGGTGATGAGAAACGATGTGATTGGAGCGAACATCAGTGTACCAAGCCCTGAGCCACATACAGCTATACCTGAAATAAATAAAATAAACACATTTACTTCGTGATATAACTTTAAAGATATTGGTGTCTGTGCGGCTGCCAACAAACTGAATTGATTCGATAGCTCTAAAATTTATTGATGTTTATTGTTCGTGTAAAACAGAAAGAGAAGCTGTTCAGTTTAGGTTTTGTCATCAACAGAATAGGTATATAGACTATTATTGACAGTTAACGACAAATAATATCCAGCAAATTAAATTTGCTATGAACTATTAAATTTATAAACGTATGAGGATCATCTGAGAATTATTTTGGATAGATAGTATCGATGCCTTTCGTATACTACTAATCCAACATAGATGTTTGTTCTGGGTCTAGGTTATAGTATGTCTTAAAAGAAATATACCTATATAAGTATTCTATCAGTAACCTGGTTCCCATAGTACCAGCTCTGCTTAGATGACCATCTGCTAAATGGCATTGTGTGAAAAGTTCATAAATACCTATTTATTTATTTTTTAGCACCCAGTCATAATCATGCATTAGCATTCCCTGTATCCTTTGTCAACACAAACAAAAACCTTGTGTTTATGTTGACACAAGGTTTAGCTCGGCCGGGGGACAAATTCGGGAACCCTCGCTTCGAAAGTATTAAGTACCCTAATTTAGAAGTAAGGTTCCCGAATTTGTTACCTTAGTTACGGAGGCGTACGGAGTTCTCGACCTATTACGTAAGGTCCTATTATCATCCATACCGATTGATCAGAAATGTGAAATCATGTAAAACTGACCGGTGGCGAGACTTCTCCGCTTCTCGAACCAGACAGTTACGCTGACTATGGCCGGCAGGTAGATGAGGCCGAAGCCAAAGCCGGTCCCCACGCCGATGGTGAATATGAGCGTCAACACGTTCTGTGCAAGTGCAGACACCATCACGCAGGCCGAGGCGAGGATTGCGCCGGCGACCGTCACAGCTCGGCAACCCCATCGGTTCACGAACGAACTTGAAATTGGCCCTGGAAGTGATTAAATATGTGTTACTTGTAACAATCAGTTGTGGCCATCGCTAGGTCAACTGAAATGAAGAAGAAGAAGAAGAAAATATATTTATTTATAACTATAACAAGGACATACATCATAAAGTAGGATAGCTAATATATAAAAAAAAAAATAATAATATTATATTATAATACAGTACGACCAAGTTATAGCTAGCAACTAGGATACGACTCAGCATGATGCGCCACGCACAGGTACGTACGTAGTGCGCTGATCTTCCGTCGGCTCCTACAGACAGTATCTGGTAGCTTCTACTAAAAATTGACTTATTTTTATGTTACATTTCCTTATCCTTTGAAGTAATTATAAATTAACAAATATATTAGGAATAAATAATTAAAAAAGAAGAAACACATTACAGCCCTTTGTTGTTTCCTATAGGACCAACTCTCGACAAGCGAGAGCGAATGGGAGTTAATCTTCCACAGACCACAATTCAGATTATTAGATGTAAAATTGAAATACAACAGCTAAGATACATTTTGTTGTGTTGGAAGTTGATATTATTTAACTATTTAATATTAATTTATCAAAGCCACAGAAAAAATATACCTGAGTAGTTTATAGTTTATCGTGTGACGAGTTCTAGTTTTTGATTGCAAAATACAATACAGTGACCGCCAAACCCTATATTCAACTAACAGATTACTAAATATAGTATTGTAGTTAGTATTTATATGTGATATATCGTATATATAATTATACATGTAACATGAAACATTGCATATGCCATTCCGATTTGGCTCCCTTGGTAAAGCCAAGCCTATTCACTGTTAATTAACGAGAGTAGGCCGGTGTCTCTTCAGTGGAAATATAAGAGGTCTGCCCACCTGATGCGACGCGACGCGACGAGATACGAGTTGCATAGCAACTTTATTATTTGTTAAAAAAACATATGGATCCTTTTGACAAATAAAAATGTTGCTATGGTAATCTATTCCATTAATCTGCTAGTAGATTATATAGCGTCTGGTTGTAAGTAATTGTTTAAGTGTTGTTACTTTTGTATCAATGATTGTTATTACAATAACACATTGTTCACAAAGTCTGGTTATCGTAATTTATGCGAACCACAAGCGAAGCATCAATTATCTCTTGTTGAACAGTTTATTTATTATGATTCAATACCGTGATTCATCTATTGCTTGAAAAATTCCACTCACAGCATAGTACAGTCCATGGTTCCATTAATTTTGACCTCGAAAAGAACCTCTATGCACTCGATTGTACCCAACTTGCAACATTTCTCAAGATGACAATATTAGAAAAATACCTATCAGATATAGTAGTGAAAATTGATACGAAAAATATAGAGCTCCAACCACAAAATTGATGCTAAAGATGAGTGTACGTATCTGAGATTTCAATTTATACGTCGGTTTTCGATTTCATGGCTCATTATACCCACGTCCATACGACGATACAAATGATTTATGAACCATAGACGCCTACAACTTATCGGCGACCCTAAATAACTATATTTAGCAAAATATTAACCTTGTGATCCGGATTGAGGAATCGCATGTATCCCCTGGGTGGTGTAACGGTACCAACTCGAAGTAGCAGTAGAACTTCTGCTAAGTTTGCCCGGAGAACCTGATAAGTCGCCCCAAGTAATAGTGCAATCGCATTACTGTGTTCTACTAAAAGGCTAGGCTGTATGTACCGGTAAAATTAAAGGCATGAGACGTAACATTCCACTTCGGGCTGACGAGTGCAACGCAATGCGACTTGGGTCTTTTCATGAGGGACAAACTGAGTCGTATGATGTCTATGCATGGTGGTAACCACTTAACATCATGTGGACCGCTCAGTGGATCAGCTCGTTCCGTCAGTACGTTCCATCAGTTTTAGGTTATAAAATCATATATTGAACACTAACCAAGTGTGTGAAATTGATGAATAGCAAAAAACATCGTATCTGTCTAGATTCTTAAAGTCAGTATGAACGATTTAGATTGTCAGCTGTCAATGGAATAATAACAGGATTAACTAATCCTGTTATTATTCCATTGTTAATAACAATGACTAATAGTGTTATTATTCTAAGACACATTAAGTATATTACTCAGTACCTACTTACCCAAGAACAGTTGCCTGAAAAGACGCGCATCGCCAACAAACTGTTTCACAATTTGGCGAGCTTTTATTTTTGTTACTCTTAAATATTTAAGTTTAAGTTAAATAAAAAAAAGATATATGAATATTGCACGTGTAGTCGTGTGGTCTAAATGTATGATTTAGAAATCAAACATACGAAACACCATGCTCGTGACGACGGCACGTGTTCCTGCCTACGTCTTATAAAAATAGAAATAGGATGTTGGATATAACTTACGCTTCGTGACTCGATTAATATTCAATTTCCTGGACGAGAGAGTGACCTTGTTGGGGGAAATAAATATGCTTTCTGCAGCGAAAATGGTCTTGCGCCTTAACTGTTTCTAATATTAAGAATTGTGATGTCATCATATCAATTATATTCATAATAAACATTATAGAAAGATGTTTGGGGTCATTTTCAATTTTATGATTTCGTTGGCTTGATAACTCCGTTAACAGATAGTTAAGAACAAAGATCTTGAGGAGACTTGAGCTTAGGCATAGACATAGGCAAGGCAAATATAATTATCACACTTATATTATAAAGGTGAAAGTATGTATGTATGTGTATGTGTGTGTGTATGTTTGTTACTCCTTCACGCTCAAACGGCTCAACGGATTGGGATGGTTGGTACTAAGATAGCTTATATGCTGGATAGGCTACTTTTGATCCCGGAAAACCGCGGGTATAATTGCGGGGTGTTACTCGCGGGATATTATATATCCGTCCTAAAAAAATAGGAGGTTATGTATAAACTATAACTTATAGAATTTATGAAAGCTATAAGTGTTTTAGAGATTAACATTTAACACATTTTGATTTTGTTATTTTTTTTGATACGTGAGTGTGATATATATCCGACGTTTAATTTCCGGCACACAGCATCCATCGTTGCAAATGATTGATCCCAGGTAGTTAAAGCTATTCACCGTTTCGATATCTTGGCAAGTTTTTGGCCCCACGAGGTGCCCGGCTCGGTCCACTACCATAAGCTTGGTTTTGCTTCTGTTGATACTTAATCCCATTGCTTCACTCTCAGTACCCAGTCGGTAAAGTTATAATATAATATAATATAATATTTACTTTTATATGTATTTTTTGTGAGTTTAATATGTGTAAAAAAGAAAGATTCTGAAAATATCGAAGTTAGTTTTATCACTTTTACCATCAACATAATAAGTTAGGGCAATGACCAAACTTTCTAAGCGCAGCTGGCCATATGTTGGGGCAAATGAGCAGCTGTGGTTAAAAATTTTCATCATTAATGTTCATGAAATTAAACCGAGTAACGATTAAACTCGTAGACTTCGGCTAGGTTGTTGTTTCTAGTTGGTTATTCGTATAAGTTTTGTAAGAAAATTAAGGAATTAAAGAATGTCTCTTTTATTGAAGTAATGTGATAACAGATTCGTGGCAAATTCAGTGACGAGGTCACAATTTACCACTTCTAGGTACCCACGATGTTGTTATGCTCAAGGGAAAAAAAAGGCTCTGCCTAGGCATTCAAGGAAAAAGGCATACATTTATAGTATGTGTTTCTCTATAGAAATCCTAAGAGAAGTGTTGGGTCACTGAACACTGAAACATATCGCAATGAAACTATGATAGATGAATCAACCCGCTTCATAATGTCATAGCGCTGTCTGGCTACGCGGGATTTACGTAAGAGGAAATAGCATAATATTTTCCAAGTATACTTAGAGAGCGTTCACGCTGAGTAAACACATTCAAACAATTTCGATCGAATCGCCAGTTTCCCTTCAAGATTACAAAATGAGCATGAAATTTTTTATGACATTCTTTATTTGACTAATTTTACCGGACGTGAGTTCTGCTTTTAAGTGGTTACAACAGCAAAACAACTACAGTCATCCCCTACCGAAATATGCGAAGATCCAAGCCGCGTCGCATTGCGCCTGTGGCTCTGAGACGAGGATGGAATGTCTCATGTGACTGTAATTTTTGCGTCACCCAAACCATTCCACCGGAAATTACCAGGTGTGGTGGCCGTACTTCTCCGGACGAACTTGGCACAAGTTCTACTGCTACATTGGGTTGCTTCTTGCACATCGCAAGGACTCTGAGGATACTCTCACCTACGTACACGACAACAAAGACCCCGACACCACCGCCTCTGCAATTTGCATATTCTTATGCTTTGGTAGGGGGTGCCCTGTGTCGTATAGCTGTTGGTTTTGGGCAACAGTAATAATTTAACATCAAGTGGCCCGTCAGCTCGTTTAGTCATATAAAACAAACGACGTGATTTCTGTTGTTGCTGTCAATTTACGATTTATTATAGTAATTTAATTGTAAAAGCTTGCGGTAAAAGCCTTTTTAGATTATTTTTCCCCTTTAATTTTTGGAAAGTTGGATTTTTTTTTAATTTTTCTAGTGTATTTTAGTATTTACGAGAAACAGGAGGAAATAAAATAATTTTATTACTTGTTGGCGAGAAAAGGACACTCACCTGAAGATAATGTGACTCCGACGAGGATTGATACGATCCATGCAGTCTTGCCCTTCCCCTCGTTAAAGAAGGATAGGAACTCGGCGTAGAAAACTCCGAATGAGTAGGTCATGCCATCCGCTGGAAAGATAAATTCAACGTTTATTTTCGAATATAGTTGACTGTTCCTTAGCTTGGTAGGTAGGTAGTAGCCCTGCCTTCCAGGATCCCTGCCAGGGGTCCTGGCTTCGATTCCCGGCTGGGGCGGAATTTGATCAGCGTAAAATTTGTTGTCGGGTCGTGTTTGTCTTATGAGTGTATAAAAGATACTTTTCTTTTAATTATTGCATGTTTATATAATGCTGGCAATAGGTATAGTTGATCATTTTTTGCCAAATGAGATATTGTATATTATCAGCGAAAATGAGAGCGGAAAAATCCTGCAAGCAGGCAATTTTCAGAAACAAGGCTGATTAAACGTAATGAAATATCTTTTGAAATTGAAATAGTCTAGACCGAGCGCAAATATTTCCAGAAAATGAGCATAAATACAGGTTTCGTTTGACCACAATATCATATAATCGAAATCAAATAATACTCAAACAATACACTGTATTTAATAGACTCACGCTCCAACTGATTCGATGCGAATCATGTCAGAGTACGATAAAGTAGGTTAACATGATGGGCCCATGAAGATATCGATGTATGGAGGGTGTTGTAAACAAAAGGCATGTTGACAATAGAGACTGCCGTCGACGTTAAAGATGCCACGTTCCTGGCTAGTCATGCATTGTAAATCTCGAAGCTATGTAGTTCAGTTTTATACATTTTACTGGGATTCATCTTTCCAGTTATAAAGTTAAATAAATGTGAGATGTAATGTTATGTTGTATTCTTCAATTCATTTAAGAGTAGTACTAATAGGTATATATGTTTTATAGAAATTATTTTTTTATTTACCAACAAATACGTAACTCACGAAATGTAAATGAAATACTCAATGGTTTTTACATTTGTTGCGTGAAATCTTACATTGATAATTAATTCTAATTTAAATATTTCAGTAAAACCCATTGCTATGTAAAAAACTATTGAATGTTTTTAGTTATTAAGAACACAGATACGTAAAACTTTTCCTAAAAGAAACCAATCATAGTGATTTATTACTAAAGTAAACTAATGAAGTGAAATAGTTTTTCAAACTTATGCTTTAAACAAAGGCTGAGACCAAAGATAAGCTTGTTGTTTAATTTGTATAATGAGTTATAATCATACGGCTGAATAAGGATTAAAGATGACCAAATACGCTTTTTTTGGTATAAATTGAGGTATTTTTATAAACCGTACGATAAAAGGGGTTTTACAAAAATATGTGACAGACACGAAACATTATCTGGATAGTACATAAACCTAATCAAAACGTTCTGAATGGCGTTCCATAACCTGCTCATAGCATTCAGAAAGTAATCTAATAAAGGAATTATTCTCGCATATTCGCATTATAATAAATTCTTTGGAGTCATAAAACAATAAAGAAGTAAAATATTTGAGAGCAATAACGTCATTCCCTACTTTTATATTCTGAACACGAGTTTGTCATTTATTTACTTTTTTATAATCACAAAAATATTCAATTTAATCCCGTATCATAAACTACGGATTTTACTGAAGGCAGTTTTAATTTCATTGCGTAAGTAAGTATTTAAATATAGCCATATACCGGTTCGTATCATTACTAACTAAGAGACTCACGACTGGCGAGAGTGATGACGAGTTATTTTTTGGTTGTTTGATGAGTTATCTTCAGTTTGAAACTATAATAAAAGACAAGTCAAAGTCTAGTCAAAAATCTTTATTTCCGTTGAATTACTTGGGAAAGTCAAGTCTACCTGATTGAAGAGACAGGTAAAATTAAAATAAAGAAAACTGTTTTCCCCCGTATACCAAAATAGAATTTAATTGTTAAGGAGCGCCGTTTTTTTACAATAATTAAGGTTTTGACTTTAAAAACTCACCGAAATATTGGGTGTGTGAATATGACTCCGCCCTTTCTCAACAGATGTCGTTTTTAGTATTGTTTACGTGTACTAATAAATGACCATACTTGTATTCGATAGTACTGAATGTCAGCTATCTAACGCATTTTATGATATTTGGTTGAAGTGTAAGCAACAATTGTTTTCACCTTTTCGAAAATGTCGGTTTTTATTCCAAATAAACGTCATTTGCGGGAAGTGTTATTACATTATTTTATTGCGAAGAAAACTGCAGCGGAAACTTATCGTTTGCTTGTGGAGATTTATGGTGAGCATGCTCCGTCTAATACAACTTGCAAGGAATGGTTTCGACGATTTCAAAATAACGATTTTAGTACTGAGGATAAAGAACATGGAAAACCACCAAAAAAATTTGAAGATGCTGAATTGGAAGCATTATTGGCGGAAGATTCTTGCCAAACTCAATCAGAATTAGCTGCAGCATTAAATGTTGATCGTTCAACTGTTGCAAAGCGTTTACAAATGATGGGAATGATTCAAAAAGCCGGTGACTGGGTTCCACATGATTTAAAAGAAAGAGACATGGAACGTCGGAAAACCATTTGTGAAATGCTGCTTCAAAGACAGCAAAGAAAAGGATTTTTGCATCGGATAGTCACAGGAGACGAAAAATGGATACACTACGAAAATCCTAAACGCAAAAAAGCTTGGGTGAAACCAGGCGAACCAGGCCCATCACAGCCAAAAATAAATATTCACTGTGCCAAGGTCATGCTCTGTATTTGGTGGGATCAGAAAGGTATTGTATATTATGAGTTGCTCAAACCCTCTGAAACTATTAATGGAGAAGTTTACCGACGACAACTAATGCGTTTGAAGCGAGCCATAGAAGAAAAACGACCAGAATGGGTGAATAGACATAACAAATTAGTTCTTCAGCATGACAATGCCAAACCGCATACCGCAGAAGTCGTAAAAAGATATTTAGAGGGACAGGACTGGGAAGTGTTACCCCACCCGCCATATTCACCAGACATAGCTCCTTCGGATTACCACCTATTCCGGACGATGCAGACAGACCTTACTGGAGAAAAGTTTACTTCATGTGAAAGTATCAAAATTTGGATTGACAACTGGATAAGCTCAAAAGACCAGGACTTCTTCCAGCAAGGAATACGAAAACTACCTGAACGATGGGCGAAGGTTGTAGCTGCAGATGGAGCATACTTTCAATAAATTTTTTTTTAATTTTGTAAGCGAACAAATGTGTTTTATTTTGACAAAAAAAGGCGGAGTCATATTCACACACATAACAACGCGGTTGGAATTTGTAATGAAAATATCGATTGGATTTCAGCAGGAAAATAAACGTACTAGAGAATATCGATGATGAATCTAATCTGAAGAGGTATAATTGTGTAAGAGTTAAATAATAATAATGATCTAAAATAAGCACTAAAATGACGGCACAATTAAAATAATGCAATGTGTTCAGTCTATATTTTAATTAACACAGCCCAACAATTTCTTAAAGTTGCATAAAACAAGCTACTATCAATTATTATTAATTAATTATCAATCAGAGTTAATTAAAGTTATGAAGGCAACATGATACGCCCCGAGAGTATGTGATGTTAATCAATCTCAAACTTATCCCATAAAAGCTCTTATTAAGCGGGTAAATAAGTTTGTCGTTAATTATGTGTATTTATGCTACGGAGCTTCATAAATGAACATAAACATGTTAAAATTAATAATGATAGTTACACTTATGGTATTGTAATAGGTACTTTTGTTTGCTATAATACTTTAGCACTAACTACGGGTACATGTACAATAGGTATCAGGGGGTACGTCTCATACAAGCATTGGTAAAAACTGTATGAAAATCCATTTGTTTTTTTGCTTTATCGCGTTCAGACTGATAGACTCGTAACTTACATCCGTAATATTACTAGTTAATAATTATAAGACTTATATATAGTTAACTATAATATAGTTAGACTATAGACTATAATTATAGTTAATAAGACGGTAAGAGTACGTGGTGCTGACGAAGGCAAAAACCATTTGAGTTTACCCATAGTATGACAGCACCTTAACAATAAACATATTTTATTTTTATTTTTTTGTATATTTGGTACTTTTGGTATATTTTTTCTTATATGGATCATTATCATCTATCTATTATTCACCGATTTCAAAATTAAAATTGTTTTACAAGTTATTGTATTAAATCATGATTATGTTATCAGGATAACGTAATAAAAAGACACCACAATCATAACAGTTAACGTGTTGATTAGGATATTTTCTATCGCGTGTCGAATCATAATAAAATATAACTATTAACATAAAATTTTAGGCGTAGTATAACTGGTACCTCCTATAGCATGAGGAAATATGTTACGAAAGGATATTATTAATTATATACCGTATCAGTCCCTAATTTATTTTTATCTGCCGAAGCGGACAAAGTCAGTTTTCTAGAACAGGTAACCTACAATTTGAATCGTATTATTTTATGAAGTTGCTATACATCTAGTTAAATAAAGGAAAGTAATTGAACCAGCCAGCGAATATTTCTAATTTAACTTGGACATCGGGATTTGTGATGTGTATGCAAAAGTTGTAGGTAAATCCAAGATAAAGCTTAGTAAAGGTAGTTATGTCAGAGTTAGCCACTTCGGAAGAAGAAGTTATTTACTTAATTAAGGAAATATATTGAAATCTAAAAAGTAAATATAACAACTAAAATTTTTCAATCTTTTCCAACACTGACCATACAGTCTATTTCGTTCTTAAGTTATTTAGGTATATATTGGGTTTCTTTCAAGTTCGATATTTTGTGAAGATTATTATTTGAAGAAATATACAGATAATCTTAGTAGATATAGTATATTCACAGGTTACACGCAAAGCCTTTTCGAATACGAATAAATTATTACAAATTGTACCGTACACGAGGGACCACCGAATCAAAACTGTTTAAATCTGATTAAATAATAAATGAAGCCGCTCAGCGCAATTTAGCCTCACGCACTGAAGGTTCCATAAAACCGATTGAATTATTTATATATTTTTAGAAAAAGCCATAATATAAATTATATTCTGTGAAAATTTGACTCCGCTGCGGCTAATAATAAACATTAAAGCCTGCGTAATGGAAGCTATAGAAATTAAATATAAGATGGGTACAAAATTACTTTTGGGGATCATGTTGCCCGCGTCCTTAAGTGAAGCAGTAAGTACTGTTCTACTGTACCCGTATTCCTCGATTACAGTAGAACTGGTTTCAAGTTCATCTGGTGGAGGAAGTACTTCAAACTGTCTGCCACACCTGGTTATTCGCCGTCAATGCTTTTTGCGTCTTCTCATACTTCGGTAGGGGGGACCTGATTCATAATGATGTTGTATAAGGGATGCTGTAACATCTTAACTATTCAACAGCTCATTATGAAATTTTGCATACTCGTTGTCAGGGGTACCCCTGCGGTTCATTGTCAAAACCTATATTAACGTCAGCAAAGACGCGGGCTAATGCTCATACAGTAATAATAAAGAACAATAACAGAAATTCTTTCATCGCTTACTTACGGGACACACCCTACCATTTTAAAAAAGAAACATCCAAATCGGTATACAACTGGCGAAGAAAAGCCACAGGAAAGAAAAGTACGCAATTTCGTTAACTTAGATGACATATTTTGCCATTTATTTACATTAAACTACATTTAACTACCAAAATAGATGCACCGATCTAAAAAAAACTTCCCATCTGAATGCATATCAAATAAAAATTCTGTCAAATACAAAATATCTAAATCGGTTGATAAATGACAGAGAATTGAGGGCACAAGAAAAAAAATACAGCCAAATTGATAACCTCCTCTGGAAGTCGTAGTCGGTTGAAAAGCGAGTTCATTGTCTTTGACGTCAATGTTTTTACGATTGTGATAACAATAACATTGAATAATGGAAAGGCGTGTAGCCACTTAATATGCGGGGTACATTCAAATAAACTTATCAAGATCTCTTTGAAGAAATACAATGTTAAATTATAATGAATGTCAATTATAGAATTGTTATTGTAGTCGGTAATGTTTTGACAAATAGCAGCCAAGGGTGGACGGCCATTGCTTGCTGATAACTTAAAATCAACAAAATCATTATGCCCCGAAGCATTATGTTGCATAAACTTTTCATATCTAAGAAACATGTATAGCAAAGTCTTCTTGATTTGTTTAAAATACTGTATTTATTCACTGATAAGCGTATACATTTGAATCAATTAATATCTTTATTGATGTTCACAAAACGCGGTGATGCTGAATCACACAAATTATAAAGTTGAAAGTTGTACGTATGTGTGTCTCCCTGTGTGCGTATGTTTGTTACTCCTTCACGCTTAAAGTGCTCAATGGATTTGGATGAAACTTGGTTCCAGGATAGCTTATAACCTGGAAGTTTCACATAGGCTACTTTTGATTCCGAAAAACCACGGAGCGCAAGTAGTAAATAAATAAATGGCATAAAATTAGAATTAGTTACTCTAAATAAGTAAGTTATCCCGTGAAAGGCGTCTCCTTCAAAGCCTTCGTCATTCTAACATTAATTTTATAATAATTAACTCGAAATATCCTAAAATAAACTTCGAATTTCATCAGTGTTCTGCTATTTGAACACACGCAATTTACCTAAGTAGATTACAGTTTTGTTAGATTTCAAGCGAGTGGAACCGCGCGGGTACGGCTTATTATATCTAATACGGCGGGTACGGTACATAAATATCATTTACGACACAACAAAATTTAAACTTGAGGTCATTTTTATTCTTTTAAATCTCTAGTACCGTTTGGACACGTCAAATTTTACATACACAAGTAAACTTATTCGTGACCATTATAATGTGTCACAGTCACAGGTGCTCCTTAGACACATAACATGCACACAGAATATATCAAAATGCAGTTTTAATGATTTAGCTAGTCTTAATTTTTAAGTAGTATGTTTCATCCTACATTTTAGGTACAGCTTGTTTTGCACACAGAATATATCAAAATGCAGTTTTAATGATTTAGCTAGTCTTAATTTTTAAGTAGTATGTTTCATCCTACATTTTAGGTACAGCTTGTTTTGCAAAGGTTATTTGACGTAGATTCAAGTTAGCAGGTCGGGTGCCTAGGTCATCAGGTCTTTAGCCCTACCAACTATTAAGACTGTAAGTTAGGTTACAGATATGGTACTTAATGATTGTTACATTACTGGAGTCACAGGTTCCTACACATGTCCCTCAGATAGTGCTAAAGGACAACCTAAAGTAGCGGTAGAACTTGTGCCGAGTTCGTCCAGACCGGAACTGGTAACATACCTGGTAAGCCACAGCCAAGCAGTAGTGCACTTGTGCTCCGGTAGAAACCATGTGGGTGTTTTTGTAATTACAAGTTCATTAGATGTTACATCTGTGACGGGCGTAACGCTATGTACTTGTTTCTCATAATGTGGTAGGCGAGGATCTGTGTGATATTGCTGTTGTAAAAAGTAGGCTTGTACAAAGTCCTACAATATTAAGTGCTGAATGGCCGTGAACAAGGAACAGGCCCATTACGTGATTTTATTCGTTTTCCTTCCAACGACGAGCCTGTAAGGTTGTTAATAAATTATCGTTTAATGTCCGTTGTTGCTTTTAAGCATTTCCGTTTTGATAATATAGTTATTGTGAAGGATCCCGCAATGCGGTATATCTATGTCAAATTTCTTCTAGTATGTTCCTGAGTCACTTCCATGACATGAAGTAAGCAATCAAAAACATATTACACACTCATTACTATAGTCACACAAAATTTACCCCGGCCAAGGATCATGGGTTCACTACGAAGGTAAGTTTACTAACAAACATAGCTACGGGCTTGCCGATTAGGAATTATTTAAGAACATTCTTACTACAATAAGTTTCTATCAATATTTATGGGCTGGTGCTTACAACGCAAAAGCAACAAAGTAAAAACTCAAAGGCAATCCATATGTAAAATTCGAGGGTTTATAGAACAATTGGCACATCTTGCTTAGTTAGCGATGTATGTTTATTTATTTAAACCAAAAGGTACTAAGGTGGAATGTAGCAGCGTTCTAATGTAATACAGTGTTGCCGCAGTGCTGCATATTTTCAGCTAAAAGCCATATACTTAGCATAAAGTCTACAGCGCCATCTAGCCCCAAACTAAGCATTGCTATTCGTATGGTAACCAGATAACGGATATTATACACTAGGTGACTCGCTGAACTTAATACCATGTCAAATTCCGAAGTGGAACACATACAAAATTACTAACTATTATATGATATTTTTAATTTCTCGACTATTACTTTGGGTATTTCTTAACTTTCTGCCTTTTCTAAATAACTACTTTATCGACACGTACAATAAAAAAAATGTCATCGGTTGCGACATTTCAGAGGTTTTGCGAGACTCATGAACAACAATGGATTTTTATATATATAGACTAGCTGACCCGACCCGATATTTTGACATTCGGCTGTCAAACGACAGTGGCAAAAATCACATAGAAAAATGTACTGTGTATAAAAAAATGTATGCTTTACGAACAACCAAATAGAATTCTGTCAAATCAGTTAAGACGTTTTCAAGTTTTAGCGAGACTAACGAATTTAACAAATATTTGTCCTGGGTAGGAATCAAAACCCACCTGCAGCGCAGAAATCATGGCCGGCAATACCTGACTTTGCAGGAGCTTATATCAAGACAATAAATCAAGACAAAAAGGTTACTTAGGCACACCCAATCGGAACCCACGCCCACGAAACGAAAGGGAACCACGCTATCGTATCTCAGCAAATTATGTGAGTTATACAATGTAAACAGTACATTGTATATCTATATATATTATATTATATATAGATATATTATACATTATTAACAATAACAATTTGTGTTCTTATATATTAAATATTTTATAATATGCTAATGCTAAGAAAATTGAAGCGATGGTCCCCTATATCCCCCACCTAGGTTAGAACCTGTGTTGTGGGCAGACAGCCTCTTTCATCCACATCAGGATCAATGTTTTGGTGTTTAATATTTATGTATGTATATGAATTGTTGTTCTTGTAAATAATAAATGTTTTAAAACGATTTCATGTATTATGTACAATAAACTAATATTTCATTCGAGTTTGGTTTCTGTTTTTATTGACCTTTTGTACTGTCAATAGTCAGAGTCAGAGGGTGTTTTATATATACTTGTATATGTATATCGTGAATTTGATAGACAAGAAACAAATTAGATATCGCTTTATCATGGTTCTCTAGAGGAATAAACAACAGGTATGTAATGGATACTTTAGTCATTGCGAAGTTACCAACCAGATTTTACAAGTAAGCATTACACTGAAGAATACGAGAATCTTATTACTTTAACCGAGCAATTCCTGTATATATATTTATTTCGCGTATCTCGGAAATGACTTTAATGATTTGGATGAAATTTTGCGTTTAGATAAGGTTTTGCTGTTTAAGTTTACCTGTATATTTGAATTTCTTGTAAAAATGATTTTTTTTTACAAAAACCGAGGGAAGTTTTTTCGCCCAGGTTCTAAAGTGAATTCGATAAAGCCAATACATAAAATATATAATGTTTTCTGCAAATCGGCTCGTGATGCGATAATTTTACAGCTTATTCGACGGTGATGTATAAATTTGTATCAGCATGTACACTAAGTAGTAGAAGTACCAGTAGAACTTGTGTTCGCCCGGAGAATTGCCTCCTTCACACGTGATAATCTGCCGCCAAGCAGTCGAGCACATGAATCACATGTGAACGAGCTGCGACTCAAGTCTTCTTATACTTCGGTCGAGAAGGACGTAAGTCGTATTGTTGTTGTCATGAGCGGAGTCGTTTCAAAATCTATAACGGACGTAGGTAGAAACATTTTCCTGTTTTATATATAAAACACGAAAATTATATTGGTGTTGAAATTAGCGAAGAACGGCTCCATAGCTTATAGTAACTCAGTTTTCGTAGCGAGCATGTTCGACAAAAGGCAAACATTAGTGCGATTTGCATTTCTTTTGGGTTTCCGATGACACAAAGAATCCTAGTACAGTGGTATGAGCAGATAATATGTAAGTGTTTGTTTACGTATTTTTGGGTGAAATATAATAATCATCGTGTTGCAATAAAAACCTAGCACCTGTACTCACAAGTGCTTTACCCACAAATATTATCTCTGTAGAGTTCGCTATCGATTAGTGGGCGTGTTGTACTCTGACATCGGGTTACCTGGCAATATGCCAGTTGTATTTGCGATACACTTAATATACTAAATACAGAACTTTATTTTTGTCCGAAGACGAAAGTGTCAATTTATCTGATGCTAATAGCACCATATGATAAAAACACATACAAAGCTATGACTGTTTGACTGATATCATATGGACCCGAAGCCCTCTTCTCGGATAATCTCGAAAATTAAATCTGATTGAGCTATACATATGTATGTAGGCGGGAATTTATTGAATATCACGCCTTTTCCCCTGTTTCAGTTAGCCCGAGCCTTCAATGGGTCATTGGGTTAAGGGGTCATTTTTAGATTGTTTTTGCCGACATTTTCCAACCAATATTTCCGCTAACACTTATATTCTACAATAGTAAATTAAACCATAATACCCCTAGAAAGAAGACAAAATGTTTACCAATTATATAACCAATATCCCGCGCCAAACTGTAAATGAAACTACTAAATTCAGAGCGGTCTCTGAGAGGTATATTTACGTATTCATTTTTAAATTGAATTAAGCACTTTGGATGTAATTGACTATAGTGCTCCTGTATACCTTTTCACAGAATCAGTAGTTCACTATTTATTTTGGTTCCAGATTCGAACTTTGACCATGAATAATAAATGATTTGATAGTTGATAAAAGTTTTATTTATTTGATAACATAAACAAAATATTGCTCCAGAACTTTTTTGTGAACACGGAATATGGTTGAGTTTTTAAAAATATTTGAATGTGTCAATCAACTTTCATTTTTTAAAACGCGTTTATTTAGTGCATTTATAATTTTCGTAAAAGTTTTTTACTCTTCATAACGTTAAATTTGGTCGGTGTCGTGGATAGATTTGGTGGTACTGGCGTTTATCCATAGAATACACATTAAGTTACGATAAAAATAACTTGTAAGATACCAAAAGTTATCCATTTGAATTTTATGAACGAATAAATATCTAATTTTGGGATATTTGCCAAAAGTCATACTTATCATGATATCTAGATATTCTAAGTCATTAGGCAGAACAATCTAGGTTAGAAATATGCCCCACTAGGTGATCTAACAACCCGTCAAAGACTGTGCTTTTTTTAAAATTAAAACCTATTGGTCGAATAAAACATTGTTAGAAATGGAGACTTGATCTTTGTTTGCAATTGAGCTCATAATATACTGGATTCTGTTAGATTCGAGAAGAAGCTTCTTGTTTCGCTTGATTATCAACGGAAATGATGTAGTCCATTAACCACTCATCATATGTCACGCGAGATTTGCTCAATGTAACTATCAAACGACCATCCTGTGTCAATAGGTTCAACACGCTTTGTTACAGTTAGGAAGTTAATTGGTAATTATATAATAAACCGGTTAAGTGTGCATCAGACTTGCGAACCACGGATTCTGTACATCTAATTGGATTAGTTGTTTTGTTATCAGAGATTTTTTTTACAAATACAAATTAGTTCTCTCACAGAAATAATCTTGAATTTGTTAGATTTTTTTTTACACTCATCGCCTAAATATCTACCTAAATCTTCGATTCCGCGTGGGCGTGAAATACACGTTGCTTTTCTTGCTATGCATTTGTATTTGGTGGATAATGACTGTTAAATAAACGATTTCCGAAAATACCACGTACAAACAGAAAGGAATAAAAAAAAACTGAAATAAAAACGATGCATCTCGGAAAATGGTTTCACTATCATCACCATCTTGCCCATATCCCAATATATATATATTTTTAATGTGTCTATGATAGGACGAGATAAAGGCCGATCTGATGTTAAGTGTTTACCTCCACCCATAACAACAATAATACCACTTAGGTCCTCCCTATCGAAGTATGCGAAAACTCTAGTTGCACCTCGTTGCACCCGTCTCCCGACATGCGCATGCGACTTCACCAGCCCCTACACCTTTCCATCGGAACACAGCAATGCGAGTGCATGACTGTTTGGCCACCAGGTAACCCTGGTGTGAAAGCAGTACTTCTCGGTGGGAACTTTGCACAAGTTCTACTGCTGCTTTTTGTTACCTTTGGCATCCTTGGGTGTAGGAATGTGTATAACTTTAATTTCTTTCTTTTTTATAGTTAGTAAAATAGTGATGTAGTAATAACGCGAAGCTACGGAACTGTTGTTGAAAATGTGCAAATTTTTACGATGAGCGTTGAAAATCCTCTGCTTACAAAGTGTTCGTTAATAATGGGGCGATCACAAGCAATCCTCTCTTAGCTGAGCCCCTTAGTGACTGTATTATCTTTCAAGAAAAGTAAAGAAAATTCGTTTTATCCCTCCTCCTCACTATAACTTTATTACTGGGGATCAATTTCCACGACATAAATAGATTAATCTTCCACATAATTTCTTTGAACAGCATAAAGCTTTTTATCCGCTGAAGTGGAGTTTGCACCATTTATTTTCACTGTGACGTACTTACTTATCGAGAGTATTATCGAGAGTAGGCCGGTGTCCCTGCAGTGGGAATATTAGAGGCTGGTACGTACGTACTTACTTATAAATATAAGTTGTACGGTACAGTTTAATTTTATTATAATAAACTGCTGCTAAATCAGATACTAAAGTCTCATGTTCTTTTATTATATTACAAAAGTAACGGAATTGAAGTACTGCTCTGATTTTAAGTGGTGACCTCCGCCCGAATTGTAACACGGCTTAATACCTCCTCAACAGAAGTATGAATAGACCCAGTCGTATTCTATAGCGCCTGTCACCCGAAATGAAGATGTGACGTTTCACGCTCCTGCGATTTCTCCTGTGATGTCCGTAAGATCTTTCACAGGATTACGGGCGTAATTCTGTAGGAATTAGGTCTAATCCTGAAAAGTAATCTTGTTGTTATAGGCTAAGGGAATACTTGCAACACATTTGTTTTTAGTGTAACATAAAAACGGTCAAATTAGAGCACAAATACGCACATGGGTAGGTTTAAGAAAAATGTAAAAAAATATCTGCAGGGTAGGCAACGTCACTGACGTTGCAGATGTGCAATAGGCGACGGTGACCACTTACCATCAGGTGGCCCGTAAGCCTGTTTGCCTCTTGATAACATAAAAAAAAAGAAATCTCTAAATTGTTAGGTTTTTTTTACACTCATCGCCTAAATAATCTTCGATTCCGCGTGGGCGTGAAACAACATTGCTTGTATTTTGTGGATAATGTCTGTCAAATAAATGTTTTTTAGAATGTACCACGTACAAATAAATTTATTTAATTATGTATGGTCGGAAATAAAAAAGTAGACAGATCCATAGATAAAACAAAACTATATTTGTTACATCACAAAATACCCATACCAAGCTAAACGAATTCCATTCAACTTTTCTATCACCGTTGCTAGTTTAAACATCATGTGGTTGCTTCCTTTACGGGAAAAATATTTACGCTCAACGGGTCGTATCTAAGAAGCCTCGCTTTGCAAGTCAAAGTTACTGCCAACGAAGTGGTTTAGCCTATGTATCTTTGTATAATTGCTATAATTTATTAGCTAGTTTAATGGAACCCGAAACTAACTCAAGTCCTGACTAATTGAATGTAAAGTAATTTAAAACTTCTAGATAGCGCTCTAATGTATGTAGTGGTCGAGGTGTCATATAAATCTGGATAGGGTCCTGTTCATAATTAGTTTTGGTAATGATATATACTTTAGGCTAGATTGTATATAAACAGACTTGAGTTATTAATGGGATAGCTACGGCCATGGGCTCAGCCGTTTGTTGTTTTTTTTTAATAACTGTCTATATTTTACCATGTGTAACTCATTGTGAATAGAGATGGTCTGCCTACCTTTTTACGAAATAAAAGCGTGAGTTTAATAAAGTAACTAAAGCCCTTCTACATGTTGTTTATATTTTTTACTTATGCAACGACTGTCCCAGCAGAACTAAGACTAGCTTTTGTCATCTGGACTAAAAACTAAATATTACAAAGTAGTAGGACTAACAGCATCACTGCCAAACGAATGCATAACAATGCATTTTATAAACATCATTAAATCTAGTTGCCTACATACAAAACTTAAATCACTAGGTAGAAAAGTTCGGGAAAACGTGGAAAACCTTTTTAAAAACAATTAATTTCACTTTTGAAATATTTAATAGTAAAAATTAGGTTTACGTTATACAAGAGTGGCGACTTAATTACGACTGCCCGAGGGCTCTCTACATTTTATTCATGCGACGAGTCTAGACGCAACGTCGACAGATCTGCACCTGCATCCGTGCGTGGGCGCTCATTCTCAGTAAACAGTTAAATGCTTACGAGGCAGCGAATATACTGTGGCCGGTCGACGTTGGGGACATAACTCCTCCCTCCGTAAGCTCGAGGTTATCCGAAGGGTGAGGATTATCTCGAGCTTTGCGCATGTTACATAATTTCTTAATCCTATGTTTAAACGCTAACAATAAAAGACAAATTACTATGATAAGACATAGCGCCAAGTTTCCTAAACTAACATTTTTATAATTAAGAGCACTATAATCGTTTTCACTATCACTATTAACTTCACTTTCACTTTTCTGCATCAAGTAGTTCAGGAACTGAATGTCGCCAAGATCGATTCCGTTGACATCGACGGGTTTTCTCTGCATATCCGATGGGCTGAACAATATTTTAGGCAAATTGATAATCGGAAACTTTCTGAAGGTTATGTCTTTTACTTGATTTTGATGTCTCCTGATATGTATTTCCTTTATCTTGACTTGACAATCGTCATCCATAGTTAATAGATAGGTTCCACTAATAGTTTCGTGAGTCAAATCGTTTTCGCAGGATTTGGTAAGTAGAGTCTCAGATTTTGCATAGATTATCCAATGGTTAGGTTGTATAAGAGTAGCCTTTACATCATCAATGATAATTGGCACCGGATGACAGCTCGAGATATTTGCGGAAAACTTCATGAGTTCAGTAATGCACTCATCCTCGGTTAGCTGAGCGACGTCTTTCTCGAAGCACAGGAAACGAGTTTCGTCGATTTCACGGCATGACTGGGAGAGCGGTTTCACTTTCAACCCTTTCACAAGGACGTAAGGGTATTTTGGAAGGATAAGGTTGGTAAGGCCGGTGACTCTATTATAGATAGGTAAAGGAATCAATTTAAAATAGTTAAAAGCTTCGTTCGTGATCAATGGGATATGCATAATTATTTTTATCTGATTTTGTTTTATGTACGCTCTTATTTCTATACATTGCTCAATTCTTACAATATTATCAATGCTTACAGGATATACTAATGTATCGGATTTTTCGATTTCCATTAAAATTGAAATTAGCTCATCTGTGTTTATAATTGATTGATGTAGCAACTTTAGTTTCGCGAAAGCAATAGCCGTTTCAATCTCATTCAATCTTATGTAGAGCACTTGAAAGTTATGAATAAAGATGTTATAAATGTGTATGATTTTATTACTTGTTTGGGATAAGTTGGAATTATTCAAGTTACGATTTATGTCTTGAATACTATCCTCTATTTGAATGAAATTGCTATTAGTAGAGTTAGCTAATTTTGTGAACGTACTCAACATTTCGGCGACAATGGTCATTTTCTTAGCGGAAGCGTCTTGTTTTGTCTTTAACTCATGAATTAACCTTTCGTACATTACAGCGTCGTCATTGTCAAGATTACCTGTGATCATTTTAACCAGTGAACCAAAGGGATTTATGAGGCCTCGTTTAGACCTTACCGATGGAATCAACTGCTTATATTTTTCTATAGTTATATTCATATTATAATCAGTTTGTGTCTCTACTTCAATAAAATCGAACGATTTGGTATCAATAGAGTTTTGAATTTGCCTTTTTAATCTTACATAACTATCTATATTTAATTCTAGCTCACTATAGATAAGCCTTAAATCTAAAATCTTAATAACAGTCCACGTATCATGGCTGATGACTGCTTGACCTTCCTTTACAGGTAACAGTCCTGGATTCTTGTCAATCAGCTGCAGATGAAGGGCCTGGCTTCGGATCACTAGGACCGCCAGAAGGGTTAACCTGTGGAGGACGCCTAATATCTTTAATGGGAACCTTAGTATTCCGATTATGCGTTATAACTGGTACAACGTTTCTTTCTATAACTCCGGTGACTTGAGCTTTTTGGTATCGTGGTTTATCTTTACTACGTCTCGTGTTTACTCCTTTAATGAAAACCGTATCGCCTACATCTATGTCAAATTCCTTTTCTCCTCCACGTTTATTTATCAAAGTTCTCTTTTTATCAATAATTTTGTCCGTCAGATATTCGTACAAGTATTTGGTCCTTTTAACATGTTCTTTAACTAACTGTTGAGTAAATTGTTTATTGAAGTCTACATAAAATGCACTGTTAGATTCAGTGTGGCCGAAAACTACTTCAAATGGAGTAAGGCCTGTGGTGGAGTGAATTGTATGATTGTATGACATGATTGCATAAGCCATAACAGATGCTGCATCTGTAATCTTTTGTTCATATTTTGCTATTCGATAAATTTCTATAATAGTGGAATGAAATCTCTCGACTACGCCCATAGAGTTGGGGTTATGAGGAGTACCGATATGAAGATCGATCTTATAGAATGATAACATTTCCTTCATCAAAGTGTTGTTAAATTCCGTACCAGGATCGGAGCTGATCCTACAAGGAGTTCCGTATAATGAAAAATACTTAATTAAAGCTCTTATTGCTTCAGGCGTGGATTTAGTGCTGATTTCAAATGCTTGGCCTAATTTGCTGAAGGCGTCAACTATTGTAAGATAATGCTTTCCATCAATTGAGAACGTATCGATAAATAATTCCTGAAAAGGCTTTAATTGTGTTTGTGATAGTTGTAATTCCGGTTTTAATGGTTTACGATCGTACTTCATCTTCTTACAAAGCTCGCATGTATTTATAATGCTGGCTACTGTTTGATCCATGTCTTTCCAATAAAAGGTTCGTCTAAGGTGATCCAAAGTTTCCTTTATTCCTCTGTGACTATTCTTACCTACATGATACTTAAGTACAATATCTCGCTGTTCCTGTTCGTTGTCTACATAAATTACTCTCTTGGTACACTCATAAAACTTTACGGTTCCCTTCTCAAAAAGCGATAAAGTGACTTCTAAAAACTGTTTTCGATGTAATTCGTTTTCAAAATAAAAGAAATATTTTACTCTGGGTCTTATATAACTCTTCAAAAATCGTTTGATTAGATCGAGATTATCCAACGGTAAATGAACCTCTAAGACCTTTTGTTTGTCCCTAGATAAGTCGTTAACAGATAATTCATTTCTGTTCCAACTATAAACAAGCACCTGGTTTGGTTTAGTGTCTACAGCCTCTTGTAAGATAGGCATTCCGTCGGTATCCAGGTCACGAGCCGAATGTATCGTACCGATACTTTCACTTTTCCCTTCAGATGCAGACGCGGTAGTACTACCCAAAGATGGAATTGAATAAGGGGATCGTCGTCCGCGACCTGCTGTTGGTGTACTTTTATTACTCTTTTCAGAATCAGATGAAATTGATATCGGGGATGGTGTACGTTCACGCGATGTAGAAGCGCGAGAGGTGTTGGCCTGAATCTTACTTAAACGCGAAATTTCTTTTGTTATGTCTTTAATGTGACGCTGTAGCTTTTGCTCCTTTGGATCTACATTTACCTCCATCGAAACATCGTCGTCTTCGTCTAAGGCATTAATTCTGATGCGTGACAATGCATCAGCATTACAGTTTAGTTTTCCCTGTTTGTGTTCTATATTATAATCGAATTCTGCCAATCGTAACTTCCATCTTGTTAGTTTACTGTTTGGTTCTTTAATAGAGTTTATCCAAGTAAGTGGCCTATGGTCAGTATAAATCATAAACTTTCTTCCATATAGATATGGTCGGAAATGCTTAACAGCCCAGACGATGGCTAAAAGTTCTTTCTCTATCGTGCTGTATCGTGTTTCAGCATCGTTTAATGTGCGGCTGGCGTAAGCTATCGGTTTATCGTTGCCTTTAGATCCCTGAGATAAAACAGCACCAATTGCAAAATTGGATGCGTCCGTCGTAAGGGCGAACGGTTTTGAAAAGTCGGGAAACTGCAAAAGTGGCGCATTGGTCAAAAGCTCTTTACATTTTTCGAATGCGTCTATATATTCTTGTTTCGTATAGTCTATTTTATTCCTCTTTTTTAGACATGATGTTAGTGGCTGCGTTAATTTAGCAAAGTCTTTGATAAATTTTCGATAATACCCTACCAAGCCAAGAAAGCTTTTAATTTCTGTGGCTGTTCGTGGTAATGGAAACCTCAAAACAGCTTTGATTTTGTCATCATTAGGCAAAAGGCCATCTTTGGTAATGGTGTGACCCAGATAAAGGACCTCTTTCCTGAGAAATTCACATTTGTCTAGAGTCACCTTTAGATTGGTTTTCCTAAGCCGATCGAATATTTGCCGGAGTTTATCTATGTGCTCCTGTAGGCTAGACGAATATATTATAATGTCATCAAGGTAAACTAAGCAATGTATACCCTGAAGACCGCGCAGCACATTGTCCATCGCTCTTTGAAATGTTGCAGGGGCTGTTTTGAGACCAAACGGCATTCTTTTGAACTCGTAATGGCCTGATTGTGTTGTAAATGCCGTTTTTGATCTATCCGCTTCGTTAACTTCAATTTGATGGTAGCCACTAGCAAGATCTATCGTACTAAAGTACTGGGCTTTACCTATCTTATCAAAAAGATCAGTAATGTTTGGCAGTGGATATTTATCATCAATCGTGATGTCATTGAGGCGTCGATAATCGATCACCATCCTAAATTTCTTTTCCCCAGATGCATCTATCTTTTTTTGTACTAGATGGACCGGTGCACTCCAGGGTGAGAAAGAGTTTTGTATTACGTTGTCTGCCAAAAGTTTATCTACTTGTTTTTCTATTTCCTGATTTATGACAGGTGGGTGTCGATAAGGTCGAATATAAATTGGGTCTTCGTTGGTCGTCCTTATGTTATGTTTCACCTGATTGGCGAAAGACAGGGGTATTTTTTCACAATAGAATATGTCACGATATTCATTACACAACTTGAATACACTTTTACGCTCCTCTTCATTCATATGATCCAATCGCAGTTTTCTCAAATTTTCTTTCAGTACGTCATCAATCATGCATTCATCAGTCACAAGATTCAACTCACATTCTTCATTTGTATATACCATGACGTCAAATGGTCTTTTGAACATTATTACTGCTTTCACGTCAGTGACATTTTGAATTACAGTTTCTGCAAAGTAGTTCCTACACCTAACAAGAGCGGTAGGCATACGGACCCCGTCACGAAATTGTAGATAGTCTAATATTGCGTCACCATGTTGCAGAGTTGTCGGTATCTTTACCCGCGTTTCAGAACGTGGCGGTATGTCGATTTCGTACGGTGGGTTGTATATGATTGGAATTCTCACGTTGTGTGTCATTAACATTAGGTTCTGCATGTCGATGTTCGCGCCTAATTTTTTTAAAAGGTCAGATCCAATCAAACCGTCATACCTTCCATCCACATCATAAATGTAAAACTTATGCATAAGTGAGCTTCTGAAAGTCTTCAACAGTGGTATGTGTATTACCTCGTTGTGTGTACTCTGAGCATGGGTGCTAATCACTGAGAATGGTTCATTGTAAATACAGTCGCTGAAAAATTCGTTAGCTTTAGCTGGGCTAATAAAAGACCTACTACTTCCTGTGTCAATAAGAAACTTTGAATTTATTTCCGGAATCTCGATGTGAGGTAATCTCAAAATGCTATCACAGTAATTCAAAGCAATTACTTCACCACGTCTTTCGGGGCTATTATCTGAAAATTTTCCTGATTAACGGATTCCGAACGAATGTTTTCCGATTGGATGTTTTCCGGACGGATGTTTTCCGGGTGTGTGGGATTAGCTCCGTCAAAATTTTCCATATGATACTCATCACTAGAGGGGTACTCGACATTATCACCATACATATTATTCATAATATAACCGTAGTCATAATCGTTACAGCCGGGGATGTATTCCGGATAAGCTGATGCTTCCTCCATGTAATAGAGGTTATTTGTCAACATATTTTGTCTTACCGGTGCCGTGCGCATTGAAACATCAGTATCTTGATGCCTGGGTGCCTGCACCTGTTGTTGTGGCACGCCATATCTATACTGATGTGCCTGATGTTGGTTCGGAATACCGAATTTAAAACCTTGTTGTTGGGGCATACCAAATTTATACCCACCATATTGGAAAGGCGCACGTTGTGCGGGAACCTGGCCGAAATTTCGTTGAGGAAAGTTTTGGGCTGTCCCAAACCTTCCTTGAATGGGTGGTGTGAATCTATTCGGCTGGACAAAGTTGGGTCTGAACCCACCTTGATTTTGTGGGATGCCGAATTTATAACTATTTTGTGGAATGCCGAATTTATAACTATTTTGTGGAATGCCAAATCTGAAATTGTTATTATACGGCACTGGATTGTTTGCTGATTTAAAATCCTGAGCCGCTGATGGTTTCGATGCATTTTGAGTATTATGTGAGCTTGGTGTTGAACTTTGTTTTAGTAGTTTACGATGGGAGTCATACTGAAACTGAAAGTTCTCTTCTTCGGTCACAATGCTTAGGGCATTTTCTAAAACGGTACAACCTTTCAAACGCACAATCCTAATCAAATCCTCTGGTAAGTTGAACAAAAACACGTTAAGCGCCGTGTTATTATATATAATCATTTTCGATGCCTTGATTCCTTCATCGGTAAGCCTATTTACCTTCGCGAACAAAGAACTCCTAACGTCCTGAATGCGATGACAAAACTGAATGTACGTTTCGCCTTGTTTGAGTTTTAAAGTCTCAAGTTCAATGGCTATGCACTCCTCCGATCGCGGGTCACCAAAATGTTGTTTCAAAATGTCTTTCAATTGCTCATAAGATGTAATGTTCGGGTGGTCACTAAGTAGAGTCGCAGCTCTACCAGTAAGTCTACTTGAAATGGCATGGAATAAATACAAGTTCTGATCGGCATTTCCTGGGATGAAACTCCCCCTCACTACATATTCACACTTAGAAAGAAACAAATTCAAGAGCTTTTCATCCCCATCGTATTTAGGGATTAAACCCAGGGTTTCCGTCGGAATTGCTTTAAATTCCATTTTTAATATAATAATAACTTCCTCTTATTCTATGCTGGTTCACCTATTTATGTGTAGACCAGTTTGCCTATATGAGTGCAACTATTTCTACTTATTACTACACAAATTAATCACGAGAATAACGGATTCGCCTATTTTAGTGCAAATCAAAATCAGATAAACGTAATTAATAAGCTCGACGATTTTAGTTCGAGAAGGATGTGGAAAAGACACAGGTATATAAAAAACAGGATGTGAAAAGGTTTACTCACAAAATGCTCGATCCCATGTCCTCCAGGAGCCGCATTAGTCGCCACGTTCACACGCGTTCACCGTACTCTATTTATTTGGTTCGTTACTTTCCGCGTCCGCGTAAAGACGGTTTTCGTACGAAACACTACTTTCTCGCGAGACCGATTTTGGGGTTTCCACAAGTGCAGGCTTCGGGAAAATCGCGGAAAATCCTACCGGCTGCGCCAGAAAAGTTCGGGAAAACGTGGAAAACCTTTTTAAAAACAATTAATTTCACTTTTGAAATATTTAATAGTAAAAATTAGGTTTACGTTATACAAGAGTGGCGACTTAATTACGACTGCCCGAGGGCTCTCTACATTTTATTCATGCGACGAGTCTAGACGCAACGTCGACAGATCTGCACCTGCATCCGTGCGTGGGCGCTCATTCTCAGTAAACAGTTAAATGCTTACGAGGCAGCGAATATACTGTGGCCGGTCGACGTTGGGGACATAACTAGGTAGGTAACAACAAGGTGAGTGATTTAATAAATGTTGATAACCATCCACCTCAATTTATCAGCGTTTATTAGTATACTCATATATTAGATTGTTATTGGAATTAATTTACCATGATGCTCGGGTAGAAATATATATAGAGGAACGACGAAGGAGGAAACGAACTGGACGCAAGCTCGGCTTACAAGCTGAAGTAAGGTCTGCTGCCAAGATGCCAAGTGCAGTTGCGTTACTGTTTTTGTTTCAGATGATCGCGTCAAAATAAAACAATTGAGTGAAATTTTTATGCCGTGGCTTCTTTTCAACCGACTTCCAAAGGATGAGGTTATCAGTTAATGTTTTTTTTTGTTTATTTCCTCAGAACTGCTTCATTTATCAACCGATTTAGAAAATTATTTTTATTTGAAAGGACATACTTTCAAATTGGTCCCATAATTTTAATTTTATCAAAATAGGTTCATTAAATTGGTTGTTAGATAAATCAAAATAACTGGAAATGTCACCTAAGTAAAACTAATTGCGTGTTTTGTTTTCATGTGACAGATTAATGAGAAATAAGGAAGAAAACTATTAAAGTCGGTTTTTTTTTTAATCAGCCGCTTGTTTACTTTAGTTTCTGTCCATTGGTCAAATCAGCCGCTGATCTTACCAATATAAATGTGACTTGCCTCGCAGTTCAGTTGGCAGTAGCTCAGTCTTTTGTACCGTAGACCGTTTGTTCGATTCCTGGATTAGTTGTTGGAATAGTTGTTTGTTTTGTGTCTGGGTAATTATTATGTGTGTATATATTTACAAAAAATAAGTTTTTTTATCAATTATCTAATACATGCTACAGTCCCGTAGTACAAGCTAGATGGTAATATGTAAAAAAAGCAAAGTGAAATCTTCGTAGGAAACAATCGCACTGCGTCATTCTATGACGTTGTGAGCAGCTAAAGCATGAAGCTAGACATAAACCTCTGTCATTTATTTCCTAATATTCACTCTATATAAAGTTGTCCCAGAATACAAGTTAAGCTGCCAAAGCCTTTACCCGCGCATCAAGTTGTGAGGATGGTTGGGATTACGTCAAACATCATCCACGGCTGGATACCCGCCGTGGATCTCGCCGGACGGTTAAGCAGATTTTATGGGTCAATCCGTACACAGTTGATAAGAACAGCTGGTGTCATGAAGCCTTAGAAATTAGAAGCACACAAAACCTGTGTAACGTTATTTTTTATGAATTTGCAGGTGCACTATCTGTTTTACGGGTGTGGTTGCTGGTGAAATTGAAGGCGCATGAGACGTTACATCCCCATCTTGGGTAACGGCCGCAACGGGCATGAGACGAAGGTAACCACTTAACAACAGGTGGGTCTTCAGCTTGACTTATCTCGACTCTTTTGTGTAAAAAAGTAAGTTTCAGAATTGGAAAACCAATATATATTGTATAACCTAGTACAGTACAAGTACTAATACTATTAGTACTAACATATCAAAGACTTCTACCAAACTGGATTGGTTTTCCATGGTAGATATAAGCCTTTTCACTCTCGATTCTTTTTCGATGCTGGGACGGTTGTTCATATAAAGTTAGCTGGTCACATTTAAGGTGGAATCGTTAAGTAGCTTGATGTCCTTATCCTAGGAAGACTTTAAAGATGCAGTCTGCTTGAGCTGTTCTTATAAAGCTATCATGTGATTCTCTGGCCATAAAGTAGGGACTCGGGAAACACCTGTGGGAATAGCCGAAACAGCGGAACTTTACCACTTAGAGATTACTAGGAAAGTACACGAACAATACCTACATCAACCGAAACATAGCAACTTTTGATATGTTATGAGAACAAACAAATGTTATGCCAATTAATCCTGGAATGTAATGATTTTATTGCTTATAATTAACTGATTACTTCAACAATAATTCGAAAACCCTTGATCCGTGTTCTAATTGTAAACTAGTAGTTATATTGATTTGATTTGTTAAAACTAAACCTAAGACATAACTAATGCTTTAAATAGCAGTAATCATTAAAATTCCTTTAAACAATTATTCACAGCCAATAATACTAGGATACAGACGATGAAACGAACAAACAGATTTAGCCGTCAAACTTATAACCCCCCTTTTTATAGTTGGAGGTTAAAAAATAATTCTGAATCGACGATAATTTAATATGACTTAATGAAACAGGATACTTGAGAGGGTTAATTCTAATAAGAGACAGATTAGCCTAGTCTAATGTCTAATGTGATTATCATTATATCTTTGGAACATACTCGTAATAGATCCAAAAAAAAAAGTTGATTTACGGAGAGAAGTATACAAGACTTTAAACAAGAGGGGTGAGGATTATTTTTTAGACATTTCAAATAATCGTCACCCCTCTCAATTTAAGCTATTTTTTGAAAGCTTTGCTGAAGTGTAATATGTCGCATTTAAGCATTATCATTCTTTATATCACTATGACGGCCAGTGAACAAAAAAAGTGTGTTAACTGCCACCCAAATCGTATATGAGTTCATTATAAAGATTAGTGCTTGTCAAAGCCAATTGTCAAATTAGATGTCAAGGTTATGCGAATTAGATTATCACACTAAGCCACAATTCTTCATTATGATTTGCTTACTCACAATCATTCTTAAATTCATATATATATACATTCATGTCACTGATATTCCGTAAATTAATTCTTTTAAAATCATCTCTTTGTGTTTAATCTTTTTAATATAGAAAGAACTGTTCTTGGAAGAGTAGTGTAAAGTGCTTGCAACATTGTCATCACCGTATCGGATTATGTGGTTTCTGCAGTGCCCCATCATTCGTAACTTTTTCCTTGAAACCTACATAATTCATATCAATTATACAGTTCACTACACCACACTCGTAACAATTATTATTTTTTGTTTATAGCCAAAGACGTTAACGAAAGAGGTTATAATTTGACGCATACATCTTCTTGGCCAAGTTTCAGTGCAATATTTTATTTTCCATCTTTGGCGACACAAGTCTTTGTTCAAAATCAGATAGGCAGTATCTATGCGTTTACCTGTGTAAGTTAATGTCAGATGACATCTTATGTGCGCCATTCTCTTTGTTTGTTATACAAGAACAAATAAATCAAGTCACGTCTTCAAACCTCGCAACAAAATATCTACATATTTACATACACTATCTAAAATTTAATTGTGAGAGAGAGTTATTAATATTTAGGTTCTGATAATAATTTGGGTACTGTTTACCGTCTAAAATCGTGACTATTTTGGACCTGAACGTGAATACTTACGTTTACGAAAAACTAAAACTACAATTTCACTAATATGGAAATCAATCTATACTGGTTTAAATAGCAAGTATTATAGATATCACTGACCATATAAATGAAAGACAAATTAATTATGTACCAATTAGATGCGTGACATGACGTCAAATATCGTTAATTTAACTTGAGTGACTTTTTTGTAACATTGTGAATTTTATCGGGCTTATTAATTATATTAATTATGAGGACACTGTAGGTATATATTGTAATATTCGATACAACTGCTTAGTCCGATTCAGACTCGCACCTTAAAGGTTCCGTACCACTTATTCTAATTTTTATTAGCTGTTGAGATACACGATAGCGAGATACTATATACCTAGCTAAATTCAGTGAAAATCGTTCATCATCAAAAACTGTATAATGCATAAGGAAGTAATTTCTAAAACAATGGGTAGTAGAAGCTCACTCCGTGTTTACGTACATTCACTCATTACTTAGGTAGGTACGTGATAACTGGGGAAATAGCGCCGACTTGTATCAAGTAGTCCACGTGGACTTAAGAAATTAACATCGGGTAAAAAATATTGTAGGTTGCATAAAATTATGGTTATAATTTCTCTGTATAATTACGGACACTATATAACCATTTATAAAACAAGAAAAGACTTTACTAATCACCACCACCGTTAGATTAAAAGTACACAAGGCTATTACAACTCGTTATTAATGTACAAAAATTTACGAAAGACATCAAAGGTATATAAAATAGAACAGATTTCAATTGGCGCTCTTTATTAGAAATTCGTTTTACACATTTACTAACTACAAATCTATAATATTTTTTGTATAATTATATATTATAGAAATTCACAAGTTGAGAGTAATTTCATAATTTTAACATAGCCTTCGCTACGGGTAACCCTTAGAGAGTTCACGAAGCTCAGAATAACGAATTGGAATTGGAAAATTGTCTGTTTAAATTATGTTTAATTGTATACGACCATTGGGACCTATCTGTACGTCTAATTAATTGTTTTTATTGCGGTTAACACATATTCAGATCTTGTAAAACTAAATTTAAGCCAAAAATGAAGATATTACATTAGATATATGAATAAAATAATTGGATTCCATTTCTCACAGGCTTTAAACTTAATTAATATTGCGCCGATAAGGCAGCCGTTTACTCGGGACAAGCGAGAGTGAATAGGATGTGATCTAGCACGGATATAAATACCATCCTTGTTGGTAGATGACACAGACATTTTAATACAGAATATCTTTTAGAATTAATTGAAATGTGATAAACCGCAATTATGTTTGAAAACTTGAACTATTATTAATGCTCCTGATGCTCTGTATTTAAATTACTGTATATAAAATAGAAATTACCGTAAAGATAATTGGGTGTTCGTAGCGTATAATCGTAGCCAATAAGCGGCAGAGGAGGACACCGTGGGGTTTTAGTGGGTCTAGTCCCACATAACCGCTCTGTCTCCCCGTGGCAGGGCGGTATGCGAGTGCATTTCCCAACGGAAAAAAAAAAAAAAAAAAAAAAAAAAAAAAAAAAAAAAAAAAAAAAAGGGGTGCAAAGGTACTTTGCATTTTATGTCAAAATCCAAGTTCTAGAAAATCTATAAATAAAATTATGTTTATGGACATTTCAGCGCCATCAAGCCCAAAACTAAGAAATGCATATACTATGGGAACCATATTACTATAATAACATTTCATGAAACATTTTTTTGACTGTTTAATACAATACATATTAACACTATGGCTGGTATAAAACAAATATCTATGTTGGTTAAATATATGTTTGTTCTGGGTGGCGCAGAAGGCAGTGTTATCAACAGCGGTTTCGTTCAAACAATTCCAACTGATCTGTGATACGAGTCAAGTCAGTGAAATTAAGATGAATACATTATTTAATAGCGACGACACAAGACGTGATTTTCGGCATCGTCCAAGTACTGTTAAGAATAATAGTATATCCAGAAAAAAGTCGGTGCACGCTGTTAATTTTTTAATATAACGGTGATATAATTATTCCATTATAGTGCGTGTAAACGTTATAATATAATAATAATAATAATAAACGTTTACACACTCATACCTCTACACTAGGATTCTCTGTGTCGCAGATGGCATGGACAAACACAAGACAAATACCCAAGACCCGAGAACAAACTTCATGCTCATCATACAAAGTGTGCCCCGGCCGGGAATCGCACCAGGGACCCTTCGCTTCGCTGAATGGATCTGGATGAAATTTCGCCGCACAGAGATAGATTATAGTCTGGAAAAGCACATAGACTACTATTTATCCCAAAAAGCCCCACCGTGGGTAAAGCCGCGGGGGGCAGCTAGTTAGCTATAAAATGTAAATGTACTCACTGATAACGTGGACCATGAACGAGGCGAAGACCACGACCCACCCCCACCCTCCATCCGGCGGCGGCGCAAGCGATTGCGAGTCGTACTTCTCCGAATCCTGCGCATGCGCATTGCCGTTCTTAGCGTTCTTTGCATTCTTAACTGTTCCGTGAGACATTATCACTCCTTGGCACTCTTCTTAAATATATATAAAACTCTGAAGTAAGTTAATATCACCTAAGTTTATATTTAGCTCTATTAATATTATGATCCGTATTGTCGTAAGATATGTCATTGATTTATTCATCGATCACTTGTAGTGTAGAGGCACTGTGACTTACTACTATTGAATAGAAAAATGCATTGGAAGGGTAAAGGAAAGACTATTGGGCCATCTTTGGTCATGGACCATTCTCTTCAGACCTATCTGCGGTTTAATACAGTGTGCGTATTTGTTCGGCAAACGCGACGCATTTTTTTGCTGTTTCACCTGTAACAAAATTTTATTCACATTAATTGGCCACATAGTAACTTCCAGCCTAAAAGACGACGCAGATGTGGAGCGTCAGCGCAGGTCACTTTGCGTGGTAGGCAATATGATCGCGAGAAAGTTCTACGCTGCGTCGCCAGACGTGAAGGTTACATTGTTTAGGTCTTTTTGTCAGACTTTTTACACGTGTCAGCTCTGGACTGACTACACTAAGAAAATACATGACAGAATAAGGGTTACATATAACAACGTATTTAGACATTTGATGGGCTTGAAGCGCTACTGTAGCGCTTCTGTAATGTACCCCGAAACACGAGTTGATTCGTTCAATGCGATTCAGCGAAGGCGGATAGCGTCGTTCATGTCCAGAGTTGACTCGTGTAATAATGCTATCATCAGAAGTCTGGCAGAAAGACTAATACAATCAAATATGTATAGACGCTGGGTGGATATTGCCACCTGACTTAGAAGTTAAGCTATTATATATTTTTTTTTTTAGTTTATTCGTGTATATGGACTTTGTCTGAAATAAAGATTTTTATTATTATTATTATTTTATTATTAATTAGGGGTCAAATGGCCGCAGCATTATAAATAATATACATTTGACTGGATTAATTGCTTAGTTGGTTACTATAACGACCTGCCTTACGCTGTAGGTCATGGGTTCGAATCCCACTTACAAGCATTTGTGTGACAAACATAAATGTTTACAAGTTATGCTAAGTTTGGGAGCTAGTTAGCGCTGTGTGAAATGTCCATGAATATATATTATTATTAAACAATAATTATGATGTAGGTATTCAATTTTGTTGAAGTATTGAAACAATTTGTGTATAACAAAACGGCAGGTTCGTTTTCAGCACGGGAAAATGATTTCAATACTGAAATTCCCAAGTCCTATAATCCAGTTTGTGTTATTTTTTAGAAACATCTTCTTGATAAACTACCAATTTGTCTTAAACCATTTTAGATGACAATTATCTATTTATAAGATGATATGCCTTGTCAATATACTTAATACATATTTAACGTGTTTTACGAGTATATTTACCTAAATTATATGAAAGAAAATTACTCATAACAATAAACATAAATATGTTAAGCTATGCTATTTTAAATGATCTGTACCACCGTCATAACGTTATCAGACAATCCATTACAACAAAAGATTGCCTGGCAGAAATCGCTTTAAGCGATAAGGCATATTGTGGCTTAAATTTTTGTATTTGAATTAAATCTGATTAATAATTGGATGTTCAAATCTAAGTTTAATTTATAATAACAGCTTCGTTCGAACATACTTATAAGGGGCCCGGGGCGGGTCAGCGAGGAAATTGGGAATAAAAAATTCCATCAGACCCACTGTCATACTTCAAATAAGCGGGCAGACGAGTGACGGTGTAGTACCAGATGATCGATCGCCGATAATGGTGCTTGATAACGCGTATTGGACAATTGATTTGTTGATAGCAATACTATTTTGGAGTTATCTCTGAAAATGTGTCTTGTTATTTATCAGAAACTGTTTGAAATGGCCAATGACATGAATAGGCTATTGAAGAGATATATTTTCGATTACTAATAGGATTATATTCGAGGACCCCAATTAATTAACTGTGATAATTAAAGTGCTTACATTTTTCTATTGCTAATGTTAGGTAATCCGGCGGAAGACGCTAATGTTTCCAACAAGAAGAATATAATATATATACGAGTATATTTAGAACTACTTAAACATTGTTGTATTTATTGCTGATCTGTATCTGACGACGACTTAAATTCAACTTCTTAGTGTTAACTTTTAGACAGTTGTGAGTAGCCTTGCCCGAAGCGAGTAGTCTCGGGTTCGATTCCCGGCCGGGACACAATTTATGTGGTGAGCATGATGTTCGTTCTCTCTTGCTCTTGTGTTACTGTTTGTCCATGCCATCTGCGACGCAGGGAATCCAGTGCAGGCGTATGAGTATTTAAACGTTTATTTATTTAAGTGTTCAATGCTTTAAAGGTTTACAATTTGATGCAATTTGAACCGGTTATACTACTAAATAAGTAGCATAAGGTCTACGAGATCAACCGTGCCACATTCCTAATATCTAATTGCAAATGACTTGAGTCGGTTGGTTGTGTTGGTAAAATGGCACATGTCTACCTAAATACCTACAGAACAGTTTATCAACGCTGTGATAGTAAATATGTTGTTAATAAGCATTTCTCAGCAAGCATGTTATTGATACTATCATCAATTAGATTTTGACTTTACCCCTAAATGTAACAATTATCAAATTTCGTTTTAAGTTTTATGTCTGCAGCAATTTCACTCGTCGGATTCAAAGTCAAAATGATTTCTTCCTTTAGATCTCAAGTATCGTTTGGACACATCAATTTATACTCGCAAAAATTAACATAGTTGTGAGCACAGCCGCTAAGGCACAATCCTCAGATATTTTTTTTACACAGTGCCGTCTGGCCTCAACCTAAGCATACCTTGTAATATGGGTACTAGATAATTGATATATAATACATATTCACACCCAGACAGAAAAAACATTTCGGTTCGCACAAAAATGCTTGTCCTGGGTGGGATTCAAACCCACGACCTACAAGAAAACCTATCTGCACAGAAGGCAGGGCTACTACTAACTGAGATATGAGGCCAGTCAATAAAAATATGAATATAAATAGTGGCTAAGTTGGTAGTAGCCCTGCCTTCGGAGCGAGGGGTCACGGGTTCGATTCCCGGCCGGGCACACTTTGTGTGGTGAGCATGAAGTTTGTTCTAGGGTCTTGGGTGTTTGTCTTGTTTCTGTGTAATGTTATTTATTTAATGATATTTGACTGTCCTCACTGCACAGTTGGTCTCTGCCTTCTGTGCAGTAGGTCGTGGGTTTAATTCCCACTCAGAACAAAAAATTGTGTGACGAACATAAATCATAATATAAATATGTATATATATATAAGGGTTTAATTGATTCCATACAGTTTATAGTTGAAAACACCACGAATGTACAACTAGGATACCTACAGAAAGGAAACAAAAGAAGCATAGTATTGCCTGTAGTACCTAGGTTTGAGGAACAGATATAACTATAGGCAGTAAAATATTGCACCGGAAGCGACGTAGCTACCTGCGTAGGCATTTCCGTTGCACTGCAATAATTGCAATTCATTTCCTTAAGTCAAAGGGCACCTGTCATTCTTTGCAATTTTTCATTATTTATTACCGGTTTATCTAGGCAATATTGTTTAATTTTAAAAGCGGTTATATAAATCTAGTTTCCGCAAGTAGGCAGTTATATTACTTTAATTTTGGTTGACATTAGTATTCTCGGTGTCGCGGATGACACGGATAAGCACAGAAACATAACAAAAACACGAAAAAAACATAAAAAACAAACAAGAAAAATCTTCATGCTCACCACGCAAAGTGTGTTCTGGCCGGGAATCGAACCCACTTCCTTCGAAGGCAGGGCTACTACCAACTTAGTCACGGAGCCTTCATAAATATATTAAAAGCACATGATAAATATTTTCAAGCATATTAATAAATATACTCTACCAATAATAAACTCTGTATTGTTGTTTGCTAATGGTTTGCTATGTGACAAGTCAGAAACTATCTTGACAAGACAGAAGATTGACTTATAATGTCATGACCGTTCGCTGCAGAGATGATAACGTTCTGATAATAGGTCGAACGTCGTAAGATCCGCTTTGCTTTGCTTGTGTTACTTATATTACATCAGACGAGATGACTATATAAATAAAAAACAATTATGCCGCATGTTTATCAAGAGAACGGCTCGACCAATGTATGTTATTCTTATTTATTGTTACTTTTTTGGCTGGACTATTCTTTGATAGCCATAGATGGCCTTAAAAACTTTATGCGGGCTTTTGGTGAGCGAGGAAGGCTCTCTACCGACTTCAATCTAGTTATTATTCGTGTTACCGAGATATTTACGCATGTAACTGCGTCGAAATATCGGAAGTCAACAAAACTCACAAATCATGGTAAATATCTCGGTAACACGAATAATAACGTTCATAACCATGATAGTTTTAAAATTCAACCTAGTTTTATGACAGAAAATCAATAGTATTCAATAAAGTAATGATTACGTAGTCATTGGCTAGAGACGTAGGTATAAAGATATAAACAATGCTACCAGTATTATAATATGCCTTGGACTTGATTACATTTATTGAGGGGCGTATGTTGTTTGCTTCTAATCTTTACACATCCTTACACGAAAAAAGCAAAAGCAGAAATAGAACTGTCTGTAAATGTATTTGGAGAAACAAGTTGCGGTAGAAATTTGTAGTTGATGGTAAAATTACAGGCGCAAGAGGTGATACAGGTGCATCTCCCTTTTAGAGTAATGGGCGCACTACGAAGCTATCCGAGTCTTCTCATACTTTCAGAGTTTCAGAGTTGAATTAAAAGTTATCAGCTTCAGCTATCAGTTCCGCTTAAGAAAAAATCTGGCTAAGTTAAATTCAAATCCGCACCTCGAGGGTTCCGCATCTCAAATTGATTTTCTTATATTTTTTTGGGAATAAGCAATTATCAGACATATTTTTTGCATTTTAACGCAATGATACATCCGAGCGGCTGTATCCGGCCGGCAGACATGCAGACGAGTAGGTAAATTCAAAAGTGAGGCATATGAATTAAGATGGATCGAGCTGTCGTTCAATTCGACGCTACTGATTTATTGACTCTAAAAAGATGGTAAAGCAAAATGATATTTGCGTGACTTGCTATACTCGTGAATAAATCACCATAGGTATTTTCTTATATCAATATCTTATATATGTCTACAAGAACTGGTTAGGGTGGCTTACTGGCAATTCTGTTAACAAGCCATTTTCTGAAATCATGACAAAAGAGTCTTTTTTAACAAGCTCATTTCCGCCGGTTTTATTTTTCACTGCACTGCCAAGAGGGGAGGTGAATTTTCATGTATAAATATATGAAGTTTCAATATGTCTGTTCTCTGAGTAACATGGCTGTGACATGCAGACAGATTACCATTGTCTATTACCCTCGGTGTGTAAGGTACTTGGTTGGTCTAGTTCATAGTTAGGCATTCCCTGGCTCATTGGCTGGCTCTTGCCTCACCTCTATAATAGATAAATCAAGGAAATGCAAACAAACCGATTCAAGGACTCAGAAAGATTCCACGAACACACCTCATTTAAATGGATTAAAAAATAAACACTTTAGTCAATACATATGTTCGGGAACTTTTCAGCAGACTGATACTGAATTATACGAGTAGGTGGTCTCTATCGCGTTGATTAAAATAAATAAATAATAAATACTGTACAGCAAACGAATCACCATTCGCGCATGAGGATGATAAGAATTTGAATAACAGATACGGACAAAATGTTTAACCATTACCTATCCTATTACATGAAACGTGAGTACATGCAATAGCATGTAATAACGTCTGGAGACTACAATTAATATAACTTTCGTCTTGCGGCATATTTTGGTAATATTCTTTCGTTTTAAATGATTTCTTCGATGTTTGTAATTAGGCATATTTGGTGCAAGTTTTTACACAAATAAATGCTCCAAATATGCATGTTTTTACCCTAAATAGGGTCCACAATGTGAAGTTTAGATCTTGTATCATTTTCAGAAATAATAAATGTATTGATTATTTTATTCAGTGCTAAATGCACAGCATTTTTATTAGGTGGTCCGAATATAATAATTAAACACAGCAATTGATTGTTTTATTTATATGCTCTTATTTATGTCTGAACTTTAATTACAGAATAAAAACTTACAAAATACTTTATTGCACAAGCCCATGATATATTTTCAACGTAGGTGTATTAAATAAATCTGAAAAATGTTTTTCTTTATGTGAGTATGTGACGGAACGAGCTGAGGGCCCACCTGATGGTAAGTGGTGACCCTCGCCAATGACAACAGTAATGCGTGCGACTCAGTATGAGATCCAAATCTTTACTGAGTCGCATTCATCCTGCTGCGTCCATCACCCGAGACGGGGATGATACGTCTCATGCGCATGTCGACTAGAATTGTTCAAGAAACTAATTACTGAATGAGGTGAATTATTTTGAATAAATAAACGACCTACAGCGCAGAAGGCAAAGCTACTAACTGAGTTGCGTGGTCAGTCTGTATATACAGAAACGTATTTTTATATGAACATATTTTATACTCTTACTAATTACGCCCCGCGATTTCACCTGTATAAAAATTAAAGAAATTTAGTGTAATGCTAAATAGTCTATAGCTTTCCTCATGAATATGGCTATCATATACAAAAAGAATATTTCATATCCGACTGGTAGTTCCAGAGAGTAGCGCGAACAAATAAAAAAAAATCGATTATCAGTATAGATACAAGCAAGACAGTTTTACAGAAAAAAATAATCGATTTGTGAAGATTACAACATTGAATGTAATCCAATAAGTATGTTAGCGTAATTTATTTCAAGAAAATCGATCATAGGCATGTATTTAGTACGTCCGAACCTAATTGTTGTGTAATATACGCTTTGTTTACACAGTAGGTCATTAACTCAAGTACGTTGCGTTGCGTTGCGTGCCATTGTTCTGCTGTCTATTGATACGGTTCGACTTAATATTCAGTGATTGTAAATATTACATCAATATACTAGATATATATAATACATTGCAGCTACATTAAAGCGCTCTTAGCCAAGCTTGCTTAGCTGTTCTTTGCAGGTCATCTAAGTTAAACAATTCTCCGCCCGGTCAGCAGCTGGATGGGTGATCGTTTAATGGCATATTAACTGAGGGCTTCCGTGCTTCGGATGGCACGTTAAGATATCTGTTCCAGCTGTAATAAACTGACAAAATTCGCATTAAACATCGGCATAATTAGTAATGATGTTGTTTTATGCTTCAAATCACAACTAATGACTATTTAATGATGAAACATTTATATATCATTACTATATTGGTATTATCATTAACATCAATACAGAAGTGAGTCATAATGTAAAGGTCATTGAACTCTATTGCGGTCGAGTCATGATACCCTGCAGATTTTTTTTAAATCTGGGATTCCTTCTCCCCGATGCATATAATTTTGAATGTAAATTGACATAACCTAATCAATTGGAATAAAAAATTATAAGTTAAAAGATATTGAATTAGGAAAATTTTGTTTTGATTGCATGCAGCATTTAAAACATGACAAGTACGCGACTTTGTTGATTTTCATAGAAGTTATTAAATAAAATTATTCTGTTCACACTTATATTATAAAGGCGAAAGTTTGTGTTTGTGTGTGTGTGTGTTTGTTACTCCTCCACGCTCAAACGGCTCAACGGATTTGGATGAAATTTGGTACCAGGCTATCTTATATCCTGGATTAAGTCATGGGCTACTTTAAATTCCGGAAAACCGCGGATAAACCCGCGGATGCAGCTAGTCTCTAATAATGTAGAGATATAACTGAAAATACATTTTTCTTTGGTACTTTTGTTTCCAAGTTGTTTGACAGCCGATGGTCAAATTGTAAATCAAGACAGGAACACATTTAGCTAGTACTAAATGTAACTACATAAAAGACACATCATTAAATATGTAATTCGTATAGTCCTGGACCCCTTTCATATGCAGGTCAGCTATGAAACATGCTCACTTTATGCTTTAACTATTGGTGGTTCTACGCTGCTTGACCAATTAGTCAAATAGTTTCAATTGCAATCGCTTGAGTGATTATAATTGGAACCGCTTGATTAAGCCGTGAAAAATATATTCTTGCTGTGAAAATCACGAATTAAGAAATTTAAGCGGTCTCTTTATCTTTTCAGATGCCATAACTAAATTGAAAGTAGGTACATAGTGAACTACGTAAAAGACGCATTCAGACGCATGATAAATTACTTCGTGATTGGGAGCAAAGAGTACTAGGTTATTGGAACTCATTTTAGTAAACGACAATTAGTGGTGTTATCAGTACGTTGTTAAATAATGTTGCCAGTTTGAAAAAACTGTAATCAATAATGTACTCATAAAAGATGAATTGGAAACGTAGACTTACAAGGGAGACGCAGTATGGTTGTTCCCATTTAATAATTCTTGACAGCCAAAACATTCATAATGCCAACTAAATTACCAAAAAGTTAATTTAAAAAGGCCATTAACAATATCATAACATGACAAGCAACATGGCAAGCAGGATGATATTAATTTTAATACATAAACAAAAACAACAATATTCCTTTTCTTTGTTTTAAAAAGTACCAAAATATTCTTTGTTGTGTTTTCAATTAGGGAGGGCATTCCCATGTCCTTGAAAATGCATGTAAAAGAGCTCGCGCCAAATATTCTTGGCGCCTCGTGTGTGCAACCGGCATTATTAATTTTATTAAGGATAAACGTCACTCCATTACTTTTGCGTGTCAATTAATTTATTTACAGTTTAAACCCATGATAGCAATAAGCGTAAGAAGATTGCTTAGTCGTGGTCCCCTGAAATTAGGTGCAGTTACACAATATGATTTCAGCCACAATCACACTGGAGTTTGAGAACCACGGCAAATATAATACAGGGACATTTATTGTTATCTCTTTCGCGCTGCAGTATGCATATCTTTCTATCTTTATCGGTATATACAATATATAGCTGTGGGGATATGTGTTATTTATAATAGTATCTGGTCTAGTTTTTGCTAACGTAATTTTACAAAATGGCATTTTTTTCTGTATGTATTATCAATGGTTTACTCTTGAAATTTCCATTATTGCTGAATTTATAAATAGCTGTTTTAGAAGTTAAAGAGATAATTTTTATCATAACACAGAACAATGTAACAAAGAACAAACAATAACATATTTTGCAGAAGCAAATAACCGGTCGTAACATTGTTCTTTTCTTAAAAGTTGGTATGTTTTCTTTGTTATTAATTAATTAAAGTAGCTGCTCAAATCATGAATGAACGTCGTACAAACCGAAATATCAAGTAAAACAAAATATTCAATTTTAATACACGATAAAAAATAAAAATACCAATTACCTTAGCTTTTAGTTTATCACCGAGGAGTTCCTATAAAAAAATCCTTTCACTTCACGATAATTTTCCCGCGTACCGATAGACAATTCTAGAAAATGGCGTGTAGCGTTCACTCTCGCGCGTGTCTGATCTCGGACTGACAGGACAGGCGACCACGAAAATAGCGATAACCGTGGAAACACGAGGGTGATTCGATACATTTCATATGAAAACAAGCGCATTGTTCGAGAGATAATGGAAACGAGATGAACACACCTTCAGAACATTCGGTAGCTAAGACACAGATAATATTTGTGCGATAACAAAGGATAACATAATAACGACATTCTACAAATGATATATTGGTTAACTTATAAAATTAGGTAAAAATGGTTACAATTTAGGGCTTTTATGAGATAAATAAGGAGAATAACTACGAATGATCATATCTTTGTTATTGACCTATTAGCCCTAAGGTTAGTGTTTACTCAATTAAGTAGCTACAAATGCATTAGATACGATATCACAACTCTCGGAAAATTAGATAAAGTAGTACAAAAGATGGATATTACTATCTTTGAAGTTCATATTTGGTGACATAGGTCTTATAGTCAAGATATATCAAGATATACAACTACGAGACTTAGGTTATATGACTGAATCATTACTAATTTAGATATTGATCAATTAACAAAATCCTTTTATTTCTTAAGGAAGGTAATTTTTTTAAGATATTTTCCCCTCGACATGATTGTGGTCTCTGATAGCGACGGTACTGATAGTATTGAGATATGGACCGTGACAATATTGAACGTTACTAGGTCAGATAAGTGAATTTCCTTAGAGGTATAAAATTATATCGTCTGTTGCTGGGAAGAGCAGAGAACAGCTGGTCAGTTACACTACTTTTGGATTAATCGATTTTTATGATTTCCAATGTCAAATCTGTAATGTTTCAAATAAATACATATTTATTTATAACATATTTCAAATTCTTATATTCTTTTTGTAACTAAAAATACAGAACGATCTTACAGCCCACCCGATGTGGTTAGTGTTGCCCATAAATAAATAAATATTCATGGACATAAACAACACTAATACGACTTAGGTCTGCTAGCCGAAATTTAAGAATACTCCAATCGCATCGCATTCCGATATAATTTAAATGTATTCAATAAAATTGATAATTTTATTTAATCAAAGCACGGCAGATGGTCTTACAGGCGTTATCACAGTCCAAACAAGCAAGTAATACATGGATCATCAGAGGTTAAGCATTACCATCCAGCGTGGCAATGCCACCATTTATTAAGAAAGTAATCTATTTACTATCTTAATATATGGCTTAGTTATATATTAAGAAAGTGTTTATGTATTTTTTTAATGAAATTTTCCTCCTAGCTAAGTATAAGATATATTTATTATCGACTAGATAACCCGATAGATGTGGTTCCTGTCTTGATTCATAATCATCAATCATCAAAGACAATCGCCTGTCAAACGGCATGGTGGAAAAAATCCCATAGAAAAATGTACTTTTAGTTTTTCTTCATATCTGACATTTTCTGAGAATTTTCTAAAAAAAGTATGTGAAGCAAACCTTGTTCTAATTATGAACACTACAAAATAGATATCAGCCAAATCGGTCCAGCCGTTTTTGAGTTTGAGCGGGACGAACGGCAATTGATTATGTATAGATGTAGTGTTTCTGGATACAATTAAGACTTCAAGTTTCTTATATTTAACGTTATTTCTAGTAACAATAAAGTTTTTTATCTATGAACGTATTGTTTATAGTTTACGAACTGTCTTTCATTCGGTGAGGTCGTGATATTGCTCGGATATATTTAGATTTGTTTGAGTTGTTTTATTCTAAACGTTCTTCAGCTGCTGTAGAAGTGAAGAACATGTGTTCCGGGATACATTTATTTTAATTTACAACTACAAGTGTTGTAAATTAAATTAAATTTTAGCTAGTTATACTAGTTCGGGCTCTTCACGTCTCAAATTATTAAAACGATATTTAAAATTGAATGGTAGGTCCCAAAAATTACCGCAGTACAATTCGACACTATTTAGCTTACGAATAAATAATTGTGTGTGGGACGTTTGTGGCCTAAATAACCTTCATTTGCATTGTTATGAGCGCATGGGTTAATATACTTTAAATAAATTTATTTAGTTCCATATTCTATTAGACTGGACAGTATACTATTCTATTTATAAGCCTAGGTCTGTAACAGTTTGAAATTTGTGAAACTAAATTTAGGTGCGAATAAAGTATTGTTACTGTAAGTATGAAGTAAGTCTATCTAAAGGCGGAAGGTGACATACCTTCCGTCTTTATATAGACTTAGATAAGTAGGTAAGTACTGAAATATGTGACCAGAAAGCAACGCCAGTGGTTTATTTACAATTTATAAGTATATGTAGTACCTACGACAACATTATTGTTTTTTAACCTTATTTTTTTTATCAATGTGGTTGGTTGAATAATTTGGCTTTTAAATAAAAATGAGTGGAAAAATGTCATCCAAGTAAACAAAATTGTGTATTTTGCATTCCTGTGACTTTTCTTCGCCTGATGTATACCAATTTCGTTGTTTCTTTTTGATAATTGTCCCTATCATTATCACCCTGACTGCTCATATAAATATGAAATAATGAATAGTAATATATTTTGAACACAATATGACGATTCGAACTGCGTATATCAAATTGCTTTTATGTTTTTCAGATCATTTTGACTACTCTAGACGCATCATATAAATTTGACGCTGACTGTACCTACTGGGACCTACCACAGGGACCAAATTCAGATTGGTAGACACGTCTTCGACTTTTTTGTTCTAGAACATGTCGGTATCCTGATGAGGACGTAATAGAATGTGAGAATACGAACAGCACATAATAATCATTTTTCATTTCATTGTTTCTCTTCTCTGTTCAGAGATCTGTGTGAAGAAGTAATTAGTGTTTCTCTGGATTTTAAATAGTGAATTTCGACCATGACCCAACAATAGTATGAAATCAAAGAGAAGAAACTTTTACATCTGTTTTGAATTTAGTTTAACACGAAATGAATCAGTGTTAGTGATAATATTTGTGTCGGCTCACACAAAAACTATTGAGATAGTGCGCAATCTTTGGTCCATGTTAGTGAGATAGCTCAGGTTTCTGGATACGAATGATTGACCAAAAAGTATTTTTGGGAAAGTTTATATTTATAAGAACGTGGAGGCCCAGGGGCACAGACGCCGACTTTCAATCTGAAGGTGGCTGGTTCAAACCCAAACGTGAACCAATTAGTTTTTTCACTTGAAAAATTTATGTCCGCAATACCACGTTCTCGAATCGGTGACGAAAAACATCGTGAGGAAACCGGCATGTCTTAGAACCAAAAATTCGACAACATGTGACATCTACCAATCTGGATTGGGCTCCCGTGGTAGATCAGAGCCCATTCACTCTCAATTATCGAGAGTAGGCCGGTGTCCCTGCAGTGGGAACATTAGAGGCTGGTATTGTTGGTTGGTTACATTTATAAATATCTAGACAAGGAAAATTAACTCTAATAGACGAATCCTCTCGTATATAGAATCAACGTCTAGAGATGGCGTGTCACGTTTGTAGCGCATTATCTCTATTATGTATTTTATAGGTACTCTACCCATAACACTTTAGAAATTAAAGTTCTCGCTTCGCTTCGTGCTCTGCTCGTGCGTACTGCATGAAGCAGCTTTTTTGGAAGTTATTACAGTTTAATAACTGCCAAAAAAACTGCTCAGTTAGAGTTATTATTATTTTAATTATGATATATTTACAAGACTAGGTTTCATAACATTTAAACATAATGATAACATATATATTATAAAGGCGAAAGTTTGTATGTATGTGTGTTTGTGTATGTATGTAACTTCTTCATGCTCAAACGGCTCAATGGATTTGGATGAAATTTGGTACTGGATAGCTTATATCCTGAATAAATGCATAGCCTACTTTTTGTCCTGGAAAGCGGCCCAGCTAGTATTTATACAATTTAAATAATCATGCTCCATTGTTCGCAATTAGTGTGTTTTGTTATTTATTCAACTAAAGTTAAGTAAGAAATACCTCTATTATGTATTTTATATCTGTTCTTGAATACAGCGCAGTGGAAGCTTCCAAAGAACTTCCATTAGAGATAATCATTTTTACAAAGACCTTTGTCTGCGCTTTTATACTGATAAGGAGGAATTAGGAGTGCTTAGAGGCCTTTGGGCCTCCAAGCCTCTAATTCATAGTCAAATGTAAAACAATAATGGAAAATTAAATTTCTTAATAGCTTTCTTAGCTTGGTCAAAATTTAATCATGTTTTTAAACATAAGCATACCAACTTTTTTTTAGTTTTTGATTCGTCTTCGTAAACATTCGTTAGTAAAGGTGCCCGTCAAAGTAATAAATTAATTGTTAGCATATGTATCCATAGCAAAACGATTGTTCTGTGACAATTTCAGTCCGGATTCATAGTTTAAAATAAATAAATATTCATGGTTATTCCACACAGTACCATCTTTACCAATTTACCAAATTAAGAGATGGTACTATGAGAACTAGATAACTGATAGAATACGTATGTAGTACTTTATTGTATATAGGTACAAACATAAAATACATTTTAATAACCAAAATACAGTTCTGCACCTGGTCAGTACTAGATGTCAGTGATCATTTAGTGGCATTTGAAATGAGCGCTTCTGAGCTTCGGAGGGGACGTATAAAAGTAAGACATCAGAGGCATAAAACGGCCATTAGGATACGAACCCCCAAAAAGAAAAAAATGTTTTTATGTCCTCAACACAATCAAGTTATTTGCAGCCAAACTAATTCAACCAAAGTTATTGTTAAATCGATCCAACATTCCGCTGGTTGAACCGATGCCTCTAAACGTACATTTCAATCTTTCAAGGATGTCACGCGACTTGCGTGTCTTCTTACCGTGATTGTATCCAGTTTGTAAAGATTATAAGTAAAATGATCTACTGTTATTGTTTTGATTTATGAAATAAATGATTCTGCTTGTTGCTTAAGTGACTTTTACACGCTATTCAAGACATAGGCAGGCATTTATGTATGACTTATGAAGTACATGATATAAAACATGTGTATGTGTTGTGTGAATCGTACTCACACACACATACACATCTTTCGAACGCATTTTTCTGTTTTCACGCGGTCTTCTTTCCCATGGAGGCTCGGATAGGGTTTTAATAAGCGCTAAACTTTCCAATAAGTACTCGTTTTAGTTTATTTTAAAAGTCATGTGTTCAATTGGTTTTTGAAGAATTAACCGGAAATAAAGATTTTCGCCTTTTTTTCTTATGTGTGAGTAAGCGGTCAACTCTGTTGAAGGAATTATTATACCATGCCGGTCGAAGACTAGTACATATAGCTGATCACAACGTTAAGTAAGAGAAGATGTAGAATGAACAAGTCTTAAAATGTAATTATGTATAAAAAAAACATTTAGGAAACTTTCGAACCAGCGTAATTCGAAAGCAGAATTATTCTGTGGTTTTAAAATAAAGACATACAGACAGACATGTTTGTAGCCTTTGTAAGGGTTCCTTTTACCTTTTGGATACCCTAAATCTTTTGTAAATCTTAAAACTATCGCTAGTTGTTACATAAAATAATTTGTAACCATTTAGATATAAAAGTCGTCCAGGATGTTGTGACCCGTGGCCTACATACTTTTATATTGCTTGTAGGTCGGCTTTTAACCTTGGAGGGGTGTCACGCTATAATTCACCGCAGGTTGGTTATCAAAATCGCGCACCAAGCTATTTAGCAAATTTTTTAATGTTCCCTAGCTCCTGCTGCTACTGCTCATCAGTATTTTTAAGAAATTTTATAATCTGATGCTAGCTTGATGCCCATTCAGTCCCTTGTCAAGATTAGGCTGAGGTTTCAGCATGAGATTGTGGCCACGGTATAAGTACCTATACAATAGAGGATAAATTTAAAAGGTAGGTTTTATTATTGCATCCATTGCGTCCGCCCCTATAAGTATTACTGGGTAGTGCGAATGGAGCAACTAAAGTAGTAATAGAAACTGTTCCAAGTATGTCCGTAGAATTACTATCTCCACATCGGATAATCTGCCGCCAAGCAGTGGTGCACTCTCATTACTGTGTTCCGGCGAAAGGGTTTGGTCTTACCATCAGGATTTTCATCCCGTCACTTTAGTCATAAAAAGTAGGCTTTTAAGGTGATTCCACGTTATTCGAAACAAAGTTACAAAAATCTTGTACCTCCTCACGCTTTGAGCAAAGAAAATTTCTAATGGAGTTAATGAAGTTAGTATACGCTTTCATTGAGTCCAACCCTAGCGTAACTTAGAGCGGCAAGTAACACGATTATGCGTGGGTGACTGGGCCTCGGTGTAAACTGTGCGCACTGGGTACTCAGTTCAAGCGAAAGGCCCAATTCACTCAATTTAAACTATATAGTGAGGATCGATTGTTTTATTGGCTGTATCAGAGATTAAACATGGTTGGGCAGGGGATCGTTCACTCAAGCTAAGTGATTGGATTTGAGGCGAATTATTTCATATTTTTTATTGTTATTTAGAAATAGATTTCATTTAATACCAACCAACTTAAAACACATTTCAACTAAGATGCAATTAAATATTTATGAGATTTAATACTAATGGTTTATGCTTTATGGTTTATGCGTTAATTGTTTTAAACGATGACCATGATCGATTGCTATCATATAGGGAACATGTAATATTAACCTTTTAACGTCAATTGAAATATATAATGGTCCTAAGTTTACTTAAGCAAACAAAAATAAATCCCTAGTAATTTATCAATCGTGCATATTGCCAATTTTCATAGTTGATTGTTTTTATTTGTTAATAGATGTTGTAAAAATTTTCAAAATGATCTAAGTATGATGAGTAATGATTTTATCGCTGATAAAGATGTAAATATATATTTTAGAGTAGCCCTTAGATATTCCAAACTTTCTTGAAAGAACCACAAAAGAGCTACTGGGTAAACTATAAAACTGTCGTTATACTGGACATTGTGCATTTTTATGCACAATGTCCAGTATAACGACAGTTCACGACGTTAACGACAGTTCAGCATCACAGTAAAAATAATATTAAGGTTTAAAAAAGCATTTTCTTTTTCTTTGTGATTATGTTTATAAATGTATTAACAGATCTATCATCTGTTATACCAAAACATTCGCTCAATTTCTCAATACGAGTTGAGAGAGGCAAGCTGGTAACACTATTATGCGTGGCTGATTAAACTTCGTTCGCTGTAGATACTTACTGCTGTCTGAGTCTGTGTTCAGTCCATTTCCAATTCAATTGCTGTTACATTCAGTCAATTAACTTTCATTTTGATGCTCTCAAATACAAGACAAGTAGTTTGTTTGTTTTTGTGGGCCGTGACAAGAAATAGAGTTATGGTAGCTACGCCACTGCCTACAGTAACTGTTTTACCGAAAAGTAAAACTGATTTAAAAAATACGTTTTCGGTCGGCAATTTAATTAAATGATTAACATTTAATTAAATTGAGTGAAATCGACGCAATGATTGGATCTTTGGTAAACAATAAGTTCAATTGTTGAGCAATGTAAACTTCGAGTCTCGAGCACGTGGCATTTTCACGTGTCACTATGCCTGAGGGTGAAAGGCTGTTTTTCCTGCCCTTTATGAAAGCCATGAGGGCATAGGATGGTCGCACGTGCCATCGTATTTTTATATAATGAACAATAATTTAATTAAGGTAATTCTCAAACCCAAACCAGAAGTGCCTGCACGAGCTGTTATATAATATTTGCGTGGAATCCCTACAATTTATGAATATTTTATTGTTTTATTTAATAAGAACCTTGTTCTGACAATAACAAACACAACAGAAAAATAATAAACAAAATTGGTCCGGCCGTTCACGCGTAATGCCGTGATAATGATAATAGGGATTCTTTTTTATATAATATATAGATAAAAAAATCAATGGCCCCTCATTCCAAACAGTGATTTCGTGATTCTTAGAAAATAGCCGAAATAACTTTATCTAGTTAGCCTCTGTAGATAAAGGCTATCATATGACAACTGGTATATCACCATAAATATATTGTCAATTGCATTTATCACGATCAACGATAAAGTTATCGTTTCTACCTACACGATATGAAATACAGACACACCCGTGTCATACATATGTATGACAGCTTTGATTTATTAGCGTTGAGTAATATGGTAATCAGCTGCTGCGCAAGACTTCTGAACAGATAAAAATTGAGCTAGATATATGTCATATAGTCCCTGGAATTGCTAGGCTAGTCTAGGCCAATGCTAGGCATGCCAGATATTGATTTGATTAATCGACGCTGTGAACGCATCGAAAATAGGAAATAGTTATTTCTTATTGATCGATTATGGAGAAGGCACTAAAAGAAGGTAGTAGGTAAAATGAGTACGATGATAGTACTTGACCCGATGAATATATATGCGGTTGTTTATACAGCTCCTGTGACACATTACATGATGACGAATATGTTACTTGTGTAAAATTTGTATTACTTGTCCAAACGATACTTGAGATCTAAAGGAATAAATGAGTTTGAATTTGAGAGGTCAACTTGAAGCTTAATTTTGCAGGTTTAATTTTATCACAACTTGTTATATCTTATTATATTACAAATGAGTACACATTTACGGTTACAGTAATTGACCGATAAACGTATGCGCTTGTAGATAGATGATAACGGTATCGTCTATCTGCAATAATAATATGATGATGATGATTATGATAATGGAGATTAGTGGTGTAATAGGAAATATGATTGTAATATGACCTGCAACATCTGTATACAAGCGAAAACATACAACGCATTGAAAACACGTCATCGCGCGTTTTTAAAATCACAAGTGTCTAAAATCTTAATTTCTGATTAAGCTGAAAACACACAGCGGGCGAGGCGAAGTCTCAGCCCAGCGTGGGCAGTCCTCGACAATGACCAAACGATGAAACGTGATGCGAAGAGAGCAAAATCAAATCGTTCCAATTTATTTAAGCTGAAAACACACAGCGAGAATCGATGAGCATTGCCATGGGTACACAGCTCTACTAAAATCAGGTACACAGCAACGTCCTACTGGACGTGAATATAACGACCAGTGCAGCGTGCGTAACGCTATCTAGATATAAAGACTTTTAGTTATGGTTTGACCCAAACCGCTGTACCGCTGTGCTGTACCTTGGGGAGGCGCGGTTAACGGGGGCGAGAAGAAAAGAGTATGTGTTCACATGAGATCGATATGTCGGACATATCTTATGATATCAGTTTCGAATATATTATAGCTGTAGAGATAGCTTCGTATATTTATCAGGAAATATTATACCACTGTAATATAAAGTGAAATAAATAACTAGAAACATTATATTATAGTAGAAATTTTTATTTTAATATTTTTTGTTTCATAGTTATTATTGTATTATTATTAATTATTGTAATGAATAAATATTCAAAGCTTTTTTGTCTTTTTTTTTAGTAATATTCGACCACTGAAATGATGGTAATACTAAGTATCACGAGATATTGCACGACCCATCTCCGGATATTAATCATAAGAGCGTGGCGTGGGACAGCGGTTTCCATCAAAACGTAGTAGCTAATGTATGTCCTTAGTTTGATTTACTTCGTCAAGTAAGTAGGTAGTAGGTACTCATGTGTAGTATGTAACGTATCTGATACTGTATCAACCTGAAAGTGGGTACGACTCGTTTACTGTCACTGCGTATCCAGCTTTGTGTTCCCAGTGATACAGCCATTCGGTGGGTCGCTGCGAGCCCACTGCGCTCCACGCGTAAGAGGCTCGCAACAGGCTCGCGCGTACTCACTCGATACAGCATCAGATACATTGCGCGCCCCAAGTCTAAGTGAGAACTCTGATTTAGAAGCATTTCAAGCAAATCCCACTCACGTAGTTGGCGATGCATTCCCGCCCGATGGCGGTCATGTCAGGTAGGCTGCTGTGTGGCTGATCTAGTACAGTTCAGTGCATTACAATACGTCATGGCCCGCCCGGATCGACGCGTCGCTTGCTGTGGGTTTTCAGCTTTTAGGAATTGACACGATTTGATTTGGCTCAACACACATCACGTTACATCATTTGGCGTTGGGTTTCAATAATGTTTCCGCGAATGCGCACCTAGTGGGGGCATCTGCATAATAAGCGTTTTAATATACCTATCGGCTTACTATAGAGCTTGTTTATTTAGCTGACGACACTAACAAAAACGCTTTTAAATAAAATGTACATGGGGTGGGTGGTTATTTTGGTTACAGTTTTGATATTGCATCAGTAAACAATAATAAATATTTACAAACCCACCTAAATGCTTCTAAACTGCAAACTCCAATCGATACACGTTTGTTTTCATTCCGTTTCTTCAACTCGTCTGCCGAAATCTTCACCAAAATTCATGTTACACATCAAACTTTTAGTACAACGGCGGACACTATTGAGTAGGCTTGGTGTTTTATTCATGAAACCGTTCGGTGATGGTTTAGTGGCGGCCGTGTTAGGTTATGTTTTTAGTTTCACGGAGAGAGAGGGCGCGGCCTCCCCCTCGGCCGGTGTAGGGTGACTGAGCGTAGGGCGGCTCGCGGTTCCGCAGCGTAGAGGGTATATTTCGTGTGGTGAAAGGCTCGTTACTTAGCTTAAGCTTAAGCTTTAATATAGCTTGACTCGATTTTGAGCCGGAAGCTTTAAAAAGGGATAAACGGAATATTTACGAAATACCCGCAAAACCTTCCAAAATCAAGTAACTTTGATTTATGTGTAAATAGATATATATTATACACCGTCAGAAACTTTTGATTTTGATTATTTATATTTGGTAATATAAATTGCCTAAAATATCATTAAATTGTAATTTTGTTAAGTAGTAGGATTTTTTATGAACACTCCAATAAAAATTTAAGAGCCAGCAGCTCCTATTTGTTGGTACTTCTACATAGACAACTGTATACCATTGTATAGAGAAAAATGTTTTCATTAAAACGTTATGAATATAAATTTATCGAAGTTATATATTTTTACACCTGGTTGACATGAGGTTGCGCCCAAGTGTGAAGTGAGAACACAAACTTTTTCGATCACTTTACATTTCATATTAACAGGCGAACCGACAGAGCAGTACTTTCGTATTAACAATTTATTAACGTTTCTGCAAAATTAATATTAAAAATATATTATATAAACGTAGTAATCACGCGGTGTAGGCACTAATACAAGCATTTATTGTTATTGAAATCTAGAACCTTTCACGATGTTACATTTTGTCATGTTTTCATCTGAACAAGAACAAACATAATATATAAACCATAGTTTTGCTCAAAAATCATTCAAAAATGATGCTGAAACCAGTATAATAAGTTAAATATATAAACCAAAACAAGTTTTTGATTGCGGTATTTTGTGATTTGTATAGTACAAGGTACGAGATGTTTATTTGAATTCTTTGGTGATAAGAAATTTGTGAACTGTAATTTGAAACTGTAATTTGAAACTACAAACTACAAGTATGCCTACGTTTACCTCAAACTCAACCCTATTCTTTTAGATATCAAGTCTCATTTGGACACGTAAAAAATTTACACGCACAAGTAAACATATTCGTGCGCATAGAATGTGTCACATAATCATAACATGCATGTTTAAACTTGTTTATTAAAAAGATGTTTGTTCCAATTTACTTCTAAGGTCACACACGCGTCTTCCAAAGTTTTTTATTTATTTATGCGTCTAAAGTGATGGGACCAGCATATGATCTACCCTGGTTGCCACGTGAAACTTAGTGCAACCCTACAGATGTATTTGTCCAACAACCAACAAAAAAGAAACAGAAAACATCATCAACAATAACTGTTGTTTTTGAAGTTTTCTGTTTCTACAAATGATTTCACAAAAATTAAAAACGCCGATCCTGATATTTCACTTCGAATTCTATTGCAAAAATCATTAGAATCCTTTCAAAATCAGTATTCAGTGCCTTTTTACTGCTCTCTTTTAGAGCAGTAAAAACTGCCTCTTACCAGCCATATGTTAACTCAAAAAATGAAAAGGAATCCACAAGATCACCGACAGATAGCTGTCAAACTTATAACAAACATTTTTAGTCCGGGGTTATAAAGTAGTTTTTATAAGTAGGTTCCGCAAATCTAATAAGGTACTCGTATGTTCGAGCGTGATTTTCCTGGTTTTTCGTTTAGTTCTCAAGAATTGCTGCCTAGTATAATACTCAATCATATCGTTAATCAGTAAATAATGATCCTACGCCAGTCAAGTACGTTTTACTGCCGGCTTAAAATCTTAATCACGACTGAAATTAATTAGCGAGCGCTTTATCGTTTGTTACTCAACCATTTGCCTCGGGCTAAACTAAAGATGGCAAGAGAATTTTCAGCATGTATTCTAATAACTTTGATTATAGGATATTCACATGAAAATCGTAACTCAAAAGTCAACAAACAGAATTTAAGGCACATGGAAAGTAAGATTGTAGGCGGCAGTCCAGTACCTATAGAACGTTTTCCTTTTATGGTACAGCTATATAACCTAGGGAACATGTGTGCTGGGAATATCTTGAACAGTTGGACAATATTGACGGCAGCTCACTGCTTTGATATCAACATTAAGGTGGAGGAGATAGTGGTTCAAATCGGTGAGTTTTAATAAGTGAATTTGAAAAGTGAATTGCGCCAAGTTCATTCTTGGCACTGCCACCACACAGTAAACTGTCGCCAAGCAGAGGTTTGCTCGCGTTGCTGTGTTCCGGTTGAAAGGTGTTGGTGCTCATGAAATTACAGGTGTATGAGAATATACATCGCCGTCTCAGAGTAACGGGCGCAATGCGATGAGTCTTCTCATACTTTGTAAGGGCAGGACTGGAGACTCTTTTCTGTGTTTATATGTCCATAACCACTTAGCATAGGGTGAGCTGTCAGAGCGTCTAGCTAATGTAGTCACATAAAAAAATACAGTTTTTGTCGTGAGAAAGATTTCTAAATTCTCTGCCTGCTTCTGAAGGTAAAAAGTACCTGTAGTACACTTTGTTTGTGTTACGGTGTGAATAATATGGATGCCAGTGTAATTGCAGTCACATTTAAAGATTTTTCCCACATTGTATTGTATTTTTTGGCTCAAGGTGACATCTATTCGTTTTTGATCCTTAAAGTAAGGTAAGGTGAGGTAAGCGGAAAATCTCAAATTTTTACTCTCATTTTATCGTCACTAGCGCGCCTCTATAAAGGTGTAAGAACCTATATGCTTATTTCTTTACAATATAATACATTGTATTTAAACTATTCCAAAAAGACAGAAGATAGCCTATGCGTGATTATTGCGTGTCTCCTACATGTATAATTCTATATCAAACCTAAAAAGATAAAGAAATCCACAACATTGTTTAGAACATGTGATAAAGCAGACAAAATATTTTATAATACTACTAATATATTCAGAATCAGAATGTATTGGCAGCAGTGGCACTCGCCCTGCTGTGTTCCATTGGAAGGGTCTGGGTGCCGGTGAAATCACAGACGCATGCAGTTACATCCCTGTCTCAAGTTGCGGGCGCGACGCGACGAGACTTGGATCGTCCCATATTTAAGTAGGGAGGACCTGAGTCTTATTGCAGTTGTTTATGGGCGCTGATAACTACTTACCATCAGGCAGGTCGTATATAGGGTAGGATAGGCAGATAGGATAGCTCACATCTCAATTTATGATCGCAATATTATTTTATAGCAAATTATAATATCATATGACAAAAACGTTAGCCACAGCAACGCGTGGCCGGGTCAGCTAGTATCATATATTTGGAAAATTCAACGACAAAAGTCAGAAATCGGGCAAAACTAAAAGTAATTTTTCCAGCCGATTGTCAAATTTTGAATGAAGACAGTAAAACTTCTGTTGGGTCAGCTTCACAACACAGTATAAAACAAAGTCGCTTACTATATCCCTATGTATGCTTTAAAACTTCGTCACGGATTTTGATGCGGTTTTTTTTAATATGTAGAGTGATTGAAGAAGAGGAAGGTTTATATGTATAATAACATCCATTAAATAGTGGAGAAATACTGTTATTTCTCTAAATTTAACGCGTTCGGGCCACGGGCAGTAATGATAAATCAAAACTACTGGATCGATTTTAATCATTTGTTCAGTGAATGACATAGGCTATATTATACCCGTGCGAAGCCGGAGCGGGCCGCTAGTGTCACATAAAAAATAAACCTTTCGCAATAAACCTTTCTAAAGTGAATTTTACCTTTTTTATTATTAACTAGCTGCATTTTATAATATTAGTACTATGATAACCATAATTTTCTAGGATCAAGATTCGTGTACGATTTCAATGCTGACACTTACGGCGTGGCATCTGTAGTCTTGCACCAAATGTATAACGAGACTCAGACCTTTGCGTGTGATATAGCACTCGTGTTCCTTGATAGGGCATTGAAATTCGACAATAGGTCCAAAAAGGCAATTTTGGTCAACGATATGACTTGGATGGACAACAAAGAGAAAAATTTTACTGTCACCGGTTGGGGTTTGACAAAGGTAAGAAGGATTTACATTGAGGAAACCCTCTTAAGAAAAAAATAATTAAATAAAAGCATTCTAATCTTTTTTTAATATAATCGGGACGGGACGATTTGCTGTTAAGTTGTTACCTCCGCCCATAACAACTGCAATACGACTTGGGTTCTCATGCGCATGTCATTTCACCGGCACTGACACCCTTCCACCGGAACGCACCAATGCGAGTGCACCACTGCTTGGCGACAGATTACCACGAAAAATATACACAACAACAAAATAATTTGTAATATCTGTTTACATTGTAATAAGGAAAATGTTATTTAGATTTAAATACTTACTTTGTGAAAGGTATCATATTCGCGAAAAGAAAGTAACACTTCCATTAGGGGTTTCTTGCTTATTCTTCCCCATGGAAGGTCGGATAGGGTTTGAACAAGCGCTAAACTTAGTTTTATGAACGCATGCTCTCGTAGGTACTTACTTATTAAAAAAAAAGAAATTGACGTTTCCAAGTAAATTTTAAGAATTCAACAGAAATAAAGATTTCTGACTTTGACTTTCACTTTTGACTAGTTGCATGTTACACCTTTTAGTAGACCTAATAAATAAATAGATAAATATATTGAAAACTGCGTATTTATAAATGGTATATATTTGTACGGACTCATAAATATACAAGGGTATCAAATTGAATCTAACTTATATCAGAGCAATCGGAAACGTTCAAAGTAATTCAATCCAGTAGATTAAAGTTTTCAGTTTTGCTTCAGACTCATAAATCCTAGTACTAGGATTTCCTGTGTCGAAAGAAACATTCAAGCCTGATAGTAAACTTCTTGCTGCTTCTTCATTTATAGAAACACGGCTGGTAGGGCGATTAACAACTCAATTTAATAAATATTAAAACTCTATCTTCCTCTCCAGACAATGGATTCTAATTCAAATTTCCAAACTTTTATCTTTCAACGTTCATCTTTCATATATAATCAAACACCCAAGACCCGAGAACAAACTTCATGCTCACCACACAAAGTGTGCCCCGGCCGGGAATCGAACCCGGGACCCCTCGCTTCGAAGGCAGGGCTACTACCAACTAAGCCACGGAGCCGTCAATTTTGACACATTGTTTATATTTAATTTCATCTCTAGGCAGACATATACCTTCTGGATGATCCCCTATCAGCAGTCGACGCTAACGTGGGATATGTTACAGTAGATAGTCTAAAAGCAAAAAATGAAATGCTAATCTAAAATCTATCGTTACAGTACGGTGGCTCGATTTCAAAAACGGGCCTTATGATGACCTTCCTAAGGTTCGTTCCCAACAAGGAGTGTGGACGAATGCACGATATGACATTCAGTAGAGACATGTTTTGTTTGTATGGAGAAGGTTCAAGGGATACCTGCAAAGGTGACTCTGGAGGAGGCGTTCTGTGGCACGGGTGAGGAAATAAATTTCCAATAGAGAAGAGAAAGTAAAGAGATTTCAGTTTGGAGGAAATAAAAAATGAAATACAAAATACACGATGTCAAAAGTGCGACACCATGGAAAGGTTAATATATTGTAAGTGGTTACTGCTGCGCATTAACAACAGCAGCGACCCAAGTCGCATAGCATCCTAGCAGCATCGCGCCTAGATTTCCTGGCCACGCCTGGCAACACCCTTCCCCCGTAGCACATCAATGATCAATGCGAGTGCACTACTGCGGAATACCAAATGTGGTAGCAGTAATTCCCCGGACGACTTTTACACAAATTCTAGTTAGTAGTAGACCAACCATTTGTCGGGATTATGAGGGAACCCCATTGGGGGCAAGGTAATACAGAGCGTTTGTGATTGCTCGGCTCGAGGTCGAATATTACATCGCTTAAACTATAGGTTGTCAAACTATGTATTGTCAAAAACAAGAAATTGTAACGCGTTATCTGATAATTATTTAATATGCCCAGGATGATAGTTGGTATCACATCCCACGGAGACGGATGCGCCAAGAAACAGAAGCCCAGCGTTTACGCGAATGTCTTCTACTTCAAGAAATGGATTCAGCAAGAAATTACGAAGTTCATCGAGAATTACTGTTGACCATAGATGTAAACTTGTTTGTCAGACATATTTTATGTATTTTTATATTAAAGTTTTTAGATTGATTAAAATATTCCACCACTATTTTAATGTCAGTCAGCCTCAACCAAAATCCTGCTAAGTGAAATTCGGACTTGCAAAACGATGGTTAAAAACCTACTACCGATTGTTTTGTGATTTTATTATGATGTTTGTCATTATGAGACACAGATAGACAAAGTTTGGCTGATTATTGGTACACCTTACCCTTCGGTTACGGAACCCTAAAGAGTATGTATGATAGCCAAAAATAACTTGCGAACTGGCTGATCTGTATGAACAGATCAGCCAGTTCCCAAGTTTTCAAGATCAATGTCTGCTGTCGGTTTAGCGTGATGAGATGCCTTGCAGTATTTGTTCATGAAACGGTCAGCATTTAACGTTATCCATCTGAAAATTGGAAAACCGTAATAGAACCTGTCCGATTTGAAAAAGGATCATAATCAAATTACGAGATAAAGTAAGAAACACTTGACTGTCTTAATAGCTCAGTTTAAAGTAGAGTTCTTCGGCAACCAAGCATAGTTCGGTTTTTTGGTTTGTTAAAAAAATTGCGTTTTTTCTAGAAATACAATTATATACTTACAGGTAAACTTAAACAGCAAAACCCTATGTGAACTCATAATTTGTGTAAATAAATAAATAAATAAAAGACGGTTTTTTTTTTACTTTTCGGTATTAGGTCATTTGTAAGGTTTCTGTAAATAATAAATAATAATAACGTGTACTAACTTGTAAAAATATGACACATTTGTCAATACAGCCACGTGAGGTTCATATACATTGGTAGCACCGAAAGATACGATGCCAACCAACCACTGGTCGAATGCCGCTGGGCCTCCGTTATCGCTCAGACGACGTTCCTGGGAAATTTATTATATATTGGACTGACTAGTCTAGTTTAGTGGTTTAGTATCTTGGGGAACCAAGTGAAGGAGTTTTCCATTTATATGTACGTGTATGGTCGATTGTTCTGCACGGAGATGCACCCGTTAGGTGGAATCGCTTAGCGGGTGTCAGCGCATTGTATCAATCAGGATCAAACGGGAACGAGATGGAAGCATGGAGGTGGAGCTGATTGCTCCACCAGGATGTAAACACCGCGCTTGTTGACAGAAGAAACAATGTGCGCTCATTTGCTGGTACTACAGGCTCCATGAGCCGAGATCTTTACAGCCACCCCCAGAAATGGGCTTCGAGGCAACTTGTAAGAGGATCTTTGTTCAAGTTCTTTTTCGAGAGCCCAGATATAGTCGATCGCGCAGAGGTCCGCGCCAGCATCCGGAGGGGTTTAGTTAGGGTAACTCTTGCGCAGCGTGAGAGTAACTGACAAGAAAAAGAAAGCAAGAGATGTAATAACCTAAAATATATTATAAAATAAAGTAATGATTTTGAAATTAATGAAATATTAATAAGCCTTAGGAGGACCTTTGGAGTCTACTATATGGTAGAAGAGTATTGCATTGTATTGCACTGTACATATTGCATATTGTATATGTACATGCACTGTACACTTTGTTGCTTCTCTGTGTGAGTGGGCACGTGTTTCACATCTGCGGGGTGTCCCGTGACAGCCTTTTGACCGCTGTGTCTGTCTGAGGCACCCTAGCCCTTAAACGGGTGAACGGGGTAACGGTATTTTTTAAATTTAAAAACATGTTTGGTAGCGGTGGTTCTTAAATATATTGGTTCAACCGTTCCAGGTCAACAGTTCATTATCATTACACCGAGGCGAGGGTTTTTACATTTCCGTAAAATAAACTTGTTAAAATAATCTGATTAGTGAAAACTGACAGCCACAGTAGAGCCTTCCATAAACAATAACATACGACTTACATAAAGCCGCATCGCGATACATCCGTCTCTATGAGACGGCGATGTCAGCAAGAATAGGTGAACATCTCCTGCACCTATTCTTCATTCTTAATTTTACCAGCATCCATACTCTTCCGCCGGAAAACGTCGATGTTATGTAATTAATTATTCGTACCAAAATAGCATCTATTATACACTGCCTGGTACAACCTTCTCTTGACTTTGTAATATTAATCAATTGTTATTTACTTACAGGTAGATACTTTACGCAGAAATTTGAAAGTGTAATTAGATTATGATGGACCTTTTTGCATTCATCGTTATTTATCAGAATCATTTTGGACCAGATAAGATAGTTCAAATATTTTACGTCCAGGTTCTGAAATAAACAAAAATATCTCAAAGAAGTTTAAGTAGTTCAAAATTTTGCTGAATACATAAAAATTGTTTTTAGGAAGTGTACAATATTTCCCTGTATATTAGCTTAGTACCTTGTCCCTCGATAACAAAAACTGTATTTTTTAAATTGATATTGTTTTCCGCATGCACTGGTAGAAATTGCTTTATTTTAGAAAATAATTTCAAGTCAAATAATGTTAAAAGTTGTGAAAAGTGCCATCTGTTGATAAAATAGTAGACGAAGTTCAGTGAAACACATTGAAATGTCTTGGTTGTAGAAAATAATTCAGGTACTAGTCGCCTTAGTCAAGAAAATGCACGGCGTTATTCACAGATGGCGTTGATAGATTAAAACAACTATTGGTAATGAATGCGAAAATGTTTATTCATGCCATACCATAAAAACGATAAATAACAGTTGATATATAATTCAAAAATGTTGATGTTGATGTTGATGATAAACCGCCACTCAGAAAGTAACATGACTGCTGTAGCACTGACTTTCAGTGGTGCCGTAGCGTGTGACAGTAACTGCGTTACACTAATAATTATAAAAAAAAAAATATACCTCAGAAACAGAAAATAATAAAGCCAAAATATATTAAACTTAAATATTACCTACATATATTATAAATATACAAAGGGTCAACCGATCTTTCATGGGCAACAATAATAAAACTCCGGAAAGTGCTACCAAGCTTACAATCCGGAAATTTATAGAATCTATTAAAATTATTTTGGTTATAAACACGTACTATGCTGTTAATTGATAAAACGACATGGCCTGTTGTTTTTCTATTCCACGATATACAAAATAACTTATAATATCAATTCAACATTTCAATATTGACTACCAAGATGTATACGTAGACTTATGGAACATTGTATTGTTTGTGAACAGGATAAATGAAAGTATTCCTTCCATAAGGGATTACCATGGAGGATTGGATAGGATTTGAACAAGCTCTAAAGTTAGTACTATATTGCGAGTAGATACAGTGGCAGTTTTTGTCGACGACGAACTTGGCACAAGTTTTTCTTCTACTTTGGTTTGCTCCTTCGCACCGCCAGGGAAATACATGAAGAGACTGCAGGGTACGTACGGAAGCAAGCAACATGGTCCTTCAAATACCTACCGTCGTACTGCCCCAACCAGACACATTGAGCATGGTGTTTTCCTGAAAATCCATTTCCGGGTCCACCATTATTTTCTTCACATTCGGTCCAAAAATCACGTGTTCCTGCCAAAAATGTCAGCACAAATAGATTGAACGAGACTAGGACGAGATAAGCCGACAATGCTCAGCGCAATTGAAGAAATAAATTGGAAACTGCGAAAATAGTAAGCGGTTAACCCCGCTTTCCATAGGATAGAATAAATACGATGTTTCAAATATTTGATTTATCATAAGAATACGTAGTCTAAAATCTGTAATTTTTTACACACATTTGCACATTCATATGTATGTACAACGATTCCCTGTGTAGCAGGTATCATTGGCATGTACTCTACAGATATCCAAGACTGAAGAAAATAATATCCAAATCTGACTGGCCTCATAGCTTAGGTGGCAGTAGTTCTGCCTTCTGCGCTAAAGGTCATGGGTTCGATTGCCACTCAGGAAAAACACTTATGTCACGAACATAAGTAGGGCAAGATGGCGCTGTTTGAAAAAACCATGAAAATAAAATTATACTTATGGCATCATCCACGAATGTAACTTGAGACTTCTCGCTTTGCAAGCATGACTTAAGGGGAATTTATTACCAAATTAGCCACATGCCAAATTTTGTGCCACATTTTGTGACTTACACCTATATTATGTTGAATACAAACATCGATTACCCATAAATAAACGGGACACAAGTAGCGTTGTCCGGGGATAAAACCTGAGACATTTCATTTTGCAAGCAGGAATGGCCCGTTTCTACTTATCATTATCACAACCAACAACCATCATTCGACTTTAGTCATCCGACATTCAGATATTGCTATAAATAACTAAATTAAATGCGAGTGCATAGTTCTTATTATCGACTTACCTTCAGCATCAGAATAGAAATGTCGTTGTTTTTATTCATGTGGTATCCGTAGTACTCGTGATTTTTCACTTCCAAAACTTCAATGACTTGGCTGAAAATCAAAATCATGACAATTATTATGCAGAAAAGTGGGACGGATTTGGATGAAATTTGATATCAGGACAGTAAAAAAAAGGATATACCTTATTATTTTTTTCGCAGGGAAATTCACTCGCATTCCGCCCTGCCGCGGGGAGACAGCGGTTTTTTTTTGTAATCATGCATATTTACCCTCCAACACAGGACAAATATTAAAGTTCGTCACACAAATGCTTGCCCTGGGTGGGAATTGAATCCACGATCTACAGCATTGAAAGCAAATTTGCTAGCTACTGAGCTGGGGGTCCAGTCAAAATAAAAACTAATAACATATTAAATATTTGAAAAAAAAAAAAACTGCTATATATGTATTCAGTAAGACTGTGTGAATTGTTCATAAATATTTCTTGTTTTCGACGATGTTTTCCTACACTATTTTGGTTTACTGTTATGGTTGCTATTTTTATTTCGATTATTATTCAGTTGTCCTTCCTGGATTTGAACCAACGACTTTCGGATCAATTTCGGATTGAAAGTCAGCATCTGTCAAGGCTACAACGCTCACCCTCACTTCGTATTCAAAAGTATCGTCTCACCCCAAATCAGTAACCTTTGAAGATCCAACTTTAACTATAACAGACTCATTCTGTTTTCGTTGCTCGAAACAACTTGCCGCTGTGACCACAATCCTACTCCTGATCAGAGTCCCTGAACAGTACCAGGAGTCATACACGATGAGGACATGATAGGGTATATTTTCTATGGATGTTATGTAATTTTGGTTAGAGTACTGAATTACGCCTTGACACAAGACAGCGAAATGAGCTATGCACCTGAAAAATTAAAGTTTAATTGGTAGAAGCCCTGCCTTCTAAACTGTGTGATGAACCTAGATATAAGTGAATGAAAAGCAATTTTAATCACGAATTTGGTGTTTGAATTTAGAACAGACCAATATATTAGACCTTCATATCAATACTACACAAACTTCTTGACTATTATTGCTTAAATCTTTCTTTTTCTCGTAGTCATGGTATAAAGTATAGTATGCAACTCTTCAATGAAATGGATTAGATAATATGAATAATGAATCACACGTGTTGCTCAGGATTCTAACACTTGAGTGATCATGAATCACGCTCGTGATTCAATCGTTCGAATCCTTTGCTTGCTTGTATATGGCCCTCGCTTTAAATCCGTCCTTTATTCACTAATTGCATAATATAATATTATTTATTGTTATGGACCAAGTGATCCGGGCATATATTTTTTACCATTTTTCTTTGCCGTTTCGAGATATACGTTTTGAAAGTGAAAAACTTAATGGTGCACGTGTGGGTTTGGAGCAACCTTCAGATTGAAAGTCGGCGCCAGTGCCCCTGGGCCACCACGCTCTTAAAAACGAACGCTATTGCTATTTGCCAGTAAATCCGTCAAATTTGTATTTCGCATCTCAGATTTAATTAATAATTAAAAAATTAGATTCATTGTCTGTTAAAAGTCGTATACGTTACTAATGTGTTTTGAAGTTTTCTCTTACGACAGCCGCTAAATGGATAAATGTATGTATATAAGTCTTGTAATGTGACTGTCACATATCTGTGTATCTTAACGAAACTGAGTGTGAACTAAAGTTCATACATTTAGTTTTTCCTTTCCATATCCTGTTCTGTAACCAAACATTTCCGTAACACAATAGCCTCCACACCTGTGTATTATAAATTACATGCCGGTATCCTGATTCTAGGAGATAATGGAGGCTGTAAGTAATATGGCGGCAGGTAATTAACTAAGCCCATACTATTGTATTTGCCGTCGCTAACTAGAGAGAGATGCTCATAATATACTCTAGAAAACCAATCTTCTGTAACAATGTTTCGATAAAAAAATGATTATGTTACACTATAATTATAATACTATATATAGAGCGTAATGGCCGAGGGGCACAGACGCCACCTTTCAATCTGAAGGTCGCTGGTGCAAACCCACACTTGCACCAATGAGTTTTATCACCTGAAAAATGTATGTGCGCAATACCACGGTCTCGAAATGGTGACGGAAAACACCGTGATGAAACCGGCATGTCTTAGAACCTTAAATTCGAAGAAATGTGACAACTATTATACCTATCCCAATTATCGAGAGTACGCCGGTGTCTTTGCAGTGGGAACATTAGAGGCTGGTATTACGGACGGAATTATAAAACTAAAGATAAAATATTTGATTTTTTGTAATGTATGAACTCGAAATCTACTAAGCTGATTTTAATAAGTCTTCTCATTTAAGAATATCAGCAATTAACGAGATAAGTAGTGATCTCAACGTTAATTGCAATAATGTAACCCAGGTATTAAAATATATAACAAAAATTATTGATGACACATAAAATTATTTACATATTTAAATTTCACTTCATTACCCACAAAAAGTTCACGAGGTTATTTGTCTAACTTTAATTGTTACAATTAACATAAATTTGTTCAAATGAGTCAATTAAAACATGGGTAGAATCAAAAGATGATGATATTCGTATTATGATATTAATCTGTATCCACCTAAATAGTTTTTCGTTTCGGAACTTTCTTTTACAAATGACATAAATTCTTAAAGTAAGAAAAATGCCACGATGCGATCTGACAGCAGTAAATCACAGGGCTATGATTAGGATAAACGAATCTTCTTAGCTTTTGCTTTCATAAATCCAGAATCAAAATAAATATCTCCAAAAAACTTTTGCAGGTCTGGTACTTTTACTATGACTAACGAATATAATTAAAAATAAAATTATATTTGTTAGTCATAAATAAATAAATAAATAAATCAATTTAGGTTTAGATAATCTCTAATACCTAAACCAGGCCGGGTATTACAGGAATTAGTCCCTTTGTGTTATAAAGCTATAATACAATCAAGTTTAAGTATTTAACTTAACAAAATTGTACTAGAAATACTATTACTTAGAAAGTAGAGTAGTGAAGTACTAAACTTAGTTTTAAGAACGCATGTTCTCGTTGGTACATATACATTTTCTCGAAAAATGGACATTTCCAAGTATTTTTTAAGAATTCAACGGAAATAAATATTTTTGATTATGACTTGACTAGATGAAGAAGCCTAGATGAGCTCCGGCACTCAGCTCTGAATACCTACTCAAAAATATATACAAAAGCTTTGCAATAACAAGCTTCTTTTCAAGTAAATTCAACTATTTTCGAACACAAGTCTGTTACCTATAAACACTTACTTTCTATACAATTTTATTGTACATTGTACGCGAGAAAATCCAAATAATACTTCGCTGAAACTTTTGAAGCCGGACTATTTACGCGTCGCGCTTAAAGTTTCTCTACGCGATAAAATCAAAACTTTGTAAGCAGACAGTACGAATATAGCAGTGCTAATCGAAATATCATGTATTCATGTAACCAACATTTATGTGATTATTAAAGTAGATTTAGTCGTGGAAATTTATTTACAAATTGTAATGAATAAAACATAATAAAATAAATATATCATGGACATTTCAAACAGCGTCATTTAGATCCACACTAAGCATACCTTGTGCTATGGGAACTAGATAACTGATAGAATACTTGCAAAGTATTTATTTTGTAAATACACAGTTACATATAATACATATTAGCACGCAGACATAAAACAAATAAACATTTATGTTCGTCACACAAATGCTTGTCGTGAATGGAAATCAAACCCATGGCCTACAGCGTAGAAGGCTACTACCAACTACTATCAATTGAGCTATGATGCCAGTCAAAATGAATCATACATAAGAGAGATATAAAATTTATTAATGCACTAGCTGGTCCTTGCGGTAAAGTATTTGTAAAAATGTTATTGCAATACAGCATTTATCTTTACATAATCTTATACTAAGTGTAAATAACATCAAAGGTACCAAAAGTCTGAATGGCGCAATGGAGACTTCCATCTCATAACTTTTTATTCAGATTAATAACCATGCAAATCACAGCATTCAAAGATGTAAATTTATTCTTACTAACACAATCATCTCTACCCAATATGAATTTTAGTATGAAAGCAAATTCTGATTCGTCCGTGGTTCCTGCATAATGCAAAATATTTTCAAGAGTCTTGCTTGTTAACCAAGATCACGGGATAGAAGTAACTCAAACAGTAAGACAAGGTAGAGATACTCGTAATACAATATTTGAAGAACTTGGTCTGTGATAAAGCTTTAATTTTATCCTATATTTTGAAGTATTTCAATTGGTAATGATCAAAGGTCCAATACAACACAGTCAAAAATTAAATAAGTTAAGCTCCTCGTTCTTTTTGAAAGGCTTTTAAAGATTGAAACGTAATTTCCAAAATTGAGATAATTTCCAAATTACAGTGATTTATATTACCGAAGAACTGCAACTCGCAACTGGCTATTATGGATAACTAATGGTATTAGCTAAAAGTAATAAGTGATATTACCTAAATTAAAAATTCACTGCACCTACTGTATTAGCGCTTGCGATTGTTTCATTACTGTGGGGAGACGTACCCGTAATAAAACCGAGAGAAAACAAAGGAAACAAACTGATGAAGCATCCTTCTATTTGGGAGTACAATTCGCAATCATAGTTTGGGCACAGAATAAATATCAAATGCTTGCTTGAATGTTGGCGACTTGTGATATGTACCTACCACCTCAAAGTGGACTGGAAAATACTTGACTGTTTTTTTTAAACAAGTCATTGTATTCTGGCTGACAGACAGACAGTTGAAGTGCTGATTTTTATTAGTAGTTTAATGCGTAATTTTGATTACACATTAAACTAATAAAAATAAATAAATACAAGACACAGAGGACTGCTCTGAGACTTTTTTACGACCCACTGTCAATAAAGAAGCGCCAATCACTTGCCAGATGAGTCCAGGAATGAATGAATGAATGAAATGAATGTTCTATTTTTGGTGCAGTTTTTCATATGCTTTAGAGTAATCAATATAGTTTTCAATATTATTTAAATTAATGACCAACCTGTTTCACACTGTTCATATTCTTATGTACTCTCGCCCCAGCAATTTACGAATCCATTAGCTAAACACCAGACACTGGCAGAATTTGTGTGGCTAAAGACACAAAAAGCCAAATAGCAGAAGAAGAAGAATGAAATTAAAACAACCAACTCACATCACTATAATATACAAAACGCTCATAAAATTTTATTAATTCAGTTTTAAAGGCAATATCGTTTTTAAAAGTCTTCTGTAAGACTTCTGCCTTTGTTATTAAACTATATCCTAAATAATACTATATTTGATCCAACTATATTTGATTTAATTTTTATTAATTTCCGTAAAAAAGTAACAGCATTATGCTGATTTTTTGTTCTAGCTTAATAATAGGTCTGAACTTCATAGACTTACGTGTGTTTTTCTCCCGTTGTTCCAGCAATACACATTTTACAAGCACTATAACGCACCAACCCTTTTATCTCTTTACGTATTCCAATTCCCAAGTAAGCAAAATACAAGCGGATCACAGTGTCTGTAATCGATTTTCACTAATCTTTCAATATGTTTTCACCACAAAGGTGAGGTTCACCACATTGAGGGTCATTAACACAACATCTGAACTTACTAGCCATAATGAAATATTTATCAATTTTATAATCAAGTTTACAAAAAAGACCGAGAAAAAGTTAAAAATGAGAGTATCTTAGCGATTACATATACAAACAAAGCTGCACCAAAAGAAAATATTTTTTTTGTGATTTAAGAAAAACTTAGATATCGCATTTAGTATATTATTAACACATGGTTTTATAGGACAATAAATTTTTAGTATATTTTAATTGTAAGGATTACTCGCACTGTATCAGAAATGTGTTATTTCGATATCACAGTATTCACAAACAGGTTCTGATACCAAATATAAGTCGGACAAAAATAATATGGCTCTTACCACCATAATTTAAGGCCAATAATACGCAAACGCATTTATGAAACAAATAAAGTTTGGCTCATATCGGTGTTCCATACGAAGTGTTACGACATTTTTTACGGCTTGCAGCGTACGGACCAGCTTGTGACTGTAAATATTGCATATTTTATACCGCCTATAAAACTCGGATAAATATATAAGTTATTTAACTTATATTAAGGTGAATCTTTTCTGGAATTTTCTATTTTCGCGAGTTTGGTGCTCATTGGGTCAATACAGATCCTGTAACAAAATTAATTATAATATTATATAATGTAACTGTTGCCAACCGTCCATTGTATTCAGTGTACATGCATTTTTTACAAATATGTTATTTTTATATGATTTACACGAAGAGAAAATGTATTGTATTATTATTTTAGCTTAGCCTTTAAAAATTAAATGTAACATTGCACGGAAACAAGATAAACACAAAAAAAATAGCATAGCATAGCACAAATTAAAATAGCAGTAAATCCTTAAATATATGTGCGGTGTTCATTCGGAGAAATAGGTCTGCTACTACCACCTATTTATTGAACAAGCGACCGTAATTAGTTTTCATAGTTCTACTTGGACTAGTCGGTGGTGGGTTTGTTTGTATGTGGGTTTGTCCGGTCAAAACTCCCATTTGATTTATTCAATCTTCTTTAATCGGTAAATACGATATAGGTAGATGCGAAAATTTAATTTTTCGGATTAGTTTGGTTTTGCCGTATTGAGAAAAAAACAGTCTAGGAACCTCGGGTCTACAGCATTAGTATTCAAAATGTTAATTAGAATTTTTCATGCGAATAAATTAGTTACCTGCCATAACTTACTTCATTGTTCATCTGTTTATGTGCATCTCAGAGAATTTAGAATGTTGCTCAAAGGACGTCATAAAGGCTGCAAGCTACTGTTCTAAGATAAATAAAATTTTATAGGTGGTATTGTTTATAGCAAGCGGGAAACATCGAAGCGATAAAAGGAGATCTTGGGGAACCGTATTTATATTACAATGGTATAGTGGTTCACCTGAATTACTCCTTAGATCGGGGCAAACCAATAGTTATTTTTGTGATCCGGTTAGAAAAGACACATCACGAGTACGCCTGTGAGTAAGTACCAAAAATGTCTAATACGTTGTTGTTGACTTATTCACCAACATTACTTTTCATACCTACGGATAAGAAAATAAAAAACTCAGTGAAATCGCGAGCAACGAGTAAAAATCCACGTACCGGCAGCCGTAAACTACTCTATTCGTTACAGAATGTTCTCTTAAAATCTTCGATAGAATTCCTTCCATTGTTGATTTTTGCATTTACGTCACGTATTTCAAGGAAGCCGTAGAAATGGGTTTAACGGCCTTCGCATCTCAAGTAGCAGTATTTATAAAGAATTGATGCTCGCCTTGTTTCCCGAGGGGGTAGACGGAGCCTCCAGTTTCATTTTATTGCGAGTTTGTAGCCGTTGAACTTGCGGGGAGTACGCCCGGGAAAGTACTGATACCATGCCTTTGATGCCAATATGCGCTTTCATTACTGTTTTTCAATTGAAACATCCTCTAATTGATTGTTACCGCCTGAAATGAAACAAGGCCTTAGTTTGAATCCTTTTTTACGTGGGGAAAAGGTTTATCCGAACCACGGGGACTTTGTACAGGTTATGCCATATTCTTACCGGCTAAAAACCCCACGGTGTCCTTTCTGCATGCCCGTTGCTGGGGCTACGGGAACGGCCTGCACTCTTCCGCTGTCAGTTCGAACCCCAGTCAGTGCAAACGTTTGTGTTAACATTGATTTGTAATATACATTTCTGTTAACGGAATAAGGTTTTTTTTTTCATGACAAAGCTAATTTTATTGCGACTCAGCACAACTACTAGATACAGATAAAGACCTTACTACAATACTAATAAACAGTGTGGCATGGAAGTTTGTAAGGATGTTTTTTATGTTTTTTTTTATTCTGGACCTTAAATTGTAAAGTCAAAAGGCTAAGGTTTAAATTACTGATTCATCAAATGCCTTTGGTATAAATTATGTTAATTAGATATTTAATTAAAATATTTAAAGAGGCGGAATGCTCAGATCCCCGTATTCGCTAAGTCGTTATAAGAAGATTACTAACTTTACTTTCCTTGCGACTGTGCCGTAAATGTTTGTTAGGTTACGGAAAATATTTTTGGAATTTATCACGGAGACAATTAGTAAATTACTTCTTTACTTTTCTTCCTTCCTACCTTCATTTTGTGATGATAATCTTGATTAATATGGTAAATTTGAAATAAATGGTGTAGTCCCTCACCATTTATTCTAAATTAATTAACTAAATTAATTAATTAAAAAATTAATTAATTAAATATATCCAAATTTATTTGCTTTTGAAGGTTGTTGGTACATATCTAAGCATGCACTTAGAGATTTTAAGAAAAAAATACTATGTCCTCAATGCAGTGAAAAACCATATTTCTCAAATCGAATTATACTTGACTAAAAAACAAAATAATAAGTACTACATTTCATCTAGATTATTAATTTGGTCGAGACGAGTAAATTTGTTAGAAGTTAATACTTAACAATAGAGTACCTACTTGCCTGTTGCGCGCCTGTTTGCACTATAGTAAGGCAGCGACTTAGGAATGTCATATAGGAATTTCTTAGTGTTTTCACTCAGGAGTCCGGCCCGAATAGCCTTAACTAATATTGTAAATGCGAATGTGAGTTTGGTTTTACACTTTCATGTGTTAACTATGCAACCGATCAAATTTTGCATACACGTTGGCTGGAGCACTGAAAGCATACGGTACATTTCATCCATATCAATTTATAAGTGGTTGACTAAAAAAGTCTAAAAAAGCCGACTTACTTTCATCCCTTATTTCTGGCCTTTAGGGGGTATACTATCATTTTACAAAAGAAAGATCCAAATAGGTATACATCGAGTGAAGAAAAAAGTTGCATGAAAACAAAATACGCAATTTCATAATTTGACATATTTTTTCCAAATGTTTTGATTTAACAAGTAAACTATTTTTACCGATTTTAAAAATATTAAAATCGGTAAACATATTATAGTTTTGTGGAATCGATCTGAAAACATATACTTTCAAATAAAACAGAATTTTCAAAATTGGTTCACAAATGACGGTTATGGGGGTTACAAAAATTCGTAGTCATAACATTGTTTAAAATATGAATTGATAACCTCCGCAGTCGGTTGAAATCTAAATTAACATTAATAAGAATTTAATACAAATATGTCAATATGCATGTTTCAATACAATAATGTGAAATACGCTACATTTCCGTAATATTTTAAGTGCGTATATCGGAGCTTGCCTGGATATAGATTCTATCTATTGTATGTTAAGCAACTTTCCACCCATTCAGTAGTGGGATAGGCGACTGTTTAGTGGCTTTTGAACTGAATTATTCCATACTTCAGAGCACTTTAAAATGTTCTTTCTCGACTTTGCTAGTACTAGACTAAACTTAAGTCTAGTTTGAACGCTCTGTCTAGATCACTAACTCATACAATTGAAGAAGAATAAAAAACTTTATATTAAGTACCTAAAGTATAGAAGTTTATGAGATAATTTTAATATAATGTGCCTACCTAAACATTTACTCATCAAAAGTACAGATAATGCTGAACTTTGCAAAAGTTTTCCTATATTTACCCTTTAAAGACCCTTTGAAGATTACAACTTTTTGGTAAGATAAAATTATGAAGATTGGGGCCAGTCCGAACCTTCCGATAATCCGTGATTAATTAAATGTAAAACCTCTTGAAAGATTCTTATAACTTTGTAAAGAGAATTTCTTGATTTATTTTTGAAGCTATAATGTCCGTGAACATAGTAATCAAAGCGTAGGTACTTAATTAAATGAATATTTTTGATAATGCCTCTATACAAAAGCTTAATAAATTATAATATTTTTTTTCAAAGGATTGTTATATATTTCTTTTTAGTTTTTCTATTGTTTTTTTCTCAATTTTATCTGCTATTTAATAGACATTTGGCTTTTCTAATAAAAATAAAAATATATATTTATGAGTATGAGTATGATAATTGATATTAGTAAAATTTTTATGAAAATGAATTATAACTAAAATGGCCATAGAATAAAATAAATTATTTAGTCAACTCATCCCGCGGGATGAGTTTAGAGCGGGATGAGTTGACTAAAGAGCCACAGTTTAGGCTCCCCTTTAACCAGAGGTATGCGAGGTAGCTAAGCACTGAGAGTTAAAGGGATGCTACGTAACTACGTGTCTATTTGTACAATTAATAATAGGTATTCTATTCACTAGAACTGTACATGTACACCTCTTAAATAGGTAAGATGTGCTATAAAGACGTGCTTTTGACGTACATAGCTACATAATACCACTCGAGCATCCCTAGCTCGCCTTAGCTCTCACCCTTAGTTCGCATTTCTCGCTCCTATGAGTATGTTAAGTTATACGTTTATCTGTCATCATTTTACATGTGTGTATATATTTTAGCGCATCTGATATTCTCAACGTGTACGTGGGAACCAACAGAAAACTAGTGTTAATAAAATAAAATGTAATGTTGGTGCCTTTTTGCTCGATATACTTAACGTTTTCTTGTTTTTATAAGTATTTTGTTTTTATTATTGATTTATAATAAATGGGTTAATATGGGTTTGGTTTCTTTGCAAACAAACATTAATTTTCTGTAGATATGTGAAATCTTAGCTTCGTTGGACCCCATTCTCACCAGAGTTAAGGGGAATGAAATGATCCGTTGGTTGATTTGTATGACGTGTATTGTCATACATATCGCTTCATAATGGATTCATAGTGAATACATACAGCTCCGGGGACCATACGTTGTATTAACTTTTTAATTCATATTTTTTCCCATATTTTTTACCTAATATAGCCACGATTTTGTTTTTTTTTAGATTAAAGCAATAAAATCAAAGTAGATAAGATTATAGTATAATAAGATAAAAATAAATCGAATGTCATACAATAATATATGATCGATAGTGATCATACTAACATGATACATGCGAATCGCGAATGCAAACTTCATGCCTCAATGACTGAACATTAATTTAGTGACTAGCAGAAACGCAACTTCAGTAAGTTATTTTCCATAGTCTCATGTTGATTTTTTAACCGCAGGTAACACTACTACGCCCGGGGCATAACCAGGAATACAAAAAAAATCACCATCAACATAAACCGTAGTTAAATAACCTCGAAAATAATTAAAATTATTGTCATATTACTGAAACTAACATCCAAATTAATAATTAACTGTTAGTTCGCCCTTAACTAACGCGCGATCTATATATAATTGAATTGGCATTAAGTAAATACGATTCTCTAAGATGAATAAATATAGACGAAAGTGAAATGTAATTTTAGCAGCGCTATCTAACTAAATAGTAGTTTTGCGTACTTTCTACAGACTTTGGTTGGTAGTAAATTGCCAACCAAAGTCTGTAGAAAGTACGCAAACTATATTATACTATTGCTATTCTAGAAGCTAAAATTTTAGATCATGATCTGTGCTTTAATGACACGTTAGTTTGTTACTTGAGGTTTAAATTCCGATTATTAAAAGTCAAGATTAAAAAAAACAACGTTAACACACTCATACCTCTGCACTAGGATTTCCTGTGTCGCAAATGGGATGGACAAATACAGAAACACAAGACAAACACCGAAGACCCGAGAACAAACTTTATACTCACCACACAAAGTGTGCCCGGCCGGGAATCGAACCCGGGACCCCTCGCTTCGAAGGTAGAGCTACTAGCAACTGAGCCACGGAGCCGTAGATATAGATATAGCCGTATAGATTAGAGAGTTCAGATTTAAAACTAACTTACTCTACCACATCCAACGTATTTGGTAATTAAACGTATTTGGCGGAGGTATCCATTTAACATCCGCTGGGCCTTCAGCTCTCCCCGTATATGATAAAAAAGGACAACATTATATTGACAGTATTTAGAGTCTCACTCGTTCAATAATAGTAATTTGGGAACAACCAAGCCTACACATTCCAGATTTCTTCAAAATAAACAAACAGTTCATTTTCGAGCTCAGTAAGACACTTTCAGCAACCTGTACGTGTTCATTTTGCCAACCATTTTGCTGGGTATCACGTAAAACTAATGCGTCAACTTTTTATTTCTTGCTGGACTTAAGAGATTTGGGCTTAAGGCAGAACTGCGTAAGTACGGGAGTTTCCTCGCCAGTAGATTCGTATCATCGGTTTTCATAATGTTGCGTAAGTCAACTTAAACAGTGCCATAGCGTGGAGTACAGTGTAACATAAGTACAACATAAACCGTGTATAAGTCGCTTTCCTTGTTTACATACGCCAAGGTCCAAGTCCACGAGGGCGAGCTACATGGCTTTCTGTCAGGCAGATGACAAAATAGTTATCATTGAAGATTAGGGTTGTCACTTTGGGCAAACAAAAACAATATTTGAATAGTACTATCAAAAGCAATTGTTTTAAATAGTGATGTGACACGATAATTGTTTTAGAGGCTACATTCAAGTTTAAGTCAGGTTATGTAGGCTTTCTTCTAGCTAATAACTATGTAACTGATAACTTTAATGACGTTTGTGTTAATCTATTTCTGTGGTGTATAATAAGCAATCTTTGATAGATCAAATATTCTTTATTTCCATTGAATTGTTAAAACATATTCGACAATAATGGTGCGACCCCCCCCCCCCCCCACCCCGGCGTCGTATGGTTGTATAGTGTGTGTGACGTAGGTCGTAACACAATTCTGTAATAAATCATTTTGATCTATCTCGTAAGGTTAGCATTAGCATTAGCATTAGCAATTAAAGCACCCAAAAATAAATTTTTACAATGTCATTACAAAAAAAAATATTATCGGTTTTTTATCGGAAAATCCTTTCGTGAAAAATTATCTAAACGATGATGAAAACCGCATCAAAATCCGACGGATAAACATACAGACAGACGCGGAAAGCGACTTTGTTTTATACTATGTAGAGATAAAGTTTTTTGTCATTGTAGATTTACGAGGACATTATTTCAGCTAGACCACATGTTAACATGGTAACATGCGGTCATCAAATGCTAGTTTTTAAGTAGAGTGCCTGCTTCTAACTGTTATATGCGAGCTGAGACTAAGAGAACGTTTCAGAAAGCTGATACAGGATAAATCTACGCCGAGTTAGTGTCACGATAAAATGACAGCCCTACCACATAGTACAGCTTACGTAACAGTTAGTACAGTAGACGGGATGCTCGTAGCGCGTAGTTGCGGCAGTCACGCTACAGCGGCCAGTGACTACGGACCGCTACGCGCGCGCTACGAAGCCATGTGGAGTTCGCTCGTGTTGTTGGCTCTGCTTGCTTCGGCCCAAGGACGAGCGGTATGTCACTTAAATTATTTAGACAGCATGCTATGGATTATCACAGTTTTTAGTTTCAATAATGTTTTGTTACCTGGTTGATTTGAAATCGTTTCCATAGTTTATTTTGACTGACGTATTTAATTTAGCGTCATGCAATAAATGATGCTGTGATATCACTGCAGGACCGCAATTCAAATATAGCGTTGTGATTGAATTGCAATAGATATTGGTGCAATAATTTACGGGAAGTTATTATGACAATTAATTATAACAGAAAAGCACGTTAATAATATATTTATATTGACAAATTAAATTGTTACATACAATTTAATTTGTCAATTTAATTTGCCTAATGTGTCTATAGAAATTATTTATTGGTACTTTTTCTACATACCTGGTTCTCAATTAACTTTTTAATCGACTTCAAAAAAGGAGGGGGTTCTTAATTCAGCGGTATGTTTTATTATAATATCTTCGCCAATGTGAACCGAATAGGATGATTTTTTTATGGGCCCAGTTTGAATACACCCTATGGCATGATATGGCATGGTTCTGTAAAAATAATTGGAAATGAAAGAATAGAAATGGGTTATTAGATTTTTGAATTTTCCTTGTTTAAAAATAACATCGTGCTATTTTTTCATACCTAGAAAATTAAGTATTGATTCTTTTACATGAATGTAGGGAAAAAAAATTTTTTGGCTATTATTTCCGATTTATTGAAATTTTTCCATAAAATTTTATCACAGCTCGATAACACATTTTCGAAAAACAGGGTACTTTTTTTAAATATTAAGTGATTTTTTAATCAGTAAAGATAAAGATAAACTATTAAAAATCGTAGCGTCCGTTTCAAGATACAATATAAAACAAAACCAAAGAGGGAAATAGCTGGTAAATATAAGTAATATATTTTCCAAAAGCAAACTGGACCATCCAGTACATACATATAAACAAGGTTTTTCATTAAATTGTTTATCAAAACAACAGCACAAAGCTCTACGCATTGTTTTTCCTGCCCCATAAATTTTCTGATTAACGTGCTTGTACTGCGAAGGTTTCCAAATAATAATAATATATATTTGGTTGTACCTTTTGTTCTTGCTTTAGAACGCTTGCTGTAAGCTTCCTTTTTATTTTAGGGGTATTTTGTTATATATGTGTCAGAAAATGTAATTTAACTTTGCAAAACTTGCGCTGAACACAGAAAGATGTCGGTTTCCGGCTATACCTAACGATAAGTCATGTAGGAGACTTTCGGGTGGCTTGGAAACTCAGACACGAGAGTTGGCCACTTATCACACGAAAGAAGAAGATTGAGAATAAAGCCAGTGGCACTGCTGGTTATTTATTATTTTATTTATGTTTCCATACGAAAATTGGCAACAAAGCCCCGTGTTTCGGGCCATAAATTGAGAACATACTCAACTCATTATATCGATGTTGGCATAACGACCCAAGTCGAAAACTTCAGGGGATAAATCACTCTTTACATAGGTACTGTGGTGAGGCCCGAGGCCAAAATATTATGAATGTTTCACCCCACATACCTATCGTGTTTCGAGGGCCTAAATATCGTCCTGAGATCCGATACTGAAGAGTTAGGCAGATGACCGATTGGTCACCGATTTTTGTCCTACCACCGGCAACTTAAGTTGGTAAGTGTCTAATTTTACGCCGACTCGACGCACATGTTCCAAACTTGTCATCTGCGTTAGTGTCTTGCGTCGCATTATCGATTTTTTTTTCTCTTACACCGAAAAGCGATGACTTTAACTCCACGTAGACAAAATTGTACGACTATACGTCCTACAATTTTGTCTTACGAATATTTGGGTAAAATATGACGTGTTTAAACGATAATTGAGATCTAAATGAATTAATGAATTTATTGCGTTTGAATGTCGATAAAATTCGTAGTATAAAGTCATGCTTGTTACGATTTTTGTAGAACGTCTACGCTACCTCTTATATTAGAATGTGTTTATACTTGGTAGACTATTGTAGCGTCGACCAGAAACTAATCCAACCGTATCCAGTTAGCTTCTCTTAATGAAGACTAATTAACATGTGTAGATATTTACCATGTAGGAGAAAGTTTAACAACTCTTCGCCCGGTTTTTAGTAGGATGGGTAACCATTTAGTGGTATTAGGATTGTGCTTCCGTGCTTCGGAGGTATGTTAAGATGTCGATCCCGGCTATTTTAATCGATAAGCCATGTGCTTCCGGTGGCTTGAAAACTGTCACATGAAAAGAAGTAGAGGAAAAAATACTGTTCAAAATAGCTTTTACATTTGCTTTCAAGATATCTAAAAAAAGATATACTTCAATTAGATTAATATACTCGAATAAAGTGTACATTTTTATAATGTATTGCTTAAGTAATAGGAGTAATGACGGGTAAAGTCGCAGAGCAAAGCTATAATTTTATTTTATGTGTAAATGTATTATGTATTAAGTAAAGATGGTTATTTATGGCTCAATTAAATAATTATGATAATGCTGAGATAACGTCTATCGTTGGATAAGAAAGTCTTATTTTCTATGAAATCACAGGCACATAAGACATTACATCCACGTCTCGAGTGACTTGAGACTTGTCATAATTCTGCCGGCACTTAAGATCAGATGAGCCTTTTACCTTTTACCATATACAGTGCCTTCGTGTATCACGAGCACCCATATAACTTGGAGGTGGGAGTGTGCACAGAAGATCTCTACACAATGCAGTCATAAAAGCCTGAAGAGAAACGCATAAAAGATATAAAAAAATCAACATTCTGAAGACTGTACCCCCTGTTTCTATTTTCTTGTCGCTTTGCCACATGGGGACGTGTTTTAGAGCTCATTACTTATGCATAGCCGCCAACCTCCTTTCTAGCAAAATTTTGCGGACCTCTTCTTTAAGTGAATAATTTTAACTTATTTAATTTACTGTGTTTACTGCTTATTGAAAGATAAACTCGCACTCTATACTATAAAGAAATAAATAAACCATCCACATCAGCCTGTAATGTCCTCACTGCAGGGCCACCGGCCTTCTCTCAATAATTGAGCGAATGGGCTTTGATTTACCACGGGAGCCCAATCTGCATTGGTAGATGGCACGTGTCTTCGAATTTTTGGTTCTTAGACATGCCGGTTTCCTAACGATGTTACATTTCTCAAGTGAAAACTCATTGGTGCACGTGTGGTTTTGAATCAGCGACTATCTATGTGATTTGCTTTGAATATAATTCTCTCAAACAAAATTGTATGTTCTTGCTAGTTAGAGCTAACAATTCAAGAAATTTGTGTTACCAAAAGCCGTCAATTTAATAACGTTGCTTAAGAAAAAATATGTATCCAAGATCAAGAACAAAATTGTATGTTCTTATGTTTTGCATTCCAATGGCGTTTTGAAACTTTGCGATGCAAGCAGCGTAACTACAAGGTCAGTTCATATTCATATGACATATTACTACTTAAGTTTTCCAGAACCTGAACCAACAAAGAACTTGGTATTGCGCAATTAATCATAAAAACTTTATAAGCGAAAAAAATTTGAGTTACCTTCTGGATTTGATCACTGGGCGTTTGATTGAAGATAGTTTGAACCACTGGGCCACCACGCTCTGTGTTAAATTAGTCTCAAATTCAGTGTTTATATTGCTTAGCGATCCAAGAGTTCGTAAAATCTATAAAACTTTAAAGTTTAATTAGAATCCTGGTGGAATCACAAAGTTTACTTCAAAATACGAAGAACATGGTATTGCGGATAGATAAATAGATTCGATTTTGAAGGCATATTTCTGTCTTCGCGTGAATAAACTTGTTGGTATATTAACCATGAACAAGTTGAACCTACATTAATAATAATTTAAATTTTGTTCTAGGTAAACATCAGTAACACTTGGGTGCTGCCTGAAGAAGGGTTCCCGGTGTTCTACCGCTACTTCAGGGACCGCATCTCCTGGTATGAGGCCGATGCAGTCTGCCAGTTCCACCACGCCAATCTCGTTACAGGTAAATTATTTTTCATTGGAAGAAGCTGGTTAAATTACCGGCTCATAAGGCACATAAGCTATAGGACAGAAAGATTCAGTGTACCTAATGACTGAAAGTCGCAATCTTGCCCCATTGATTAAATGGTTTAATCAGTGTAGTACTTTACTTTTCATCTTTGAAGATTGTGAGGGAGGATATCGATTAAAATAAGTACTTGAGTTTTCTGAGAAAAGGGAACATCTTTTACAGAGCTGGTATTATGCTCGGAGACCGCATATATAGCATATATATGCGGTCTCCAAACTGCGCAAACGCATCACTTAGGCGATGTAGGATTTAAATAATTGCAGCGCCATCTGTTGTAGTTTCTACTAATAATTGTATTGGTGGTAACCCAGTGTTTTTCAAGGTTCTATGTACGAATGCATAGAACCTCAAAGAACACTGGCAGATGTAGCCGCTACAATCTAATCTGAACTTGACGGTTCATAGCAATTGGTATGACATTAAGAAATAAGTTAAATAATTCGTAATAGGCAATAGAATAAGCACATGTTATATAAAAATAACTTCCTTTTACTTGTTTGTTTGTACTGTTCACATGAAATGATAAAAACGTAATTTAACTGCAAATGGTAATACAAACGCCATTGATAGAAATCGTTCCACATATCGGTGTGTTGTTGTGAGCTTACCGGTGACACATCTCTGGCAATCAGGAGACATCTTACTGGATTGTAGCCCTTTGTTCACCGACGCCGGGTTACGGGCAAGAAATGTACCGGAGAGTATAGAAAAAGTAAACGGATAGAGACTAATGCGACATCTAAAGCTCCATTATTTACGATCTCTTAGTGGCGCGTACTGACAGTTTTTACTGTACATTTAGACTGTCAGTTTTTATGTAAAAAAGTTGGTTGGGTTATGTGATGGATGATGTTAAAAAGAAAGAAGTGAATAGTATATACATTCTTTATTTTTTATGAATGATGTGGTAGTGGCTGGCAGTAGAGAATAAGAATTCAAGAGGAATGATAGTGGAGTAGTGACAGAATGTCCAATTTTCCCATCCAGTTTTGATTTCTCAAACGGCAGGTAAGTGATAACATCAAGTGACTGGTTAAAAAATAGGATAGACTGAATTACGTACTTTTATCCCTTATATTTTGCCTTTATAAATGAAGTTTTGCCTTAAAATTTTATATGACCGACTTAAAAAAAAAACATAAATCGCTTCTCAATTGACGAAGACATTGCGTAATATTCAGCTGACTTGAGAGCTCCCTTCATTTTTTTAAGTCGGTTAAGAATGCAAAGCAACATAGAACGCCACAGTAACGACAACAGTAGAACCAATGGTATGACAGTTATTGATGCAGAGAAATACTGCCATACAAATTCTGCCGTATTTCTGGACATACTCAGTTCGTAAATATTTATTGTGTGATACGTATATATATAGTTATACTTTGCTACTACATTTTTTATTGCATGTAAGCGTATTATCGTTGATAGTTCTAAACATTTACTTAACATTGTTCCAAAACACGCCACGTAAGTTGACCATGACCTTACATAATAAACAGCAAAACAGTAAAAATGCCTGGTTACCAATATTTTACGTGAATGTCTCACTAAAACTGAGTTCCACACGCATACCATTCCAAAATTAACTCTAGTTAAAGAAATGGCCAATGTCGGTCTAAATCTTAGTCTGCTTCACGAAAGGCAAAATATTTTGTAATATAGTTTACACAAACTAATAGTAATAAGAAAGATGAAATTTACACTTAAGTACATAGATTATAAATGGGATCATCCTCGCGAAAAGAAAGTAATCCTTCCATTAGGGCTCTCTGGCTAGTTCATCTTTTTGAAGGATTTGAACAAACGCTAAACATAGTAATAAGAATATATGTACATTATTTTTTAAACTTCAAAAGTAATGTATGTAAGAGAAATTTTAAGTAGAGTAGGGAGTAAAACTTTTTGATTTTGCTCAAGTGGCTCATAGCTTGTCGGAATGTAAAATCCGTCTCTATCCTCATCACTTCCTAAGATTGCCGAGTTCCATCCCACATTTCAATATCCCAGCGGGCCGTTAGGAGTAATCGAGGGCAATCCAGCCAAGACCCCATTACTGTTGATGGCCACCCTCCAAGATAGCTTCGTCACAAATGAATGTATCTGCTGATAAGAAAATGTAAATAGGCGAAATTTTACACGTCTTGAGTGTTGACTTTTGTGAGTATAGTCTTATTTGGGTCAAACGGCACCCTCTATTTCTTCCAAGTTTTATAATTTTTTTGGGGTCAAACTGATTTAAAATCCGACTTTAATATTTACATAACTTTTCCGCCTTAGGGGAGAAATTTCTTCATAATTTTTTTATAGGATCACCTTGAAAGTATACTTTATAAAATCTAAAAACAAACATCAAAATCGGTCCACAATGGGCGTAGCAATATACAAAAAAATACGTACAGCCAAAGCTCCTCCTATTTTGAATTAGGTTAAATAAGTCTCGTGATTTTTATGATGATAGTTATAATATTTATACCTATATGTTATATTTACGGGAACTATAGATAATACTATCCACGAAGACGCGCTCTCTTCTTCCTAATCGCTTACAGTACAAGTGTGGAAGATCCACTAGTGTTTTAGTTTTGTCTATACAATAGTAGTATAGAATTATTAGGAAATTAGTAATTAGCAATTATCTATAGACTAGTTGAAACAAAAAAAAACAATATTACTAAATATCTGTAAACTGTAAATTTAAAACAAAATTTATTTTATAGGGCTTATGAAGTTTTGGCAATACTCGTAGTTTCAGTCTGACCTTTAACTAGGAATAAATTATTTTATTAATATTAATGATTTCGAAGTAACTGCGATTAACCCAAAATTTTGTAAAAAATAAGTATAATCTCATTTTTGTTATTGGCAAAATATTATTTTTATACTGTATAAGTAGTAGTGCATTCGCATAGTAACATTTGTTAGTTCATTCTTATATATATATATATTTATTGTATATAGAGGTATAATAACTTAAAACAATTGGTTGTGTCATTTATTCTCCTAAGAAAGATTTGTCAAAACAAATGATTTGTTTTATTTAATGAAAGGCTAGTCCCTTTCATTAAATAAAAGCCCAATTGGTGTAAGTGGTTATCGACGCCTATTAATAACAGTAATACGATTCAGGCCCTCCTTTACCAAATTATGAAAGAACGAGAAGACCCACGTTGTATCGCGTAGCACTTGTCTTTTTGAAATGCGGATGCAGCGTCTCGTGCGCGTGTAATTTCGCCGGCACCTATTACCTCCCACTGGAACACAGCGGCGCAAGTGCACCACCGCTTGACGGTTATGCAGCTACTTCGGGTTGCTTCTACCGCCTGGAGGACACGTGTAAGCCCTCGGGCTTTTAACTACAGACGGATATGGCTCCTTAGGAATTTGAAATGAAATGATTTTATTGTTTGTGAAATCAGGTTATATAAATTACGGTTCATAAGAATTATGTGTTAATATGAAGGGTCCAAAGTAACGCTTAATAAAAATAGACCGTCTGCTTAATCGGGGGCACTCCAGCGAAGACCCCATTACCGCTGATGGCCGACCTCGGAGATAGCTCCAACGACTGTACCTGCCGATAAGAAAATAAATGTATTACTGGATTTTTTCACATCTTGGGCGATGAAAAAATGATTTTGTGGTAAAAAGCGTGTGGTACACAGATAATATATCCTAGTCTTATTTTTTAACTTACTTACCAAATTACTTATTACATTTGTATGATTTTAAATTTCAATAAACCGACTTCAATACTTGTGTCATTTATTTTACGCATGGATGAAATATATTAATGAAATTCCACCCTATTAAATTACAAAGTAATTAAATTATCTAAATCGTTCCACAATTGGCGAAAAAATCGCTTTACAAACATACAAAAATGAAAACATAGTGACGAAAGGGGTTCCTTTTTTTAAATATACACTTAACAAGCGCCAGTAAGAGGTTTTTGTAATTAAATATTTAAACTTACTTTATTAAGTAAGCACTTAAATATTAATGTTAATTTTTTTTAGATGCTTTTTGTTAGAGTCCGTTTGTGTAACAAAATTTTGGAAGGCAGTTGTCCAACATTTAGTTAAAGACAACAGTTTGGCAAACAAAACATATTCATAGCATATCATGTATATAACTAAGCAGTAAATGAGTCAGTATTTAAGAAAAAATGGGGTGGCATTATAGAAGATGAGCTACAATTTCTTATTGTAAGAACTTTGCACGTTTATAAGGATTTTAAAGGCTCTCCAAATCTTTTCAAAGCAAGTATTTATTTTTATTCTAAAGAAAACATTTTTCCGTTCAGTTCAAAAGGCTTTATTGACCTTACATTTCCTTGGGCCGAAAGCAAATCAATCAACGTTAAAATCGCATTTTAAAGTATCTTTTTTCAATATCCTGCCTTTTTTCGAAGGAATTATTAAATTCTCCAAGGGATCGAAAAGATATCACTTATCAATTTCACAAAGCAATAAATTGCTTGAAAATCGTAAAATACCAATAGAAATAAACATTTTTCTTTTCTAAGTTATTCTAGAGACAGAATATTGTAATATCATATCGTTACGTTAGGAAACGTTACGGTTTCTTATTAAACGCTAATTAATTTATGAAACTCTATATGACCGACCACAAAATGTTGTTGTTGTTAAATTCTTCAGATTTCTCGGTTTATCGAATTCTCATTAAAATAACGTAAGAGAAACACGTATCTGTATAAGACAAAATTAGGTTTTATTTAAATTACATAACAATCACAGTTTTGTCTACATATAAGTGCACAAGCCCATTGTTTAAAAGAATAGGATCCATTACCACCTATTTTCAACCAGAACCAGAGGTGAATCGTTAGATTTGTACAAACCTCCAAGTCTCCTCAAAGTTAAATAATTTTCCTCAGATTCTCTGAAACGACACAAATATGTCATTCGTATAAAATATGTAAGGACTAGAATAAGACAGTCACTTTGTATTGTTCCGGAAACCCCATCTCGCTCGGAGTTGTCTCATTTATTCTGGCCAAGCTGACAAACAAAACAATAGGTACTTATTCGTCTTTGCCAACATCGAGTCGGAGGAGTCATTGTGCTCAAAGGGCTTGTGAAATCCTTTGTAACATAAGCGCCTTCGTGTAAATGAAAACTTAAATTAGTTCGAAATGCCAATGTCGACGATTCTCGTAAATACAAAGCTATTTTGTGTATTTTGTCAAAATTGGGATCAATTTCGCTACTAATTAAATCCAAACAATACAATACCAATAGATTTATAAAAGACTAGCTGACTCGATACATGGTTCCCCGTCTTAATTTACGACATGGTGGTAAAAATCCCACACAAAACGGTACTTTCGGTTTTAACTAATTTCTGACTTTTTCCGTGAACAGGATTCATGCCTTGGACCATGACGGCTCCGTGGTTTAGTTGTTGGTAGCCCTGCCTTCGAAGCGCCCTGGTTCCTGGTTCGATTCCCGGCCGGGACACACTGTGTGTGGAGAGCATGCAGTTTGTTCTGGGGTCTTTGTCATGTGTTTCTGTGTTTGTCCATGCCATCTGCAACACAGGGAATCTTAGTGCTAAAAAAAACGTTTTCCTATGAGCGGATAAACTATTTTTATTTAAATTTTCTAAGATTTTATACTACACAAACCTTATCCTGATTATTACGAAAAAACGAAATAGAAATCAGCCAAATCGGTCCAGCCATTTCTGAGTTTTAGCGATACCAACGAACAGCAATTGATTTATTCATTATAAAAAATGTCAAGATAGAATGTACAGTAAAACAAAAGTGTTGTATCGTTTTCTTTGAGATTATATCACAGTGATCACACTCAGTTCACGAATATATAGGGAAAAAAGATATCAGCGAAAAATTGTTATTCAAAGCGTTTGTGAAATCTATACAAATGAAAATTCTTTTATCACAAAAATACAAAGAATATATTCCGTTGGTCTGACCCAAAAACACTCATTTGCTGTTATGCTCTTTTTGTATGAGACAAAGGGTTGAATTGAGGCAGGGGTTAATTCCATGCTCATTCCGTATAAAGAAGTTGACAGCGGTCAGGCGTGAAATGAATGTGGAAACACGAGTGGGATAAATGCTTACTTTTAATATTAGATGCCTTTACAGTATCTTTCATCCTTGATGTTTCTAATAGTATAGGATAGTATTGGAGTTAGTATATAATCGTTAAAACTATCTCCAATACTTTGTGGTCTCATATATATCTATTTATATCTATGAGACATTATCTATATAATGTTTATAAATGTTTGTCGAAGAGCACACATCACTTGGGAGTCTGGATCGACATAGCTTTTTAATTTATTTTTTATATTTCAAATATGGTTTTTAAAGAAATAGAATTTTCTCAGAAAGTAGGTAAATTAAGAAAACTGAAAGTGCACTTTTCTATTGGGTATTTGCGCAAATGTTGTATGTGTGAATATGTGAGCATTATGCGCTAGATGCACTCAATGTGCTTCAGCCCTAACAATAATGCAATTAGTACAATCATAATGCCTCCGTTTATTATATATCTCTACGTTTTTGTACGTTCAGCTGTTTCACACGTCCCAAGAGACAACGTAAAAACTTTTTCTAACAAATTGAAGCAATTTTTCGAGGAAATATTTTGTTTCGGATTCATTTTGTTTTTGTATATTTATGGGGTGCTTTGTCTACTAGGTCGCTAAATTTCGGTCGTTGGGGCGAATGATGTTTTTTTAATTTACGGAATATGTGTGTTATAGCCATATCCTCTGCTTATATAAAGTAAAGGGTAACCTTGAGAGTCCATTTTGCTCGCGATCGTAAGTCGTACCCTCGGAGTCTTTACATGTGCCTCTTGGGAGGTGTGAAAGGAGCAAACCAAAATAACAGTAGAACTTGTGTCAAGCTTTCACATAGAGCACAATCAGGGATAACAAATAAATTTATTCCAAACGATATTGTCCATTTCATTTCATCTGTGTGCTTAGCTGAATAAAACAAGTACAACTTATATGCAAATGCTTATTTCTTGAATATAAATATATGCATTCAGTTTGTGGTACAATTCCAGTTTGTTTGAAGTAGAATATGTTTTTGTTGAGTGTTAAACTTTTAAGATTAAAGTAAGATCCACCCAAGAATTTATTCCTTTTAATCTGTCTGAAGAAAGTATGGAACTTTCAATCCTATGTTTGCAGGTTTAGAAACAGATTTAGCAACATTAACAATTCTAGCATTAAATTCGAAAGTATAGAAGAATAAATTAATTTTGAGTAACATGATAAAATAATATAGGTGAAGCCACGGGCAGAAGCTAGCTACTATATTTTGATAACATTTTTTCGGTAGGTCATTAAAAAATTTAATTTCAAACATAATATCTATACGTAAATGCTTCTTCCCGATGTTTATAAAATATAAATGCTCAATCCAATGAACGCGAAACCGATGAAAGAATTTCTTCAAATCAGAAATAAGCTTCTATTACCGACATGAATTCTACCGACTAAGATTTTATTTCAGCAGGAAGTGTACATACCTTTAGTGTGTGCATTTCAGGTAATATATCTTAAAACTAATATAACTTAAAAATAAAAAACAAACATTATATAATTCTAGAACGAACATCTGAAAATTTGGGACAAAAGACATTGCCCTATCTATCTAAATCCTTCCTTAGATTAGCCAATAGATCTTCTACCCCGCGTCACGACTTGATCTATATTCAGTAAATCACTGTAGCTTGGCCCTATAAAATATATTTCGCAGTGTTTGAGAAATAGACAATCTAAAACATAATACAACAACCAGATGAGATTTTTGTTGGAGAAATTTAGGATTGTCTAAATTTGCTGGTTATTTATTTTATTTATTCCTACATCTTAGAGATTTTTTTCATTGTAAGCCTATTAGAACGCAGTGTATTGATATACAGTAAGATAAACTTATTGTGGTTGGTTATACTTATAATTAAAATATCTTGAATCTGATATCAAAGAAATGCATTAAAAAGAGCTAAGATTAAAAACACTAAGAAATTCCTGTGTAATTCTTCTCACCCTAGCAAGTGTGAAAATTTCAACCCCGTTCAAATATCCGGGCATTTTAATCACTCCTTCCCGTCATAATATATGAACCCTTTCTTGAATCCGTGACGACGTGATTTTGGGTAAACTAAATAATCATAATATACTGAGCAAATCAGGGTGTTTTCGTATCAGCCTCTAATATTCCCACTCCAGGGACATCAACCTACTCTCGATAACTGACAGTGGGCTTTAATCTACCACTGGAGCACGGATAAATGTCACGTTTACATATTTTTAATTTCAGGATTTGTCAGTCTCGCAGTTTTTTCCGTCAAAGTTTCGATAACATGGTATAGCGTACATGCATGAAGTTAAAAAATCATTTCATGCATGTTCAACCTTTTTAACCTAACATATCGTATATAAGTTTATGATAACAATTGTATAGCAAATTATAATATAATAATTGTATAACGTGAAAATCTATAACTTGCTGTACCATAAAGCATTATATTGTACTTGTATACTATCTGCGATCCGCAGTTAAAAAGTCCACATAAGACGATGTGAAAAAGTAACAGAAATTGTGTAAGAAAACTGCACTTTTTCGGGATAAAAAAAAGCCTTTGTGTTATGAGCTACTTTCATAACAAATTTAATTCAAATCCATTCAGTCGATTGAAAGAGTAAACATACAGACAGACAAATTATCCCATTTCTAATATAAGTATGATGATTATATATCAAAACAAAATGGAGTACCAAACGTACCCACGAAAAAATTATCACAAAGATTTTCTTTATTTCGTATTCCTGTTTAAAAGGATATTCCTACTTACGCAAAATTCAGCTGGGGCTCGAGATAGCACTTTGAGCTTATCTGATAGTGTGTACCCTTTCAGTGATTTATGCGTCAACTTGAAAATGTTTATGGAACTCGCCTTTGATTTTATCTGCATATATTTCTTCGTCTGTCTATTTAGACCTGTATAACCTTGCCATTCGAACCTTTTTAATTCCATATTAGATCGAGATATTTTTTTTTATTCACACGTACCAGTATTTTTTTCTTTCTACCCGTTTTCACTCAGTTTGTAAAACTGGTTAGACGCGAAAGTGAGCCACTTGGGAGTAGCCAACTGACAATGCAAAATACGAATAAAATACGAAGCGGCAATCCTTGTCAAAGCTGCAGATTTTCTATAAGATTTAATATTTCTTCAGACAAGCGATTATGTTGCCCCTGTTGACGACAGAGACTGAGGAAACCGTGAAAGCTCTTTAATTCCATCACCCACACATCTGGGTTCGTGGAAAAGGAAAATAGCCCCTTTTTATTTAAAAGCGAAACTTTATTCAGATAATATAGTATGAATTAGGTCTCTCCATAGTGTTGAAACTTTTCTTTTTTGAAAAAGATCTTTTTTGTATTTTAAATGCAAACTGTTGAATGAAATTAAATTCACCTGAGGTAGATATTTCAGTAAAATACGACAAAGGATTTCTACAGAGTTGGAAACACATCGGCTAGACACCCGGGTGTTGCTTGCTTAATCATACTAATATTAAAAATCTGAAAGTTTGTCTGTATGTATGGTTGTTGTGCCTCAACAGCTGAATGGAATGAAAATTTGAGTGAAATTTGTTATGAAGGTAGCTTATACCCGGGCTCAAAACTGAAGCAGTTTTATTAGTGTCTTGCCAGAAACTCATATTCCTATCGTCCCATGTTGACTTTTTAACCGTGAGTTAAAACCGTGGTATTACCATAAAAAATACTGATTTTACAAAGCTATGTCCATAAGTTGTTTTACGAGTCAGCTAGTGGGCCTTTCTAGTTGTGTATCTAACCTCGGGTCGGTATATTTACCGAAATGAAAGTACTCCACTGTGCTAGAAAAGTTCATATCGTACGTGCAATCGTAAACCGACGCTGTATAACTCACGGAAATCATCACGTCCGCTAGTTTCGGCCTACGTTAATGTTACGTTTGGGTTAACAGAACCCGAATAGCCACAGAATATCAAAAAGTACTTTTTTTACTCTATGGATCGTGGTGCTCCCTGTTTCCTTACGAACTCATGACTTGAATAAAAATAGGTTTTTCGAATAATCGAATAATTCAAACATATTTTGATAATTTTATAGTTTTAATTATTACATACTAGCTTTTACCCGCGTCTTCGCTGGCGTTAATACAAAGTCTACCCCTCCTCTCACCGTCTTCAAAGTCTATCTATTTCTATATCAAAAATCATCATAATTGATTCATCAGTTTGGGCATGGAAGCGTTACAAACAAACTTTCGCATTTATAATATTAAAATAAAGTTAGGAAGCATAACGGAATTGATAAGCGTTGTCAACGTAATTAATAAACAAGATCTAATTTTAAATAAGAAATATCAAGCTTATTTTCTATAGCTTGCTGGATATCCAAGAATATCAGTTATTTATTACATGCATAGGTTATAAATTCAATTGCTTGGTTCAACTGTTTTGTTATAATATTTATTATAACAAAATATAAATTGGCCGAAAGATTTCTTAATAAGTAATTTATTGTTCTATATTAACAAATAAAAATTTAATTTCCTTTTAGTATTAGATATCGATTAGATAATATAATAATAAATCTGATAAATTGAACAACTTGAACTGTAAAACTGATAACTTTATATTAAATAACTTTTATCTTTTTTGTAAGCAACATGGCAGGATAATGGGTGTTTTTATTTAAACTAGTTAGAAATAATATTATAAATGGCGAGTTTTATTGTTTTTTGTTGGTTTGATTATCATAAATTATGCATAAAAGGACATACCATTCATCAAGAAATAATCATCAAAATTTATATTAACGCGTGCGGAGCCCCAGGAAAAGGCTTGTATTAAAATTATTAATTTAAATGTAACTAAACTCTAACATCATTATTCATCTCTATTTGTTTCATACTAACTAAAATAATTAGTGTCTAAAATTGTTGCAGTCTCGTTTTAATGCATATGAATAATGGCGCGACGAACATCATTAGTGAAGCTTTAATACTGAGAATCGTCAAGAACAAAATTAAAATCAAATTATAATGAATAAACCAAAGTGGCATAAAGAACTTTAGAATTATAAATTAAGAATTAGTAATTATTTAGTTTCATTTTATACTAACGGAATCGATACCGTTGCTTTCATTTATCTTCAAAAGTGGCATTTTAACATTTACTCGGCTACAAATTGAAACCTTCATATTGTTTGAAACAAACACCAATATTACAGAAACTCTAATAACCTCAAAGGTCTCTCAAATTACTTCAAGCTCTTACAAAAACCTTGAAAGTTCGCTCCCTGAAGACTGAGCAATAACTCCAAAACTCGCAAAAGAACCATTTATCTGCAGAAAAAGTTCAAAATTATATTTCTTTGGCCAATTTCCGATTGTAATTGAAAGTTCAGCTGAAATACGACCACTGCTATTTTATTTCGTTGGAAAATTACATAAATTTTCTAGGGATAATAAGGGTTGAATATTGATGAAAAATATATCGTCGGTTCAATGAGGGTTAGATATTTGCAACCACCACAGTAACTAATATGAGTGCAAATATGAAAATATATCCAAAATGTTCATAATGTTCGCTAGGCGGCCCATACAAAAAATTGCTGAACATAATTGCCAAAAACAGACAAATTACGCTGAGAGCACTTCAATTACAAAAGTTTTGAGCAACTAATAGCAATTACTGGGCTGTTTCAAAATTCAACACTCCATAATGTTCCCGAGCTGAACTACCAATTTCTAAAATTATCCCATTTAAGAGTTTGACGGCCATTTTATAAGCCATCCCGTTAAATTGGCAGTACGTTCGACAGCTCATGAAAGGATATCAGGGGTAAATTGTGCTTAACGGACGTTATAAACTATTAATCCCGGTATAAAGGGCAACTCGGCCAACCAAGAGCACGTTTAAGTTACGTAGGACCGACAATTTTACCGCGACGATAAATATGTCGGAGCATCAATGCCAACACATTTATCGTGTTTATGCCTATGCCAAAATGACAATAAACAATAGAATAGAGAATGACAAATCAGTATGTTCCGTGATGTCACAAGACATTTGGATTATTTGATTCTCAGTCAGCAATCAGGTCCTCTTACGTTTATTTGTGTCCAATTGTATTTGTTTCATCATTTGACATATTCGTGCACTGATAAATAATAATATAATATAATACACAAGTAAACACAATTTAAAAATAAATAGGTACGTAACATAATAATATACGTGCCGTATAAAGGTTACATACACAATAAACCATAATATTATCAAATAATAAATATATAAACATTTTTATTCTTCCTAGTTTAGGTATGAAGTTTTGATTTACGTGTCTCTTACACCAAGATAGAAATAGAAATAGAAATCTTCAGTCGGTAGCGCTCTTTCAGTTTTGGAAAGCCGCTGTAAAGACCATTTCGGGATCGCATTTATTATTAAAATCCGACTGGACTGAGGACTTCTTCGATGTAAATCAATATTAATGAAATTTTAGTTTAGTTTATGAATGTTTGGGACTTGTATTAAATCCCGACACTAAAATAAAACTAACAAAAGGTTCTCAAACACGGCCCCCAAATAGGGATTGAACACCTATTTTAAGAACTAATTGAAGAATATTATATTAAGTGCCAACAAATATTCGAAAACTATAATATTATATTAATTTATGTGAAAATACTACATAATATGGCTCCATAGTCAATTTTGTATAACCACACTGTACAAGGGTATGAAAGGGCAAAATAGATTGCCGTTATTGCATGAAAGGCAGGATTTATTGTGAAACTAATGGTTCACAGACGGTTGAATACAATCGCGTAAGTAAGGCTTTTGTGGAACAATTACTTACGCCTTGTTTAAACTCGGCTTCGTGCATTCTTAAGGCTTCAAGTTAATTTCAATTAGCATCTATTCATTGATTCAAGTGCTGCTTGATACAAGCATCAGCTCGTTTCGTAACTTTAGTATTCCATCGAATATTTGTTTTGCTTTTATAAAGTTACTTTTCTTGAAAAACGTCAGTGTACAACGATTCTGAGTTTATTTCTTGCTCTTGTTTGTTATTCTCCATGATTATTACCTTTAATTATTAGCTTGTATCAGTTATAAAGGTCAATGCAGCAGACAAGAGGTTGACGCCTTATCCGTGGCAAATTGCCAGAGTTTGATCAAGCCTTTTCATGAACTTTGAAATTACTTTTAAACTTAACATTACAGGGGCACAAAGGGCTTTTGCATCATTATGGACCCGGGGTGATCAGTCGTTTGATAAAACTTTTTAATATGGTCAATCACCCTGAATGAAAAATACATATGTGCAATGGATATTTATTACAAATATAATAAATATGAATTCTTGTTTATGAGTTAGCTGGTCAAAGTCAAAGTCAAAAGTCAAAAATACTTTATTTCCATTGAATTCTTTACAAATTTAATTCAAATTGTTTACAAATGCGTTTTTATTTCATGGTCTTGGTCTTCGACCTTAAAGGTTGTAATAGTAATAATAATAAAGTTTATTAGTTTAAATAGTTTGGATAAGAGTTTAGTAAGTTAAATAGTTTGGATAAGAGTGGGCGTGATCTCCGAATACTTCTATGAAGCATAATAAATTAGCTGTGAAAATAAACACAAACAATATTTTTAACACAGTGATGGGGATTTTTGATCATATTCAAATAATCAATTTTTTTTTATTAAACCTATGAACTTTCTGCGAAATATCCCACATTATCCAATTCATCCAGTGGCTTAATTAGTTATCCATGAAACTGTATTGCATTTTCTCATTCTATATTGTAACGCTGTAAGGGATGGACGTTTTTATTGAAATGGTGGTTTCATTTAAATAATGAGAATACGATAACATTTTGGGTGGTAATATGTATTACGTGTATGAATAAAAAGAAAAAGTATGTTATACATATTCTACTAATTATCTGGTTCCAAAGGCACTATGTGGAATGTCCATGAAAATTTGTTATTTATATAAAAAGTACTTAAAAAGTAGCTGTAAATGTAGCTGAATCTAGAATTTCTTTCAATTTTGAAATTTGGTACCAATATTTTAAAGCCAGTTAAAAATTTTAGTGTCCATCTATACATATAATAAAACTGTAGACTTGCCGTGTCTGTACATTAAAGATTTTTGCAAAATAATAACTGGGAGACGTTAGGAATAAGTAATAGAACGTAAAAAAGCATTTTTTGTAATTTTTGTCTGTTTGTCTGTTTGTCTGTATGTTTGTGCGCACTTTACGCAAAAACCATAGATAGTTATCAAAATCTAGGTACTAACAAATGTTAAGCGGAGTCTCGAATAATGAATAGGGTTTATTTTATCAAAATCGACTTACAAAATAAAAAGTTATTCAATGTTTTATTCAAAAATGTTTGTGCGCACTTTACGCAAAAACCATAGACAGTTATCAAAATCTAATTACTAACAAATATTAAGCTGAGTCTCGACTAATGAATACCGTTTATTTTATCAAAATCGACTAGCAAAATCAAAAGTTATTCAATGTTTTATTCAAAATTTTAACGCGCCTGCCGAATCCTGCATGCTTGACTCGGTGTAGCGAGCCGGTGTATTGCAGCATGAATACGAGCAGGCGCTTGAAGGCAGATGACACGTTTAGTCGTAGTTTGGGTTAGTTAATTAGGCAATTAGTTTAAAGGCAGTTTTTCTTTGTACTTTGAACTGCGAAAAGTTGATTAAGTTTGATTACGAGTTAAGCTGCCTGTCAAACGAGTCATTTACTTGATGGAGACCTACATTACACTGGAGTAACGCCATGGCCTTATATCCGGCCGAAAATGGCCGCATAGGTAAATCTTCTTCAGGGTACATCATCATCATCATCATCAGGGGCGAAAGTACATAACCCTTGCGACATTTGTTATCGATTTTGCTGATATTATGTGGATATTCAGATGCAGCACATTTATTGAAAAAGTATCATTATAAATTAGCGGAAGTCTGTCAAAGAATATGCAGCTCAACAATGATAACGAAACATAAATCGATGCTTGCTAGCTATCTTTTTTTTTCTGAGTTAGTTACGTATCGAGCTGAGGGCCCACCTGGCGGTAAGTGGCGACCCACACCCATGACAACAGTTATGCGACTCAGTATAAGATTTGGATCTTAGACTGAGTCGCACTCATCTTGCTGCGACCATCATCCGAGACGGGGATGATACGTCTCATGCAAATGTAATGCAAGCACTTCTGCTTGTGTGATTCCAGGTGTGGTGGCAGTACCTCGCAGGACGAACTTGGCACAAGTTCTACTGTTACTTTTTGGTTGCTGCTCTAGCACCACCCAGAGGGTACGTGTAGGGAATCAAAGGATACACACCTGCGGACGCGAGCAACTAGATCCAATAAATTGGTACGGGAGACTTATTTCTCACCAAAGCCGTCTTGACCCAAATACGCAACCGAAATAAAATTGCTCCCTCTGTTTCCTAATTGGGTAAAACAGCTATACACATAGTTACATGAAACTAAAACCGCCAACAAAATGTTTAAAATCCCAAAAACTTGGAAGTCTTTGAATCTGGAACTTGGAACTTGAAGACCTGTTTGCAACATTTCTAGAAATAGCGACAAAGCAAAGGTTCTACGTGATTGTGCTTAGTAGTATGGGATCAGTGCACAATGGCAACCCGTAAAACAGTTAAAGCGATGGACCGAACTCACTGCGATGTATTAGATCCGCCTATAGATATCACCATGCTCTTATGTGGTGTTTATAAATGGAGATACTAAGGTTGATGAAATTAACGCATGTCTTAATGTTCGAGTCTGTGGGACAACGTTATACCAATGCATTGAACACTAAACATGCGGCCACACACCTCCTATGTATTTCGTGTATGATGATCTAACAACACTGATACAACATTGAGCAGTGTCCCAGGGAATGGCATTGAACACCATTCAACATCATTAACAGAGTAGTGGAACAATAAGACGATTTTTTTTGTCAATGGGTAAATACTTTGCGTATACCTTGGGGAGGCGTGAGGTTATGTGTGACTCACCCCCAACACTACTCAGAAATAGCAGTACTGGGGAAATACACATTAAACCCCCTTGGTGTTCCTGCACTACGCCTTCACGCTTGGGGTACGGGTACGGTAGCGGCCGCAGCAGCGTTGGTCTACGCGTATCGGGACCCCAACACGATGTCTAACTCCCTGTGGTGGCGTGCCCGAAACACGAAGCACGCCATCCTCCTGTGGGGACCTCATCCGTCGGACGGCAGATTCCCCGGATCTACCACCAGGAGGTTCCCGTTAGGGTGAAAGGCGGCGCTCATGCGCCTGCCTTCGCCGACCCACTCTCCTGCGTCTACCAGGGTGAGGAGATTTTTCCTCCCTCACCCTCGCGGCTGCTTCTTTCTGCGAGGTTACTTCCTTGCAGAAAGACTGAGCTGCCACCCAAGATCTCCCGCTGTCAATCATGGATAAGACCATAGTTGACAGCGAAAAGTTTCTGCCTATAGCTGCGGTCAGGCGGGAACAATAAGACCCTACCATCTATCCCATCGAATATTTAAATTTCTAGAGTGCATCTGGACTCTCATCACACAATATATTAAACTAAATGTCGGAGTGCCCATTGCTCTTTTATAAATTTATGTCTTCCTAAATTATGTTACAGCACCAAATTGAAAGTCAAGAGTTTAGAGAATTCCTCTCATTCCTATCAACTGTCCATTTAGTTTTAAACGCATTCAGTCTCCGGTGAGCCTATGTTCCGCAGTGATCAGACGTAGTCCTTATATTGAGTTGCTTTTTGCACAGTCCGCCTTAGCAATTCAAATATTTTTTATGCGCACGTTCCTGAAATATCCTGAAAAAACGACTTCTATAGTATAGTTTACAGAGAAGCATTATTGTAAAATATACATTTGCAATGGTTGCAGTTTCACTTACGTAGTTCATCATCCAATCAAGTCTTTAATCTTCCCAGTTAACAAAACCTAAGTAATATGGTAAGAATCCAACGGAAATAAAGTATTTTGAGATTTAATCATAACATAATTTTAATACAATAGTAACGACCAGACATAATAAGCATCTCATTATATTTCTATCTTGTAGGCTGGGATAGATCTAAGTCCACGCGGACGAAGTCGCGGGCACAGCTAGTTATACATAAAAATACTCATAACATAATTTAGAATGCAGAGATATTCATTATTTTCTAAAACTTTACTGAAATATTTATCTATAGTAAAGCCATAGCGATCAAAATTTCCGGATATATCAAGATATTCAGGATTTAACCCGAAATATTTAGGATGGGGCAATTCATGTTAAATTTTCAATCTTTAGTACTATTACGAGTACGATTCAATTCAGCCAACCGTAAAAATATAGCCAAGTGAATGTTGTAAAATTGATTCGGGTTCTCGTCGGGCTCAGCCGCTCCTAAAAATATTCGCAGTACCTATTCCAAAATGGGGTTGAACGATAGCTTTCAAAAGCTTTCAACATTTTCAATTAGTGCGGTTGTGTGCTCACGGCCCTCGCTCCGTAGCATTGGCTATTTCATCTATTTGTACGCATTTTATGCATGAAAGCCTGTCACATAACTATCTATTGTCTAAAAACTATAGAAATCCTATTGTTGCTACAGTTTTTAGTCTTCACGTGAATGAAATTAATTTTAGAACGTAGAATTAAGGCTGGATTGGTAGCCAGCGTTGTATTTGGCAAGCTTTTTAACTAAACTAAATTTATGTATACCATCACGAAATATCATTTCAACAAGTCAAAGACAAAGGATTGTCATAGTTCATTAAAATTATTCAATGTTTTCATCATGATACATTTTGTAAATGAGACATGGCTAAGGAACCATTTGTATAGGTATACTTTGTAATAAATTCATGGATATACTATGCTTATGACGGGTTTCTTGGCTTATCTTTTATATTATTTTGAGTTAAATTATATTTGTAATATATTTAAAATTATTTTTGAGAAAGCAAAACATAATTTGGTATTGAAAATCCCAGTTATGTGGCCGATTTAAGCCTTCATAAACTGACAAAATGTCTGTTATTAAAGTCAGTAATCCGATATAACATGGGGTCGTGCCCGGAAAACCTCCGGTGAAATTCACGAAGGTACCATAGTTTATTAGCGGGTGTAAAAACAAGATACGTCATATTTACTACTTTTTATCTTTTGTTACGGGAATTATTACCTGATTGAAATAATATTGAAAAGGGATAATTGCGTTAACTAAAAAAATAAAAAGACATAAAATAGCTAAATTAGCAAAATATTTGAAGTACCATTCCGCGTTAAACGGGTTTGTCAAAGTAATTTTGCTACGTTTCTTTATCTTAATTTTTAGATGTGTTTTATTTTTAATAAAATAAAAAGAGAATGAATCGCAATTATAAATATCTTAATGATACAAAATAGCGCTTCCCGAAAATTCCTGGCTCCATATAATGAAAAAAAAAAAAAAATCACTGTAATCTCTAAATCTTATCATACCCTATTATAAGGGAACAAATCCGGGAATTACCAAAACATTTCTTGTTACGGCTGTAAGCTGGTTTATTAGCGGGCATAAAAACAAGGCGCGCCCTATTAGCGTTATGTATGGGCTGTCCACCGCCCGGCTAGGTGTGCCCATCGATCGGGACTACCTCGTAAGTAACGTTATAGATACTGTATTTGGGTAGTAGGCTTTTATGACTGCCATATTGTATGATTTGCTGCGGCACCTGTCACTGGGAGAAATATATGCACTATATTGAAAACCTGGAGATCCCTATTGACAAAGTGATGGAACGAGCGGACCACCTATCTGATGTTAGGTGGTTACATATCCTTGCTTCGTATCCTCTTAAGAACGGTATGTGAACATATCGTACACCCAACCCACTTGACGAGCTGAAGGTCCACCTGATTTTAAATAGGTAAAGCACAGAAATACGACTTAGGTCCTCCTCAACCGAAGTATGAGAATACCCAAGTCGTTTGCACGTCACTGAGGTGGAGATGTGATGTCTTATGCACCTGTGATTTCACTGGCAGTCATCATCTCAATCAAAAATCAAAGTTAGAAATAAGACAAAGTTCTTCAATGAATTGCTAAATCTATTTCACATGCAAACTTTTGGCACATTATTCTACCTTACCCACAATTAATTTGGTAAATTACCCCAAGTTCTTAAAAACTGTCTCCTCAGCTACTGCACCATATTTCCACGTCATTTACGCTCGGGTGCTCAAAGCTTATTAGCAACTATTTCACAAGAAACTTTATTGGCAACGCGAAGAGCCGCCAATCTAAATTCTGCACATAAAATCTTATAATGGCCGTGGCCTGGATACAACATAATGTTGTTGTTGAAATAACAAGTGTACGCGAACAAAAAGATTCGCCAACTATTCGAGCATTCGCTTTAATACTTTTTTTTAACTACAATTGCACAGTATGTCTCATAAAGCACAAGCAAGATCTTTTTCTACTTTATGAATAGCTAAATTAAATAGTATTTTTTTTTGCTATATTATTACAAGCGAGTGCTTGCCAGTGTTTACTCACTGGAGAATGGAGAAATATAACTTTACACTTTGCTCCTAAGACATAAAATGTTTCTGCTCCATGGAACATACGGCTTATTTAATAACATCAATATTTATTTATTTTTATATTTTAATTTTAATTGTGTAGTTGATGACCAGGATGACCACTATTTTGTAAGTTTTCACAAGCATTTTGTAGCTTGAAAACTAGCTTAATTCTAGGATTTAATTTACACTGGAATTGTACGTACGTAACATTTTTATGAAATAAAGATCTTTTAAAAACTAAATTGATGACCAGGAATCTTACTTGAATGAGATAGATGCCCGAGAGCGATTAAACTACCGTTTACTACTGTTGTGTGACAAAGTAAAGCAAACTAATCGTGACCAATGAAACTCATTTTTTTTTTAAATTCGGGTTTCGGCGACGCTCGGCATCGTTCATTATAATTGAACCAGCTTAAACATGTAACATAGATCTATAAAAGGGTTGTGCAGAGAGATTGGGTTTAATTAAAATTGATGGCACCATAATTTAAAAGCATTTCGACCCCTTAGCGACGTGCGTGTAATTAAATTACGTAAAACGCAAATCCGTGAATACTTACTTACATTGGTAAGAGTACAAAATTATATTAATCCGAAGTATTTGCCGTATTCGTGTAAACTCTTCGATCACTCATCTAATTACGATAAGTGAATAATTAAATTAAATATATTTTAAATTTTCTTCACTTTTTTAGTACTACCCAAACGTCCCAAAAGGACGAATACGATACATACAATTAAGTGATTGTGCAATAACATAAATAATCCACAGGTTTGTCTATCAATCAGGATTAGCTTGTGAAATAAATAAAAATACCCTTATTTGTAGTAATAGACTAAGTAGACTAAAATGCAGAAACCACAAAACAAATACCCAAGACCTGAGAACAAACTTCATGCTCACCACACAAAGTGGCAAAGTGGCCGGGCAGCGATCCGGGACCCCTCACTTTGAGAGAAGGGATACCAACTAAGCTATGGAGACAACTTCTATCAAATTCACCAAACTATAATAATATTATGTGAAAGTCTGTCGGTATGTATGTTTGTTACACCACCACGCCTCAATAGCTCAATGGATTTGGATAATTTTATGAAGGTATCTCATACTGTGGATAACAGGCCCGAAAACGTGAAGTTATATTTTTAATGGCTTTTTCCAACCTCTCTTTGTAAGTAACAAAGTTAACATAACAGGGTGTAGTTAGTTTGGTTTATAAAACTTTTGCTTGCTGACTGTACATTGTGAGCCACTGCGTATTTTTATTGGAAAGCAATCCATCACTACGCCATTGTTATAGTTAGATAAGAGAATGTATTGCGGAAAATATGATATACAACGCAGTTAACATATTAATACGATGTTTTTACCTTTTTGACAGGTTTTCGGGATGTTACTTATGGTCGTTGTTTATTAATGTTTTTATTTTTATATTTTATGTATGTTATATAAAAATAAACATATTTCACACAGTGCCACCTAGTGCTAAACTAAACATAGCTTGGGCTATAGGAACCAGATATCTGGTACACTACTTTTCATTTGTAAATACATAGATACATATAACACATACACATTCAGTGGCAGTAGAACTTGTGTCAAGTCCGGAGAGGTACTGCCACCACATCTGGAATCTACCGCCAAGCAGTAGCTGTTGCATTACTGTGTTCCGATGGAAGGGTGTGGCTGCCGGTGAAATCACATGCGCATGAGACATATCATCCCCGTCTCGAGTGGTGGACGCAGCAGGATGAATGCGACTCAGTAAAGATTTGAATCTCATACTGAGTCGCACGCATTATTGTTGTCATAGGCGAGGGTCACCACTTACCATCAGGTGGGCCCTCAGCTCGTTCCGTCACATATTCACATAAAAAAAAAAATTACCACCCAAACTTAGAACGAACACCTAGGTACGTCACTCAAATGTTAATCCTGAGTGGGAATCGAACCCACAATTACCAGAGACCAGCAGAGCTACTACCATTGAATTTTATAAATGCAAACATTAATCATTGGATATATAATCGTTTTCTGACTGAATTGACTAAAAGGCATGAAATAGTGTCCCCAACGAATTGCTTTTATGTTAATAATTTAAGCTGAATTGATGCTAAATGCGATATTGGGAATTGGACATTCAATTTGAAATTGATATCATAACTTATGGATTTTAATATGCTGCCGATTGGAAATATAGTTTTATTTTTTACTAGCAACTCGCCCGCTAGGAGAGGCACAAGAAATTCAACACAAGAATACCATCCGAATTTCTGTCGTTTTCGGTGAAATTCTAACAAATTTTATAGTGGCTCAGACAGAAATTAAAACACAATAATTGTTAGCAGGTGTTCAGATCAGGGGATCAGGCCGCAATAACTCAATTATAATAACATTACATATCTTGACTTAATTATGACACAACAAAATAGGTCCAGCCGCACATACAATCGATTTTTTAATAAAGATTTTAGGTAGCCTTTTACGTGCCCGAAGACTTCAAATTTTCTATATGCTTATCAATTAAGACACGGAGTCACAAACAACACAAGTCAAATACAAAGGAACGATATTTAATATCATTGTGCTATAATTATTAATAGTTACGCTCCAATACTGCTGACTCATGAACTAACAATTGAATTAGCAACTGGCGCTTTCTGTTGTACCTTTATTAAATTAAACTATGTATATTAGTAATTTAATCCGCCCTTTGTCTGTGCGAACTAGTGAATTAGATGTGAAATTTCGTCTACTTTCCAAATAAACCTGTATCAGATTGTGCATCAAATTGAAAAAATAATTTGTTCAAATAATAAAATTTGTTCAAATGCCAGTAAACGGTTACCCATCCAATTTCAACCGGGCCGCGAGTTGCTTAACTTATATAATCTGTATTGAACAGTCAAGCAAGCTTCGCCTCGAGCGCTTCGAAATAAACAGCCAAATTGATAACCTCGTCCGTTTTTGAAGTCGGTTTAAAAGGTGTTTCCATGACACGCCATCATCGCTGTGAACACTTGACAGAGGATGTCGGAACGCACAACAACAAGCCTTATTATCAGTCAGTAACGTACCCTCATCGTATTGATTTTACTGACCTGAAAAAAGGTTTTTTTAATTCGGCCGTATGTTTTTTTTAGGTTAGGTTAGGTTAGTCGCCTTGTGACCCGATTTGAATGATTCCATTTTTAATCAGATTCTCAAAGGAGGTTTTCAATGCGGTTGATTATTATGTTTTTCACCTTAGAACTCTCATTTACCACATGATTTGGAAAATTTTGTACGAAAAATTACGTTGATACGTAAAATCAAGATGTACTACATTTTAAAGCATTATATATTTTGTGAATAATACTTTGAATATATCTATTATACATTTGTTTGCGGTTGTTTATTGTGATAGCGTAATATCATTCCTTATTCCCGCTTCCGCGGTCAATTTCCCGGAAAGAAACCGGGAAGTAAAATTTAACCTTAGTTAAATTTACACAGCTCTATCCTAAACTAAGTGTAAATTAAATGTGGGAACCAGATTATGGATACAATACTTATGGTAGTAGATTTAGTTAGAGTTTTTTAGATACCTATCTAACAAACTCTAACTAAATCTACTTTGTTAGTAAAAGTATTCTTTAATCATTGTTTCTCTTACGAAAAAAACCTCAAAAAATGGTACTTGTGGTAAATATACTACCTATTATTACTACTCTATTTAAATAAAAAATAATCCCTATTTGTATTGATCACAGCATCAGGCGTGAACGGCTGGACCAATTTTGGTAATTTTTGTTTTGTTGTTTTTGTTATTGTAAGAAGGTGCTTATAAAAGAAAACAAAAATTAAGTTGCGCAGAAAAAAACCCGGGAAACCGCGGGGCGCAGCTAGTTTGATATAAAATTAGGTTATGTACTCTACTAATTAGATGAAGTGCTTCGCCTAATGATTAAATTAATTATTCCTGGCAATTGCATTAATGACTAAACCAATTTCCAAATTACTACAGGCATAATTAACTACTGCACTTATGATAAATTAATTATGGCAAATACCGTGAACATCTGCGTTATCATAATTATGTGCTGACTACTCCTTATTACTTAGAATGAATATGCAGGTTTGTAGAATATTATACAGGACGTCTACGACAGGATTTTATACTTAGGAGCGTTTTAATAACACGCTAAGTCATGAAGTCATAACACAGGTCATGAATGGAGGAAAATATTTTTGTCTAGGCGCTTATCAAGAAGAGGCCGCTAGTACTTTTAATTAAAATAATATTGGTTATTCCGAAATAAACATCCTTCATTTGTTTGTCAAATAAATTATAATTCACTCCAACTGAATTAAATATTATTTTATTTTTTATTGACATTGTACCTCACAGCTAAATATAGGAGATTTTGAAGGAAGTTTCGAAGTCAGTTGGTTCAATTTATGAATCAGTGAGCTTTTCTTAACGATTCAAGAGACAGCAGTTATAGGCTTAGTAATAGGGGTACCTTTTATCTATGGGTACGAAACTCTAATAGATCTCTACACATCTGTAATCAGTTAGGCTACGTAACGCTTTGCCGGTACGGTTGATACCTCTTGACTAAAGATAAGGCGATTAAGGTAATCCGACCAATTTGCATAATACCTCGCCTCACCACCAGTACATAACAAACGGTCCCTTCTATCCCGATCAGGATAACTCCGACATGGCTAGAATGAATAAACTTAACTAGTTGACAGGCGGGTAGGTACCCAAGGTTTGTAAATGGTTAGGGGATTGACCATTAACCGCAAACCTTAGCTTGGAAAGGTCATTGTTATATGTAGGTCTAGTGCTAACCGGTGTCGAGCAAATATATACTCGTACTAGCTGTCACCCTCCAGTTTCACACGCGTAGTTCCCGTTCCCGTGAGAATATGGTACTAAAATTTAGCCTTTGTTACTCGCTGATTATGTAGCTTTACATTGTAGAAAGAATTTTTTAAATCGGTTCAGTAGTTGAAGTGTGAAAGCGTAACAAACAAAAAATCAAATAAACTCACTTTCATATTTATAATATTACTAGCTGCGCCCCGCGGTTTCACCCGCATAGTTCCCGTTCCCGTGGAGAATACGGGGATAAATTGATTTTAGTTTTTTCGTTAATTTTCCAATGTTTTAATAGTTATTCTGCTATTCGGAAACAAATCCAACAAATCAAAAACCATGGCAATCGGTCCAGCCGTTCTCGAGTTATAAGTGTTGTAACAAACACGACTTTCTTTTATATATATTGATTTTATAGAAACCTCAAAAATTGTAGCCTATATGTTATTCTGATGTATAAGCTATATTGTGGTAAAGTTTCATTCAAATCCATTCAGTAGTTTTTACGTGAAAGAGTAACAAACATCCATACATCCATACATCCATACTTACAAACTTTCGCCTTTATAATAGTAGTAGGATTATTAAATAAAGTTTTTCACTAAACGAAGTCATGACTAGTATAAAGCTGACATCTAGCCACCCGAAGGCCTTTGGCATGCCTTATCGACTAGTAAACCAAACCAAACTGAACGTGCTGTCCGAAGTACAAAAGCGCTTTGTTTGCGTACCACTACACGGTTATCCATCCAACTACTGGCCTCAGTAGAGGCCAAGAGTCAGGAGAGAATCTTCACTATGAGCGCTTCAGGAATTAAACGAAGCGCTTGTACTAATAGGTACTAGGTAAAGTGCATAGTGGCTCAGTGGCCCGCTTGCTGCCTTTAAATCAAAAGGTCAGTTCAAATCCTGACATGGACGAATGAGATTAATCATCTAAATATATAAATACGCAATATAAATGAGGAAAATATCGTTAAGAAGAGGATCTATCTGGAGGGCCACCGAGCTAGATTAAAGTTGCCGAGTTGCCCTCTTGCCGAGAGGGGGACTAACTAGGTCTAACAACAAGGTATAGTTGGTGCCTACATGCCTACCGTCCACGCCCGTCCAATATAAACGTAAGATATATCGGCTATAAATTCTATTTGTGTATTTTATTTTTATCAGTTGTACTACTAAGGTCACGGTGCTTAGTTTAATACTCTTCGACAAAGCCGAGTGGAAACAAAACAAGTGTCTGATTTAAAAAACGAAACATTTCAACTCTCTCATCCCTTATTTTCACCTGTATGCCCTTAGGGGTGAAACATTCTCTTCAAACATCGATGGGACCACTTTGAAGATATATGTGACAAAAATATATATGAAAAGTTCTCTTTTAGCGAAATATAGAACAGGACACATAGCGACACATAGAATAGGAGAGCGTTTTGTCCCAAAAGTACAGACGCAGACTTTCAATGTAAAGGTTGCTGGTTTAAACCCACACGTGCTACCAATGAGTTTATCACTTGAAACCTACATATCCAAGAACTGAAAATAGAAGACTTGTGATATCTACCAATCCGTTTTGAGCTCTAATGGTATATCAAAGCCCATTCACTATTACTTATTGAGAGCTACTTATAAAACAATATACTCTTTAAAGGTACTTCTAAAATGAATTTCTTATTTTGAATGTTGCATGTATTCCAAATATTTCAGCTAGTCAATATTTATCTCGTATATCGAGTGACCTGGCTTTAAATTTAGCAAGTCGTAAATCTATTAAGACCCTCTGTTTGAGTCGCCCCTCTGTTCGGAGTCAAGGCTAATAATCTCTTTCCGCTATAAAAACAAAACAAAAACAAAGTTATTTGTGTCTTTAGCCGAGAGACGAAAACATCTGATGAGAGTTAAGTATGACGTAGCTTTTTCATATATCCTGCCTTATTTTTTGCACATCTAAGAAATACATATATTTGATAAAAATACGTTACTACGTTACAAATATATGCCTCACATTTCAGTCGGTAGTAACTCTGTCGATAATATAATAGTTTTTTGGTTTGTGATTAAGAAATATGTTTGTTTTGAGTCTGGGTGTTATAATGCCTGCTATATAAAAAAAAAATATCGTTTTTTTTATTTTGGATGGTTCTTTTTATTTGTGTGAAAGTGCGAAATAGAATTTCGTTGAAAACTCCACCAATAAGGTTGTATAACACATAAGAAAAAGTCAAATAAAAAAAAATTGTGTACACACCCATATTCCTGCACTAGGATACTCTATGGATTCACAGATGGCTTAGGCAAACACAGAAACATAAGACCCAAGACCGGAGAACAAACTTTATCCTCACATCAAGTGGGTCCCGGTTGGGAATCGAACCCGGGACCTTCCGCTTCAAAGGCTACCTTTTACTAACTAAGCCACGGCGCCGTCTAACATATCCATTCGTTATACAATTATTTACATGATCGAAGATTATTATATTGATTGTAATTGTGGGTATCAGTATTAATTCGCTGAGTAGATAATTTTCCAGCAACGTTGCAAATTCAAATGAAGCAGAGACTTTTTAAGGCAATAATCTCAGATATTGGATCGCTCATCTCTGAAATTTTATTAAGCTGGTGCATAATATTATACTTTAAATGAGTTTTAATTTCCTCGGACATGAGATGGATCCAGATGCTGAATATTTTTTATCAAAGATTGCTCGATTTCCCATTGTAAATAGAAATATTTTTTTGCATTTCTCTATCATATCTAAGTGGCAAATTTGTAAAAAAATTACAAGCATCGAAATACTCTGTTATTCTGTCCTGTACCGGCGCCGTTAGGCTTAGTAATGAGGCTTCCTTTGCCTTTTGGGTACGGAATACTAATACGTTACATATTTAACCATGGTCGGGGATTAAACCCAGACCTGGGTATACCCTAAAAACTACGCTTAAATCAAAATCCACGTATAACGCAACCATTTTCCTTTGGTGAATCCCAGCTCCTTCGCACAATGTGTTATTACAGCGAATTAATCCGCCTTTGTCGAGTTCTGAGGGATTTACCGGGATTTATTTCCTCCCGACTCGATAGCGATTACCGTCAGCCAATCAATACGACCAGATAGTTGACTTTGTATGCTGGAATTAGTTTACCGTCAAGAAAATTACTTCGATAGAGTTTGTTTTATTACCTTACACTTCTCACGATTCGAAATACTAGGAGCAAAAGGAACCCTTTGTGACGAGAGTACAATTATAAAATAAATAGGAGCAAGTCATTAGTTATCGCGTACCTATGCCTTCCTTGGGAACAAGAATAATTGAATGGGTGGTGATATAGAGTTCCTTTCAGAGAGACAGAGAAATAAATTATATTAGCGCGAGCGAAGTACTTTATGAAATAATTGAATTTAACCAATGCGTATAAATTTAATAATATCATGTCAAGCCTTTCAAACACGGCTATTGTTGACTCCGTGCTTGTGCATCAACAACTCGTGTAGTCATTAGAAGTGAAATACAAAACGTGCATATGAGGGCACGTTAAGATAAGTTTCGGGTATACACTGACCCGTCACATGGGGATCTAGAGCGTGTAGATACGGGGTCATCTAACGCCCTTTCCCTGGCCAGGTCCCCGAGGTGGTTGCGACACGCTATGTGTTCTGGCGTGTCGCTAACTAAGGCGTGGCACTCGATGCCAAAACGAGAGGGCTCCGGAAACGGACAGCTATGGCGGGTTCGCGGATGTATGTAAAAACGTTCCCATGTTCCCGCCACTAAGCGGCAGAGGAGGACACTGTGGGTTTTAGTGGGTCTAGTCACACGAAAAAAAGAAGGTCAAATTATTTTATCGAACTATATCGACCAACATCCATACTCGCGCAGAACCATCATTGTCTTGAAGCTAATAAGCCTCAACTTAAGTATTTTCTGAGACGAGCTCCCTAGTGTGACCGAGTTAATGACGTCAATTTGAATGCCTTGCCTCGGTACGATCACGCCTCTCGGTAGGTAATGTAAATGGCGCATGTGGTAAGCATGCGCCATTCGCCGTAACTTGTCACAAAGGGATGTCGATCAACGCCCGTAGCCTGTACATACTACAGCGAATATATTGGTCATTAACAAAGCCACATATCATACTAATATTATAAATTTTGTCGTTATATATGTACCTAAACGTTCAACGGATTAACATAAAATTTGTTTTGAAGGTAGCTCATAAAAAAAAGTAAAGATTTTTTCCATCATCTCTTATTGTCATTTTAACCACGGGGCGAAGCTAGTAACTAAATATTGCTTTATACAGCCATAAACAGTGTGTTCATTTGTTCAGCCCGTATGCTCGGGGGTGTGCGGTGATTTTCTGTTTGTGCCAACGCTATCAAGTTCTCTGTTGTTCGGTTGTTTGATACTTCAATGGAGCCGTCAATCAACACGGTAGGTACCCTTGAATTCAGGTTGGAAACCTGTAGATATGTTAAAATAAACGAAATTTCTCTCCAAATCTGATATAGCCAATGATCCTTTAATTTAGCTTGATAAAACGCTAATAACATAAATTAGATTCTATCTTACATTTTGCGTTGTAAATTAAAAAGGCTTTGTTTACTCTGACGGCTCCATAGACAAGATGCTAGTGACCCCGACTTCAAAAAGCCACGGGTCAGGGGAGCAACCTTTTTGTGATGAGCTTGTTCTTGGATCTAAGGTTTCTGTTGGGTAAGCCCATACCACCTGTAAAGCAGGGAATTCTTGAGCAGGAATATGAGTGCATGAAAGTTATTATTTAGATTAGTGCTGTGGTTTTACTAGTAGTACTTTATTGAGGTTTGGTGTTCAAAGAATAATCACAATGTTCCCCGGCTTCGCACTGATGCAATGTAGATACTGATAAATAAAGTGTTCCTGTAAATAAAGCCAGCTGGCGTAAGAAACCTGCGTCAAAGCAACTCTTGCAGGTTTCTTACGCCTGGTTTCTTATCCTGAGTACTATTTCCAACAAACTGGATTGTCGCTTGATGTGGAAAATTATCCAGTGAACTAGACCTGTTCTAAGTGACCTATTTATAAGTACTAACATCCCTGAATCTTATTTTTTTTTTTTATGTTATTAAGTGATAGAACGAGCTAAGGGCCCGCCTGGTGGTAAGTGGCGACTTCCACCCATGACAATAGTAATTTAACTCACTATAAGATGCGTCTCATGCGCATGTGATTTCACCGGCACCCTCACCCTTCCACCGAAAAACAGTAATCGAGCACTACTGCTTGGCGGCAGATTCCATGTGTGGTGGCAGTACCTCTGCGGATGAACCTGGCACAAGTTCTACTACTACTTTTGGTTGCTCCTTTAGCAGCACCCAGGGGGTACGTGTAGGGAATCAAAGGGTACACACCTACGGACGCGAACAACTGGATCCCCCAAAGCAGTAGTCCATATTGCCCGAATAAAGCAGTTAAATTATTATTAGTTAGTGTTATCTCGGTGTTCTATTCTAGATACTGCGTTAAGAATACGCGCATTACAAACTTGCAATAAAGCCTCTGAAACTTTTATATGAAATGGGATAGTCAACTGGCGTGCAGCCAACCCGAGCGTGTTTGTATGATCAGAGAGAAAATTATTTTTGCAAAACGTGAAAAACCACTATATATTATTACTACGGATAAAATTAACATGTTTTCTGATAACATTAAATTATATTATTTTTAGAGTCATCAGGATACTAAACATGAAGGAAAGAACTGTATGTTAAGACATAATTATCTTGAAATAAAAAATAATCATCAATATCATAGTAGTTCTTAATTAACAGCTGAATTTAAAGTCTTCCACCAAAACGCTACCTAAAATCTATAATCCCTGAAGGAAATATTAAGAAATTAACTACGATACGGACCCAGTTATTTTCAGACGCTCTCCAAAGTTGTACAAATTAAATTGAAATTTAATATCTTCGTTATAATACAAATCCTTTTGATGCGAAATTATTTGAGTTAATTTATTTGGCGCAGAAATTCTCCTCTTGGAAATTTCTCCTCGTCTGTACCGCAGATGCGAGCTCCCGAGATCTCTCCCGCGACCTCAAGTCAATATTTGTGATGCCATTTAACTGTCTTATTGCCACTTAATATATTTTATTTTATATTGGTTGTTACTCATTTTTTTAGGTTCCTCTAACCCATAGGTATATGCGTTTCTCCCCCGGACGGAGCGGTATACGTAGGTATTTCAAACCTGGAAAAAAAAAGGAATAAATATGCGTTATGTAGTGAATAATTTTATAGAGTTGATGGAAATAGGCAAATCTGTTTCTTACGTTACTAAGCTTACATTTTTTATTTAAATTTATTTGTTGTTTAAAATTCAAACTGGTTTAGTCCGAACTTCAAACTTACAATTTCAATAATATTGAAATTGTAGACTCACAAGAAGAAACTCTTCTTCTTTGTTCAAGTATCCCAAGCCTTTCTAGTGAGGCTTGCTTTTGTTAAATTAACTTAATATCTAGACAAACATTTAAGTCAGATATTTGCTATGTATTTTTTATGACAGATGATTTTGAATTCTGTTGAAAAAGACTAATCGCAAATTGGCTACATTTAGTAAAATGTGCAAGTTGGTAAGTATGGATAAGTGGGTATGAGTGTAAGATTTGTACATTTGAACATGAAACCCGTTTAACCCTTGTACCGCGGTAATCGTCCGCCATAACACCGGAATCATCCGGAATAGGCATCGGGAAATTTATATTAGATTGTGAAACGCCGCGCCAGCCGCAATTTAGCCTCAGGGATTCCAATAACTACATTTGACGGCATTCGTCGGCGATGTTAGGCTTATGCACTCATGCTTCTTCTTGTATCAGATTTCGGCGTTTTGTATCTACCGATTATTGCTTTACCACATCTCGTTACAGTCGATTCTGCGGGTCAGGTTCTGTTTCTGTAGAATCATCATTTCATATGAATCATCATTTTTCCCATGAAAGGTCTGATAGGGTTTGAACAAGCACCCCCCCGTGGGTTCCCGCCTTGTCGGGGCGGGGGGGCTTAGTAACCGTGGCCTGGTCCCCCACGGTGAAGCTAAGAGGAACCCGGGAGGGCCGCTCCTTTAGGCTTTGCCTCTAAGCCGAATAGGAGCGGCACAGTAGGTGGCGGTGCCTTATGGGGGGCACCGCAACTGAGGCGGGCTGCGGTGCTGTATGGGCAGCACCGCAGCTGAAGGTTAGGGGCCGCGGCGGGAGAGGAGTGCCGGTATGACGGTGCGCCGCTCTCCCTACCTTCCGCGGCCACGGCGGGGTCGCCACCGCTGGATGGCGGACGCGGTGGGGCCGCAGGGGAAGAGGAGTGTCGGTATTGCGAGGCGCCGCTCTCCCTATCCTCTGCGGCCGTAGTGGTAGGCGACGGGACCACAGACCTGACCCGTCGCATGGGGACCTAGGGCGTCTGACACGGGGTAGTCTGACGTCCTATCGCTGGCATGGTCCCCGAGGTGGTTGCGACGCGCCTCGTGTCCTGGCGTGTCGTGGCGAGGGAGGATGGCATACATTGCCATCCCATGGAGGGTCCGGAAACGGACAGCTGCGGCGGGATCGCGGATGTATATTACAACGTTCCCGTGTTCCCGCCACTAAGCGGCAGAGGAGGACACCGTGGAGTTTTAGTGGGTAGTCCCACATAACCGCTCTGTTTCCCCGTGGCAGGGCGGTATGCTAAGACATTTCTCCACGGAAAAAAAAAAAAAAAAAAAAAAAAAAAAAGGGTTTGAACAAGCACCAAACTTAGTAATAAGACCGTGTGACCTGATTTATAAAAAGTTGTTAAAAAGATTTTTCATAATTTATAAAAATGCTTGTAAATGATACGATTAGCATTCCTATGTGACCAGTGGTCAGATATGGCAATATCTAATGTAACGATTTCGGAAACTGTTCTAGTATATTACTTAGTGTCGTATGTACCTTCTATGTATTTTACTTTCTGGTTTTTTATTTTATTTGGCCAATAAAATAAAAAACCAGAAAGTAAAATTTACCCGAAAAAAAAATAAACGCCCATTTTGGATTAGAAAACGTTTCATAGAATCAGGTAAACATCTGCATAAAATCTGTTTGAACACAGCTATTATAGAACAATCCAATTTTCCAAGTTTTATTGTAATCGCATTTGATTGTATCCGTTACATTATTACCAACTACAAACCCACTGACAAAAAAATATATGTATTTCAAACTATAATAAGAAAATACAATTTTTAGCTGTTTCCGATAAGCGACCGAAGCAAAATGTCGCTTTGAAAGTAGCTCAAATCTGAAGTTTTAACTCGATCTCTAGTCTCCAATGCTGAGGGGCCGCAGGCATACTGGCGGGGTTCGAATCATGATATTTATTCTACCGCTGGTGTTATGAGGTGATACGCAGCTAGTTTTGCGATTTTTATTGGCAATAACCACTATTTTATGTGCGTCGTTTATGTTTGGTTGTGTCATATTGGGATAGATTTTACATGTGCAGAACATTCTAACTACTAATATAAAGTTTGTTTGTTACGCTTTCCCGTCTAAGCCGTTGAATCGATTATGCTGAATTTTAATATAGAGATGGAAGGGGATGCATATGGAATTTTGAAATAACCCTGGAAACGGTTATAGGCTACTTTTTCTCGCTAAAAACTTATAGGGGGTGGGGCGAGAAGACACTCTCATTTCCATTTTTAATATATATATATTTAGAGATGATCGTGCTTATTAGCAAGTTTCTCCCTATCAGGATGGAAAGTCTTGGTATCCGCAAAATTTCAAATATTTGCCGGTTTTTTTATCATCTATATAGGCATATTTCTAGTTCACAAAATTTTAAGTCAACAGAACTTTCAAATTGTCAATTAATTCAATTAAATCATTTAGGAAGGCTATGAACAAATTTCTCGTTCAAAATTATTATTATTACAATATACTTACAATGATACTAATTGAATATAAATTGACATTTCACACAGCGCCTAAAATAAGCATAACTTGTAATGGAAACCAGATTAGTGATATAATACTTACATATTATGTTTGTTTATAATACATATTAAAATAGGCAAGCATTTTTCTCTTTGCATTGGAAACACTTATTACAGATAACTGATATAATATTTAGTATTATTATATCAGCTATCTGTAAGAGCAAACCACCCGATCATTTTTCAAATTATTTATCGCTACACACGGAACATTAAAGATCCTTCGTTTGAAAAATATCGTTCAATCGTACAGCACGTAGCATCAATAGACTTTCCACTACGTAAGCTGAAAACCATAAAAAGTGTTCGTGCCGGAGTGCCTTCGAACCGTGAGAATTCTCCCTGAAATAACTAGCCTGTTTATGAAATGGCCAATCAATGCTCAGTCGTACGTGACGTGCTGAAGGCAGGAAAAATCTCGAAGTAGGTTATTCTCGTTGGATCTATCTTTCGTTGTAAAGTCACTAACGGTAAACCCTTATAGTAAACTAACAGATGACTGGAGGTAGATAACCATTGAAACATGTTATCAAAAATTTATACACCTCTTTGACAGATAATAATGTCGCTATGCCCCTATATAGGATTTAGCTTTGAAACGCGCATTGTGCCTTTTTTATCATGCGCCATCGCGTTCGCAAGATAATATATCTGATACTAGCTGCGCCCCGCGGTTTCACCCGCATAGTTCCCGTTCCCGTGGAGAATACGGGGATAAATTGATTTTATTTTTTCGTTAATTTAGTTTAGTTTTTAATAGTTATTCTGCTATTCGGGACGGAAACAAATCCAACAAATCAAAAACCATGGCAATCGGTCCAGCCGTTCTCGAGTTATAAGTATTGTAATAAACACGACTTTCTTTTATATATATAGATATGTTTTCTAATTTATTGATATCAAACACCATTTTGACCAATCCAAATAGGTTTATGTTCTTCTTTCTTTCGTATATTATTTTTATTGTAACCTCATGCGCCAGTAATTTGATCAGCAATGCGAGTACCACTAAGAGAAATATTACTACGTGATAGTAATTTCCGGTATGATCTTGGCAAAACTTCTATTGCTATTTTGGGTGGCACCTTTTGCACCACCTTTGCATCTACAACAAGTGACAAATTCAAAAATCGAAAATACTACTTATGTTCTTTCTTTCCCTATTTTCACCTAAGGGGTCAAATTGTGCCATCACATTTATATGAGACATCAAAGGTACTACTAAAAAAAACTTATGTTCTAAATCGGTCCACAACTAGCGTTACAAACATACAAAAACACTTATAGCCATATTTAAAGTTCCTCCTTCTTAGAAATCGGTTCAACAATGGTATGATAATAATTATTTGCTCCAACAAACCTAATAATAAATGACTAACTGTAATTAGATATTGTTTCATTAGTAGACGCTCGGAGATTAAAGTAGCTATACCGAGGTATTCCAGACAGCTGCCTTTGCGAGGGAGGATTTCAACAAGCGACGCGAACGTGCTGTCTCATGCCTAATCTCGAGTTATTCATGCACTAGACGTGTCTGAGCTGGAATGTCACTTTGTATTTTAATTGAAGGGTGTACGGTACGTTCGGATTACACTTTAGATATACAGGTTTGAGTGCGTATCACTTTAAAATTGATCAAGGGTACTGAAGTATAGATAAGTTCTCGTATAATTACTAGTAGTACCTACTAGTACTAGTATTTGTCTTGGGTATTGAATTATACGTAAATATGACATATGTATGTAAATGCAATTTTATTTATCGTTTACTGATTTCACTTCTCTATTTTGTACCCAATCAGTTAAATTAAACTAACAGCCAAACCCTATAATCAATTTATCCATTACTTCCATTCCATTGGAACAATCTGTCACCTGTCACATGACAGATAACATTGTTTCATCGGTTATCCGTCTCCAGTAATATGATTATTGATAATAGGGTTTGGCTGTTGATACACTAATGACAATTTTCAGATGAAAACGACATTTAACAAAGAAGTATGCGAGGGGTTTTGTCGACGATTGCAGAATAATACAAAAAGGATACAAAAATACGATATCTACAGGATAGATATCGTATTTATCTTCTTTTGTGTGAGTGGTGTGGTGGTCAACTCTGGATTCGGTGTTTCCAATCCACCTGAAGGACCAAGATGGCTTATTCCTATTCACAAAGCCATGATCGAACGCTTCTGTACTGCCCTCCGCAGCGCAGAAGCGTTCAATAAACGGTTACCTATAAAAAAAATACACAGCTTTTCTTCAATTTTTTAATTTCATAGTTTAATAGTGATATCGTGCTTCGAATTCAGACTTGTTTTAAAACTTCCAGTACCGAAGTTTCACATTCAAACCTTGTCACAAACAATGTTCAATTTAAATAAAGAAAGAAAGAAAAGGAAATTAAAAGGAAACAAGAACACGATTGTAAAGGACTGCCCGACGACTCACTTGTGTGTGAATAACAAGTAGGTGTCGATATTATTTCCGGAAAATGTACGCTACTTGAGAAGTCTCAATGACTTCTGATTCTGTTGATGTGTTGTCACGAAATTTATGGATTGTGTATGTTTATACGGATAAAGTATTGCTCACTCGTGATCAGACGAGAAAAAGTATACAATGCAAGGAGATTTGAACACGGTACGTTGGCTTGCCGTTCCAACTTAGAAACATCGCCACTCATTCAAATATATATTTTCATAACTTTATAATAGAAATAGTATAGTTCCTTATTCAGTAAAAGAGGAAATTATATGAAATTCTGTAAGTGAGAGATGGATATTGCTTTTCACTGCCTGATTAAAAAAGTATATCGCCTTGTTTCTCTTATACTAAGGAATTAGTAAGATGTTAACAAGATAAAAGCCATTTGAACTAATGGTCGTATTTACTAACACAAGCTGCGCCCAGTGGTCTTACCCGTGGTTATAAAGATGAGACGATAGGATAAAACTGAGAGAAGTTTTTTGCAAGTAACTAAAATAAATTACTTGTGCCTATGTGTTATGAGCTTCTTATTAAATTTCAACAAATTCGTTCAATCGTTGAGGCGTGAAGGAGTTACAAGAATACATGAAGACAAACTTTCGTATTAATTACAAACAGGAATGGTCTCAGCAAAGACACCTGTACAAAACTTCATGGGACCGTTCATGTTGCTGTCAGATAGGGGACCCTCTAGAGTTCCTTCATACATCCCCGGGTGGTATGATAGGAGCAACCTAGAGTAGCAAAACTTGTGCCAAGTTCGTTCGGAGAAGTATCGCACTGAACAATCAGACGCCACCACCGAGTAGTGATACACTCGTGCTGCTGTGTTCTGGTAGAAATATATCGGTACTGAGGAAATTACATGAGCATGAAACGTAAGTTCCCAGTCTCTAAATGACGGGCGCAACACAATACAAATTTGGTCTTTTGGTACTTCGGGGGTATTGGAGAAAGTTATATTATGTTACTCTTGTTTATAGGCGGCGGTAATCACTTAGCATCCTTCATCTTCCGTCACTTTGTTCATATAAACAAAATTCAAGTAAGATAAATATAAACTTACGAATTTATCATAATAAACTTCTATGTTGAGTAATTGTGTATGTACAAAGGATACTATGAAATAACCCGTTATACAGTTTCTGCCGGCGGGCTTTAATTAATTAAGTGGTAATTCAAACTGGATTCATCTTAAATACCAGCTTCTGCATCTAGCAGCTAGATCACTTCGTGGCAAGGATACATTTTTGTATCAGCCTCTAATGCCAGCCATTGTTTAATTATATTTTACTAGCTGCGCCCCGCGGTTTCACCCGCATAGTTCCCGTTCCCGTGGAGAATACGGGGATAAATTGATTTTATTTTTTTCGTTAATTTTCCAATGTTTTAATAGTTATTCTGCTATTCGGGACGGAAACAAATCCAACAAATCAAAAACCATGGCAATCGGTCCAGCCGTTCTCGAGTTATAAGTGTTGTAACAAACACGACTTTCTTTTATATATATAGATTTTATAGAAACCTCAAAAATTGTAGCCTATATGTTATTCTGATGTATAAGCTATATTGTGGTAAAGTTTCATTCAAATCCATTCAGTAGTTTTTACGTGAAAGAGTAACAAACATCCATACATCCATACTTACAAACTTTCGCCTTTATAATAGTAGTAGGATTTTTAATTATTTCAATTATTTTAAGTATTTCTATGACGCTACTATGCTTGTCTACAATATTTTAATTATAAGATAGTATAATACCAACCTACATAATTACTGTAACAATATAATGTAATTGTAAATTTGACATAATGACAGCAAATTTCCGTACTATCACCCCCATTTCAGATCATCTTGTTATGGACTGGTTTACAGAAAGATCCAAACTCGCAGGTCTATATATATAATGTATGCGTATATTACGTAGGCATATGAATATATGTATATATATAAATCAATTGCAGTTCTTTAGTCTCGCTAAATCTCAAAGCGGCTGAACTGATTTGGTTGATTTATATTTCATTCTGTTCGTAATAGTCAGGCCAAGGTTTATATGATATAATTTATTTAATATAATATAATAAAATACACAAGAAAAACCTGAAATCGGGAAAAACTGAAAGTAAATTTTTTAATAGGATTTTTGCCACATATGTTTTTTCACAGCCAATAAATATTTGAGGGGTTAAGCTCACCTTAGAACATACTTAGTATATTAGTACTTTTAAAAATGTATATGTAGTGTAATTTGTAGGGAATAAATTATAAACTTACTTGCAAGTAAGCGGCCGGAACTCATGAGCAACTTCGAATAACGAACTGGCAAGTAAGTTCGTTATTCGAACTTGCTGTTATTTGCAGCTGCTTCCGGTCATGATTCGGTATGATCGAGCTGCCATGCGTCGCCTGTGTCTCGCTAGATACTTGAAGACTGGAGGGCACTTGGCAAAGATACACTGTCCACTTTACATAAGTAAGATTCAATGGAGTTGCGCTCGACCGCAATCTTGTAATTGATGGCGTTGGTTGAGAGAGTTTGAGTAAATCCATTTTGATTTAGTATTAACTAGTTGTTTCCTGCGACTTAGTCCGCGTTTATTATCATTTAATAATATATTTGCGAAAAATACTACTTATTCTTTCTAAAATAAAAGTAATTTATGTTACTCCCTATACCATCATTATCTACCAGTGATAGTTTCGTCAAAATTGATGTAGCTAGAGATTAGTCGGAAGAAACAGAGACACAAATAGACAAAAATTTTATAAATAGATTTTTTGTTATTATACAATTGCCGTATTTGAAAGTATTCAAATGCATTGAGTTAAAAGCTGTTATTTTGACATAACAAACAGACACTTAATCCTAAGCGGCAGAGGAGGACACCGTGGGGTTTTAGTGGGTCTAGTCCCACATAACCGCTCTGTCTCCCCGTGGCAGGGCGGTATGCGAGTGCATTTCCCCACGAAAAAAAACAAACATGTTTTCTACTTACTTTGGCTTTGGAATGGCACCACATACTGACACGAAAATATAACATATTAAAACCATGCCGGTTCTAACTTAACGGTAACGCTGTAACGTGATTTATAGTCCAAATATTACATTTCATTTCGTTAGTACAGTCAACAGAAAATGTTTGTTATTTTTTTTACCCTACGTTTTTGGCTGCTGACAACTTTATGGGCGTATTCACAGAAAATATCTATGTATCATTTTCGTAGTCATATAACTAAAAAATATTTACAATCGCTATTAATATTCCTATAAACGTATAGTATAATAATCCAAAGCATATTTTAACCGATAAAGGCTGAAAAAAAAAAACAGTCTGAAACTAGATTGCAAACTTTGTTTCGTCGACTTTTGATGTTTCGAACCAGGTTCGTTAAAGTACCTGATTACAAGTCATAACAATTTTTTTTATAAACATTTTTAATACAGTTTTCCATGAAATTTCTATGGAACTATCTCGAGCCGTTTGTTTGAGCCGAGCGTCCTAACAATTATTATTAAAAAATCATACAAAAAACATATTCAGCAGAAATTAAACCTTTTTTGAGGTCACTAACATTAAAATAACGTTTGTTAAAAACACCAGTTAAGCGCGAGTCTCATGCCAAGTATTCCCTGTCACGTATTGTATATTCTATATTGATGTTAATATTATGTTATCAAATATATATATAATATAATTCTGCCAAATATATTTTTACTATAAGTACGTAAAGCACAATGCTTTTTAGAGTTCTTTATCGTTAGGGTAACCCTACTGGTTCGCGGAGGTCATGCTCTAGCGTTCCCGTGTTTTAGTGTATAGGCCTCCAGCGTTATTAATCAACGCTGGAGGAGAGTCGCACATAACCCCACGCCTCCCCAAGGCGCGGGGTATACGGAACGTATTTATCCACGTAAAAAAAAAAAACCCTACTAGTAAGCCTGAAAATTTATCTGCAACACTACGAGCCTAAACTAAATTTAATGACAAAGTACCCGCGATTCTGCAAGAACATCATACTTACCTTGTAAGTCGCTATCTTCAGAGGTTCGCCTCGTCCTAAATACCGTTTACGACTAAGAAATACGTCTCATTTGCGCAATAACGTATACAAGCGTTTCTATTTTGGCGAGGCTATAGGGTTTTACAAAGATTATAACGTATTATACTTGGTTATGCCCCTTTCTGAATATATGTACAGATGAAACGCAATGCAAATTTGCACTCTGGTACTACTTTTCATTCTGTGCTTATATGCCGTGGGTGCTGTACTACCAGTTGTATTTGAATATAATATTTGATAGGGTATTCATTAATTGGGGTTACATCCCCCTGTCAGAGTGGAGGACGCAACGCGATGCCACTTGGGTACTCATACATTGGTATCGTTTTTTTGTTGTTTAAGAGTGGCAGTAGCAACTTAACGTCAAGTGGGCTTATCCATTATTTAATAGAACATTTCAATCAGCTCCCTAATACAGGTCGAAAGATACGGCTACTCGTATTTAAGGGTAAGTCATACTTTTAGGGTGGGTAGTAGAGTTGCCTTCATTCAGTACTTTATATCTTCAAAAACCAAGTGCTAGTAAATACACATATACAGAAGAGAAGTAACGAAGTCAGCAATAATAATTGTGTTTTTCTCTTGTTGCAGTGGACACAACAGCCCAATATGATGCTGTTCGAGCTTATCTGAAAGAGCTTGACATATTAAGTGCTGTGTGGATTGGCCTCATCAGGAGCAACCCTGACGGAGACTTTACTTGGACGTGAGTATTTCTTTTTTTAAGTGGATTATACGTTTTTTGACATATATGAGGTTTTCTTACATGTAATGTTCGTTTCAAGAGCTCAAAATAATATCATAGCGGTTTCAACAAATTACTATAATAATCTACTCGGCATTTTTTCCTGGAAAATAACATAATTTGCAAACATTTATCACAAGTCGCTTGTAATACCTAGAGTATAAAAACAATTCATTTTTAGTCGACGATGATTAATAGCATTTTTCTCGCAATTTATCAGCTTTATGAAATGATGTATATAAAAACTATGAAGCTCTTTGAAGATTATTAATCATTGGGTTAGCCTTTGCAAAATAGTATTTTCAGATTAACTAACAGTTTGAAGTAAATTTATTTGAGATTTTTATTTTTGTGGCTCGTTGGGAATTTAATCTCGAGCTTGAATAGCTCATTATTAGATTGTTAATAATAGTTTGTGGAACAAACTTTGGCCTAAGAAAAAATACATGGTAAATGCTTTGGGCGTTCGATAACAGCCTCATATGCCCTGTGAATATGTTCGAAACGGCATATTCAACGCTGTCATACCGAATCATACCAAGTCATACCGAACGCTGTACGTTTAACCGACTGGAAACAGCAGAAATTCAGATTGTTTTAAATCTTGTAGAGATTATCGGGGACTAAGTGGCGATGGATATTGGAGCTCTGCACCAGACTCACGTTCCGCCCCCCTCTGCGCTGCTGCTAACCCCGCCGCAGACTACCGATGGGAGGCCAGAGGGTGCGGTGGACCCACCGTTGCATCTTTCATCTGTGAACTACCAGGTACATTTTTTTTTAAATAATGTTAAAGAAGAGCAGATATCCCAACTGGTTGTGAGCGTTCTCTTATAACCATCATCAACGGTTAAATAAGTTGGGTTCATTTTCTATTTAGTTATGTGAATATCTATTATTTAAATTTGTAAGCTTCATGTCATATGTCAAAACAATAGATATATTAATAAATCGTTTTTCAGTGCCGCAGTGGGCGCTGGGTAATCAAGGGTGCATGGTACGGGAACTACCAGCTTTGACTATCTTATACCTTCCTGAAAGTGCAGCTGTCCAGCTAAACGCAGACTGTGGCTTGGCTGGTGTAAAACGAGTACAATGCACTGGAAATGTGGTAAGGCAACTTATCAAATACATGGCATTAATTATACGTATTAAACGTAAATTGAATACATTTAATACGTTTAATACGTATTAAAAACCTAATAAACATTTTTTTCCACAGAAACGTGAAGGATTACTTAAAGATCTTTCTTGCGTCGAAGAAGATGACATATCAAACACATCAATGTCGACAACTAATAACTGGCCTTCCACGACTGATCCTACTGATCAGGATACAACCAGCGATGTTACTACTGAGGAAAACATATCTACTGAACACGGAGACGATATCAACCAACCAATGGTTATAACAGCAACTTCACTGCCACAGTACATAAATTCTAAATTGCAATACAGGTCCTCCACGAAGTTCATAAATATTGGCGACTTCAACTCCATTGGAAAAGACGATCATAATATTCATAGTAACTTTATTCCGAAAAATATTGACGAAGATAATGTCTTGACAAATGAACAGCTTGAAAAACTTGAAGATGAACGACACATGCAACATAAAATGCTGCATGAAGAAATCGCACGAGTGGGTAATATTGATAATATTTTCACACAGCCAACAGATCATTTCATTCCGCCACTAGTAATGGCAAAATCTAGAATGAGTGATGATATGACCGTATTGTCTTTAGCGGAAAAACATGCGCAACAGCTGGCTGAAAGACAGTTCAACAGACATAATGATGACCATTCCATTGAAGTAAAAAAGCTTTCTTCAGTGGATTCGCATGCAGACAAGCCTCTTATAACACCAATCAAAATAATGAAAGTTAAAGAAAATAAAAAAGATATATTGAAGTCTCACGTTCCTAAAAAATACGTCAGTGAAAAATATTACGACTCCAAAGGAAAAACGTCTCTTGATACAAAATCTACCACATCAGATAAATCCACACAAACAATACCTTTTCCAAACCTAAATATAGAAGCGAATAAGACCACAACTCCTGCAAACCGTGTTTATTATCACGACAAAATAGATGAAGATTTTGCCATGGATCTCAGTGTAATGTTAAAAGATGCACCTCTTACTAGTGAAGAACAAGCATCTCCCTTAAGTTATTCTGGTGATATGGCTACGCTTGATGCTGTTATGAATGACACAGTTTCATTAACAAATAAAGTGGCAAATAGTGAAGACAAAAGTGGCCTCTCTACCTCTATGAAACCTGACCTTGATGAAAGTCCTACAATCTACGAAAGTAAAACGACAACTATCCCTGATACTACAGTTATTGGTAACACTACATTGGTGCATGAAGTAGTTAAAATTACTTTAATTTCTAAGGACCCCACAGTCAATTCCACTGTATTCGAAATTACAACAAAAATGCCTATCTTTAGAGATGACACTGTTAAAGTTCATACGTACTCTACAGATTTACCTAAAACTACTTTAAAGGAGACTCAAACAATGGAAAGAACTAAAGACGCATCTGAGAGTTCGTCTCAATCTAATTCTGAAGTATCGAATAGTACATCTACGGCCACCCCAAAGGTTTTAACTACAACAGTTGGCACAAAAGATTCTATCAGTAAAAATATAACTACAGAATACGTGTCTTCTACAACTGAGATAACCACTACTAAGATCACATTGAGCACTGACATGCCACTGATTGTAAACAAATCTGGAGTTACTGACCATCCAATTACAATGACTCCAATAGCTTTTACTGGTATAAATAAAGATGTAAACCAAAACACAATAAATGTGATTGATAAAATTGGCATTGATAACATAACAAATAACCATAACGACTCAACTTCAATCGAATCATTCGAAAAACTTGATTTTAATGATACAGAAATCCACGACCTCCTAGAAAAGAATGCTACTGATACAGAGGAAGCTATTGATGATAATTCACCCCTTCTTTCTGGTGCATATGAACCTATGCAACGACCGCCTAGAACTAGAAGACCTCAACAACAAAATCGTAAATTCAACCCTTTTCGTATATTAGGTTAGATGCTTTTTGACTGTCAAGGTAGAGAAGTTGTATAGATGACTGAATCTAATCCAATTAGATATAGGTGGTCATAATCAAGTTAAAATTGTGATGGCACAGTGCACTTAGCTAATTGGCGTATTGATTACTGTGTTAGGGGATAAACACTTGGAGCGGAGCGGCAACGCTGTCGTAAAGATTACAATATCAGAGGGCAAAAAGATAAAGTAGTGTTCGACCCATTAGTTTATTTAAGCACAATTTTGTACTCAACTTCTTGAGTAACATCATTTATTTACTATTTATCTATATCATCACAACCATCGTGAGTCGCCATTAGTATTTTCGCGTTACAATTTTTTTCACGCAATGTATTTTGTTGTTGTTTTAGATTAGGCTTTCATTAATAATATGATGAAAATAATACTTCAATTTATAACTTAGTCAATTCGTATTATAGAAATCATTATCTTATCTTCTCGCTAACAGTTATTTCAATTAATTGTGTAGAAATTGATCATAAAACATAGAACATAGAACTATAAATACAAAAAAGTAATTTGTCAAATAACTTTGGAAGATATTAAACTGTTAATTCACAGACCATATCATGTAGAATAAAGATAATTAAACTAGGTAATATTATTTTGTAAGATGTATTGATAAATTGAAACACATTAATAATAATGATGCACATGAGAATTTCAGGAGCTATAAATTTTCCACTAAGGAGTTTAAACTTAAGGATGAAAACACAAGACACTGTGATTATTCTTCACATGACGACAAATTAGGCAACTGGCAACTGCCTCAATTGCATGATTTTAATAACAATTTATAATGAGGAATGACATCAATAACTATGTTTTCAAACGACTTCTGTATTCATCCTATCAATATGTGGTTCTTTTGAAATCAATATACTCTAAGAATACTCATTCCAATAGATCAAATATTGTAATAAATGGTTTTTCAATAAAAGTTGATTAAAGCACTGACTTTCATTTTGAAACTACCGAAAATGAACTGAATTTTTTTCCATATAAATGAACAATGATTAAATGGTTAAATGACACTGTTTACGTTGTGTAACTTCCTAGCGACCAATTATGAAAGCAATCCCAATGTAATTATTCATTGGATAATCTGATTCATTCCCTAGAGCTCGCAAGTTCCACGGAAACTTTTCAAAGCCGTAGTTGGCAATTGAGACCGTGGCAAAAGGCTAGTCTGTAACAAGTTTTCACTTTCCCTGAGGAATCAATATGAAAGTTACAGATTGAAGTAATACCAGGAAATCCGAAAGGAAAATTACTAACCAAAGTGAACATGTGTGGGAAGTGACTTTAATGCATTAAATATGAGTTCCTGTTCGTACCCATTAATTACGTACTTATTATAATTAGAGTTTAGTTTTGGTCACCGTTATATAAAGAAGAGGTATGTTGATCTATTTCCTTGCATCACTAAAACTGGCAAAACTAACGGACCTATTAAAACCTATTAATACGTACGTATATTACATTACGTTTCACTGATACATATAGATAAAATCAGCGGCCCACTTTTTTAGGTTTTCTATACAGACCATCATCATCATCCTTGACTAGCTTATGGCACAACACGTCTTTTTTACTAGTTTATACTTATAGAAATGAGTTTATTTACACTACTAATCAGAAGGGTGGATTATTTTTCTCGAATATGATAAAAATAATTCACCCTTCTGAGTATTATAATTATTCGGTATACTCTGCAGTCTACACGGGTTAGGTTTAACATTATGTCAAAAACATATCTGCATCTGTTGGAGCTACTTATCTTCTCTGAGCAGAAAAATATAAAACTTCCACTCAGAACGCAGAACTATGCAGCTGGTAGGGTTTTGTTTGAGAAGATCATGCCGCAATTCAAGCATCTAACCTTCCCAAGTTCCTACCTTATTTACATAGATGAAAGTCTTTTTTAAAGACGTCTCCGTTTTTACTTGCCTGCCCTCGAAGCGAGGGGTCCTAAGTTCGATTCCCGGCCGGGAGACACTGTTAGCGGAGAGCATGAAGTATGTTCTCGGGTCTTGGGTATTTGTCTTGTGTTTCTTTGTAGTGTTCTGCGACACAGGGAATCTTCGTGCAGGTATACGATTGTGTAAACGTTTTTTTTTATACTTGCGACCGGCATTCTATGGTTTAGCGCACATTTCCGGGAATCTTCGTGCAGGTATGTAGAGTTTGTAAATATTTTTCTTTTTTTATACTTGCGCCCGGCTTTCTTGCGCACATTTCCGTGTTAGTGAGCGGTAGGCACAACCAGAGTCAATATTTGAAAAGCGCTTACAAGCCACCTCACTCAAGCTGACAGGCAACTTTAACTAAAATTTTCTTTGAAGGGTGCTTATCAATATTGCTAAAATAAACTTCCGTAGACTTGGCATCCTTAACCATTTTCTGGCAAAAAGATTTCGTACTGCTCGTGTAGATAGTAAGATAAAAAAAAATATCAATGAAAATTCCGGATATGCGTGGTTATTTATTACGGAGCGGCATAGAACATGAGTTGTTAAGCAAGGTAAGTTATGTAAAAAATATATTAATATTGTAATGCCAACAAGATTTGCAAATATAATTATTTGCAAATCTTGCTTCTGATTTTTTTTCTGTATACATATGCTAATATGTATACTAGTACATATTAACAATACAGCGGTAATCTTAAGTTGTATTCACGAATCATTTTATTGTGGTTATGATTTCAAGCAAATTCATTATTTATATAAGTTTGGTATAGGTTTGTAATGTGTATTTGTGTGTCTGTGGCATCGTAGCTCCCGAACAAATGAACCAATTTGGATGCGATTTTTTCTATTTTAAAGCTGACGTGTTCGATATGGTTCTTAGCTATAATTAACGAAGATAGTTTTAGTCATTTTAAGATCATAAGCTCATCAAAGTTTTTACGGTTTTCGTAAAAAGAAACTTATCACTATTTATGAAACTTATATCAAGCTTTCTACACAAGCCTCTAGCATTAATATTTACACAGCGTTTATTTCACCGTTGAACCACAGCAAAATGAGGTAAATTTCGTAATCCCTCTGATACGCGCGCTGCGTCAACGCTTCGCAAATTATGTAAATTACCGCGATTACCTGGTGGTCTGTACTGCCTTTGGAACTAATCCTCTAAATACATGGGAATAGGCTTTGTACCTGGACATCGTGTGCAAGAGAATTTAGCTGCTATCTAAAGATACGGAAAGCGTGGTGGCCTAGGGGCATAGACGGCGACTTTCAATCTGAAGGTTGCTGGTTAAAACCCACACGTGTACCAATGAGTTTTTTCACTTGCAAAAGATTATCTGCGCAATAGCACGTTCTCAAAACGGTGACGAAAATCATCGTGAGGAAACCGGCATGTCTTAGAACCAAAAATTCGACGATATTTGACATCTACCAATCAGGATTGGGCTCCCGAGGTAGATCAGAGCCCATTCACTCTCAATTATCGAGAGTAGGCCGGTGTCCCTGCAGTGGGAACATTAGAGGCTGGTACGGAAGGATACGGAACTTTTAGTCCGAGGGTTACTGATTGGAATGCGTATAGGCAAGCACTTTAAGCTCTCCATCATAGGCTAAGATCAAATGACGAACATCTAGCGCGTTTTTATATGGCACTTCAAGACATAGGTGTTACAAACAATCTTTGTCAGGCGTTTAAATACCAGTACGGCTAAAATGTCAAGGTACGTTCACATGCGGAAGACTCTAAATCAAATATATTATAATAAAAAAAATTGTTGCTCAGCAAAACTCTTTTATTCAAAAGTATGACAGCAAAAATAGCCAACATTTGCAACTTTTACATCTTTGTCTCAGAGTGATGCGAGCCTCGAAATGCGTCTTGGGTCTTCTCATACTTCGGTAGGGGAGGACCTGAGATGTATTGCTACTGCATAAAAAAGGGACTTAATGCTGCAAGCATTTTCTACCAGCCAATCGCACCGGTTAAAGATTTGCGTTTGTAGTTGTTACAAATAGGTAAAATAAAACACAAATAATTAACTTACCATTTTATTATTTAATGTAAGTAAAGAATATTTCTATCTATCGATTTTTGATAAAGGTCTCTTCGCTAGCCGTTAAGCACTACTAATAAGCTGATACATAAACTTTCACAGATTATGAAAATGAAATGTGACATCGTTACCATTACTGCCAATTTTCAGTAGAGAATTTTCAGGCCTGACAGTAATTATCGTCGTCTGAATTTGCAATCGCGTGCCAAATCTGAGGCGAGCCCACTCCAAGATTTATTGAACTCCGGAATGCATCTAAAGTGCTTTAATGATTGGTTTGTTGATATCAATATTGATATAATTTGAGGAACTACTATATTGAATGATTTAGCGTAACAGCGTTTGATAGTTTTTTTTATGATTCAAAAGTCATCTGGATCTTTTTAATTATAAAGATATTATAAAATACTCTATACTTAAAATATATGATGTATGCCGGCATGAGTTACTACCAACTAAGCTACGGATACGAATACTTTATACAAACATTATAAAGTAACATAATATCAGATGGACTTTCAAGCTCATTTTGTCACTTTAGTGACATAAAAAAAGCTATTTGAATGCTGTTGCATGATCCTTAATCATTGGTTTCCCTACTGACGAGTGTCTCAACAGCATCACCGTCGGATTCCCATAGTACAAGTTTAGTTTGGGGCTTGATGGCGCTGTGTGATGTGTTCATGAATATCATGTATATTTATTTAATAACAAAAATAGTCCCGAGTCTCTTTCGTCTGGAGAATATAATGAGTTGCGCAATGATATTGCGTAATGGTGTGGGCCAATAATTGAGTATTCTCGCGATATTGATATCGGCTCAACCCTAGCGAACTGGAAATTGGATTGGATTGGAATCCTAAGGCTTTTCTTTACCGATATTTGGCGAGCGATATTTTGAAGAATATTGCTTTATTCTATATATCAAATTATGCTAAGATAGTCACATTGAAGACTTTTAGCAATGAATTTTGTAGCGCATCTCAATAATTGAGTTTTATTCAACCTTCAATACTTTCATCACCTATTTAGTTATTATACCCCTTAGGAATAGAGTGTCGTATGAAATTTCTATGGGACCATCTTGGAAAAAAGCCCAATCTAATTAAATAAAAACCGGCCAAGTGAGAATTGCCATTATCTATAATAATAATACCATTATCTATAATAATAAAATATTTATCGCCATCTAGTTTCTTCATATGGAACTATATCCTAAAAATCATGTTTTTATATGAGAGCCCCCTTAAATATTTATTTTATTATGATTTTTAGTATTTTTTGTTACAGCGGCAACATAAATGAAAATTTCAACTCTCTAACTATGACAGTTCATGAGATACAGCCTGGTGCCAGACGGACAGACAGACAGACGGACAGCGGAGTCTTAGTAATAGGGTCCCGTTTTAGCACTTGGGTACGGAACTGTTAAAAGTATTTCTATATTCTATGATTGATGTATTCTATGAGTGCACTGACCGTAAATATTTATTTCTATAAAAACAACAACACGAATGGATATTGCTGTACACAAGAAACCAAAAAATTTACCAAAAAATGTATATCTTGGTGAACTATAAACTCTAAACTACGCGATTTCGAAAAGGCGAATGAGAATATCGTGAGGAAACCAACATGTTGCCTAACCAAAACTTCGAAGGCTTGCTACATCTACGAATCCACATTTGGGGAACAATTTGAGACTGTTACATTACCTTTGGGACTCGTTATGAGAAACTTCCAAATTCCATCAAGTATGCCTTTACGATCTGTGGGAAAACCATTTATAGTGTATATTAATAACAGTTAATGATTCAGACTCGTAACAGACTATAATAAAAATAATGAAAAATCATATATTCAGATTAGATCTAACAGACAAATTGTTAATCATAAAATAACATTCACACACATCAATAAAATAAAAATCTAATTACTGATTAGTTAATCTATACTAATATTATAAAGCTGCAGTGTTTGTTTGTTTATTTTGAACGCGCTAATCTCTGGAACTACTGGTCCGATTTGAATGATTCTTTCAGTGTTGGGTAGTCCATTTATCGAGGAAGGCTATATATAGGCTATGTTTTTTTTTTTTTAATTAGGGTTCCGTAATAAAATTGCTATTTTGTAACACAAGGTATAAATCGAAAACCTATTTTTGCGTGCGCTGTTTCCACGGAAACGAGAAAAACGCGGGTGAAACCGCGGAACACAGCTAGTCTAAAATACTCGTATATTATTCCAAAGACTGCCTAACTTGTCAGCTAATATACAAGTATACAACATTAAAATGAAGGTGTCAAAACAAATGTGAACCACCATAAACAAGTTGTGTGTGGCGATATCCAACTCGAGAGTATATCGAGTTGCGGAATGCGCCGGAAGTGGGCCAATAATTGGGTTCTCCCGATCTCGCTACGGCTCAACCCTACACCCGCCCGTGGAAATTCAATTGTAGATAATTCTCCGATATTTCTTAAACGATATTTGCAGATATTTTGTGCTGCTTCTAAAATTACTGAATTTGCTGACAGTCCACCTAATGTTCAGTGATTTCCGTAACAACGATACGACTCAGCTCTTCGCCATAAAGCATAAAAAAAATTGGTGTAGTATTTACTGATTTCTTTACTGATTTCATGATATATTTATGCGATGATATCATGTCACCAGCACCTACCCTACTCGACAACCTAAGCCCTTACATCGGAACTCAGCAAGGCAAGTACACCACTGCTTAGCGGCGGATTACCAGGTATGGTGGAAGAACTTCTCTGGATACACTTTTCACATGTTTCATGTATAAAAGGCGCAATTTTTTAACCAACTGGGGAATATCTAAAGGGATTTTGAAAGAAATCATCAACGGACGCGAGCAACATGATCTTCCAACTTTTTCAATCCCCCGTTTTTCCAAAGCTTTGTGAGTTCACGAGTGAATACACTTGAAGATTGTAGTTCTTTAAAATTATTCCTGTATACCGGTTAAAAATATGGTTTCTGATAAATTTACAGGCACATAAGACGTTACCTTCCCATGTCGCAGATTGACGAGTGAAATATGATATGACCTGGCTCTTCCTCTAAATAAGTAAGATTTGATTAACTTCACAGCTTAGTTGGTCGTTGCCTTCTTTGCTGTAGCCAGGACAAACTTTTATGGGTACACATATGTTTTTTTCTGTATCTGGATGTTAATATGTATTATATGCATGTACCTATTAACAAAAAAGTACTTTATAAGTAGGTATTCCATGCTATCCTTAGTTTGGGAAAAAGCAAAGACCAATATGTCAAACACATATACAAATAGGTACTGAAGCTTTCAATCGCGTAAAGACTAACAGTTTTTACAATTTAATAAAACACTTTCATACACCAGAGTATAAAAGAGCTGTTTTAATTGTCGAAGTGGAGCTTTCAGCTTATTAAATGTCTCCAAAATAAACATCCTAGATATAATCAACGAATAATCACATTACAATTGGTCCAAATGATTAATTACGAAAGTCGTAAAACCACAGTAAATTTCATTATCCCTTAATGAACTTGATACTCATTTCTTAGAACCAAACAAAAACAATATTCTAAGTGCTTTCGAATGCGTTTCGGTCCGTTTTACGCAACCTACTACTTTAATGGTGATGGACAGCCGTAATTTTACTCCAGACCAACCGAGCGAAATCTGAACAATCCAAAGTTTCATAAAAATCAAAAATTTTCCTTTAATAAGAGTGCATCTTATTGAAGGAAAATTTTAATGGGTGCCGTACATAGGGTTAAAGCCCTTTCGATAACGTTGTGGTATGTGGTGTGTATGTATATATTTATATCAATTACTGTTACAGAAATCAATCTCTCAAAAACTCAAAATGGCTCGATCGATTTAGGTGATTTCTATTTAGTTGTGTTCGTAAGTGTTAGGGCAAGGTTTGTAAAAAGAAAGGTTTTAGGAATATCATGAGAAGAGTCGAAAATTGAGAAGAAATTGTCAAACGACCTAGTGGCAATAATTCCATAGAAAATTGCACTTCCAGTTTTTCTCCAATTTCCGACATTTCTTGTTAATTTTCTTGCCTTGTTCTGCCAATTACGAACACAACACATTTTCGAGTTTTAGCAGCACTAACGTACAGCAATTGATTTTGTATATAAAGATGTATACTTTCGTATTTTTTAGTTTTAAAACAAATATTTAATACATGTATAAAACCATCTACTCTTCACCCCACAAATTAATTTCTTTCTGTTGGTAAAGACACAACTTAATTTTCTTCAGAGTTCTTTTCTTTACGTTAAGTTAAAACTTTATTTTCCCGTAATATAATATTTTTTTCTGTTTCTTTTTGAGGTCCACGTTTTCTCCAATTATTTATGTTATGAAACTGGAATTAAGCCTGTCGATTGTTTTAAAACTGTAGTATAATTGGTATAAATAAGTCTGTAAAGTTCGTAAATGTACTTATACTTACTTATTTATTGTATTTTTACTAATGTACATTATCAATATAAATTTATTAGCTATATTTTACGACTTCGTCCGAGTGAAAAGTGGAATTTTGACTGTATTTAAGAAATATATAAAGAATATAAAGAAATTAAAGATTTTTTTATATAAATTCGGCTCAATGTTTGTGGGTATAATTGCGCGGTTCTGGGCTTTGTCCAAAATGAGGTAATTCTAAATTATCTGAAGCGATATTGAAAAAAAAATTGACGGCTACATTAAGTTGCTAAACCAATGTTGCAAAGCGAAGACTCCCGAGTACAATTCCTGGACTGAGCCAACATTGGTGCGGATCTTGGAAGTTTGTAAATTCATGTCAGTGGTGAAACGGTACCCAATACTTTCTCTTTATGTTTAAATCTCGACCACTAACTTATAGCCCACTTGCTGTTAAGTGATTCATCCATAAACAATATTATTATGACTACGTCCCTTCCCTTCCAAGGTAAGAAAATACCCAAGTCGCATCGCGTTGCACCCGTCACTCTGAGACGGAGATGTAACGTCTCGGGCGCCTGTAATTTCACCGGCACACAGCAATGTTTGTGGCAGTACTTCTCCGGAAGAACTTTACATAATTTCTACTGCTACTTTGGAATGCACTTTTCACTGAGGTATTCACCTATGGACGCGAGCAACTGCTCTCTTCTCATTTTCACCCACTATAAATAGTATTTCTGTTTCATTAAGCTGGTCAAGAAAGTCTCACAGGCTTTAAGCCTATATAAAATATCTATATTGGTATTTCCAACATAATTTCACGAATTGACGAAATAATGAGAACACAATCTCCTGGGTCACCACTATCGGCTTCCAACTAGATTCTCCTAATGGAGATTAACTGTTTATTGACATTTCCTTTTGGTTGGCTGCGGCAGCGTACTTCGTTATGCCTCATTGCTTATCTGATAAATTAAAATGGATAGCTTAAGGGATAATGGATGATGTCGTGTTTTTCTTGTAATGGATTTGTTCGGTTTCAGAAAAATTAAGGTAAATTTGTTTAAATGATACAATATTAGCATAGAAATACTGTAAAACCAGATGTATGTGCAGTGTGCACTGCAAATATCTCCACCATACTCATTTGACGCTTACGCACTCAAATATCTTAATACAGGTATGTATGAACTGGGATTTCCCGTATTTCAGATGCCATGGACAAAAAATTATATACAATAGATAGATAACACTTTAGTATAAACAAAATTTCTGTTATTTATCATAAAAAAAAAATACTACACAAGTAATGTGAAACAATGGGCGGTCTTATCGCTTTAAAGCGATATCTTACAGACATGGACCTTGGATGGACAAGAAGTAACGGATTTATATTATATACTACTTAACCCAAGAGTCTAAAACGAAATTTATGTTAATCATGCAAAAAACAATCATCCCTTGCTCTGCGGGACCAACTAGGCTACGGTGCTAACACTTCTGTTGCCAAGCAGTAGTACACTCATATTACTGTGATACTTTAAAGTTATGGGTTCTGGTGAAATTACAAGGGCAAATGACCTTCTATCTCCAAGCCTCACAGTGTCGATAGCCAAGCGGTACACGCTAGGCCATCACCATGCTCAATATAATAGCACCTGGGCGACCGAGCCTTGTTTGTTTTTTTTTTTTTTTTGTATTTAAACACAAAGTTTCATCCAAATCATTAGAGCCGTTTCCGAGATAAGCGAAATAAATATATATATTGTACAAGAATTACTCCTTTAAATATATGAGATGTGATTATCTTTTAGCAACTATTTGCGTATGCGATATAACGTTTGAAACTATCATGGTTATAAACAGTATTTTTACCGAGATATTTATTACTTATGATGATTTTATAAATTTTCCCGAAATATCGATAGTCAACAAGACTTAGAAAGCATGGTAAATATCTCGGCTCGGTCACTCAAAAAGTAATATTTACGTACGTAGATTTTATGGAATCGAATAATGGTACGGTACGATCGGTCACATATATATATTCAAGTTTCCGAAGAGTTAGGCAAAAGGACCATATTTTATATTGTGGGTTACACTTCCGTGGGAACAAAAACGTGCCAAGTGTTGAGCTCATCGACACCATTGTTTTCTCATGAATAGTTGTTCAGCTAACAGTTCCATTCAGTAAAATACATTTTATAATAACATAATTTCATAAATTTGACAGTCAGAACAAAAACTACCATAATTACCAACAAGTCCGAGCGATATGAAATAACGTTATTGAAAAAGAATAAATGTCAGAATAATAAAATTATTTTGACATTAATTCACTAAGTCGCTTTATCTCATTAGAAGTCGAAGTATTTGTTTAGTTATACATCAATTTCAAAAGTAGAACAACATTTGCATTTTTAATAATAATACCGGGAATTTTCAGCTATTTACAACGAGACGGGATGGGTCGGACGGTATCATTTGAACCAATATAAATCAGCAATACAATAAACTTAAATTATTACTTTAAACGACCAATTCTTGTATATTTATATACTTCGCGTGTCTCTGAAACGGCTCTAACGATTTGGATGAAATTTTATATTTTGATAGATATTTGCTGTATAATTTTATATTCTTTATTTCTCTATTTCTCATAAAACGCATTTTTATTACAAAAAATACTTAAAAAGAAGCGAAAAAGCCCAGGAACTATACTAAAAAGTTGAAAAGATCTTACCAACTTAGATAGAGCTTCCAAAGAGACGGTATTAGGTCAGAGCGACTGGTTCGGACCAAGCATGTAGAAACTAATTCCTTATCATAATCAAAATCAAAATAATTTATAGTCATGCAATCTTTACAGCAGGGTTTGAGACCTTATGCCTCCGTGCATAGAGGCTTATTTCATCAGCTCGTCTTGTATACCCGGTCTCGTCCCGTTGTACCTAAGGACAGACCTTTGCCCGAAGCCCTTTGTAATCCAAGTCAAGAGAATCCCTTTCCTAAGCTCAATTTATTTGCACGAACAACCTTTCCCTATTGTCAATCTTTGATATGAAAAGAAATGAAATAGATCACGAAAATGCCAAAATACCCCTCGCCGTTGCGCGTTTATAAATGAGGGTAAAGAATCAAAAGGTATTTTATATCATTTAGGCGTTAAGATGATCTGAAAAGGGTTATATCTAGAACATCTCCAATTAGCTTGTAATAAATAAACTATAGCTCGAAGAACCAATAATCGCTGGGGAATAAAGGTTCTCGAATGACGACCACGAACCGGCAGACGCAGTGTAGGATCACATCATCAAAGTCGCGGGTAGAAAGCGCATGGAGGTTGCTAAAAACCGCTTGATTTGGAAAGCTGTGGGCCTATGTCCAATAGTGGACGTCTGTCGGCTGATATGATGAAATAAACTCCCCGCTACGCGCGCCTTCTTTCTATTAGGATCGCAACGCACGAACTAGATCTTCATGTTCATCTTCATGTATGTAAATACTCAAGAATAGAATCGTCACATGTTTGGGTTCTTCACGAGATATCCTCGAGAACGTCGACTCTTGTTTTTATCTTGTCTTAGGCTGCACCGAAAGACTCCAACCAACTATCTTTTTTAAGGCATATTAATTGACGGCTGTATAACTAAATTGGTAACCCTACCTTTGAGAGCGTGGTGGCCCAGGGGCCGCCGACTTTCAATCTAAAGGTTGCTGATTCAAACCCACACGTGCACCAATGAGTTTTTTCACTTGAAAAAATTGATGTGCGCAATACCACGTTCTCAAAACGGTGACGGAAAATATCGTGAGGAAACCAGCATGTCTTAGAACCAAAAATTCGAAGACATATGACATCTACCAATCCGGATTGGGCTCCCGTGGTAGATCAGAGCCCATTCACTCTCAATTATCGAGTGTAGGCCAGTGTCCCTTCATTGGGAAAATTAGAGGCTGGTACGGATACGGAACCCTATCTTTGAGACGACGGGTCCCAGATTCGATCACTCATACATTTTAATATGAAGCCAGTTCTCCGATGTATGTGATGTGTGATTGTGTGTGTCTATGCCTACTGCAAGATAGGGAATTTGTTTGATATAACAACGTTAACACACTCATACCTCTGCACTAGGATTCCCTGTGTCGCAGATGGCATGGACAAACACAGAAACACAAGACAAACCCAAGACCCGAGAACAAACTTCATGCTCACCACACAAAGTGTGCCCCGGCCGGGAATCGAACCCGGGACCGCTCGCTTCGAAGGCAGGGCTACTACCAACTAAGCCACGGAGCCGTCAAATTAATATGAATTTAGTAGGAAGTGTTAAAACTAAATTGAGTTTTACTTCTTTTTATTTTATTTTATTTTTCTACGCGAAAGTCATTAACAGGATTGTAATGAAAATTCAGTAGTCGGAGGCCGTATTCACACTTAATGATCGAAAAAGTTTAAATTTGAAAAAAAATTCATCCTGTTTACGGTTTTTTCGTAGTCGGGTTTTAGTTTTTAACACTAATATTTTTACACTATTATGGGACAGTTCGAGCGAAGTGCTCTCGGAAATTTTACCTGCTGTCGATGTAAACCCCAAAAAATGTATGTATGTGGATGTAAACTCTTGTATGTACCTCATACAAGAGTCAACCTCAACTCTAATCTCTCCTATTGTGATGTGGGACCCCGGCTATGCATAATAATATTATAAATGAGAAAGTAACTATTTTCTGCGCTCAAACCGCTCAACCGATTTAGGTGAAATTTGGTATGGAGATAGTTTGAGACTCTGGTATGGACATAGGATAGTTTTTATCCCTTAAAGGGGTGAAAAAGAGGGTAACAGTTGTATAGGGAATCCATAATTTTTATTTACAATTTGATACGTAGATTTTTTCACATCAAATCACATAAATATTAAAATAAATAACAATAACTGATCAGGTTTTTTTAGTTATTTAATTATTATGGAGATTGATGAAAGATGGAGAAAACAAAATAGCCTACTCAAAGTACTACACATACGAAGTCACGGGCAAAAGCTAGAATATAATATTTTACACGTTATGTTTTATTATAACTCTCTTATGCTTCAAACATGGCCGTTGAACAATCACGCCCGAAGTCGTCTCGGACAGAATTTTCAGCATTTCACCTTAGCCGTTGTAATTCTTTCGAAATAAAAGATTACATGGCCGTACCCTCGTCAGCGTACCCTTGCGAGATAACTGGACGTGTTCTTTCAACTGAAATAACTTAGATATAATTATTATCAAATTGGTAGGTCTGTTTATTACTAACGCAGACATCTGTTCAGCCGTTTGCATGCAGATGTTCCTGGAAAGTTATTACGCTTGAAATCACTAGAATCTAGAATTAATGGTTATTACTGATTTAAGTAATCTCCTACTTTTTAACTAACTTACCTTTCCAATTGAAGGACGACTTTTATGTAATTTTTTTTTTAATTTACTCCTACGAAAAAAAGGGAATGAATTTTTTTAAGTCGGTGTATCTGATTTTTAAACGAGTCACTATAACAATTTTGAAGAAAAGGACTGTTATGATTCGAATTCGCACACCGTAAGTTCCTTACTACCTATTCAATTATTTATTAGGGATGTTCGCCATAATAACACAAGTTTATTATCAGCTAACTATTATTATGCACATGTGATTTTTACCGGTACCTACACCCTTCCACCGGAACATAGCAATAGAGCACCACTGATTGGCGGCAGATTCCAGGTGTGGTGGCAGTACCTCTCCGGACGAACTTGGCACAAGTTCTACAGCTAGTTAACCGCGGGTAACACAACGGGGCACAGCTACTTATAAAACTCTTTTTTGCACAACATGTACATGGTATGTGCGCAATAATAAAACCCAGCGCTGACCTCTGTGACACAGAAACGTGTTCGACCAGCCGTATCAAATAAATCTAATTTAATTTTCGTGTCAGCCTTCAATATTCCCTGCAGAAAAATCGCCCTTGTCTCGACTCGTGAGAGTGAATGGACTATAAATAAATAAATAAATATTCATGGACGTTTCACACAGTTCCACCTAGCCCCAAACTAAGCGTAGCTTGTACTATGGGAACTAGATAACTGATAGAATACGGTACTTATTTTTGTAAACACATACATACAATACATATTAATACCCAGACACAGAACAGACATTTATGTTCGACACACTAATGCTTGTCCTAGGTGGGTGAACCCACAACCTAGAGCGTAGAAGGCAGAGCTACTACCAACTGACCTGTGAGGCTAGTCTACTATATCACTATAATACTATAATGTACCACGGGACACGTAAGTTCTAAGACATGCAGATTTTTCTTCACCGTTGGAGGAGGGTATGTAGGCAATTGAATGAACTATAATCAACCTCGGGACACGTTAGATCTAAGACATGCAGATATTTTGTGCACCATTGTAGGGAGAGGAAGAAATTGAATGGACTATAATCTACGTCGAGACACGTCAGTTCTCAGACATGCAGATATTTTATTCACCATTGGAGGAGAGAGTAAAGAAAATTACATTATGTAGTTTACACGTACATCACTACATAGTATAAAACAAAGTCGCTTTCTCTGTCCCTATATCCCTATGTATGCTTAAATCTTTAAAACTAAGCAACGGATTTTGATGCAGTTTTTTTTAATAGATAGAGTGATTCAAGAGGAAGGTTTATATGTATAAAACACTAGCAAGTCACCCCGGCTTCGCACGGGTAGTTTCTGATACGACACTGATGCTTTACTAACCGTGCGAAGCAGGGGCGGGTCGCTAAAAAAAAATATATCTAAAAGTTTTTTAAAAGTAAAAAGCCGTTTTTGGTTCTAAAAATAACTTTTAATAAGTAACATTAGAATATTTTAAATTCACTTTGAAGTGCCATTTGTTTGGCTTAAGTTCCTTATACAATATTTGGGAGTAATATAAGACTAACCTGAGAGCTTTATTACAACCAGTTTTTGCTAATTAATTTAGGGCGTAGCGTAAAACTTTATGTTTTAATGGAAAAGAAAGCATATTTTTTACGCTTGTTAATGTAAATTACAAATATCTTACGAGAATGAGTGTAATGTCCAATTATTCTATCTTACGAGATTAAACAAAAACAACAACGTTAACACACTCACACCTCTGCACTAGGATTCCCTGTGTCGCAGATGGCATGGACAAACACCCTGATCAAAATGATACATCATTTTACACCCTACACCCTTATTTAATTAGCAAAAACTGGTTGTAATTAAGCTCTCAGTTTAGTCTCAGGATATATAAACCTTTCCTGTAAAATTATCTAAATGATGGGGAAAACCGCATCAAAATCCGTTGCGGGGTTAAAGAGGAGTTAGCGGATAAACAGACAGACGCGGAAAGCGCCTTTGTTTCATACTTTGTAGAGAAGAAATAAATTATTTAATTAATTAACCCACCTAGGGCAAACCCTAGGTGGGTTAATAAATTAAATAATTTTCAAAAAACAGTGACCTTCAGATTAAAAGTCGCTGTCTCTCTATGGACTAGCCGAATAGCCGCCATATTTTAACAGTTCAAGGATACTATTTGCATGCAATTACACAAATTAACCGGCGCGGTATCTTGGCAGGTAATTAGTGTTATCCGGTGTTATTTGCGTGACAATATTTCACAGTATCGCAGTATGTCTCTGAGATTTATGTTCTGTTTTCGAAGTTGGAAATTCGGACAAAATAGTGCGAACATTTGCAATTTTTATTGAGATATATGGACTGTTATTTTATAAGAAAAAACCAACCAACACTACAAGTATATAATAAGATTAAGAATAAAAATCGACCGGCCACATTTCTTTTTATTTTTTTATTTGAATTAGTGACGGAACGAGCTGAGGGGCCCACCTGACCACATCTTAATTTTTAAACTTTATGCCCTCGAAAACCCGAAGATAATACAATATTCAAGGGCTTAGCGGAGCGCTTTGTGCGACCAAAATGCTGTGTTTTATTTTGGCCACAGGTTAAGCATTGCCATCCAGCGTGGCAATGCTGCCAGCGTTTAGGGGACGCTACCATTAAGTGACCGCTTAGTCTTCTCTTTTTTGATTCTAAAAAAAGAGAAGACGCAAGTCGCATCATAATGCACCTGTCACGCGAGACGTGACGTCTTATTCGCCTGTAATTTCACCAGCACCCACACCCTTCCATCGAAACAGACTGCGAGTGCAACACTGCTAGGCGGCGGCTTACCAAGTGAAGTGGCAGTACTTGTCCGGGCGATCTTGGCACAAGTTCTACTGTTCCTCTGGGTTGCTTCTTTTGCACCACCCGGGGGTACACGTGTTTGTAGGGACTCTGAGGGGGACACTTGGACGTATACTACTATAAGGTGAAGCAAGAAAGGTAAGTTACTTGAGAATCTTTTGTAATCTCGGGTCATGCTGGTACACAGACCTGTGATATTTTACATGCTATGTGTATGTTACTACAACGCTACAACTTAACTTTATCAATGCACCCGCTCTGCATAATTGAGCATAAATCAATATGGCTGGGTAAATACACATTTTCCACGCAGCAGCCATTGACAAATAAACGTCAAACTAAATAGAACTAATGGCAGATTGGAATGGTCGGCTAATTTGCTATCAAAAGTCCAATTTATAAAGCTCGTTGCACACGGCGCAATTAGTGTCAATATCACAAACGTATTGTTCTGGAACTAAATGGAATTCAGATCGCAACGAGGTGTTTACTTTTATTTCCTTCACATTGTTGAATGAAATTAATGAAATAGAATAATAATATTATAAATAAAATGATTTGTTGAACGGCTATTACTCTTGTGCGTGACGACTGGCATATATTTCTTTTTTTATGTGACAAAGGTGAGGGCGAGCTGAAGGCCCATCTGATGTTAAATTATCTCCACCCATAATAACAAAAATATGACTTAGGTCCTCCCCGACCGAAGTAAAAGAAGACCTAAGTCGCACCCCGTTGCGGCAGTCACCCGAAACGGTTTTGATTTCTTTGACAGTTATTGTCAACCTGTATTGTTTCATTATAGTGTAGTAAAGGTGTCCCCTATTTCATGTGTGTATGGGGGGGTCCAGTTGCTCGCGTACATAGGTCCGTCACTCGAACTGCTATGCTCTGGTGGAAAGGTGTGAGTGTGGGTGCCGGTGAAATCACATGCGCATGAGACGTATGATCCATCAGGACGCAGCAGGATGAATACAACTCATTGTAAGATCTAAATCTTATACTGAGTCGCATTACTGTTGTCATGGCCGGTAGTCGCATTCATACAGTAAGCTGTTTTATTTTTAAGTACATAATACACAATTACACCTAAACACAGAACAAAGATGACTGATGATGAATTTTATTTCTTAAAAGGCCGTAGTATAACTTTGACAGCAGCATAGTACTATACAATTAAAGTATATAGTATAAAAGAACGTAGGAGATATGATACATTGAGTTACGTATAGTCAGTCACAATCTGCAGTCGGTCCCTTCACGGTTCGCTTGTCACTTTGTCATCCCTTTTCTCTCGACTGGCTGAATAATCTGGATAATTGTGCTGTATACCGGATTTCCGGATAAAAATCCCTGCACTGAAGATCTCAACATTTGATTTTCAGTCGCCGTCTGTAAATCTCTAAGAGAATATATATTTCACTAGCTGAGCCCTGCACTTTCGGTATCAAAAGTAGCTTATGACTTAATCCAGGATATAAGATTTCTTGGTACCAAATTTTATCCAAATCTGTTGAGCCGAGCGTGAAAAAGTATAAAATACAAATAAAAACGTTTGCCCTTATAATATTAGTGTGATTCTAACTTAATAATAATTTTATCACTCTATATTACACTAGATGCACTAAATACATTAAGCCACTAGTAATTAAAATGGAAGTGACACACCTACTCTCAAAAAGCGACAGTTTATAAGCTTTTTCATAAATAGGGCTAAATGCGGGTCCAGATTGGGTATGTATTTTTAAACAATAGATTGTAATGGACCTTTTTCAATATGTTATTAACAGAAAATTCTGTTTTTCTGTTTACTTGTCACATTTACGTGTATTTTATATATTATAGTACCTGGGTGACCGAAATTGGCTCGGGTATTTTTTGTAAAATCGTGATTTTTCAGAAATTATTTTTTAAGAAATAAGTAACAGTATATTACCAATCAGGTACCACAAAAAATAACGACATGGCGCTGTATAACATTTTCAGAATAGTTAAAAAAATATTTTTGTAATAAATGCGTTATTATAAGCAAGACAATTATACAGCTAAACTTAAACAGCAAAACCCTTCTAAACACAAAATTTCATTCAAATCGTTAAACAGCAAGAAACTAAACAATGTCGCACTAAAAAAATACTTGTAATGTAACTAGAATGACGGCACGAGCTGTAGGCCTACCTAATATTAAGTGGCTACCTAAGCCCATAACAACAACAATACGACTTAGGTCTTCACCGACCGAAGTATGAAGTTATGACTATGGAATGTTTATTTATTGATATCGCGGCGTCTGCGTCACGCTACTGATCCAATCCCGACCCGAGTCTGGTACGTGTTTGCTTGAGGCCTCGCCCACAAATATTGACACGACGCCGACGTCGGGCGACAACTCTCCATAACCTACTGCTTATTAGCTACATCGTAATCGACTTATATACTTAGTTACGTTTACTTACTTAGGTTTGATGTCCCAGACAGGCGAATTTTAGTATCTAACTAGCTGTTCACCGCAACTTCGCCCGCGTAGAATATTAAATTTAAGTTTTTTTCTAAAATAGTAACCTAAGTTACTCCATAAAACATCAGCTATCTGCTAGTGAAAGTTCCGCCAAAATCGGTCCAGCCGTTTCGGAGATTAGCCGGAACAAACAAATAGACAAAAAATGCATTTATTTTTAAATGCATTTAGTGAAAAGCTTTTATGTTACTACAAGATTTAGTTGAGTTATTTCAGTTATTTTGACTGGTCTGAAAACTCAATTACTAGTAGATACACTTTCTGCGCTGTAAGTCGTGGGTTTGATTCCGACCCAGGACAAGTGTATGTGTGACATAAGTGTTTGTTTTGCATCTGGGTGTTAAAAATGTATTAGCAAAAAAAAGTATTCTATCAGTTACCTAGTTCTCATAACTTGTATTAATAGAACTATATGACTGATATGATACGCTAAATGCCTATACATAATTACGCCATGCTAAATTTAGGGCTAGATTAGCTGTGTACATTTATTTCTATCCACTAGATAACCCAATTGGTTGCTTTTTGTATTTTGTTCATAATTCTTAAGTGCTTAACAGTAAATCCGATAAAAGCCAAAACATTTACTCTAATACTCTGATCTTTCTGAGAGAAAAAGAGCCAAATAACATTGTAAAAGTAGTATTTAAACATAAAATACAATCTCATTGCCAATTTCCATCAAAGTCGAGCTCTTCAGCGTTTGAAAAGTCGTAAATTCAGTTTTTATTTTTAAGACGTTTGCCGCCATCAGAACTCGTAGCGGTGCTACGCCCCACTTGCAGGGAGCAAGTAGCCTATCTTATGAACTCATGGACTACAAATTTAAAAGCACTACGCATACCTATTGACTGCTCCGTGGCTTAGTTGGTAGCCCGACCTACGAAGCGAGGGGTTCGATTCCCGGCCGGGGCACACTTCGTGTGGTGAGCCTTGCCATCTGCAACACAGGAAATCCAAGTGCAGGGGTATGTGTGTGTTAACGTTTAAATACCTTACCCTTGCTTTACGTCCACTTTCCCTCTTGGAACACTTCACATGATTATAAATATGCGCATGGTCATAATTAATTTTGAATGGATGATAATTATTTAAATTTTACCCCCCGACGAAAAAGAGGGGTGATATTAAGTTTTTAACTCCCGAACTAAAGGATTTTTTTTTTCAGCTTTCAAAATCCATTAGTTAATACGCGATCGAGATGGTGCGTAGCACCATGCGTAGCAGTAATTTATGATTTGTTCAAGCATTTGAAGATCATCAGCGCATTACCATTACACCATATCGGAGGTTTATACATTTTCGTAAAATGAACTTGTAGTTTAATAAATTATACATCAAAACAGACTATTTCAGTCCAGGAGTGAAATGTTCTTGGATAAGTCGGACGTTGCGCTCGGTTTGCGCGCTGTTTACAGACGAAATTCTCGAGGTAAACTCAGTTCCTCCAGTGCGGGTGCAGCTTTCTCTATATAACTTCAGAGGAAATAACAGAAACTCTTGGATCGATAATGATTTCATTGGATGTGCAAGAAACTACGTTTACCTTGTACGTTTTAAGACCTGCAGATGTTGATGGGCGACGACCACTTCCCATCAGGTGGACAGTTGGTTGCCCATAAGATATTTATAAAAAAGGAAAATAAAATTGTTGTTTAAAGTTTGTACTTTGCTAAATTATACGCTTGTGTGTTATTCACCGATTTTACCACGGTGAAAGTAAAACTATAGATGCTGTCTCTAATTAAATAAAAATTACTATTCCTTTCTTTTTAAAATATACTAAGGAATGTAACAAGCTTGTTTTTTTTTCATTGAAAGATATATTATGTACTCGTATTACGATTTTTGTTGGTTTTGCTTGCATAGCTCCCAATATATCAACGTAGGTAATTAAGCAGTACTAGCAATATTATTTTTATATTAGTAATGTATGAAAATATGGGTATGAGTGTGAAATGTAGTTAAATTTTTATTTTATCATGTTCATGTTCTTAAATAAAGAAGTTCTGCATTTTTTTATATGTAATTGTCATTTTGCCTTTAATGGGCCATTGTTTAGCCCATTAAAGCCCATACACAAGACAATTTATATTTCAACATTTGTAGCTAGAAAGAAAACTGCATAAAAATAGTTAATTATGGTCGCGTAATAATCTCTTGGCGTATAAGAGTTTCCTCAGCTCTAATTACGAAGTTTCTGCAACCGCCTCTGGCAAAAAGCTTTTATTAGATTCATAAAAATAGGTTTATAATTTATTTTAGCTCGTTATCTCTCCCACCTGTCGTAATAATCTCAATAATTTACCTACTTACTTGAATTAGTACGAGCAGAGGTCTTTAAAAGGGAAATGTTCGCAAAAGCTCTCGTGTTTCCATTATCGTCCTTAATGAAATTAAAATCCAATTACACAGCTTAGGAAATTATATTACCCAACATTGTTTCACCTCTGTCAAAATGTTAGGGCACTCTAAAGTTTGAATATGTATCAACTTAATCTTATTATCTTCTCAGCCCCACTCAAATTTATATAGGTATTTTTCCAATATTGTAATATTGATCTCGCAAAGAAACTCTACAAGGTAGCTCATAATATACGTGTCTTTCTATCATACTTATTTGGCTACGAAGCTAAAATATGTTCGAGATAAGCTATAAAGAATTTAGTATATGACTGATCATAGTTAATAAGAGATCCTAAGTAAATTTCTAGAACATTAGCTACAAAAAATAAAAAGAAGGATCAATAAACTCTTTGACAAGAGAATTTACTCACCCCTCGTTTTATTTGGCTATTCAACGCTGGAATGAAGGCATTGATCTCGGCATCCAGCTTAAGTATCGTTATAGAATAAAAGATCTAATGGGAGCCACACCCACGCACCTTAGAATACCATTCCAGTCACCTAACTAATTAAGTGTAAATGATTTTATTAATGAACTAATTTTTTATTGTTGCGTTCAAACGTCAGTGAAGTAAAAATATTGAATTGTGTTTTTGTGTTAAGGTTTGTTTTGATCAGTGCATTGTGGTATTTTGGCGTCCTTACAACGGTAAAAATTGGTCATTTTTAACTAGTTTTTCAACCTTATCGAATAAGACGAATTCAAATATGCACTATGTATCGAACGAGTTGCAAAACGTGTTATAGTTTATGAATATCAAACATGTTGCGTTTCGACTAGTGGTGACAGAAAAAAAACTTAACAGAAAAAAAATGTTTGTAACATGTTTTTGATGTGAAACATTTAATGACGCGCCTTGGCAGTAAAACTGACTTGTATATCCGTAACGTGACGGTAGACGGCATGACGCTCTCATGTCGTCATGCTCGTTATGTTTTACATCTGCCGAGCGTTCCGTGACGCGCAACTTTTTGCAAGAACCTAGACTATGGTGTTATCTAAATCTTATCGATATAAGATTAGATACGCCAAGTCCGACGAGTCAGAGAAGGGTTCTATGCTAAGCATTTTAAACTTGTATACTCTCAGATGCATCGATACAGACTCGGTTGAAACTATTAGTTCTCCAGAAATACGAGCGATTTCAAGAAAATGTTACCGTAACTGACGCGAAAAAGAATGACTGACCCAAATTGGCCTTTTGAAATATTGTTTTGACTTATTTTCCTTTCCAATACATCAATCCGTACGCGGAAACATTTTCATCGTGCAGAGAGAGCAATTTCAAAGTTCTTCTGTGTTCAATATATCGTCAAAAGCAGCAAATATATTAGCCTCTGAAGCGGTGAAACATTTTTAAGAGGTGAACAAACTTTCTAGTTTCAATTTCATTTTCATTTAATAATCGATGCTTTTTATTATATATATAGGGAGGAGTGGGTGAGATGAATTACCTAAAGTTTATCTAGCGATAGCCTAAAGTAATATAACCTCTTCTTTCAGTGTAAGTTTTAAACCCAATAGAAAACCTCTGATAGGTCTTACGTCAAAATGTCAAGCCGGGAGTGACAACACTCATCACACAGTCTGTCCCAGCTGGGAATCGAACACAGGACTCCTCGCTTCGAAGGCAGGGCCTTTTATGCTACCTTTTATGCTACGGAGTCGTGATAATAATCCCTACCCTTTCTCCATATGATTCAATGATTCAATGATTGAATATTACAGTTGAATCTGCTAAAAGGGAATCCATGTTGTCACTATCATTAAATATTTAAATGATTCTCGGGTTATAGGAAATAACTGGAGTAGAAGACCAATCAGAAAATTCACCATTCTACCATGGAATGATTTTAATGTGAATCTGAATTGTATTAGGTATATTTAGGTTGTGCCGATAACATCATTTTTGTACTTTGCCAATTATAAAAACACATATTATTTTTTTTTTCTCTAACATTAATTCATAAATAAATGATGTCGTGTTAAAATAAAAATAATACAAAAAAAATATATTGAATCGTGCCGTGCTTAGAATCAAAAACTATAGACAATTACCCAATGGATTCAGGAGCTGCTTTGCGGAAATCCATGTTGAACATAAACTGTAAAGAAAATTAATTTTAAATATTTATATAATAATTAACACTAAACCCCACAAAGGCATTCATGATACAGCAATGGGCAGAGGCAATATGAAAATTAACCAGCTTAAACTCAAAACGTTACTCTTCAGTATAAGCCTTTTTTTCAGCTATGATTGCCTCATGAACCATCGTTGAACCAAATATCTTCCTATCGAGTGATTTCTATACACTTATAACTTATAAGTTGGTAATAAAGAAAATGTCGCTGGTATGTGATGGTAGGTATGGTAAACTAAAAAAACAAATATATAATGTAATTATTTTTATATAATGTAACTATTTAAAATGTTATCTAAACTAAAAAAATGTCTACGGGTATTGTGGTTTACTGCATCGACGCAAAGCAGAATTCCATTATTTCTTCGTCGACAGGTGTCACTGCAACGTCCATGTTTCCGTGACATTTTGCCGTATGAAATGTATGAAGAAAACCTATTTTCCAGATAAGAATAAAATACTGAAAAGAGGACACGAATGTTATGTAAGTTTGTTGTCCTATAAAAAACCTAGTATAGCTCGTAATGATTTTCACTGCTGTCGACAGGCGAGATTAAGCCCGTTCACACATATCAGTGAAGTTATAGTTCAGGCAACGCGTTCACACAGGTGCGTATGAGTGCTACAGTGATGCGGCAGTGCTTCAATTCACACAATATCAGTATAATTTTTCTTGTTGTGATTGTTGCTATAACTATCTCTCAATAATATAGAACTAGCAATTATAGCCATTGCTGTAGAGTCTAAAGCAATGGCTATCATTACTAGTTCTCTTCTTCTTTTCGTTTAAAGTTCTGTGCTCTTCGTCTTCGTCTGAAGTTTAGATGAAGAAGAAGAGCAGCATCGAGGAAAAAAAAGAAAATGGATGATAAATGTTCCACAAATTGGTTTTGTATTTTGTATATATGTACATGCGACAAATCATACAAAACAGTATTTTCAGGAACCAAATTGATCAATCGCTTGTCCTCCTTTTTGTTTTCGTTGCAATGGCGTCCATTTTGTCGTCGCTGATAAGACATGACGCGTTCATAGAGAATGTATGAAAGAATAATTATCACGGTGGCGGTACTGTGACTTTACTTATATGAAGTTTGAATCGGGCTATTATGATTAAGTATTTTATCAATAATCTCTATTTCTTAGTACACATTCTTAGTCCATCTTTTCTTAATTATTTTATTTTTCTGTAAATCTTCTCTTTTTTGGTTTCTGTGCCTATTGGTTTCCTTACGATGTTTTCCTTTATCGTTTTGAGAATATCATAATTAAATAAAAGATTTTAGATTGTAGAAAACACTCTAGACAATTAAATTGAAAAATGGCGTCCACCATATCACAGAGTAATCTCATACTATTCAATGTTTTAATCTCCGGTTTCAGATTACGACAGCCCAGTAGCATAGTTGGTAGTTAACCTACTTTCGAAACGAGGGGTCCCGGGTTCGATCCCACCCAGGAAATATTTCTGTGATGATGACAAAAAGTTCTCGGGTCTTGGATTTCAGATTATCCATCCCACCCGCCACAGGCAATCATAGCGCAGGAGTATGAGTGTGTAAACGTTATTATTAAAAATATCATAATATTCGTCACAATTCATATTTTGCGTTGTGTACATACGATAAAGAATTTAGAAAGAAATAGTCCAATCTCTGTGGAAATCTTTTCGTAATACGATGGAGACCTAAATAAACAAAATTCATCGAAGACATGCCTTTGTCTTCCATTCCACAAATAATTCCATTACCAACTTAAATTATTCTTCTGATTCGCATTTCGCATTTAGGGCAGACCAAGAAAATACGAGTAAAAAAATGTAAGAAACATTATCGCACTATCCGACTAGCGTCAGATTGCGAGCATATTTTACGAAATCATTTAAAATAACACCTTTCTATGAAAAGTTGGTACGTATTCTGTTGGGAAAATAATAATTTGCGTCTGTCTTAGGTTATTTCTTTATTTTTTTAAGCTCCAAAACTATCATTACATACCTAAACTCCTAAGGTTAAAACCTTTCCAATGAAACAAGTCTATGTGTTTTAACGTCGGGTCCATAGCTTAATCGTAGTAGCCCTGCCTTCAAAGTGAGGCGACTCGGGTTCGATTCCTGGCCAGAGCACACTTTGGGTGGTGAGCATTAAGTTTGTTGTCGGGTGTTGGGTGTTTGTCTTTGACAATGGACAATGAATTCAGCGAATCCCCTGCCCTAGAAGACTGTAAGCGAAAATAAATATGAGACTGTAAAAGAAATAAATATGTTCTCTAAAGATTCCAAATAACAAACAGTTAGTACGTAAGTACATCCACCATGAAGCACACAAGTAATACAGTTTAGCACTAAAATGCTTCACAGTACCAAATGAGTCTGCTCGTCAAAGTAAAGCATTGTTAGCAGGTAGTCTGTAGGTCGAGCCGTGCCTTAAATAGACGTCGCTAACACCCGCCTTCTCACTAATGACGGTGAATGACCCCTCGGGACGAAGTACTCAAGTCGAGAATGACAAATCTATGTATAACAACATATACTATAGGTATACCTGTACCTGTAATACTTTTTGAATGTACTTTTTTATGTTTGTCCTTGTGGGTGAGTTTACCTGAGTGATCTTTCAGATCTTTTGAGTTAAGCAACTTTCCAAACGGTAGTGGGATGGGTGACCGTTTAGTGGCGTTTGAGAACAGCGCTTTCGTGCTTCGGTAATATTTCTGTCCCGGTTCGTTAATATGTCGGTGGTCGGTAAGCCATGTTGGAGGTCTTCGGGCGGCTTGAAAACTCAGACAAAAAAGTACATTATTAAGCCACCACAGTACATCATTTTATACAAATAATCAAGGGGTGTTTATTCTCGCACTAAAGCTTACATAAACTCAGTGCTATATTACAACTTCCAAATTAAATACAAATTTATATTATGTGATAATTGTTCCCCTCGGGTTCCTCGGTTTGGGTTGAAACAGACTTAAAATTAAAAAATAAGACTAGCTAGACATATATAGAATAAATTTTACTTAAAATTGTACCATTGCATAAATGACTTTAGATGAAATGAACCAAATGAGTAATATAGTTTGCTTAAATGAATCTTGTTTATATAAGCGTTCTGTGATTCGTCTTAAGTAAAATGTAACAAGTTGACATATGTTTCGGAAAGGCGTTGTGGTTTACAACGCCCTTCCGCCTTTTTTTGCACTTAATTTAATGTGCATAAGCATGTTATATTCTCACGAATATGTTGACTTGTATGTGTAAAATTTAGCGTTTCCAAACGATACTTGAGATCCAAAGGAATATATGAGTTTGAGCCTTGAGTTTTTATGTATAAAATATCGTATTAAAGTTATGGATAACTTTACTATAACGAAGTAGAGCTGACGCTTATGAGCTTTGACTTTGAGACTGTTGTCTTGGCGCTAACTTTCAGGTTGGAAAACTTCAACAAATTGACACTAATTTAATTTGTATTAATTTGCAGGTGTTTCTTGTGAATTACGTCATGTTATGCATTAAATCTTTAATATTTCGAAGCAATGCAGGATTAAATTTAAAACCTACAAGTCTTTGTTATAGTAGTTTTTCATTACAGAAAATATTTCAAGTGAATATGCTCTGATAGTATGTTTTAATAAGCCGTATTTGTTTCAATTTGTGAGAGAACAATATGTACATTACTTGTATTTTGGTAATGTCTGCAATGTCTGTTACAATTTGATGGCAATGACCAATTTCAGAACGATTAAACTGCAAATATACAACGACAAACCCTTTTTTCTAAAAATACTTGTTGTATCTACAAATAAAAGTAGTGAGTACAAATTGGCGAGGAAGCAATGATACTCATGAACATTGTGTGACGATGTTACCACGTTACTAGAATGGTATAGAAAGTACTAGAATGCCGTGTTATTTTCACCTTGAAGATTACAAAAAGCTACCTATGTTTCATTTGTTTTATCCCCGCATCGATCAGTGCCATCATGTTGTGATGGCGAATGACAGGACATGTCAATTTGTCCACGTCACATCGTGTCACTTAGGGCGGGCGGGCGGTCTGGTCCAGCGATGAAATATTGCAGGAAATCAGAACATTTTACCAAGCAGTATTTTTTTTTTTGGAAAATATTTCCTATAACTTGTTTGACTAGCCTCACTGTAAGTTGTAGCTCTGCTTTCTGCGCTGTCGGTTATTGGTTCGATTCTCACCTAGGACAAGCATTTGTGTGACGAACGTAGATATTTGTTCTGTGTCTGGGTATTAAAGTGTATTATTTGAATCTACTTACAAAATAAGTACTATATAAGTATTCTATCAATTATCAAATATATTAAACAATAGCGTGTTATATTATGGACTTTATTTATTATGTAACATAAAAATAACAATATGTTAAAAAGCCCTGTCCAGTCCGAAACAGACATTCCAATCAGGCCTGTTTAGAATAGCGACGTCAATTGGCAATTTACCAAATTAATTAAGAAACGAAATTAAACACGTTAATTAAATTTAAAATGTACGTTTTTTTGCGCCCATGTTACTTCCTCAAATTCCTAGAAACTTCCTCAAAACCTAGCAACTTTTTTTAATCACACTGATACACTGTGATAACACTGTATTATTCGTTTCTTTAATCGTGTGGCGGCGCCTCACTATGAGATGCTCGCTTCAAAATACCTATTGATGTCGCTATTCCAAACAGGACGCGAGCCGCCTACGAAATTTCATCCCTTATAAGTAACGTATATGCATTCAAATGAATTTAGTTAAAAGCTATTATTTTGACATTATTATCAGACACTTAAATTTTATTTATTTGTTTGTATTTTTTACAGAAAAGCTGGAATTAAATTATTTTAACATCTGCCTCTGGTTAAACAAGTGCCACATATAAAAAACACTCACATGAGTGTGTTAACGTTTTTTTAGTTGCACCTGTAGTGAATCCTAGCGCTGGGATATCTCTGCACTATATAACCCTGCACTAGAATTCACTACAGGTGGCATGCGAAATATCCAAGAACAAATATATCTATCTAATCTTTACGCACACAATATCTACCCCGGCCGTCAATCGAACCCGGGACCGCTCGCTTCGAAATCAGATTACTACAAAGCCATTGCAAACGGCATACTATGTTTTTTTGTTCAACATTTTTACTCGCGAACGAAACGCAGCCAGCGTTATTTGTTGATTAAAGTTTTTATCGCGATCCTGTTATTGCAGCAATTCCTGTACCATGATAAAATATTTTGTTTGTTTTACTCTCAAATATTTAATCTAAATAATAATAAGCAATTTAACTAATATTGTGTAATCCCCGTCTGATTGTCTTCAATACCTTCATCCCTTATTTATAGCCTTTGGGTGAAGTTATTTAAAAGAAAAACATAGGAACAAAAGCAAGGAACCCTAACAAAAATAAATCATCCAAATCGAGATATCGGAGAAATGCGTGAAAATACAAACATACACACATGTCGAATAACCTCCTTTTTTAAGACGGTTAATGAAATACTTATTAAAACTAGTTCCACTTGGACCACGCTTATGAGTAAGGGAAGAGTTATCGGTAAGGTAGGTGCTAAGTAATTAGCCGTAGCCATCGAGTAAATTACATCCATATCTATTGAATACATTGTAATGAACGTGCTACTATGTACCTACACTCAGCTTATTTGCATTATCCAATTTCATCATCATCAACCATCATTTCCATTTCCATTAGCGGCCAAAATGAATTTACGGCTAAAAGCCCAGAGAAAAAACGAAAATGTTTGTATACATTTAAATGTACTTCACAAGGGCGACAATCTAACTCAATTGCGAAGTAGGTCAAATTTGTTTAAACTTTTAAAAAAATACACTTTATGATTCTTCTAGTAGTAATATATAATATTTAAACGTATGTTATGTTAAAAAAATAATTAATTATTCATCACGTAATTATACTCTAAAGGAGCAAAAAAAGTAACAACTTGTTGCAAATTCGAAAACACTGGTTATCTGCCGCTAAGCAGGGTGTGAGTGCCGGTGAAACCGCAGGCGCATAAGACGTAACATCCCTGTCTTGGGTGGCGGGCGCAACGGAGCGCCTCTTAGGTGTTCCCATACTTCGGACTTGGAGGACCAATGCTTGTACTGCTGTTGTTATGGGCGGAGGTAATCACTTTACATCAGGTGAGCCTAGAGCTCGTCCCTTCACTTCAGTTACATAAAAAAAAGATTATATATCATTTTCTATTAATTATCGGTACTTTCATCAAGAAAAGGCTTATACAAGACGAAGTTGATAAGTTAATTTATTCCCGACTACCAAATTGAAAATGTGGTCTTGAATTCTGTAGCTGCGCAAAAATAACCGTTGAATATTCATCCACTGAATTGGGAAGAGCTTTAGCTTTGCATAATAATATTTTTCGAAGTGATAACGACCCAGCTAAGCTACATTGCTTTCAACAATTTTCTTCTAACACCTTGAACACCGGAAGCTATGTTGGCCTTTTCATAAAGCTGAGGTCTTCTTAAGTTTTAAACGAGATACTAAGTACCTATTATTATATTCTTTCTCATAAACTTTCATATAACTTCATAACAAAAAGAAGTTTTATTCCCGTATCTTAGCTACGGAAACACGCGCACATTTTAGTGATCACATTAATAACAAAAGTTAACAACAGCGCAGAATATCACGCAACAAACATAAAATTTATGAAACGTAATATCATTTTAAATCATGTTCTTGTATGAAATAATTCATACAAAATTATTAACGTTTAAATTATTAAAACATATAAAACGTCCCTATATATGTATACTAGAAATAAATTTTTACAACTTACTTTAAATAATTCATAACTATTCTAAAGTAGGTCAATTTACCTCATTAGGTTGAAGGCCTATCTACGAAAACACATTTCCGCAATGCTTCATAGCCCATGAATCCTACTTGACCGATTTTTGAGAAGATTTATTGAAGAGTGAGACAGAAATTAATGCCTTCAGGAGCTTAGGGTAATTTTTCACGTAAAGCCCTGAGGCCTGGCTAAGTAACAAATGAGGTCGCATAATTTTATTAGGTGGCTGGTATCAAATGTGGGAGCGGCAAGCTGCACCCTGGTAGACAACATCTGGTTTAGTCATGAGAAGTTATCGCAAGGATCGCGACAATAGTTAATTAAATCGCCATATTGTTATGGGACACTTTTCCGAACGTTGCGTATAGCAGAATTAAGGGCCGAGATGGAAATGATTTTTTCAAAAGAGAGCACACATTTACCGATTGCAAGTTAACTACATATTTATTCCTTATTATTTATACATATATCTAAAGTCTCTCTCAATTATTTATGTGTACGAGCTGAGTCGTACTTGACGCAGATTTTACAAATATCAGTACTGTACCGCAATAGCATAACGTAGCATATAATTTTATATTAATCCAGTTAACAACTAAAGCTCAGAGCAAGCGTTCGTATTAATTAATTCCTGGTGCAATCCCATCGTAGTTATCAGTTTATCAATCAATCATCATCATCGTACCTTACGTTGAGCACACCGTAAATTATGATTATATTTTAAGATTTAATCATATCTCACAAATTACGGATAATTATCTTAATAATTAGCTGATTTAAAAATCTAAGAAACCGACTTTCCTCGCTTATTTTTTTCATAAAATTTCTCTATGGCCACCTCCGAGGTATAACGCAATAAATTAAAAAAAAAACATTAATATCAGTAAACAAATGGCGAAGAAATCTCGTAACAAACGTACAAAATAATATCCAGCCGAATTTAAAACCTTCTTTTATAAATTTGAGCACACAAACGGAATATTTTTTGACATAAATGATTTCATACTACTTTTATTTTGATTTTGTGTTTTTATTTTCTTGTGTCCTTGCCTCGTAACAGAGAGAGCTCAATTCAGTTCAATAATCAATTAACTTCTGAAATACCACAAAATACTCATTCCCCTGTATATAATATCTTAGAAACAGTCACAATTTTTGCGAAGCCGAATATCGAAAAACTGGGAAGCAAATAATACTGTTGATCCTTATAATCTACGACCGAAACCACGTAACTGAGAGGTACACAAAAGTAATTTTCCTGCTCGATGAACACAAAATCTACCTATATATTGTAATATCACAGGAAGATATCTGATTTTGTGTATATGAAAATTATAAATCGAAATATATGGTTCGCTTCGCTCCGCTCCCGTAGTACTGGAATTTATTATTTATATTCCAATATAAGTATTCTATATTCCTATGGGGAAAGTCAAGATGTGACGATGGGAATATCCTGACAAAAGTTGTATTTTGCAAGTAACTACAAAATTAACTCCATTTTTTGGGATTAAAATTAGTTCATGTGTTTATTCAGAGTATATTCAGGCTTCCTAACAAATTTCATCCAAATCCGTTCCGCTGTTGACGCGTGAACGAGTAACAAACATACATACCGACAAACATTAGCATTATTACATTATTATTATAATATTAGTATGATATCAAATATCGATTCTTAGTATAATTGGAATGACAATTATTGGGTTGTATTGATACTATTATATTTTTACAGCTGCGCCGTAGATGCCTGTCAGAAACCATGAATAGGTACCTATTAGCGTTTAAAGAAAATATTTGATGAAAATAATGACTTTGTGACAACGCAGCAATATATTTAGGCATATTGTAAAAACAAAGCGTTGTGCCGTTTACCTATAATCGGGTTTGTACAAACAAAATAAATTTTATGTAGGTGCTTAGCCTTTCATGTTATATAATCAACAATGTATAACTGTGTGGTATAACAATAAATTTTATAGATGATTATTACAATATAAAATTGTTATTTTAATACATCAAATAAACCGACTTCAATACTTTCATTTACTTATTTTACTCCTCTGTCATAAGCGCTCGTGGCGTAGCTTGCTTAGCTGTTCTTAGTTAGAAGTTGGATGGGTGACTGTTTGGTGGCATTTGAACCGAACTGGAGAGCACGTTAAGATGTCGGTTCCGGCAATACTGGTCATTAAGCCATATCCGAGGCCTTCGGGCGACTTCAAAACTCCGTCACCAGAGTTGTCTTTTAGTCACATAAAGAAGACGCGAGAAAACGAAAAACACCTTTTTTATGTCGGTTATAATAACTCCAGGCACGTAGTTTATATTATTTGCGCTCATTCGCATAAATAAAACAATAGCTTACAACAACATTCTGAATGCTTATGGGCAAAAGACATGTATATTGAATGAATTAATATAAACAGAAAAAAAATACAAAAAATTGGGCTCGTCCGGGATTTGAACCCGGGACCTCTCGCACCCTAAGCGAAAATCATACCCCTAGACCAACGAGCCGACTGTAATATCGTTTGAAATAGCGGTACTGCCCACATTATCGATAAGCAAGCGACATCAGATGACGTAATCAGTACACTTGTATAAACCACTTTCACGTGACCACAGAATTAATAAATGGAAGGCTACATTGATGTGTGTATGTATTTTGTCAAAAACCAAACAGACTCATGACTACAGAAGATATATCATGTTTATTCTGTGTCTAGGCGTTGATACGTATTATATCTTGTGTGTTTAGAAAAAACTAAATACTATTTTAGTATTCTATTATTTATAATCCGGTTACTATAATATAAGTTATGCTTATTTTGAAGATAGATGGCGCTGTTTATGAAATGGCCATGGATATTCTACATGAATACAAATCAAATATACAATACTTATTAAATATACTTACGATTTATAATAAATTAAGAGCATTTGGCGCGATAAGGAGGTTGCGCACCAAGCAGTTACTTGATAAAACATGATGCATTAAAAAAAAATGTAATTTAATTACACAAAAAACTGGGCTCGTCCGGGATTTGAACCCGGGACCTCTCGCACCCAAAGCGAGAATCATACCCCTAGACCAACGAGCCATTATATGTGGTGTCAAAAAATACAATGCAATTTTGATACCACACACAGTTTTCTACATTTTATAGTCATTACGATTTCACGCTTTACAACTGATTACGATAATCCTATAAATTTAATATGTTTTGTAAAATTGAAAGTTGATGGAGCATATATATGGTTTTATAAACAAGTATTCACTCTCACTTATTGAGAGTAGGTCAGTGTCCTTGCAGTGGGAACGTTAGAGGCTGATACGGATACGGAAATAAGTATAGAATGTAAGTCTGTGGCCTTCACACAAAGATTATATCAGCGAAGATTTTTTTTTTCATATAATGAGATCGTGACTCTGTGAGACGTACAAAATGGACGGTTGCTTGTAAGAAAAAACCATAATGAAATTGAAGGGACGAGCTGCCGGCCCACCTGATGTTAAATGGTTACCGCTGCTCAAACAACAATGCGACTCAAGCCCTCCCCTATCATCAATAGCGAAGTCAATTAAATTGCGTTGTGCCCGTCACTTTGAACATTTCTAGGTTGTCCTGTTTATCCAAGTCTTGGTGGGGTTGAAGTATTTATTAGTCTCCTAATACCTCTGGGTTTTCCCCTCTGTATATACTTAGTACCGTTGCAGGAAACCGCAAAGTTCCTGGATCACAGTATACGGTGAAACAGTAGCCTGACTTTATAGACTCATACTTTTTGAACTCTGAAGTAAAAAAGTGTTTTATAAGTGTAACGTGTGTATCCGTGTGTCTGTCTAGTCGTAGCTCCCACACGAATGGATCAATTATGATTCGATTTTATTTTTGTTTGAAAACTGAAGTGATATAGTTTTTTTTCTATAATTTATGAAGATCTGTTCAGGCATTTGTATATCATTACCTCATTACCATTACACCAATGTAGGAGTTCTTTACGTTTTCGTAATGAACTTATTTACATTTGGATCGTGTTTAGGAATTCCCTGAGTGTGGCGTCTCCACTGTGTCTCCGATCGTGACTAAAATGTCACGATTGATGTAAATTGGCTTTGTACTTGGATCGAACTCGCTATCCAAATACACAGCCAACTATAATATATAAAAATCGAAATTTTCGTAGTCTAGTTGATAGTCATTTTGCCTGCAAATCAAGGGGTTCCGGGTTCAATTCCCAGCTGCGGTAAACGCTGTGTGATTGTTCTTGGGTCTTGACATAGGGCATGCTAGTGCATCGGTATGAGTGTGTAAGTTTGTTCGTTTTATTTTGTTTATTTTATTACCAGTGTCATCTGCAGCTGATCAAAGGTACATGGAACATTGTGACGAACTATTCACATGGTATTAAAGTTATATTTTGTTGAATCTATTTATTTAGTATGTTGTTCTTTCGCCTTTTTCTGGTCTTCTAATTTTATAATTTGAAAGAAAAATTGTAATCTGACGACTTACAGAACACTCCTGTAAGTTGTTAAAAAATATTATAATAGTAATTAAGCATATGGGGGTCCGTTTTGCTCGTCCCCCGGGTGCTGCGAAAGGACGAAGTGGAACTTGCTTGGTTCATCAGGGGAAGTACTGCCTTCACACCTGGTAATCTAGCAGTGGTGCACTTTCATATTCCCTTTTAGGGGTACGGGTGCTGGTGAGATTACATGAGACGCAACATCCCCGTCTGAGAACGCGCCCTAGATTCGCTTCCAACATTAAATGTTCCTAATTTTTCAAGTTACTACCGATAATTCAACGCAGTTTGATATTTAAAAAATAAATTAACGTTTACACATTCATACCTCTGCACAAGGATGCCCTGTGTCGCAGATGGCATGGACAAACACAGAAACACAAGACAAACACCCAACACCCGAGAACAAACTTCATTCTCACCACACAAAGTCCCCCGGCCGGGAATCGAACCCGGGACCCGTCGCTTCGAAGGCAGAGCTACTACCAACTAAACCACGGACACGTCCATTAGTTTAATATTAGTCCCGAATAAACCATTGAAGTAAGTTTCATGTATCTAAGTATAAGTTAATGAAACAAGAAGTACTGATTCTTGAATTCAGTTCTTGGTATCGTTGCAATTTATCCATTGCTATCTACATATACCCTGAAACCGAACCGCATCGAGAATTGGAATCGTAGCTAGATTGCGAACGTGCTTTATTGTGCATAGCTTCAGCTATTGGAGCTTGGTCAATACCTAAGATTGCCTCTCTATAACTACTATTAAATAATTCTACTTATAAGTATTATAGACTTTAGGGTACATACATAAGGTACTGATATATACATAGTTTTATGTCGTTATCCACGAATGAGGAGCCTTCAAAGGCCCACATTTAGTCTTGTGGGTTACACTATACCGGAAACGTAGACATGACAAGTGGTTAACTCATCGCTGTTATTCCAAGAATAAGCAGCTATTTCCTTAAAAAAGTGTTCAAACAGATGTCTGGTTCAGAAAGAAAAACATTTTGTGCCTAATGCATTGTTTTAGTATAAAACCATCTTCGCCTAGAAAGGCGAAGATGGTTTTATACCGATGTGTCTAAAAATGGTTTCATTAGAAAATGAAACCAGTTTTAGACACATCGGTCGGACCGTTTCAAAGTCTGTAACGGACATAAGTACAAATAATTTTCTTGTTTTATTTATTGGGATTTAGTTACGTAGTTATGTAACGCAATTATGTCACTTAGAAGATTTATGAAGCCTAGTAAGGCCATTGCTAATCAATTTTTGCACATTTACTTTTTAATAATGTAGTTGGATCACCCACATATGTCTGGGAGGTACTCTTTGGTTTTACACGCAAATACAAAGGTCCTCGTAAAATACATCCAAGTCCCACCATATTGAGAAAACGCTGAGCCCCCTTAATTATCAGCGGAGCAGAACCGCGCAGTCCTCGCGTTTGGAGATTATCGTCGCATCCGTCTTATCTCGGCGTAGGATACCCCAAGAAACCATAATGAAGGTGCTTAGTTTTATCATGTAAAGGTTTATGTTCGCTTGCAAAAGTTTACCTATAAAATTTGCTCGTAGTTTCTGTCGGTAAATATAATATAATACAATAACTGTTTTTATACTCATGAAGGACCTGTACCTACCAATGATGACTCAAAATAGTTGAAAAGCCTATTTTTACTAAATAAATACGACTTAGATATTCCCTAAGTGTGAAGTTAGATCAGAATAATATGCTAAGAATTACAATGCAGTTTTAGGTTACACACTGAAATTAAACTTTATGTTAATCGTAAATTTGACGTAAAATAGAATATTTTTGAATAGTATTTATACAAAGAGTCAACATTTTCAATGAAATATATTGTTTTTGACGTTGACTGTCATCTTAATTACTGGGTTATTCATTGTTAGTTCAAGGTTCAAGGATCAGGACAGGAGAGGTTTTTTTTTTACTTATTGCCAATATGGACCCGTAGGGCTCTAAGACCCTTAAGCCAGTCCCTGCACGTGTTCTCTGGCTAGTGCAAAAGGAGCAACCCGAAGTAGAACAGTAGTACAACAGTAGAACTTATGCCTAATTCGTCCGGAGAAGTACTACCTACTTCTAAGATTACCTACGACCGCGATTAACCTTAGACCCCCTAGTATCATGTTCGGGACATTACGTTCGGATTTATAATAAGTGGGATTATACAATGATTCTACCGCAGTAGTGTTCTAAATAGTTACCTCTAAAAGTGATTGCCTAGACTAGATCGTCAGGCGGCTAGGGACATAGTAATTAGAGAAACGTTATTTGAATGAAGACCGCAAACATTCAGTCCCCGTTTAGAGCAGAACGATCATTACTCACGCCATTTGTCCCGCACTCTAATGATCACGACTCACTTTATATCTTGTGAAGAATTATTTGACTTTGAGTGTTTGTTAAGTTTGCCACGGAGTAATAGCTCCATTTTTCAGTTCAGTAACTGATTATGGAGTATAATCGTTGATTCGTTTGTTGTTTAAGCTGGCTGACAAATATACAAGCAAAAGTTATATTTATATAACTAATGTTTTGCCACTTCTATATATATTCATTAAAAAGGTACTTCATGACAAGGTACAGCTATGAAATTAAATAACAATAAGGATAAAGAATAAATTTATTTTCATTTTAGATAATTATGATACTTATAGGTAGGTAATTTACAAATGTATACTCAAAGTGGGTCATGATATTAGATGACAATGTTCGTAAGTAAAATTTATGGATATCATTAAAATACCAAGCTAGGATTAACCAATGTTATGATATCTCACGCTTCCCCTTTCACTTTTAAAGGTGTTAAGGGAGATAGGAGATACTTGGTACCACTTAATGTATGGGTCAATAGTTCTACTATCAGTCAATAGCTCAGAATTAGTCCTTTCCAAGCCAGGCCTTAGTTGTATGTTTGTTTTATGTCAATTCATTCGATGGATAAAAACATTATTACAAAGTCAACTCAATACAAAAAAGGCTTTAATAATCGATACTCGTAATGTAATGGAAAGATTATCAGTAAATAATATATGTTTAGATCAGGCATCATTTTAAATTAAAAACAGTAATACAAATTTTACAATATTATATATTAATGAAAACCTATAAAACAATGCAAAGGAGGCATTACTTTTAGTAGAATAACAACAGAAAGCTTTTACAATTATTGAAAGAGTATCATGATAAGCCAATTAAAATAATGAAACAAAAGAATCTTTAACAATCGTACTTAAATTATTGTATAACGATTATTTAATGTCAAGAGCGTGTAATATCATAGATATACTATACAATTCCATGGAGGTCCTGAGTAAGATTACAATTTATTTTAATAAGAGCAAGCCAGCCGTAAAGTAACAATGAACCGTGAGATGGAGCGCAGACTGAATTATTCGGACGATTTCTAAGCTCAAGGCAAATAATCCATGAAAGCCATTATATCTGACTGAAAATCTCATTTCCTGTCGAAATGGACTTGCTTTCTCGATGTTTGTAAATGGGTTACAAAACGACTACGGTCTGTGCCATGGGAGAAGTCTCAGGAAATGTCATACGGATTCACCTGAAGAAGGCGATATACATAACAACATGGTTGCATCCAAATCTTCAATAACTGTTTTGACAAATTCAGAAGACAAAAAATACTGAAATCTCGATCACACTAGGATCACTGTCCCTGCATCAGAACGCTTCCTGCATAACCAAAGACGAAGACGACGACATCACCCATCCTCATCACGTTCTCAAAGATCCGGCGTTACCGCCCGGTCCTTGTTCTATAGGGGTAGGGAAACAGAGGGTCTGTTTCGTGTATGCCTTGTAATAGTCACACTGTATAACAGTTCCACGTCACAAGTGTTCAATTGTGCTCAAAAATAAAGTACTTTTTTTAAAAAGATTTTGTGTCTCTTCCATATGTATAAGCTTATATGCAAACGCAGACTTTTTCAAATGAGTCAAAATTATGATGAGGACAATGCCTAGTTCTTCTGCTATGTCATTGCAATGTTATTAGTATACCTTCAATTATTTTATCCATGTTATCCGTGGCAAGGCGGCCAGAGTAAACCGAATCTTTGTCATTAAAACTATTTTAATCAAAACACTTAAACCCACTTTGTGCTACCCTTACTGCATAAGATCCATAACCGCTAGAGAAATATCTGGCGATCTCTGTGCGGGTTTTCTTGCATTTTTTAGTTTTTATATTACGACTTCAAAACTTATTGAATTTCTTCATTAGTGCATTTACTTGACGAAAAAATAATTTAAAAATGGCGGGTAACAGATTTTTAACTCATTAATTTATGTTTAAATTTTACAACCCTGCCACATGCTATAGTATTGGCACAAGTTAAAAGTGTATTCGTCCTCGACAGAAACCGTAAAAACCAAACGGATGATGTGAAAGTGTTTGAGTTTTATAAATTAAAAAACTTTCCTATTTGTGGACCAAAAGATTAACAGGGTTTTATTCATAACACAAGTTTTTATGACAGGTCTTAAAACTTCAAGGGCCTCGGGTTTTATTCTGTGATATATAATCGAGCCACAACAATATCATGTAATTAGGCCGTCACTCATATTTATGTACGCAGGCGTACAAAAATAAGAGTAACAATATTTCCAGATATTTGCTGTGTTAAGACAGAAACATCACGGTATGCCGTATACCGTCACGGCATACGAGTCAGCCCACAGAAAAGTAAGAACCTTTTATTCAGAAATATATTATAGTAAAATCTATAGTAACCTGACCGAGCCGCGGGCAAAAGCTAGATTTATGTAATAATTAAAATATGACTTTATTTTTTACCATTTGAAATATATCCTGCAATATTTAGGGTAGGTGTGTGCATTCGATAAATCCAGTAAAGTTTTTGACTTTGTACACATGAGATACACGATGTTGAGATTGTAATAAACTTACCCAACATTAGTTTATTTCTTTGCCAACTGAATCGATCTTAATCTTTTTGTTTACTACCTCGTCCCATTTACAGTGTGACACAATGCGACGTCTACATCGACGTGAGAGATTTTAAGCGATAGCTAACCGCTTTCCGTGTTTGCTCTCGAGTGGCGGGCGCGAAGCCAGATGTGAGCTAAGTGTGCCGGATTCGTTGGATATATGTGGAGTTTCTTAAGTATTTTGTGAGCTATTTCTGGGAGTGGTTTAACTTCAAACAAAGTTTTTGTTGAACTGAATACAAATTTACAAGTTCTCTGTGAGCTGGGTCAATGTATAGATGATAGGTGTTGTCTGATTTATTGAAATTTAAATAAAAAACTCTTTCTCTAAGGAGGAAAGAGATGTATGGACTGGAGAATTCAAATGCGTCTTAAAGTCAACTAAGGCAATTTGCCTCTTTTGTTTCATACTATATTAGTAAAATAGTTAACAAAATACGGATCCCTTTTAGAACTTCGTTTAAAGGGACCAAATCGTTGGGATAGATATTCCGTAAATAAATTATAACAACAAAATCCCATTAAGAGCCAACAAGGTTAAAAAATCGCCACACTTACAAAAAAGAACGCATGATCTTGTAAGTAAATTTTTAACTTATTTTCCCTGTATTTTTTTAAGAATCAAATTGAAATAGTAAATTTTAAAATATGATATGCCTGGAAAGTTTAAATAACTGTCACTGCATAGCTATAGGCTTTAAGAAATCATAAGATTTTATTTTTATTTTAAATCATAAGATTTTATTTTTATTAGATTTTTACTGAACTCTGGCGCATTAACAATAATTAAATACATTTCGCAAGAGACAGACAACTGCGTTAGCCACATTTGCTACATCCAAACAACATTAAGTGACTATTTTATGACCTCCATCGTAAATTACGCGAGCGAGTTGCTACACCCCCATCTTCCGCTTAATTTGGCTTAATACGCATTACTTGTAAGCGGGTCTTCAATAGATGTCGTAGGCCGCGTCCGATTTTCACGACATGATTTTTATGATTAAGCTAATCTTATCTTTCCTGCTTGTACTATAATGACACGAACAAATTAGGTAGTCGTTTGCTAGAGTGCCAACGACGAGACGGCGAACACATAGAATATGCCATTTTTGAAATATAAAGAGCTTTAAACATTTTATCAACAAAAGATTGTGTAGATTTATATCTTTTTTTTATGTGAGTATGTGACGAAACGAGCTGAGAGCCCAACTGGTACGACCCCCGCCCATGACAACAGTAATGTGACTCAGTATAAGGGTTGGATCTTAGTGTTAGTGTTCCCCGCAAGTTGTTACAAACGTTTACTGAAACGCGGCTTTTTACGTCCTTAAACAAAATCCAGTCCATAGCGTCTCTCGTAGACCAAATTCTTAACCGCTTATCTGAGCCGAGCGGGTAACTGTTATAACGGCTGTAGACAGATAATTTCCCCAGATTTGTACTGTTTGGGTTTTCCTCATTTCGTAACAATTATGGAGTTTTGTCGCTATAAAAATGCCGACGCAAGTTTTGGTAGATATTACTTATATGTGCAACTTATTTCCTGACTTTATGTTCGTGACAGACTATACAGACACACTTCCACTGTAAACATCAAATGTGTAATGTGTGAAACTAACTGCGTAGCTCATTATGAAAATAATTATGAAATTAAAATAATATGGTGTTTTTTAACGTGTGGGTCGCGACCCCCAGGTCGCGAAACTTTTCTAGGGGAGTTGCAAAAGTTTGGGAATACTAAACATAGCTTGGAGTATTACTGATAGAATACTTATATGGTACTTTTTTGTAAAAATATACATGAAATAATTATTAATACCCAGATACAGCTCCAACTCCATACCTATGTTCGTTACATAAATGATTGCCCTCGGATTGGAATCGAACGACGACCTATTTCGCAGAAAGTAGAGCTACTACCAACCACGCTGTAAGGCCTATCAATAAACCATCCAATAATGAAACAAATAACTTTCATATTACACTTATCTTCAGCCGATTAAATAAAATTGATATTTGCACCCAAATTTTAATTAATACCAATTCGAATAATTTATTGAAATTGCTATTCAAACTCCGTCTGACTACATTTTTAATCCAAGTTTCAAGATGGTAGGATAAACGATGTGAGAGTTCAAGTTGGACAAACCCATACATTACATGCATAACCAGAAAGCCGATTCGTGAAAGTTGAATTAAAAAACTTCTAACTCGCTCGCTCATTCAATATACTAGTAGTAAAGACTGCAATTTTCTCTTAATGTTTCAGAAAAGCAAGTTTTTGAAAATGTTCACGTTTCAATGTAAAAGGGAGCACACATTTCTAAGGTCTAATAATGTGACAGGTTTCACGCTCGCTGAAATGCTGAGCTGGCAAGAAGTTCGATTCTTCAAGCGGTACCGCCGACACAGCTATGTGGCACTTCGACTGACGATCGTGCAATTTTTCGATGACAAACACTTTCCCACCCCACCACGTGTGGAGGTAGAATAAATAGTAGTTGTTTGCTCCCAAAGTGCCATGACTCAGCGTTTTATGCCTTGGCACTTTGCCTTGCAAGTTCTCTTTCGTACATTTTCAATTTAATTATAACGGGCTTCACAGATCAGTTGTAGCTCTGCATTCTGCGCTGTTCGTTAGTTTGATTTTCACCCAGGACAAACATTTGTGTTCTGTGCCTGGGTGATAATAATATGTAGATTTATATTCACAAAAGCAAGTACAAGTAGTTATCTGGTTCCCACAGTACAAGTGTAACATTTTTGTGATAGTTTGGGGCTTTGTGGGATGTCTATGAATGTTCAATAATAATTTACTATTCATTTTGTGATGTTGACATTGCGTTTAGTGATAGTTGTTATTATTGCTAATACAGCAAGTTTACGTTATTTATTTATTAAGTTACAATTGTATTGGCAACAATAATTAAGATTCAAATGAGATGTATATAAAAATCAATTGCAGTTGGAATCTGCAGACGCACTGCAATCACAAAAACTCGAAAATGGCTAGACAGATTTAACTCATTTGTATTTCGTTGTATTCGTAAATGCCAGCCAAGACAAGGTTGGTATAAAAAGTTTTTCCCCGAAAATTGGGGAAAAATGGAAATTAATTTTTCTACATCTTTTGACAGCTTAATCTAGGGTATGAATATCCAAATCCATTTAGGCATGAAGGAGTAACAAACATACATAAAGACATACATTCGCGTTTTTAATATTAGAATTATATACACGATACAACAACAACAACAACAACGTTAACACACTCATACCTCTGCACTAGGATTCCCTGTGTCGCAGATGGCATGGACAAACACAGAAACACAAGACAAACACCCAAGACCCGAGAACAAACTTCATGCTCACCACACAAAGTGTGCCCCGGCCGGAAATCGAACCCGGGACCCCTCGCTTCGAAGGCAGGGCTACTACCAACTAAGCCACGGAGCCGTTTAATACACTAATTCCTTGTGATAAATATATATGAAAATTATCAAATTTCCAACTATAATGTCAGATTACGTATGGTCTATATTCAGAGTACCTGTTCAGTCAAAGTTAGAAAGTTCCGAAGTCACCTGCACCCACGTCGAATTCTAATAATCTGAAACTAACAGTAATGATATTCCACCACGTGCCCCTAACCGAAGCGGACGTGTTCAGAATACGTTACATATTGAACGCGACGTTCCGATGCTAAAATAATATCGACTGACATTTTGAGAATACTCCAAACAGCCGATAAATATTGTATAATAGCGATATCGCGGAAGCTTCACTCTGCTCTTTGTAAAATGTTAATCACGATATAATTATACAAGCAATTCTTTATTTATTTATTTATATCACGTATCTCGGAAAAGGCTCGAACCATTTCGATGAAATTTTGTATTTAGATAGGTACGGTATTGCTGTTTTACCTCCTTTTTGAAGTCGACCATACAATATAATCGAATATAATAGGTGTGTGAATATGACTCCGCCCCTTTTTGTCAAAATAAAACACATGTGTTCGCTTACAAAATTAAAAAAAAAATTATTGAAAGTATGCTCCATCTGCAGCTACAACCTTCGCCCATCGTTCAGGTAGTTTTCGTATTCCTTGCTGGAAGAAGTCCTGGTCTTTTGAGCTTATCCAGTTGTCAATCCAAATTTTGATACTTTCACATGAAGTAAACTTTTCTCCAGTAAGGTCTGTCTGCATCGTCCGGAATAGGTGGTAATCCGAAGGAGCTATGTCTGGTGAATATGGCGGGTGGGGTAACACTTCCCAGTCCTGTCCCTCTAAATATCTTTTTACGACTTCTGCGGTATGCGGTTTGGCATTGTCATGCTGAAGAACTAATTTGTTATGTCTATTCACCCATTCTGGTCGTTTTTCTTCTATGGCTCGCTTCAAACGCATTAGTTGTCGTCGGTAAACTTCTCCATTAATAGTTTCAGAGGGTTTGAGCAACTCATAATATACAATACCTTTCTGATCCCACCAAATACAGAGCATGACCTTGGCACAGTGAATATTTATTTTTGGCTGTGATGGGCCTGGTTCGCCTGGTTTCACCCAAGCTTTTTTGCGTTTAGGATTTTCGTAGTGTATCCATTTTTCGTCTCCTGTGACTATCCGATGCAAAAATCCTTTTCTTTGCTGTCTTTGAAGCAGCATTTCACAAATGGTTTTCCGACGTTCCATGTCTCTTTCTTTTAAATCATGTGGAACCCAGTCACCGGCTTTTTGAATCATTCCCATCATTTGTAAACGCTTTGCAACAGTTGAACGATCAACATTTAATGCTGCAGCTAATTCTGATTGAGTTTGGCAAGAATCTTCCGCCAATAATGCTTCCAATTCAGCATCTTCAAATTTTTTTGGTGGTTTTCCATGTTCTTTATCCTCAGTACTAAAATCGTTATTTTGAAATCGTCGAAACCATTCCTTGCAAGTTGTATTAGACGGAGCATGCTCACCATAAATCTCCACAAGCAAACGATAAGTTTCCGCTGCAGTTTTCTTCGCAATAAAATAATGTAATAACACTTCCCGCAAATGACGTTTATTTGGAATAAAAACCGACATTTTCGAAAAGGTGAAAACAATTGTTGCTTACACTTCAACCAAATATCATAAAATGCGTTAGATAGCTGACATTCAGTACTATCGAATACAAGTATGGTCATTTATTAGTACACGTAAACAATACTAAAAACGACATCTGTTGAGAAAGGGCGGAGTCATATTCACACACCCAATATAAAAATAAATATTCATGGACTTGCTTGCCTGAGTGGGAATCGTACCCACAACATACAGTGAAGAAGGCATTTATTACTATTATACCCGTATCTAAACGAACACCACCAAAATCACACTATATTCTTATAATCTCACGCGTTATAGGTAATCGATAATACATTAGGGTCGGGTTAAATGGAATTGTCGAACATAAGTCTTTTAAGTTTATATTTTATTATTTTCCTTTGTAGATTACTGAGTTATCTTTTGAGTGGCCTCAGCTCAGTTGGTATCAACCTTCTGTGCTGCAGGTCGTGGGTTCGCAGAAGGCAGAGCTGCTGAAAACTGAGTATGTTAATTGAATAGTTTTCTTTTAGCGCATAACGTTACTAACCAGGTTATGCCTATATATTAGTAAAATTAAAAATTACAACTACAAATCACTCAAGTAAATTAATATTTTCTGAAATAAATGGCAGACAGTATAAAACAATTGCTATTTCACAGTAAAAATGACAAAGACCTATTAACAATCGGTCAGATATTTCAGTAAATTATTTATTTGATTTAGAAGCCGCATACACTGAAAACATGAGTAGAGTTTAATTATGATTCATTGTATCACCGCTATATATCGTAGATGGACCTTTCGTAAACCGGTAGGAATCCAATCGTGACGCGATCCACATCAAAAGGATTAAGGGTATCCGCACACGGACAGTTTTACGGTTATTTAAACAGAATTTATCTGTATAGAGAGGACTTTAAACAGATTACTGTTCCCGCGACCCCTCACTGTTTTATCTAACTATCCAGATTCTGTTTTGCGTGGATTGAGAAATTAACGAGTTTTTACACTGGTAAAAACTCGTTAATTTCTCAAAGGCTGTCCTTGTTATTTCTGTTTTTGGAAACGTTAATTTCATTTATTTTATTGGCTTTATTATTAACCAGCCTCACAGTTCATTTGGTAGGAGCTTTGCTTTCTGCGCCGGAGGTCGTGGGTTCGAATACCACTCGGGGTAAGCCATGTGTACGAACATAAATGTTTGTTCTGTGCCTGGGTGTGAATGAGTATGATGCATGTATTTACAAAAAAAAAATATAAGTATTATAACAGTTATCTAGTTCACATAGTACAAGCTAAGCTATTTATTATTATCTATTAATTTAATAAATAATACAAAATCATTACAACTTTTGGTAAATTTGAGCATAAAATGAAACAGGATACTTTTAAAAGAAAAAAGAATGTAAAAAGAAATATACTTAAAGGATTACCGGCTAAACTCTTCCACCGAAACAACGAAAAACGTGTTCTGCTTGGTGGCGGTATTTAGGCAGACGGAGACATTGCCAGGCATAAAATATCAATCTCTTTATTTTATAGCAACACTGTTCTCACCTGGCTGTCACTAGAGAAGGCTGCTCGCCGGTCCACTGTCCTAATTTTAGTGTGCGCTTAATTGCATTCCAGTTGGCAAGTAAACTAAATTAAAGCCGCAACGAGGCACTTTGTCTGCCTGACTATTAGAAACGTTTCCAAATGCGGTAGATCCCAAATAGGATGATACATAAGCGAGGTCCCAATTTCTGTAGGCTTAGCATTTTGGTTGCCCGATGAAGCTAAGAAAGTCTTGGATAGGTCAACTGCTTTATAAATCTTGTTAAGAGCATGTTTTATTTTATTTGTTGCTGACCTACTTTTCAAAGTATCCGATCCGACCGGCAAGCCTTAAACAATAGCTAAACAAATGTTACTTACAATATAATCGAGATTGGCTTAGCGACCGCTCCAGTTACGAACGCTTCTAATGGCCAGCCATCCAGTGTTTTGAATGCTGCCTAATTAATTTGTCGATCGATCAGACGATTGAAGCCGAGAATTTATTTTATCAGCTCTTGTTCCTGTTCAAAGTTTTCATTTAAATTATTATATAACAATGGCTAATTTTATCTACTTGTTACACGAGAAAATTCATTATTTATTTCGAAGGAAAGTTGTAAGCCACAGCAAAATCCTCATTGTCATGGATAAAAACTACAACTATAATCAGTCATAGATAATTTTATTCGTTTAGATATTCTTCAGTAAATTATAAAAAAGCATTTAGCTATCTAGCTAAATGTTTTTTATTCAAAAAATATTTCGCCAAAATATTAAACATATTGTTGAATACATTTTGATATTCAGTGTAGATTAAATAATCCCATAATTGGTTTTAGATACGGGACAAAAAACAATGAAAGCCTCTTCCTTTGAAAAATAAACCGGATAAATTACGCGCCGACCTTGATTTTCAAGCAAATTCATACGGTTCCTAAAAGGTCGAGAAGGGTTTGCTTTTAGCGGAGCCTCTTCAATGAAGAGCTTACTTGTACGTCTATATATGACGTTGAAGACCTCGATGGTCTAAAGGAACTGCCAGACTAAATCGTAAGATTTCGGTTTCTGGATAGCAGAAATGTTTTATGTTCAACAATTTTATGTTCCGCTTCTCCTGACAGGTAATCATTGACTAAGCAGCAGCAATATAAAATAGAAATAAGAGAGGAAATTCCTTCTCCAAATTGATAACTTCCTCCGCAAGTTATCAATTTGTTTTTTTTATGTCTGTTAGCGCAGTGCTCCGTCATTTACCTGACTTGGAAAGTATTTTTTTAATTGAAGGCATATGTTTTCAGATTGTGCCCATAAAAGTTTATTTTCGGTTCAATAGCTTGGTTGTTAAATGTTGAATCAAACCACTGGAAAAAATATGTCATCCACGAAAACAAAATTGCGTATTTTGCTTTCCTATGACTTTTCTTCGCCCGTTGTATCCAGATTTGGATGTTTATTTTGTTAACCTAACCTCACATACATAGCATAGCGTATAACCAAATATGCGAGCTGAGAAAGCAAATACACATTATTCATAAGCACGCTTATCTTAGCTCAGTTTCTTAGCTTAGAAAGATTAAAATACGCCTTAGCTACTCAAAGTCAGCCACTTACTTAAACGAAAGAGGAAAGCTAAACTCAGATCGCGTTATGGCTTGCGCTTTAGAGGAATCGGGTAAATATATCGAGAATCGACGCGAGTAAAATACCTGAAGCTTGTCAGGTGGACAGTAAATGGTTTGCGGCTGAGCGCGTGCTATTCCAGTCAGAAAACCCCCACAAATAGGCAACCTCAATATCTAAAAACAACTTGGCGTATACCAGTGTCCACTTATTATCCGAGGGTGTAAAATGAAAGCCAGCAGGGCGTGTGACCTACTCGCTTTAGTGCTCATCCTGGCAACGTCACAAATTAGCCTGCTTTCAGCATGGTTTAGACTATGCAAGCTGCTTGACCTGCGAGTTATCAACTCACCTAGCACAGCTGACCAATTTGCTATAGGGTTGTCACATCAGCCATACATACAACTTTTTGGAAGCAAACTTGTATTTATTTATTCTATTCTATTTCGACGTCTTGCTTGATATGATAAAATCAATCAAAATCATATTTTACGACGCAAATTGTTCTGAATTCTGTACAATTCATATGTTGAACAAGGAATTTTTTTGTATGAATCGTAGAGTTCTATAAGTTATTTCCGTTCTTTTTATTTTATGTTGTTAACGTGACAGTTATAATCAAGACTTCGGTCTTGCAGGCACCGTCCACAAAAAACATGAGAAATTAATAAATGAAGAATGATAAATGCTATCTTTTGTTACGATGATGTTTTATGATACCAGTTCAGTTTTGAACTCTATACCAGTGAATTATAGACCATTTTTCTAATCATGTTAGAAGTAAAACTATGTTGGACTTAGAAATTCAAAGCAAACCCGCATTAAAATTTAAACCCACATATTTATAGTAACCCTAATAGTGCCCATTATCTATTCATAATCTAAAAAGCGTTGAAAGAATAATTTTGCCAATTAAAGCAATGGCCTATAGCCTAATAAATTAAAATAGACAGTGACGGGAACTATTCTCTTTTTTACCTTTTATCACTGTGAAATATTTTATTGTACCGTATTTACTTTTTTTATACATAATTTAGTATTGTCCAATTAGGTGCATCCAAAGACTAGTATTTATTAATTCCAAGTGCGTACACTGCAAAAGTATATTGCTACGGCCCTTTCTTAAAAAGTGAGGCTTTTGAGGCTTTGCCTAACCTGTCACGGAAAAGGCGTATATTCACACGCAAATATACGCTTTATTAATTTTCGAAGCATTACTGCCTTCCACTCTGCGTGCATAACTTAGTTCGCGTCAGCTCAGAGAGGCTAATTAACGCACGTTTATATTGATTTTATTGTTCTGTGGTTTTTATAGCGAAAATAATTAAGTAAAACTAGTTAACATGGAGATGATGATAAAATTATACCGAAGCAGAAAATGGTGGGCGTAGAGATGACAATCAATCTGAAAGAAGTAATAGACGTCAATAAAAAAGAAATTGCACACATGTAGGTAACCTAACCCTTTTATTACCTATGTCAGATGTGGCAAGGGTGAGCTTCTACACGAGCTAAAAAAAAAGGCGACCAAAACTCAAGAACAAACCTTTCGCTCAACACAATATTAAACATAACTGAGGTCCAAATATGTGACTCACATTTTACGGGCAAGGACCGATATAAGTTATTTTCATCAGATCGTATGATTTGTAGAGCATTCCATCTCGTGTTAATACCAAGGTCAGAACTATGCTGCCAAACTCTATATCTAATGAACTCTATATCTATCTCGGAATCCGTAAGTTTCGACGAAGGATACAAACTTTTCCGAAACTTTCCACAACCAATAATAACTCAGGCTACCGTTCTATACAGAGAGTGTAGTCTGAATTATACAAGAAGTTTTTATTATGGTTGGATTGGATTACTTAGTGAGTTCATGGACAGAATAATAAGAACAGGAATATTGAGTTCATTTGAAAACTTCACAAAAGCTTTGACGAGAGTTGATATAAAAATCAAACAAGTCTCAATTGAATATTAAACTTGAAAGTATAGGAAGTAAAATATCAAACCAGATTATTATTGCTTTTAACTTGAAATGTTGGAAAGTTTTTGTATAATTTGTGATAATTAGCGAACAGCCTAAGTTATATAATTAATATTATGAAGATTTTGTACCGTACAAACGATCTCTAAAATGAAATGTTTTTGCCAAGTTCTAAAGAAGTTTGTTAGCGAGAATCTACTACAATTTCTCCCTACCAAACTTCTTTAGAACATGGCAAAACCATTTCGCTTTACGGCTGGCTTGTGGCTATTTGTTTAGCAAACCGTCTAATTGCATTAATGATAATGTATCCAATTAACCTACTAGCCCTGCTAAATACCTTATCGTAATTGGAGGGATATGGTAATTGGATTACTTTTAGTACTTCATCCCGTTTTTGTGAGGCTTGTTGAATTAATTGTTCTTTTCTCAATAGATGTGTCTTCATAGCTCGTTCAGCTACCAATTGAACACCAGTCCAGTGTAAAATTTACATCCGAGACAACGGAAGATTTACCAATTAAAAATTTTGCCTTTGTATTCTTACATTCAAAAGTTAGTCCGTTTTGTCGTAGATACATCATGGTCCGAAAGAGAGGTGAATTTCCAGGCCGGCGTAAGAATTGATTTCACACTTTTCGTAGAGGATTATTTCTTTATAGTCTACGATGTCATAAAGAATTTCTTCGTGTAGGTTTAAGTGCTTTATGTCTGTTTCAATTATTGCAGTCCTTTCAGGACTAACGTTGAATGGTCCATTCATAGTTACAATATCAAGTAAGTTTAATACCGATAAAATTTAAGGAGTGTCTTCTAATTTCTTATGTCCTTTTGTGTGCAATCTCCATATAGTGAATTTTAACACCTTCTTTTGCATTTGTATTTCTTCTTTGCCTTTGTATTTTTATTTCGGGCTTCACGTAGGTATTGTGGATTCAAAACATAGTTTGATATTTGAAGTTTTAAATCCAGCTATGACAGCTTACAATAAGAACCACTGATCACTAAACAATCGATAATTACGGAATAACTTGAGTAAATCTTGCAAAACGTATAGATTAAAATTGCTTCAAGAATTTTCGCTACCAAATGAATAAAAAATGTGTAAAGCATCGTGTATACTGAGTACTAGTATAATGAAATACTAGTATAATGAAATACTAGTATAATGAGTAATCATTAGCTCGCGCACTAATTTGTATAAACTAATTGCTATCCAAATGGAAATTTACTAACAAATTAAGATAATTAGCTAATGTGTTTGCTGTCTGCCTCTGTATACAGGTGTAGCTTATAGCATACTATAAGCATAGTACATAGCCAAAACGTATTGTTTAGTAATGAGTAATTTAATTGGGCGGGACACTTAGCTAGACGGGAAGATCTCCGATGGACCAAGGCAGTGAATGGTGGCCAAGAGATATGCGTCGACCTCAAGGCAGACCACCAGCCCGATGGTCAGACGACATTATAAAGACAGTAGGAATAAACTGGATTCGCCTTGGAGCTGTGAGAAATGTGCTTTAATAGTTATTTTATATTTTATTAAGCAAATCAAATTGAATCAACCAAATTAAAAGTTAAATACTTACTTTTAAGTACTTAAAATACTTGACATCCCACTTATAACCAAAAGTATAGTAATGTATAAAAGTATTTATACTAAGTCGCATAATTGAAGTAGCTCATCGATTACGGCCCCCGGGAATGAAAGCGACCAAGCGTGATAAGCGCTCCATTGCCTCTCCGCCGACAGCAAATTGCTGAAAAAAAGCCTATCATAGCACTTCGTCATGGCAAACAAGATCTACCCGTGCCAGCCCCTAATGGCCCCACAGATCACATAGGCTTACTCACGACAAGCTAGAGTGAATGGAAAATTATAAATTTTCTTTAGGCTATTATTTCTCTGAAACGGTATTCAGTCCGTTGTGATAGGCACGTAGAATTGCTATAAACTGCAGGGTTTGGTTAAATTAAGCATACTGTTATTTTTTTTATATTGTATCTATTATGAGCACTTGCTACTTACTTAGTTTGGGACGCTGTGTATAATATCCACGTATATTGATTTATTTAATGACTACTCGTTGCCAGTTAGGCAGTCTCAACCCACATTATATTCTCACGAATAACTTCGCTAACAGTTTTATATCAATGAATGGGAAAATTAACAATAATAGTAACGACATAAACTAGTGTCCTGGTAAAGGGGATTTCATATCAATATATAAAAAATAAAATCAATTTATATGACTGGTGTAAAAAAACCAACAAAACCGACTTCAATACATTATCACGCAATTAAGTTTACTTAATGACATCTTCTTTCCAATTATTCTGATTAAAAACGAAACTATTAAACCGATCTCAATTAAATTTCTTTGATACTAATCTGAAAAGCCCCATAAAAAAAGACTAGAAAAATTTATTCAAATTGATAAAGAAGCCTAGAAAAATTGATTCAAATTGGTTGAAAAATACTGGAGCTTTAGGACAAGAAAAATAAAAAATACGACGTCCTTTGATCCTTTGACAAAATAAGAAACATTGCGATGTACTTATTCCTGTTTGTTTGCACTCTGTTACAGGCAAAAAGGACTTTCTTAAAAACCCTAAATCGTAGTTCTCCTAAAAGTGTACCATAATTGATCACTTCGCAGCCTTTTCAGCTTTTAGGTATTATACGCCTAACGGCTAACAGCATTTTTTCTTAGTACGCAAGATTATTTATTGGTACCCAAGCTCTTTGGAGACTGCTAATATCAGAGGAATTTATTAACAATTGAATACCTAACCTTGTAAGTATTAATACAATACGTTATATGCTCACGAATGTATAAAATTTGTATGTATAATATATAATAAAATTGTACATGCATGTATAAAATTTGACGTGTCCAAATAATACTTGAAATCTAAAGGAATAAATGTGTTTGACTTTAGCTTTAATAAAATAACAGATGTTCATCTCACGTCTTATGCTCATTTACCATAATATTATTGTATAGCCTCCCAAAACGTTCAACTAAAAATTAGTTTAGCTGAGTAGTAAAATTTTCGCCAAACCAATATTTTATTTAAATGAAAAATCTCGCTACTTGGAATGGATAGTAAATAAAATAATTTATTACCTAATACCAACTATTGTTAATGTTATCGTAGAATTATTTTTGGTTTGCTTAATTCTTCTTTTTATGTTTTATGGTGAATAAATTATTTACTTTCTTATTTGCTATTATTAAGGCTATCATCAAATAATAAACACCTGCTTACTAAAATACTGCTTACTGTAAGAAATTCCATTCAATTCAATTTATTTATTTCAGACTCATTTATGAGATTCATCATGTGTTTATCACTCAAACACAGTGGTTAAATTTGTATTCTTAATGCGTTGATAAAGTAGATGATGCAAATTTTTCCATTTTTACCGATATCCGAACAAAAATTAGAACCTCATTTACATTTACCGACTACCTCAGTCAATTCGCATGAACAAAACACGGGATTAAGAGATTAACCGATTTGAATACTGATTGGGGCACTCATGCGTTCAAATTTCACATAATTCAGGTAAAGCAGAGGTGAATGTGTAATTCTGATATGTTAATCTCTCTACCTAGCTAAATGTAATAGGTGTGTGAATATGACTCCGCCCCTTTTTGTCAAAATAAAACACATTTGTTCGCTTACAAAATTAAAAAAAAAATTATTGAAAGTATGCTCCATCTGCAGCTACAACCTTCGCCCATCGTTCAGGTAGTTTTCGTATTCCTTGCTGGAAGAAGTCCTGGTCTTTTGAGCTTATCCAGTTGTCAATCCAAATTTTGATACTTTCACATGAAGTAAACTTTTCTCCAGTAAGGTCTGTCTGCATCGTCCGGAATAGGTGGTAATCCGAAGGAGCTATGTCTGGTGAATATGGCGGGTGGGGTAACACTTCCCAGTCCTGTCCCTCTAAATATCTTTTTACGACTTCTGCGGTATGCGGTTTGGCATTGTCATGCTGAACAACTAATTTGTTATGTCTATTCACCCATTCTGGTCGTTTTTCTTCTATGGCTCGCTTCAAACGCATTAGTTGTCGTCGGTAAACTTCTCCATTAATAGTTTCAGAGGGTTTGAGCAACTCATAATATACAATACCTTTCTGATCCCACCAAATACAGAGCATGACCTTGGCACAGTGAATATTTATTTTTGGCTGTGATGGGCCTGGTTCGCCTGGTTTCACCCAAGCTTTTTTGCGTTTAGGATTTTCGTAGTGTATCCATTTTTCGTCTCCTGTGACTATCCGATGCAAAAATCCTTTTCTTTGCTGTCTTTGAAGCAGCATTTCACAAATGGTTTTCCGACGTTCCATGTCTCTTTCTTTTAAATCATGTGGAACCCAGTCACCGGCTTTTTGAATCATTCCCATCATTTGTAAACGCTTTGCAACAGTTGAACGATCAACATTTAATGCTGCAGCTAATTCTGATTGAGTTTGGCAAGAATCTTCCGCCAATAATGCTTCCAATTCAGCATCTTCAAATTTTTTTGGTGGTTTTCCATGTTCTTTATCCTCAGTACTAAAATCGTTATTTTGAAATCGTCGAAACCATTCCTTGCAAGTTGTATTAGACGGAGCATGCTCACCATAAATCTCCACAAGCAAACGATAAGTTTCCGCTGCAGTTTTCTTCGCAATAAAATAATGTAATAACACTTCCCGCAAATGACGTTTATTTGGAATAAAAACCGACATTTTCGAAAAGGTGAAAACAATTGTTGCTTACACTTCAACCAAATATCATAAAATGCGTTAGATAGCTGACATTCAGTACTATCGAATACAAGTATGGTCATTTATTAGTACACGTAAACAATACTAAAAACGACATCTGTTGAGAAAGGGCGGAGTCATATTCACACATTCGCTACTTTTAGCATCGTCAATCAGCGACCAGATATTCTATCACATATCTATACGTGTCAGATGAATATCTGCAACCAATCGTGCCAGTACAGTATTTTTTAGGGTTCCTCATAAAATAATCAGCTTTGTAAAGTTGATGAAAGTTATGAAAATGTTGGTATAAATTGAAAAACGACCGACCGAATGCGAGACGGACTCGCGAAGGGAAGTCTCTATGAACAGGTGACTTCATGGTTCCTACGTATGCCTCAAGAATGCGCCAGACTCTTAGCTTCCTAATCTTCAAGGCTCATTTTCTTAACACCATCATACTTTATTATCTCTCTTTGCCCTTTTAGCACAAAATACCATAAGACATTGAGAAAGAATATCTATGGCCGTAACTCAACTTTAAAGCCAGTAATAACAACGGCTTCTTGGTTTAGTTGGTAGCCTTCAAAGGCAATTATTGGGTTCAATTTTGGGCCGGGGCAACAAAGCTTGATGGGCGCAAGTTTGTTCTCAGGTCTTGATCGTTTATCTTATGTTTGTCCATACCTCCGGTGACACTGGCAATCCTAGTACTGGAATATGAGAGTGCAAACGATATTTTTTAATACCTTGTATACCTAAATTGACCTAAACGAAACTATCAGTATGTTATGGGTAACTTAAACCAGCGACCTTTAAACGGAAAGTCGGCGTCAGTACCCTTGGGCCACTAGGCTCTATTATATTATTATAGATATTAGTATCTAGAATATATAAGTATCTAAAATGCTTAGGCCTTAAATAGTACGTGATTAACGGAAACAGGGACCTTGTTAATTCAATTCTCCGTACTGTTGAAATAATCCAATGTTTAATTACAGATAATATAATTTACGTGGTTACTTATTAAGGGTAATGTCGATGAAGGCAAGTTACGTTTAAAGAATATTATAATAATTAATATTCTAAAACCCCACCATCTAGCCCTAAAGTAGGCATAGTTTTTTTAAATGGCTGATAGAATACTTATCTAGTACTTTTTGTGAGTACATTGGTCCATGTACTTACAAAAAAACCAGTTGCTCGCGTCCATAGATGAATACCTACTCGTACCCCTGGATGGTGCTGAAGAAGCAACAAAAAGTAGCAGAAGAACCTATGCTAATTTCACCCGGAGAAGTACTGCCCCACACCAAGCATTTCTAAATTCCGATGGAAGGGTGTGAGTGCCGGTGAAACTTGCGTATGAGACGTAAGGTCACCTTCTCGGGTGACGGGCGCAACTGGGTGTGACTTGGGTCTTCTCATACTTGGGTCGGGGAGGACTTAAGTCGTATTGCTGTTGTTATGGGCGGAGGTAAACACTTATCATCAGTTGGGCCTTCAGCTCATCCCGTCACATTCATTACATTAAAAAAATCAACACAAAGACACAGAAAAACAAATGAAAAATCTTTGTTCGTTATACAACTGACTAAACGACCATTTAAAACAAGACTATACTATTCTATATGAATCTTCGCCCGACTGGCACTTGACCAGTTTTTTTATTTAAGTCTTGTGTAGCTAAGTTTGTCATGTACAAGTATGAGCTGTATTTATATGGGTGTTACGTGCAATACCTAAAGAGTTTATCTAAATATCTACCTGCACTTAAGCAAAATTAACCATTACGTGCTGGAATTGGAAGTAAAATTAATTTTGCTCTCAAGCTTCTACTCGCCATTTTACAGGCTAAGTGCACTTCATCTCCTGAGACCCACAAATTATGCCCCATAATTTGAGATGAGCGCAACATACACGAATCCAGAGGGATTTGCACCGGATGTTGCAGTAATTGACCTGTCCGTAGTAATTTCCGGTATTAACCCTCACGTACAGTATTACGATATCTGTTCCCTCAGGTAACAGTAAGTAGAACCAACAACCACTTCGAATAAGAAATAGTATCGGTATAAACATTCATGCACATAACAATTTTTTTAAGTTATGTGCATTTATTTATTCCATTTGTAGGTAACGAAATATTCCACCTGACACCACTACCTACCTACATACCTGGGTTATCCCAGGTAGGTAGGTCGACTCGAGTCGTATTGTATAAGTCGTATCCTTCTCTAGCAAAGTACTAGACCCAAGTCGCATTTTGTTGCGGACGCACTGCGTGATGATGATGCAACCTGTATTTTTACCGGCATACACGCACCAGAACACAGCAATAATGATCGCAGTACTTTTCGAAGTATAAAAAAGTTAAAAAACTATAAAGGCAGTATGTTTGCAAAGCCAGAAGTTCGGGGATTCAATCCATTGCCGAGGCGAGCATTCATGTGGTGATGATTATAAAGTTAGGCTCGGGTCTTGGATATATATCTATGTGTATCCATCATCCTGCGACACAATGCGAATTCCAGTGCAAAGATAGATACCATTCTCATTGTGTAAACGTTATATATTTAATAGCTTTAGTTATCAAGTAAGTAAAAATACTTAGATATAAGAAACCTTAGTAGTAATTTCCCTTTTCCCGGATTCTATTATACGGATAAAAGGCCCGGTTCGTTATTATTTAACTTATTGGATTTCTTGAGTCTATTTATCTGGTAAAATAACTAATTTGATGAGAATATGTTGCGTAATATTTGTTGCAAAAACGGCAAAAACATATGTACTGGTGACGGTGGCTAAAGAACCTTTCAACGGATTATTTACCGGAAATGTACTGGTGTAGTGTGAATTCGGCAAAGCTCGTTGCACCTTCGTTTGTTGAGGAATTAAATTGTTGAAATTGTTGATTGATAAAATATCGTGAACAAAAATTTATTCGTTTATTCAAATTATATCGTCGAAATAATATAAAAGATAAACGTGTAATTATTAAACTTATTTTATTAAGTTTATTTAGCCTGTTTGTATCAATACCTCACAGCTCAGTTGCTCACCTTTGGCGCTGAAGGTTATGGATTCCCTTCTCGCCCAACACAAATATAGATTTTTGTTCTATATTTGAATGTTAATATGTATTGTAAGAATATATTTACAAATAAGTACCAAACAGTCTTTCGATGATCTGGTTTCTATATAACTAGTTATGCTTAGTTTAGGGATAGATGGCGCTGTGAGAAATATTTATGTTTTTTTATATTATTATTAATCAAAGTTATTTTAAGGTAATGTAGTCTTTGTTCCTAACCAGTTATTCATAGACCCTCTAAGGACCAGGAATACAACCTCATCGCCTGTTTCTCTGACTTTCCCTAGGCGCTACTAAGTACCAAAAGATTAAGTAATTTCAAATTCATAAATAAATTAAAAAAACAATGGGTTTTGTGATACTCTCTGCTGCCTTATAAGTCTGTTTGCAGCTGGTCGGCTTATTTATTTTTAATTGTGCACCTTACGCGAATTTCTCGTAAAACTGAGTTATTTATTTTTAAGTATCTTATTTGAATAAACTGCAGAAGCTAGAACTTTTTAAATTAAATTTTGCTCGTGTGAATTTAAAAGCTAAAACGCTGCAATTTTATGCAATAGGACTCTCTAGCACCCTACGAGCTGTGCTCATAAATGGGTCAAATGTTTATGCAGGAAAATTCTAGCTTAAATGAATATGACTTCATGATTATTTAAACTAAGAAGCTAGGTGCTCGAATTCTGAAGTAGCCAAGATATATGAAAAATAAAATAGCTAGGTGTTGTCTCTTCTTTTTCTATTTAAATCTTCATATTTTTTTAATTTTCTCCAGTCGTATCTGTTCAAATTTGATAAACTTGAAACTTATTTCAACGAAACGGATGTCGAGAATATTTTATATATATCGATAATAAATGGGATGGGACTTATAATACAAATTAAAAATCCCCTGTTTTTTAATGTATTTTTTTTTCAAATGTACACACTTGGACCCAATGGGCATATTAGTTCATAATTTGCAAAAAACAATAAAATAGCCAAACTATGAATCCTACATTTGTAAGAATAGTATAAATAGATATAGTGGTACAGCAATATCGCCAATTTAAATTTGTTGAGCGAAGATAGCTTTGGGATTAAATTAAGTCAGTAAAAAATACTCGGTACCTACTCCAGCTCTTCAGTCAGTCAATTTATGAACGAGCTCAGTATTAAAAAGAAAAAGCCCAGGATCTAAAAGCTCGAGATATAAAAGCAATTTTTTATTTCCATCTGCAGCTCTAAAGTACCTAAGCAAATTCCCCACAATGGTTGTAGCTATTTTTAAACCAGCCAGTGCTCTGAAAATGAGTAGACATTCAGTATTCATCAGTTTCAGTCGTTTTTCTCTTTCCATCGAGATGGGCAATTACAAAAATTTTGAATAGCAACGGGCGGCTCAGCTTTTTCGAACTTGTTAGATTCGTCTGTGAGCACTATCCTCGCTAGTTAGTGCTTGTCCAACTTTTATGTCTGTCTGTATTCTGAATTAATTAACCAGTACTTGACTTTTAAACAACCTTTGATATTCGGATTTTAGGTTTATTATTGTGTGAAAATATTGGTTCTGTCTGATGGACGATATTAGATTGACGAATGGCTTATTTATTGACGGGCTTTACAGCACAGTTGCTAGTAGCTCTGCCTCCTGCGCTGCTGGTCGTGGGTTCGACTCCCGCCCAACAAAATCATTCATTTGTTGACGAACATAGATGTTTGTACTGAGGTTTTTAGATTTGGTTTAGTTTGCGGCCAACACTACCCGACCAGTATTTTCAGCATTCAATGTCGTAAATATAACTGAATACACTGCCATCTGTGTTTAAATAATCACAGGGTAAACAATTCGCCAGTTGCCAACTTAAATACAAACAATATATCCAGCACCAGTTTCAAATTAACGGGAGAGACATGGACCAATGCAAAGAGATATTAATTGTTATTACAAACTTGTAATAGGTTTTGATAATAGAAATAAACTAACTTATTTATGATTAAATAAATTGTGATTAATTTTATATATTATAACTGACGATGATGTATATCTACGCGTCGGCTTTTTTGTCGGCGACGTCTTACTGCAATGCTCGACAGCATCGTTTCACCGACAACGCTCAAGTTCGCTTTGTGCTGGAACTCATGGCAATTCCAGCGCAGTGACATATGAAGCGAGGCGGGCGAGAAATCAAACGTCAAAATATGATTGATGTCCTGTCATCCCCCGTGACGGTCAGTGCGTGGCGCTAAATTTTCACCCGCAGTGATCGAGTACGTAAAAATTTTAGCAAACTTTGGTTCACTGCAATTCAAATATACGTTATATTGACCACTAAATAAATAAACGTTTACACACTCATACCTCTGCACTAGGATTCCCTGTGTCGCAAATGGCATGGACAAACACAGAAACACAAGACAAGAAACACTAAAAAAGGCCTTAATTGTAAACAGACTTTAAAAAATGGGGTCTTCTATTCGGTAAGATTTTTATGTTTGTTACACGACTTTTTCGCCAATTGTACGATTTTAATTAAATTTTGTTAGGGGTTTTGTCAACAACAAGACAATAGCTTTGAAGTCAATTCAAGGAAATTTCACTTCAAAACAACAAAAACAAAACTACAGAAGTAGGTTTTTCGATTTTAAATCTGTTATACTTTTCTTTTAAGCCTTTTTCATATATTGCAACGCAGTGTGCGTTCTTGTTCATTCGTGTTCGTGGTATACGTCCGCAAAATATCTGTTTGAATGTCAAAAATCTGATATGCGTTCCGAGACCCAAATCTATACCTAGATGTCGGAAAGCATGGTAAAGCGCGTGAACGCACATTTTGAAATACTGATCTCATAAGAACGTACTGTGTAGATGTTAGACTGGACGTCGCAATTTCGCGATCGGATGATTTTGGGCTCAAGTTATTGTGCCAGTCTAGCGCCCTTCATCTCCGCCTATTATCGCTGATCACATGAATGCTTGCACGCGCGTCTACACGCCGTGCGGCATATTTGCGGCCGTCTGAACATGGCCTTACTCGACATTACGTCAACACGAAACAAAAGCTGCCACGTCATTATAAGCTAGTTTATTTTTTCGTCAAAGAAAAATAAGGACTTTGAAGTTGACGGCAGGAAATGATGCTGACGGGTGAACAAGTGAAGAACTCATTTTTCTTCTACATTTAATTTTATTCGAGGCTCTATTTTTAAAAAGGTTACCTACCTTTTAAAAGCTTCGGTATACCTCTTTTAAAATCCTTTTATCTTTACTTCGATATTATATTAATTAATTGTACCTAAATAATAATTTATTATATTAATATTAATTCCCTGTTACTGTAATTGGCCCTATTCTGGGTAGTGGAAAAACAGTGAATGAAATAAAATAGAGATGGTTCCGACATCCAATTAAGGCTATGTCAATATCACTTCGCTTTTGACTGCAGCGTGTCTGAGAGCATTTTAAATTTTGGATGCAGCAGTAACTACAAAATGAACTAATGGGTAGATACCTATATATAATTTATCCGAAACTTCAAACCACGTTCATCCATTCTTTTCAGTATCGTAAGTACCTAAATGATTAGAAGAAGGTTTTATCAATAAATCTACCAGAATTTGATCAAAAAGTCACAGCTATGGTCGTTGTTTAATCTTTTTCATTTTTTTTTAGATTTTTTTCATACCTTAATGTCACTCTTTAACCACAGCAGATTAGTGACAGGCAAGTAACCTGAATAAAATCTGCTAAGTATAAGTTACAGAGAAAATTATGCACAGACAGAGAGAGGAGGACTTCTATAGGAACATTGATAGTCGCTACAGTGGTCTATAGGACAATGTAGTGATTATCATACGTTTTTCTTTGATACTAAATTCCGTAACGTACTCTCGTAGGTTCCTAGAACCTTGAATCGGAGCTCTATGATAAATCCACGCTAACAATAGAAGACAAATAGTTTCCTATTTTTCCCACCTATAAAGCTTCCATACAAGATCCAATACACGAAGATTGGTCAAAGGTGAGAAGGCATTCGGAACAGACACTTGTACATGGACGTCGCACATCAAAGAAAACTCGCACAAAGGAGGACACAGATTCGCAAATAGTTTGTTTTTGCCGAGTTGTGAAGGCTTTGAATTTGTAGGACCACTTGTATTGATTGACCGACACTGGCGAGCCAGTTTTGTATGTGTCAAAGATGTTTTACGAAGCGTGTAAAATAAAGAACTTTCGAGAAATTTTAAGTTGCTACGCCAATAACCTGTACATTGTATAAGTTCTCAAAGTTCGAATGAAAATAAGAAACAGGAATCTCCATTAAATTGTGAAAAATCTAAAGCAATTATTTGTTTATAATATGATAATGATATAGGCATATAATGATTGCACTCGCTTGATAAATACTAATTCATGGATTATTTGAAGGTGATATGTTTGAGATAAGAAGGATCACGTGAACATAAATTTTATTATTTCAAGAGTACGTAGATGTATATTTCAGAAGATGCTGCAAAATGGGAAATTTTTGAATTACATGTATTTGAGGTGAAACGACATTATATTCAAAGTTTTATAGCTGTTTCATGACTTATTTCTGTAAATTTATACATAATTTGTTACATCATTTTATTCAATTTCAATTGTCGTTGGTTATTTGTTTATTTATATTTTGCTATTAACTAGACCTAGGCTGTATGAAACTCATCATAAAATGCAAATAAACTAATAATCAAAACTATTAATATTTGTTGGCCGAAAATAACTAAAGATAATTGCAAAAATTTAACAGTTTACATTATTGCCTTAACTGATAAAGCTGGGCCAAAGTTCAGCACGTGTCTTTTTTGATCTCTAATTCATTCATTCTTAGGTTGAACTGAGATATAACTGAGCGAAGCGAGCGACTACCGCGAACGTGCCGTAGCGGCATCTTGAAGATACAGTGGCGAGGTTTATCCTATGGAAGTCAAGCAGCCGAAGTTCAGTTTTCCGAAGTTAGATCGTTTAAATTTCAATCCTAGACTCGTAAGTAACCAAGCATGGTAAGCAAGATAGTTCAAATGAATTAGTGGACCCTTTCTACGACCCTAGAAAAGTTTCGACGATTTTCTGTATCCTTAAATGAAGCCGTAACTTGGTAGGCATAAGTTCTTTGGATATCATTATATAGGGTTACAAAGCAGATGCCTTCGCCCTCGCCAAACCACATCTCAAAGATAAATGGCGTCTACGATTGCATCTCCGTCAGCCGAACATTGTGGTCTGGCATAAATCCTATTCTAATTGACCGTGTCTAAGCACTAGGTTTATTCAGCGTACATTTCCTGTTAGTTTCATCGTCCCTTGGCAAATTCCAACTGAACACGCAATGTGTTCTGAAACGGATAATTTATCACGCTCGAGTCGAGTTTTCGAAGGAGCTCGTTAAGAGGGTTGTGGTTTAACCGACACTTAGCTAGTACTTAGTAATAACGGAGAACTCTGCGCAGCAAAAGTTATTGAATAATGCTGCGTCTGACTATAAGGAAGGACTAAACTTTATAAACATTAGAAAACTGTACTTAAAAACTTTAAGATTAAACTTGAATTTGTATGATAAGAGATAAGAATTTTTATATAAATTAATAAATGGTTATCGACATTTTTACACAGCGCCTTTTAGCCCCACACCAAGCATAGCTACTCGTACTGTGTTAGATAAATACACGTGTCTCCTGGGTGGTGGGAAAAGAGCAACCCAAAGTAGCAGAAGAACTTGTTCGTCCAGAAAAGTACTACCACCACTCCTGATAATCCACCGCCAAGCAGTGGTGCACTCGCTTTTCTGTGTTCCAGTGGAAGGGAGGGTGCTGGTGACATCATAAGCGCAAGAAACATTACATCCCCGTTTCAACGTGATGGGCGCAACGCGACAAGACTTGGGTTTTCTCATAGGACCGGAGTCGTGGACAGTAACCACTTAACACCAGGTGGGTTGTGAGCTCGTACCCTAAGTTTAGACACATCAAAAAAAACATTTATGACGTGCAGAGCATACCGTAGTGTACCGAATTGTTGAAATAAATGTTATGAAATTAATATTTATAAACGTTTCTTTTTCCACATCGGATAATTCGTCATAATTATATTCAGCCCTGTGGCACGAATTCATCCATAAAATTGGACATTTTATACAGCGTGGTATTAATTATGATATCGAGGTAAACAAAAGTGTCAGCTATAAAAACATGTCAAGGGCATAAACGTATTGATAATAATTTGTCGTGGCATCAGCTACTTTCGTATCGCTGTTTTGTAAATAATATGAGGCGAGATGAAAATATACGTACAATAGAGACACATATGTGAAACAGAGGCATAATATGTATCGGTATATGGACAATATGCGCCTTGGAATAAATTTCCATTTTGGTAACCTGATCACAGATATTATAATACTATAACTATACGATAGATAGATGGGGATAAATGGGCTTCTATCTATGTGGGATACTACACCCTAACAGGGTTTCATGCACACTCTGTTTATAAAGTGAATATCATATCATAGACCATTTACAATATAAAGTGAAAATACTGAAGCTAAATAAATAAATAGGCCTACAATAACTATGACTATATAACTATAACTATATAACTATGGCCATTTCCTAACAAATAATAAAAGATTACCTTTGTGCAATTATCTTTTTTATTCAATCAACACATCGATTAAATTATTACATCGATTTAATTACCCGATATTGTTCTAAAGATACCGCACGCTATTATAATCTTCCTTTGTCTGCCCGTACGCAGAATAGACCACAATTCAGCCTATTTAATTTTATTTAATAGTTGTTTTTCTTTGCATTTTTCTTTGCTTTGAATTAACGGCTGGTTACCAAAACTACAATTTAGATTATTTATTAAAGCGTGATAACAAAATAAAACGTGGTTGTATGAATGATGAATAATTGAAGAGCGGTCTGATCTCGACCCTTGCTCAGAACAAAGCCGAGGTAAATTTTTAAAAATGTTATAAAAGTATCAAAATTTTAATCATCAAAAGGGTCGGCGCTGTGTTGCTTAATGAAAATCTTTTGTGTTCCGTTGAAAGCGTCTAACGTTGCGTGAAACGCAAATAATGGAGGCTGGTAATTTTTAAAGGCTTTTTGTTGCAGCATCCTGTGAATTTTACACTTTTACATTTTTAAACATTTGTCGTTCATTATTATGAAGACGAAAGCATCAGCAAATCATTCAGTTTTAAGCAAAGTGTAGTTACTTAGATAAAATAAAATATTTTGATTATAGATTCAATTATAAAAGAAAATACACCATTTTACTTATACTTACTAATATTATAAATACGAATGTGAGTTTGTTTATTTGTTATTTCAAGCCTGAAACACTCAAACGATTACCATGAAAATTTGTCACACATGTTGTCAGGAGTCTACAGAAAAGGAAATAAATTTATTGACAAAATCGTCCAGAAATAAATTGACAAAATCTACACTAACGTGAGTGAAGCCGCGGGCAAAGCCAGTATCCTAATTAATGGAAAGTCAATCCTCATAAAATTAGAAATACAATTATAATACTGACAAGTATAAATTAATACTCTGTGGTTATACTAATGCACTTTGAAATTGCACATCTAAATATACTTGAATCTAAATAAACAAATGCCTACAAGTAGGTAAAAGATAACGAAATAACAAAGTTGCATTTTCTCAGTCGTAAACGGATTTCCGTATGCAGGCAGCGTAGCCCGTGAAAATTAACCTGCGATTTGCTTCATAAACGTCAAATGTTGTTGGGAGCAATATGAAACGAAATGGAAGGACGCAACAGCTACCGTGAGTTGGATGGAAATTGCAATATCCGAGCGCCGAATAACACGATGCTGTTTACTCTGGAAGTGACCATTGCACGTATTTTTAAAGCGACTGTAATAAAACCCACTTATTTCAAGTATAACTATAATTTCCAAGTTAAATAGTGTGGTGATGTAACGGCACTTAACTTTATTGATAACTTCAATATTACTGTGGATCACAAAATTAGTTCTAATTACAATGCGGATGCACATTGAATTTGAATTAATACGACGCTCGCTTTTAAGCCGAATGCCCTGTAGTATGGTCCTATAACTCAGAACAAAGTAGACAGAGTATTATTTTATTTGTGGCCCAGATTGACAGATGGCGCAATAGGTACTAGGTTTTTTCTAACTATTTTTAAGGTAAAAATCCCGAGACGAAACCGTCAACTTTATTAAGGCTAAGTTTAGCGTCTTTTCTAGAACTACCAGAACTTTCTGTATGTTCTACCAGTTGTGACGCTGCCTATTTCCATGCAAATGAAAACCCAGCCTATATAAGCAGGTGTATCTAGCACAGCTATGGCAATAGAATTAGGCACGTTGGGATTGGATCGCGCCAGCCAGCCTAACTAAACTTCATTAGTCAAGTTTGTGCCGTACGGTACGTTGGATTATATCGACATAGGCACGCGTATTTTTCACATGAAATAAATATTGTAAATGTGATCAGACTTCCTAATTGGATTTTGTCATAATATGGCTGATATGAACGACGACGTATATATTTCATCATGTGGGTGTATAGCGTGGTAGCGTAGGTGCACAGACGCCGACTCTAAATCTTAAAGTCAAGTCTGTGCATGCTACTCGTGGTAGATCAAAGTCCATTCACTCTCAATCGTCAAGGCAGTTCTCAATTCGGCTGGTGTTTAGTTCATGTTAGTTGCGCCATGTTTTCACCAATTTTCATCCGACTTGGATGATTGCTTTTATTTGAGGATCTTTAGTAGAGAACGGCCGTACTTTTGTTTTTTTATGGGCAGTGGTCACCAGTTAACATATAGTGGGCAGCTTGATCGTTTTATCACTTTAGTCACAAAAAAATCATTTGATGTTTCCTCAAAGGCATAGGAAATAAAATTATTGAAGTACATTTCTTCGATTTTTAAATCATTCACACATTAACATGTAAGATCATGTGATGATAAAAAATTCATTATGTTGATGTAGAGCAGAGCTGTCCAACGCAAGGCCCGCGGCATTTTTTGATCAACCGCAAAGACGAAAATTTTCCTATAGCAAAATTTATTTAGTTGAGCATTTTTAACTTTTATGACATCCCAAAAGAAATATGTATTCATATAGCAACAAGTTTATATTCACTGTTATTTGGGGAATTCCTAAACTATGTGGGTTTTGCCTTGTTTGTCATCAATGATATGAGTGCTTCTCCGTTCAACCCACAATTTTTCTACCCAATATTATTTTTACCCGTTCAACCCAAAACATATGCTTCGTTCTACACAATTACAATTCAAAAATCTAAGTTACAGTGTATTCTAAGCAGGACAGGCATAAGACTTAAAATCGAATTAAAAAAAAATGTCTTTTGCTGCATTCAGCTAAGCTGTAATAACTAAATTTAGTCATTTGTATTCGGGCCCTGGTTGCATCTGGTTTGAATAGCTCTGAGGTAAAACTATATCATACATTTCTATCAAACTAGGAAATTAAGTATGTACCAATATAAGCTATCATTCATGTTGCTTATCTATTTTGTCACCAGAATCAAATAGTACAGCGATAGATAAAATCTGTATGTATTTATTATTTATTTAAATCAATACTTCTAAATATTAGAGGGACCTTAAAACATAACAAGAACAGCTATTTTTTGTGAAACAAAAGCTTATACTTAACAGAACTTCTTAAGCCAACTCGCTCTTGCTAGCTGAGTAAAGTGAGCTAGTGTTTCATAATTAGTAAACTTGGACAACTGTTTCAGAATGAAACACAATTAGCCTGCTTTTATTCACCTTGGCAAGCAAACTCTTAATTAAGAGGCTAAATATATAGATCTACCTATTTAATTTTATAAACACAGGTTAATTGTGTTTCATTCTCATAATAAAATTTCGTTTACGTATACCTTTGTTTAAGTGGACATATTTATTCCAGTTACTTTGATTAATCTACCAAACTATTGAACCGATGTTGCTAAATTACTATGGGAATAATTTAAAAGCATACCCTTTCAAACAAAAAACGTCGGGGTATTGTGGTAACAAACATTAAATAATACAACCTAATTAATTCTTTGAATATTGGTTGAAAATTATTATGGAAAACTCCATATACCGCTTAGCAAACAATATCGTCTTCAAAAAAGGAGGAGGTTCTCATATCGGTAGCTTAAATTAAAAATTATTATGTCGAGGTATGCGGAGCATAGAACAATAATACAAATGAATGGAGCAGGAAACACCGTAATCAAGATGCAAATACCGTAAGTCAATTAACCAGAGACGTAGGATATAGATTTACTTATGTTTTGTTTTAATTTAAATCAAATTTATGTAAAGAATGTTTTAATAATATAGTATTAAGAAAACTTAAACTACTTAAACAATCATAGGAATCCCTGTGTCGCAGATGGCATGGAAAAACATATAAAAACAAGACCCGAAAACAAACTTCATAATGATCACACAGTGTGTCCCGGCTGGGGACCCAACTAAGACATGGAGCCGTTTTATGTATATTATATTACATATTTGTGTTGCAGAAGAGGGCTGTTTGCGCAATTTACAATCTGGGTACCCAAGAATCATTTACATAAATATTATATATTATTATGTAACATAACATATTCCCGAATATGTAACATTGTCTCCAAATGGTTTCTTGTCTATTTCACCACTCGAGTTGTAACAGACGTAATATTAACAAATAAGCTTAAGCATGAAAACTTACTGTAATTTTATGCGTGCATGTAATGTGCCAAAGGAGCTCCTGTGAAACATTATATGCTCACGAATATGTTTACTGGTGTCTGGTGTTACGTGTCCAAACGAAACTTGATATCTAAAGGAATAAATGAGTTTGAGTTTGACGATCTGTAAAAAAACAGCTTAGTAAGCTTCGCCACGAGCGAAACGTATTAAAGTATATAATAAAATAATTGTTAAATGGCTTAGAAGGGGGAATCAAGTTTCATTAAAATTCAAGACGAAACTGAATTTGCTTTTCTTCTAAAAACGGAATTATACTGTAACCTAAACGTTTTATCAATTCTAGACCATGAAAGTCTTGCCAATAAAATATATTTTCGCATGTCATTCTCAAGCCAATTGAATTACAACCACTTTCAAGTTCAGCTACTTTCTGCATTTCATTTTATGTGGACATGTTTTTATTTGCAAAAGCACTCACCGTTGAAATATATTTTCAACGCCTTGGATATCTACATTGAAATGTTTCAGGTGGCTTATTCTAAACATCTCTGACATTACTTTGTAAAAATACTTAACAAACTAGAACTACTCGTGTATTTTTTTTTCTGATATCGTAATATAAAATCGTATGACATACATGCGCTCCTGCCTACGAGCCTCTGCTTTCTTGTAGCCCATGCCTACGGCTTGGGCTAGCAATATCGCCTCGGCTGTAATTTTCAACTTACCGTACTTGTATCATAATGTACTATTATGGAATACCGATTCTTTACAGTACTTATCTTTCGGTAATAGAAATAAATTACACATCCGTTGTTCTTTCGCGAATTGGGCTCCTAAAACTCACTTGGTTTCAGATAGTTTTCTTATGCGCGCTTGTTACACCCCAAGGATCGCTTTGCAATATGCTTTGTTGACATAACACGTAACAAATTACAGTATTTCTACGACAAAAATATTTATTACTAGCAGCCCGTCCCGGCTTCGCACGGGGTAGTGACATAACTACAATAGTTGGACATATGCTACCGCGGAGTTTTTTGTAGACATTATGATGTTCTTCAATATTGTTGTACATTATTTTGTTCTATCGCTAATAGTTTCGGCAGCGCATTCGACAAAAGACATTTTAAGACTCATTTTTTCTACACCTTCGGTTACATTGTTCAAATTTTACCAATGATCCCTAATTTTTTTTCAAAATGAAATGTAGCCTATGTCAAATTGGAAGAATGTAGCATTCTATTGGTGAAAGAATTTTTTACAATAAATCGGCCCAGTACTTTTTGAGCCTATTCATTACAAACATACAAACATAGGTACAAATCTTTCCTCTTTATAATATTAGTGTAGATATACTTAGCAGCCGTATTAAAAGTTACGTGACTTTCAGTTTAGGTAATGTAGCGTGCTACATAGTTTGTTCCAATATGTCCAAAACTGATATTAATTACAAAAAGAATTGTCCATAATTAAAGAACATCAAGCAAGTATCATACCATTTTGGATCCTTTTTTTGGCAAGTAACTTTGAAAGTAGGTGCATGTAGCCAACTTTCAAAGTTACTCGTCAAACTCGCGTAGGCACTTATATTTTTTTCTGGTAGGTACAGTCGGTTAAAACTAAGCGAAGTAATAATTTTGAATACTTGGTTGGAAAAAAGGTTCACCTTTCCAATTTAATTTTTAAAAAGCAAGAAAATGTTTAGGTGTTTTACAGCGGCACTTGAAACATGTTGAATGCAGCGAGGCGTTTTTCCCGGATTAGCAACCGAGCGAGAAGACGTATGTGCACTGCTGAGAAAAATATTATGCTTGGTTTAGTTTTATGCGGTTGACAATTTGCTTCCAACTTTAAAACAAAGTAAAGCCTAGACTATACACGATACTAAACATATTACTCACTTGGTTTCTCCCGACCCGCAAATTGTCCAACAGTCTTCCAAGCAAAATATGTAGTAAACCCTTCAAAAATTAGTTTAACAGGTAAAAAATATTACAAATGTATTTTTTTTCTTTTAGTAACATCAGTAAACTTTTTTAAGCGTTTCGTTCCCGAAGTTTGCAAATCAGTAACCCTAATCTTAAGCATACGGCCTATATATGTCTATCTATACTACCTATAATATAAAGAGTATCTTTGGAATTAAATAGGTAGCAGGTTGATATTTTCCCTGAATATGGAGGGCTGTTATGGAGGATATCCGGTTCTTTACCCTAGAGCCCTAAAAAAATATTTCAACAAAATCTATACAGTTTTGCTGTCACGATCATCTTACCTTTACCGTTTATAGGTAAGTTGATCGTTGTCGTTTCTGCAAAACTAAATAGATTTTCTTTTGACACAACGACTTCACAAAATAATTCCAAAAACTTGTTCAATTTCATTTCGCAGAAGAAACTTTTTCACGATATTATATGTTACATGTCACAAAAATAAATTGAATTGTCAGGTATACGGCTGGGACTAATATGACTTGTCACCTGTGAACTCCTATTTTACCTTGCATATAGAATACCTTCAATACCTTTAATATTCAATACGAGCAGAACAAGGTCAACATGTAAGGAATAAGACAGAAATGGCTTCGTTAACCTACAAATCGATCTAATCCATCTACTCAGTTTAATGGAAATGCGATCATAACTTAGACTCATGGAAAAATAAAGTTCTTCCATAAAAATAAGTAATAATCACTCTATCTATTGCTGAAAACTGTAAATTTTATGGGTCCCTCCATGTGTTAGTCCGAATCACACTTAGCCGGTTCTACGGATTACTGTCTCTCTCCGGAAATTACACGAAATAGCCCAGGTAGGTATAAAATTTAATGATCTAGTCGTTGATAGTTTAAAATTCACATCGCGTCTGCGCTATGAAATAAAATCGAGGGTGAATTTTACGTAGTCTATTTTAATTCTGTGTAAAAACGCTCGTGCCTCGCAAATATTCGAAAATGGTTCGACCGATTTGGTTGAATTATGTTTCGTTGCATTTGCAATTGTCACGACAAAAATATTTTTCAAAAATTCACGGATAAAGTCGGAAATTTTTGGTAAAACCTGAAAGTACATTTTTATGTGTGATTTTTGCCACTACGTCATTTGACAGGTGTTTGTCAAATCTATATATATAAAAGAAAGTCGTGTTTGTTACAACACTTAGAACTCGAGAACGGCTGGACCGATTGCCATGGTTTTTGATTTGTTGGATTTGTTTCCGTCCCGAATAGCAGAATAACTATTAAAAACATTGGAAAATTAACGAAAAAATAAAATCCATTTATCCCCGTATTCTACACGGGAACGGGAACTATGCGGGTGAAACCGCGGGGCGCAGCTAGTTGTGAATAAAAACAAGAAAACATTCTGTCGGGTCAGCTTGTACCTAACACATATTACTTAAATTATAAAGGTAAAAGTTAATTATCTTACACAACTACTAATCTACTACTTTTTAAGGTCCAAAACGTGTTGACAGTTTATTAAAATAGTTTAGACTAACAGAGACTAAATTTCTACGGGCCATAGAGGTATCAAAAAGATGCAGAAACTGGACAACAGGATTCGTCACTTACGAGGCTCATGGAAGTTCTGCTGAACCCTTTATATTTAAATTTATGTTGTGTTTATCAGCCGTACTATTTTACCAATGCTACAGTAGTTTCAATCTTTCTGCACCCCACATAAATTACACATTCAGTAACTAAACTACTATTGAAATGGGGAATAAAGTAATCCAACGCGACGTGACGGTCCCTAAAACAATCCCAATGCTCGACCCGCCATATTTTTTCCTTTTCCCTAAACATATTTTGTGACTTGAAATCAACAGAAAGGAGAGCTCATAATGATAAATATCGTCTTCACTTCGCACGTACGCACGTACGGAAAACTTTTTCTACTAGAGACCATTCGTAACTTTATCCTTACTTCGGTATATTCCTATCCCATAAGAATAATGGAGCTATTCAAGATTGATGTTTCAGGAATCCCATATGATCGAAAATATACCAGCTGATCAGATATTCGTTCTAGCACTATCCTCAAAGGGCTTAGGGCACCGCTTGCTTGAAAAATTCAGACCGGTCGGGCAGAACATGTTTTATTTAGGGCCGAGCGCAGTGCGGCTGCTCAAATATTTAGTAACGACCATTGAGACGAAGTGTTACCTTTCTGGCACGAAAGGTATTTGCCACCGTTTTTGCCTACGTGACATCTGAGAACCGTGTATAAATACTACGACTAATACTTAAGTCGACGTAATAAAGTGGACCAAAGAAAATATTACTCGCATTATTTCCCGATTGTCTTTCTATATTCTTGTTTTTGTTCTTCTATAACATGTTTTTGTGTTAGAAAAACATGTTATTGTGTTTGTGTTTGGACAATTTCTTTGTGACTTCATAACTCGGAAGATCCGAGTGCAAAGCGGGTTTTTTGTAATAAATCTGGTGTATGGAATATGTTTTTTATGATATGATTGGTGGAAATCAGTGTAGGCCGATTGATCGACCTAGTAGCTCTAAATACTCTTTCTAAAGTTTTATCTGTTTTATGCAGCATCGTAATTCAGTTTACAGTAAAAACTTATGTATAAATACAACCACAAACTGGATACAGTATTCCAGGGAAAATTTGACGACAAACTAGGCAAATATTTTTCATTTACAACTAGATCTTTTTATATGGTAGGTATTAGATACATATTTTAACGTCAAATGTATTGGCATATCTCCCAAAATGTTATTATAGTGTATTTAGCACCATCGTTTCCATTTTATACACATGCTATAAAAGTAGGAAAGAAGCCACGATATACCCTTTTAAGCTATCATTTACTTTATAGCCTTCGTAAAACAGTCATAGGGTTTTTTTCTCCAAAGCTATAAACTCCGATATCTCTATCAAATTAAGTTTTGAGTTCGAAGTTGCTCTTAAAATCTTAAAATGTGACTGTAGTGACCGCAGTACTTATAATCTTATTTTTCATATTAAACTAGCTGACCCGGCCACGCGTTGCTGTGGCTAACGTTTTTGTAATTGTGACTGTCAATAGACAAATAATTTGCAATTTCATCATCATTAATTTTGGATAAAGTTTAGGAACACACAGACAGATGTGTTTTGCTCCCTAGACGCAGAGCTGGCGTGTAGTAATAAACATCAGAACGTAAAAATTTACGTCCGTACGTACATGCATGAAACATGAGTATCGAATCTCTCAAATCTTTATTACTCCTCTGACTGTATAATTTCGTGAGGAATATCCGGGTTGGGTTAATAAAATTAAAATAATAATATATGTATACCTACAAGATCATGTGTTCTTATTACTAACTGAAGCACTTGTTCAAACCCTATCTGACCCTCCATGGGGTAGAACAAGCAAGAAACCCCTAATGGAAGGATTATTCTCTTTTCGCGAACATGATCCTGTTATAATCTAATATTCCTTATGTCTACGTACTTATTTATACATCTTGATAATACACTATGCTTTATCATTATCCTTCCATAAATGGATGTATCTACCTACATCTTGTATCGGTTTTGTAGCTGATCGCTGGCTCGGTTACGGACCAGGCCGGTGCCAGTGGCCAATAACCTGCATGATTGGTTTTACTCGAGCTGTTGGCCTAGAAAAAGTTTCCATTGGTATACATTTGATGTAGAGCTCAATTTTTCGTCCCTCATCAGTATTTTTAAGGTTCCCGTACCTAAAGGGAATCCCGTATATCACCTTGTGTATATCGACAATAAAAATAATAAAATAACTATACGATGAATACGGACCAACATTTTTACCGTTTTCTTGTTTTTTTTGAGCTAGTATAATTCGTAAAGTCTAGTAACTAAAGTTTAGTTTAGTAATTAATATTCGAAAAATAATCTGAGTTCTTTGAGTCAGTTGTCAAACAAAAGTTTAATAAGTATTATTAACTAGTTACAAATAAATAAGTTTATCAACTTATTAATCTTTTTGATACCGTAATAGAAAAGTGCTTTATGTTACTCATAGAAAGACACATAAAATGGACACAAGTTGATGGTAACAATGGATTAACTCAGTTACGGCACAGGTCGTATGTACCTAATTGGTTCAAGCGCAGAGCTACGGTTCGGTAGCCACATTAGCTTTTAGCGTAAACAAACTCATTGGATTCCACTGAGCCTGCCCCTATCGGTTCTCGTTCATACTATAGGGTACCTACTCATTTGAAATGAGCTGGAAGGAACATACATTTTGTGGTTCTTTTTCTATATGTGGTTCTTTAGATCAATATCTGGGATTAAACACCATTATGTCAACTTTAAACGATCAATGTCTTTTTGAACTTATATATCCAGGTTTCATATTTATCAGCACAAAACTTTTTTCAAACATAAATAATAAGTAATGCTGCATTATGACTACACCATTTTTATACTAGTCTTAATTTGTACACAAGTTCATTTCACGCAAAATCTGCAGACTCCTGAATTCGTGAATGGTAATGAGCTGATGATTTTCAAACGCCTGAACAGATCTTCCTAAATTATAACTAAGAACCATCTCGATGACATCAGCTTTCAAATAGAAAAAACAGAATTCATCCGTTCAGATGCTGATGCCACAGACGGATACACACTGCAAACGTATAACACTTAAACACTTAAATTGTAACTGTTTTCGTTGGAGGGTAATAAAGTGGCAAAATCCGCAAAATCTGCGGAATTATGCAAACGTTTTTTACACTCACTAAATACAGCGTAATGTTTTCGAGACAATTGTTACCCGCGCTAATTAAGCGTAAGCGTATTCGAGATGGGTGACTACGCGCGCTGATACGGCGTATGCATATTAAAGAAATCTGATTACTCACGCTGATACAGCGTAAATGTATTCGAGACGGGTATTATCCGCACTGGTACGGCGTAAGCGTATTCGAGATGGGTGAATACTTTGACTCTGACAAGACATTCTTAAATGAGCCACGAGACGTAAACATCGCACATAATTATTACATTTAGTACATGTACTTAAGTATCTTCCGCCCGATCAGTATTTGGATGGGTGACCAGTGGTATTTTAACTGAGCGCACCCGTCTGAGGGCACATTAAGATGTCCGTCTCGGCTATACAAGTCAATAAGTTATGTTGGAGGCCTTTGGACCGCTTGAAAACTCCGACACCAGAATTAGCCACTTACACGAAAAGAAGATTACACCTAACTGTTACTATAATCTGCCTACGAACGTACACTAGTTCAATATAAACTGGTATGTATTCATCCATACCAAAACCTATTGGACTAACAAGGAAAAATGGTTGCAAACAAAAACCTATTGTCAACGCTGTTGATATAGTTCGTTAATTAAATAACGGCCAAAACTCTGATGGTCGGTGGACTGGATATTGCATTACTCCGCGGATAGGCCATATTCCTTTACGATGACTCGCCTTATTATCTATGTTAATTATATATAAAAACCGGCCAAGTGCGAGTCGGACTCGCGCACGAAGGGTTCCGTACCATAATTTATAATTACCACTTAGTCACCACTTGGTCATTTCAAAACCGAAACCTTTCACCCCCCGCTTCACCCTCGTGTAATTTTTTTTTTTGCGCGGAATCCTTTTTTCTTTTTCTAAATTAAAAAAGTAACCTGTGTTACTCCTTATTACATCAGCTATCTGGAAGTCCTGTCAAAATTGGTCCAGCCGTTTCGGAAATTAGCCGGAACAAAGAGACAGACAAAAAAAATGTTGTGTATTTAATTTCAAAAGCTGTTATTTTGACATTGCAAACAGATACTTCAATTTTATTTTTTGTATAGCCTAGTTTAGACACCTATTACTATCTATGTCCTGGCAGGACTCATATTGTTTACGAGGGACTGAGGAGATTACCATAAAGGTGGTTTATAGAGCTTCGCAAGGGATCTGGAGGAGCCGACGTTGAACTCTTTATGGGTAATAAATATTAAGGTTTTTATTTTAGTGAACAAAGGATTTAAAGATATAAAAGCACTAGCTGCAGCCCCGCGGTTTCACCCGCGTAGTTCCCGTTCCCGTGGGTATACGGGAATAAAACATAGCTTATGTTACTCGCTGATAATGTAGCTTTCAATTAGTAAAATAATTTTAAACCGATTAGTGGAAAAGCCGGGCGAAGCTCCTTGGCCCAGGTACTGTAATACAAAACAAATAATCTATAGCCGAGGTCTTATTGAAATTATACATTACATATTTTACATCAGGTTGCGCTCAACTAAAGTAATTTCGCCCGGATGTATTGTATATTTTATTAATGTAGCGCATTTAATGATTGGAAGAGATCTATAAAACCTAAGTGATCACAGTTTTTTAGGGTTTCCAAAGCATAAGGTGAAGAAAACGTTGCAGGCTTACATAAGTATAAGTATTTTTGGAGGGACCATATTGCTCACGTCCGAAGGTGAGTGCCTTTATATCTAAAAAGCCTTTAGAGATTAAACATGTGTCTCCCACGTGATGCTAAAGATGCTACCAGAAGTAGCAGTAAAACTTATAACTACTAAATTCGTCAGCAGAGGTACTGCCTCCACAAATGGTAATCACCCTTCAAGCGGTGGTGTACTGTACTTGCATTGCTATGTTTTGGTAGAAGGGTGTGGGTGTACATTTGTTGTTTATGGACGGTGGTGATGACTTAACATCAGGTAGGACGTCTGCTCGTCCCGTAATTCTACGCTCATATTTTTTATTGATTTTGAATGATATTTTAGGTATTCAACTTCAAAAAAGCCGACTAAATTACCTTCTGTTGGGACAAAGTATCACAAAGCTGCTTATTAAACGAGGTCGCAAACCGAGTCAAAACTTTTCACGGCGAAAGAATAAACATAGACCGTATCACACAAGCTAACTTTTACGTGCTTTAGCCGAAAGTTTATAACGAGCTTATTTTAGCTTAGTTGAGGGAAACTCTCAAACTAAATACAGACTTCATACTTTTAGTACCTATATTTTTACAAAATAATAAACTATGTCAAAAAATTGACATAAGTGATATAAGATACCTTGAGAAACACATTAAAAGACGACCTTAAAAATCTTTAATCTTATTACTGTAAACGAGCAATTCTTGTGTATTTATTTCGCGTATCTCGGAAACGGCTCTCGGAAGTTTTGTGTTTAGTGTGTTGTATTTATGTGTGTAAAAACGCATTTTTTTACAAAAATACGTTACGTAAATAATAAAATTACATAATTTACGTATATATCTAATTTATTTAGGTATTTAGTTCTGTGAAAAACTCACAGAGTACAGAGTAAACATAACCCAAAATATATACCTATGTAGTAGTAGATATGGGCTTTAATAATTGATGCTAACCATTTTAATTTTATATTAATAATAAAATAAATTAACTAAAATAAACTTATTCATTGATAAGGATCTAGAGCTTTTGATATCTAGTCATACAGGAATGTTATAATATTCTGTGAGCTTGGTATTGAATTTTCGAAATAAACTTTATACAGTTTCGTGTCGACACAAATGCCACAAACAAGCACAAAGTTCGCAACTCCACAGATGCGAATGAGACGTGATTAATCACTGTACCAGTAGAAATATGGGTAGGTACTTCCTTCCATACTTCCTTCGGTACTACGTATTATAGTTTAATGGGTGTATTAAACTTTCATTGATACCTCACTCAAGTATTCCAGTTGTACGGTTAATGTCGCATATTATTGCATTTTATTATTTAATACGGTAAGTAAGCTACTGGGGACAAGAAGGCTGGCTCGTTCCTCGCCCAAAGATTATCCTTGGCCGTCCAACGCGGGAATGCAGTGTTCTTGGCTCCCTACCCCACGATCAAAATTTTCTGTTGTAATTTTTACATTCTTGTTCTTTATAAGTAGCCTCTAAGATTATGATATATATTTTTTTTATGTGTAAATAAATATAAATACCTTAATAATATAATAGTACTCGATCTGGAAAAAAAAATTACGGTATGTAGGTAGTACCTTCCTGATTTCATGAGTTTCACGTTTGAATGCTATATGAGAATGCTACAGATTGAAGCCTAACAAATAGAATCGCATGAAAACTGACTGTAATTGAACTTAAAGTTTAATATTAGCTTATACTTTATAAAAGAAGACTGCCTTATCCAGATGAGTTTGTTATGGGGTCAAGTATGACGAAAACTCGAAATTAGAGACAAAGTATATTTTCTATAAATCTGTGTAACGCTTCTTTTCTTTCTTTTTCTTTTTAATTTTTGGCTTCTGAGGCTTGGCTGCCCGCCTGTGTAACGCTTAATCAAGCGTAAATGACTGGTTGAAATATCGAGTGAACTGTCATACGTCATTTAGTAGTTGCCGCTACTTAGTCATACTGCTATTCAGTCATGAATAATGGTGTCGATTTTGTTAACTACACTCCAAGTTTAAGTTTCTTGTCGTTTCAGTCGATCGAATGACGCATGCGACGCGTCTAGATTTGTGTGTTTCAGACAAAGATCGCTATGTATGGAACATACAAGATCTCAGGGGTAGGTGCTGCACCATTGTCACCGTATTTTTTCGCAGCGTATTGATATTAATGTTGCAACACTCGTCAATAGCTAACTGCATACAAATCCAACGGCCTCGCTTTCAATGTTCGACCGACTGAAACGGCAAAAAATCTCAGACTTGGATTGAACGATTGAATGAATGAACGCAGTGAAGTGATATTAAACGTGTATTTGAATTGCAATGCAATGTAAATAAAAAATAAATGGATATTTAATGTAAACAAGAATCATGTTAATTCGAAAAAAGCTTTTTTATGAACTTCTAATAGGATAAATTCAATCAACTAATCACAATCCTTGAAAAGCCTCGTCATGGTCATATGGTCTTGGGTATGTTTACCAATGGTCAAAATACACTAATGTGAATACAAACTATTTCTATTCTCTTTCATGATTGCAGGGTGCAAATTCTCACGGCCAATTAGGGCTGAATATCGTTAGCGAACAAACAGAAAAGCCTACGCAGGTACATATTGGATTTTACGACTTAAAAATAAAACAGATCGCTTGCGGCGGCGGCCACTCGCTCCTGCTTGACGAAGAAGGCAGACTGTTTTCTTGTGGCTGGAACTGTAGACGGCAGCTAGCGACAGAAACAGAAGTTCATACTTTCGAGAGAACATGGGCACTCAGTGGTGTAAAATTCAATATTATTGCATGCGGCTGGGATTTCAGCTGTGGAGTCACAGATGACCTCCTATTTGTTTGGGGTTCAAATAGTCATGGCCAACTAGGTCTCCCTAAAGATCACTTTCCTGTGTCTAATAAACCAGTTAGACTTGAGGTTAAAGCACAATCTGTTTCTTTGGGCTTAAGGCATTCCGCAATCATTAATTCAAAAGGTGAAGTTTGGGTAACAGGGTGTGGAAAGTATGGCCAACTTGGATTAGGTAAAGACATTCTTTCATTAGATAGGTTTACAGTAGTCAATAACATTGGGAATATGTCCCATATTGCATGTGGCCAGAAACATACTGTTGGATGGAGCACAGATGAAAATGCCTTGTATGTGTGGGGTAACAATAACCATGGACAGTTGATATTAAATACTGAAAAGTATAGCAGAATATTTACACCACAAAAGATTGATATAGGAGTTAAACAGGCTGTCAAGAAGCTATTGACTGGGTGGACTAATGTATTATTATGGCTTGAAGATGGCACTTTGTTTACTTGGGGAAGGAATACCTACGGACAAAATGGGACTAATAGTTTCATTGGACAAAAGACAAGCATCAAATTACCAGGTATACATGAACAATAACATAATACAACATTTATTTTTAAAGAAATAGCAAATAGGTTAGTCGATGTCACAGGAGACCGAAGAGCTGGCAGTTACCTTGGACAAAGAATAAGTTTAGCTATTCAAAGGGGGAACGCTGCCAGTATCTTCGGAACCTTGCCTAAAGGGACTCCATTTAATAATATATGTTAGTTCTCATAGTATATTTTTAAGATTTTAGTTTTAGATTTTTTACATTTAAATAATATGTTCGTATAGCGAATATAAACGAAAATTGTACGTTTAAAAAATACAACATTAAAATGTTGTCCATGCCACCTGCAGCACAAAGAATCCTAATGCAGGGGTATGAGTGTATTAAGTGTTTGTTTGTTAACAAAGAATTCTTGTTTCAGATGGTAGAAAAGTGAAGGATGTAGCACTAGGATCTGAGCACACAATATGTCTTGCAACAGACAACACTATGTGGGCCTGGGGATGGAATGAACACTCAAATACAGGCATACAATCAGAAAAGGATATCTTTCGGCCTACTCTATTGCCCTTGGAAAGGAGAGAGACAGTCACGCATATCTTTGCAGGGGGAGCTCATAATTTCATAGTTACCGATGGTGAAGAAATAACTGAAAATATTGATACGGATACAGGGGATTTTGAATCATTTATCAGTATTGATGAAAATTAAGTACTTTACCCTCACCACAGCGAGCTGGATTTTTTTACTTAATTGGAAGTGTTTAATAATTTGTATTTACGAATATGTTATAAGCGTTATAAAGTATATACTATATAATGCTTAGAATGATTCCACAATACAGAACCACTATTATTGTCTTCTTGAGTGAGAAAGATTAATATTATTTATTTAGTGTCTTTTTGTAATGTCAAAATAACAGCTTTTTTACTAAATGCATTTGAGAGTATGTATGGTACATATAATAAAAAATCAACTTTAAAAATGTTCGTCTGTCTGTCAGTTTGTTAAGCTAATCTCTGAATCCTGTCTGGACCAATTTTATATATAGCTAGACAGTTTTAGGGAGTAACCTAGGGTAATTTAATTTTGGAAAGAAAAGACCTAGGGTATTGCTCAAAACAATTGTTATATTCTATGTGGACAAAGTCACGCTAGTATAACAATAAAATTTGTTATGGTCCTACTTATGACCTATAAATACATTTAATTTAACTGTTACCTGGTTCCCATAGTACAAGCTATGCTTAGCTTGGGGCTAGATGGCGCTATGTGCAATGTGTTAGTAAGTTGAATTTTTAAGTTTTTAAGTAAGGCAGTCTTCCAATCTGCAATTTTTTTCCCTTCTATTAATCTTGTCCACGTTATCACAAGAAAAAACATATGTAGATTTCTTTCTACACTACTCTTTTAAGTTAAATCTGAGGTATGTACAAATAATTTATTAATGTTTGAGAGGTATAATAAGTAGCAACCGTATTATTTAAAAACTTCCAAGAGTCTACAGATATCTGAAGAATTACCTCTACTGGAAAATTGCAATGGGTATATAATTGATGATTAATGAATGATTGATGTATTACTTTTATTTAAAATGATCGTTTACGTATCTACTTACCCAGGTAATTTAAGTAACATAAGAAAGCTTATCAAACTGAAGCACAAGTCATTTCAAGGTGCTAATTTCGTTATTATTGAGTATATTAGTGTTCTTATTTTATGAAATAAAATATATTACTTATTCATTGTTTCATTAAGTTAGGTACCCTCCAAGAAAATAATATTTTTTTTATCATAAACCATATTAAGAAGCACATATTATTTTGATCCGAAGATATCTTTTAAGTTTGTGTTGGTACAATTAATCTAGAATCTTTTACTCATAAACATTTAGTATTTTAATTACCAAATTGCCTGGGCTTCTTTACGGTCCACCTGATGTTAGTGGTTCCTTAATAAGTGTGTGGTGGCACAATTACTTCTTTTAGAATCTTTAGGTAAGCATAACCATTGGTAGTTTTTGTTGATTACTAAATTGGCTGGAATACCTCACGGTCCACCTGATGTTAGTGGTTACCGCCGACCAAAAACAGCAAGATACGGTCCAGTCCACCCTTTCTAAAGTATGAGGAGGCCAAATTAGCATCGCATGACATGTCTAAGATCTCCCGTCTCATGCGTCTATAACTTCAAAGGCAAAACCGGAACAAAACAAAAATAATGGTAGTTATTAGGGGCATGGAATTTCATAAAAAAATTATTGTAACAATACATTTTTATTACGAAACAGAAATACAATGATTTACAATTTCACTGAAATGTAATTTTTCAAACGGCACACTCGGTCCCTATATAAGCAAACTCAACTATCTCTAGTATTATATGGGCAGTCTTTGTCATACTTTCTTACAAAACTTTAGTTTTCATTATACAAGGTTAACAGTCAAACATATCTGTAATAACACAGGGCCTAATGAGTAACAATGTAATGAGTGTCATTACTTACAGCACCATCTAGCCCAGAACTAAGCTTAGCTTGTACTATGGACACCAGATAACATAAAATACTTATATAATTTTTTTAAGTACAAACATAGCTATTGGCGGTTGGCCATCCTAAGGGTACACTGCACTTTTCCGGGATTAACAAATAGGACACTGAAAAAAACATGTATTTTCGTCATAAAGATGCTTGTCCTGGGTGGGGATTGAACCATTTATGAATAAGGTCCATATAAATTATGTTTGTCTGTTTAACCCCAAATAGACTGCCCTAAAGTTGAGATGTATGATTAGTATTATAATAGTAAGATTACCTACCATTTCACAATAGAGTGACTATTCAATGCCATCACAATGTATACAGCATGTATCTATTTAATCAGAATCTGATACAACAAGAAATATACCATGGAATTTTCTATAGCTACATAGACCATGAAAAACAATAGAACATGCTGTAGTTATTACCTAATACTACTTCAATAAAAGTTTCACAGTACATTAGGTCAATATCTACTATTTGAATAAAACTAAAGTACCTACTGCATCAACCATGAATTTTGGACAAGTACCTTACCCTACAATTATTGTACATAAACTTTAGCAGGCCTAGATTCCACAAAGTAGCATCATGAATATATATCTAAAAACATTACAATTATGTGTTGCATTGTGCTTATCTGTAGCTTAATATAAGTTATTGCATTTTATAAATCATGAAGTAAAAAGAAAATGCTTAATTCACCTGGTGGGCCAGAGCTAGTGGTAATTGTGAAATACCCAAGTAATTACCCATGTCTACCATAAAAGTAATCAATGCTGTGAATTTGGCTGGAAATTTATGATTATAAACAGTAAAGCTTTTTAAATGTTTGTCAAGACTTTCTGAGACTTTGCTGTAGTGATCAGTACAAAACCCATCATAGGCAAATAAAATGAAGTCCAAAAAGACAAAAATTGCAGACTGAAATTTACAAAATTCTCTTTGGGAACCACCGGTAATATATTTGCTAATGCAAGACATTTTTATGTAGAGCATTAAACATTAATTATAAAAGAATAATACATTAGTTTAGCTAAAGAAATCAGTAGACAACACGATGATGTGCTACATCTTCCTCTCCCCTTTCACTGTCTTACGTTTCTCTTTCTTGTCTTCCTTCATCTGTTTCTGTTTCTCTCTGTAAATAAATATAAACAATATAAATGCGAGAATGACTCTGCCGTTACGTTTTCCGGCCTTAACCGCTGAACCAATCATGATATATTTTATTTAGAAATAGATGCAAAGGACATCGGCTACATTATATCGAAAAATTAAAACATGATATGCGGGCACAGCTAGTATCATATATGATGAGTTTTTGATTTAGTGGTTGATTTCTTTATTTTTATACTATTTTGTTAATATTTTAGTAGTTTATTGATATTATTCAAAAAACTTTTTATTCCACTATTTAGAAAGAAAAGGATTGACACATGTCTTTTTTTCTGAAAATTTCAGCCAAATCGGTTCATGAACCTATTAGCTATCGGCTTAGCATCATGTGAATCAAAATTATTTTTTTAATTATCATATTTACCATGATTTTCATGTGTCATGGTCCTAGGTAAAATGAAGTCTATGGGGTGTGCACGTTATTGACATAAGGGTTTAATTCAAAAAATATAATTATATAACAGTCTGAAAATATAATTACTTACTATAAGGTTAATTGTTTCATAGCTTACTATGGGCTAATAAAAAGTAGCTACTTCATTTTAACAGACTTTACACTACACTCAACTGCTGTGTGGACTGTATTTAGGTCATCACTGTTGGTCAAAATGTTCAGGTTTCATTTAAATCTATAACTTCTTTGGACGAATGAGTCACAATATTTTATCAATACAGAAATTTTATCATTATATTTTATCATTTACCTGTCTTCTTTGTCTCTTTCCTTCTTCTTCTGAGCATCTTGGCGTGCCTGTTCACGGCGCTCCCTATTGGCTGCCTGCACATCAGCTGCATTCGTGTTTTTAACTAAATCTGAATTATCCGGCTGCTCAACAGTGGCCGCTTCATCCTGAAATTCGTATACACTACAATTAGAAAAAAAAAATAAAGATTCTTGTACATAAATGCAGTTAACCTCAATTTACTTTTACATACAACCACATACCTCGTTGTCAGAGAGCTGGCTGTACTGCGATAGAATAGCCTCTCGGATCTTCTTTTCTTCGTCAGTATACTCTCTGCGAGCAGTAGTGGTCAGGCAGCGGGTATTCATCAACTTCGACAACTGTTCATCGACCACATCCACGACGGATTTTGTAGTATCCTGTTTCGAATGGCACGATTCCCATTTTTCCAGTAATTCTGTGATAATATTTGACACATCAGCTCCCTGTAAATCGAATAAAAATAAAACATTTAAAACGAAATTACAAACTGTACCTACTTGTGAAATGTTAACTTACCACGATGTCCGATAGTATGTCATCCAGACACCCTCTTTTCTCGTCAACACTATCTTCGCCTTCTAAAATCCCTCTTATGTACCAGCTGTATACAGCTACATCAATTTGTAATGAATTTAATTTCTCTATTAACCATGGATTAAATTCATTGGCCGCCGCCGCCATATTTGATGGATTATTTATTATTTACTTGTTTTTTTTTTATAGTGACATGACAGCCTGCCAGCTGTCAGGCATGAGTATGGTTAGTTTACACGTGTTAAGTCGATACGAAGTCACATATTTTACTATTTTGAATTATTAGGTACTACTTACCAATAAACAAACGTTTGTACTAGTACGCATTCCAAACACAAGTGAACTTATTTCAAACAGTTGTCAAACAAACATAATTAGGATTCCTTTCTTTATTTTATTTAATTATTCATAATCTTCAAGGTTGCGATTATTCAGAGATTTATTGATATCATAATTGTTTTATTCCTCAATTATATGATATTTTTTATACAATTAAAGACACATGATAATTTGAAATTTTTCCATTCGCTTAGTCGGGTTCTAGGTACATTTGACGACAGGAACGATCCACCGTACTGGACGGTCTCGATTGTTAAAAATGCCCTCGACTAAATAACGTAAACCTTGGACCGGAAGCCAAACGTTACACCACAGTGTTTTTCACTTTTACATTTTGGGACGCGATACTGTATCACTACCGTTATTTTGCTACAGGTCTTCAAGAAAAATGAAAAATCGCTGCTAAGTCGTTCCGTAATAGCAATTTAAATAGAACGAGATAGCATTCTTTTGACTTGGTCGTAGTAAGAGTAAAGCCCATAGGTAAATACTACTAAATACCACTTGTATTTAACAATTAGTGCTAAACGTTTAAGTTGAGACAATACAAACAAAGTTAAACCGTTTAAACCGTAATATTGTTAGCTATCTGTGGAATCATTCAAAATCGACGATCGAGTTCAAGTGAATGATGATTTGCGAATAGTTTACACACTGAATCCAACAAATCATTGTGTTTTCTTTCCTATTCAAGTTTTCAGTGAATTTTATTAGTTTCATAAAACTATGTCGGCTCGCTACGATAGAGCAATTACAGTTTTTTCTCCTGATGGGCATCTGCTCCAGGTAGAATACGCACAAGAAGCCGTCCGTAAAGGTTCGACCGCGGTAAGTCTTGGTTATGATGTAGTTACGGTGTGCATAATTATTTTCTTGTTTTTTGTTACTCATAACTGTTTTCAGGTTGGAGTGAGAGGAGCTGACGTTGTTGTTTTGGGAGTAGAAAAAAAATCGGTTGCTAAGCTTCAAGAAGAAAGAACTGTGAGGAAGATATGCCTGCTTGACGATCATGTTGTAATGGCATTCGCCGGTTTGACAGCAGATGCTAGAATCCTCATAAACAGGGCTCAAATTGAGTGTCAGTCTCATAAACTGACCGTCGAAGATCCAGTCACTCTCGAATATATTACAAGATACATAGCCAGTTTGAAACAGAAATACACTCAAAGTAATGGCCGTAGACCTTTTGGTATCTCATGTCTGATCGGCGGTTTCGATTATGATGGGCAACCCCATCTCTTCCAAACTGAGCCATCAGGTATTTACTATGAATGGAAAGCCAATGCTACTGGTAGATCAGCTAAGACTGTCCGAGAGTTTTTAGAGAAAAATTACACTTCAGAAGAGGTCTCTAATGAGAAGGGAGCTGTAAAGGTAATAAGCTATAAAGTAATAAGCTCATAAAATGCTACAATATTGGGCCATGTGATAATCAACTTTATGAACTTTTTAAGTATCTCTAGTATTTTTTAGTAACTATAATTATACATTTACAGCTTGCTATACGAGCCTTGTTGGAAGTAGTCCAATCTGGCCAGAAGAATCTTGAAATAGCTGTCATGAGGAAAGGTCAGCCAATGCAAATGTTGGACTCTGACACTATTAACTCCTATGTGTCTGTGATTGAGAAAGAAAAAGAAGAGGAAGCCGAAAAGAAAAAGCAGAAGAAGTAGTTGTAACTTTTTTATTATACATTTAACAGGCTTTAATAAGAAGTTTTATTTGTTAAGGGCTCTTAGGAGTTAAGTAAGTCAATGGTCTTTGATATTTGTGAGTAGATATCCCTGAGATCTGAACCATATTCCTGGCTCGGACCTCTGTTGGTCATAATATCATTAAACATTTGGTCCCACTCCCCATTGAATTCATCATGCAACTGCAAACAAAAGTTATGTTATTTTTACCCATCTTTAAAGGAAGGTTCTCTCTCAACTCTGTTTTTTGTTTCTATATTATTTTGGATCATATTTTTTTAAATCTTTTTTCAAACTGGACCTATTGAAATTTCACTGAAAAAATTAAGTCTGTTTTTGATTATATCAGTAATACCCAATCGCCAACCATGCGCGGTGTTGTGAGCTTGATGTAGTGTCTTATTTATTAGACATTGACACAGGGTACCTAAAATATTCATTAAAATTCAATCATGATAATTTACCTCAGTGATTTCATCATCAATCTGGTCTTGGTTTATGGAGGGCAGCACACAATTCAAAGAGCTGTGACTGTTTTCATCATGCAGCTTTGGAATTATTCCCTCATCAACATCATTCTCAATGTTGAATTCAGCTAGAAGCTCCATATCACATTTTGTGGTTGATACTGCTTCAAGATCTGGCATACTCAAAAATGATGATCCAGCATACTCAGATGTGAAGGACTCTCTATTTTGTTGTGTCTCATCTTTGAAATCAACCAGTTTATCCTGATTGGTGTTTCTGAAACCAAACATTAATAAGTACTTGCATTCAGTACATGATGGCTAAAATGTATATAGCTCACCCAAAAATTTGTTCATTTGAAGTGCTTGTCGTTTCATTTGGAAGCTCGGCAGCTGGAGGAGCTGTTTAAAGGTCAAGGAAAAATGTAAGGAATTAGGAGAAAAGGAACAAAGGGATCTGTAAGTTGTGAAAATGGAACCTGTTTTGGGAGGGGATTGGGATTGCTCTTCATTATTTGGGATCTGCCAATCAAATTCGATGGTCTCTTCTTCAGCTAATTCATCCTGAGAATCTGGGGACAGGAACACCAATTATTTTTAAAAGGGGGAAAGCAGTTATACTGACAAGTCTGCGTAAAATTATGATATTATTAATTAAATTTAAAGTCATAAATTTATACTGCTTCAGTTTTTAATGATTTACCTTCATATTCGATTGTAAGGTGTGGCGATTTTTGGAGGAAGAAATCTTGAGATGCCTTCTTAAGAGCCATGCGTAGAGCATGTCTTGCTTTTTGCAGAGGTGTCATACCTTGTAATTCTACACTGCTAAAAGCATTCTGTAAACAACAGTAATTATCCACTTAACCCATGATAAAAATGTTTAGATGATTATGATATTTAGATGATTAAAGGTACCCTTGGTTTGAAATTTCTTTTCATGGTCAACGCCTTTCTAGTTATTTTATTCAGTAACTCGGGTCTACCAAATTGAAAATAGTCGTGAACATACTCGTGCATATATGGGTTACTTGAATTGCATAGAGGATCTTGGAGGTGCGATGTAACTTTACGAAACCCATACAGATTCAACTGTCTAACAAAACTTGAGATGTTATTTGTTTTGAATATAGAAAGGTCACATTGTAAGTAATCAGATAGAACGTGGTAATTCAACAAAATTGTTCTTCCAGTGCCTCCCCACATTATTGCATCCGTGCGCAAGTCAAGCAAATACCACAACTTCTGCGGGAATCGCATTTGAAATATAACACTCTTGTCTTCCTGCATTTTTTTCCTTTCTGCCTTGCAAGAATAAAATAATCCCAAGTGAATTAACTTTCGGCAAGAATCGAAATCATTTCAATTTACCGCCATTTCATTTTGTACATCTTCCAATGTCATGTCTTGGAATTCCAATGTCTTGGAGATTGTCAATGTCAAACAATTTATTGACATTGACATTCAGAGACATTATTGTATCAGTTATACCAGAAAAAAAAATTGTACCACTAAAAGCCCAATTATAAAGATATAGATAGCCTGCAAAACATCTCATAAACACAAACGGAAAATGAAATTGTACTGTTAATAAAGTATAAATAAAATAAAGTATTATACAATTTAAGAAAATGTAAATATTGTCTTTCATACCTTATTATAATATTTATTAATTTATTCATAATAATCGGTTTTAGATGGCTGCCATCTCAAGTTTTAACTACAATCAGAAATTTATTTTAAAAATCACAAGTAGCACCCTATTATTAGTGTTATTCACGATAATGCCTTACTAAAAAAAAGAATTATTAATATGGTATGATTACATCTCTCATTCGAATAACCCAACATACTTTAATTACAAATATTCTTTTTGTACGTAGGTATATTAAAAAACCATTTTATTAATCGAGTGGATATCATAATACGTAGGTACCTAATATTTTTATGATATGGAACTTCTCAGTACACTTTTCTCAAATCCTTTATAGATAAACATTCTTTACATTTGGTTGTGAGCACATAGTATATTTTATGTAATACTTTTTGAACGCACAGTGGAATATGAATAATTATTATGAAGTGGGAAAAAGCATAAAATATTTTGGCGATTTCCCTCAGTTAATATCAGGCAACATTTTTTCTGTGGTTGATTTTGATTTGATTGGAAATATATAGTCTATCCATGGTTTGTTTGTTGGTGTCTCAGCCTCAGTTCAGTTCGCTTTAGTATTTCTATAAATGTTATTGTCGTGATCGTTGCATTTCACGGTTCAGTGTGTGGTGGTGTGAGGAAGACAACCAAACAAAGAGAAAGTGCTCAAATGATATAAGTACAAAAGAGTAATTTAGTTAACTTTATCTTGTCCTCGGGCAGCTCGTATTTTCTTGTCTCCTCTCTCTTGTGTAAGGTTCTAAAGAATTTAGAGCTTTATTAACGATTCCAAATATTATCACCGAAATGGATAAGTCAAGGTAAATATAAACAGATTATTGTGCTCTATATGAGTCACTCAAGCTCTTCACTGGTGTTTTGAATAAATATTACCCACATTTCATTGCAGGTTTTCTTTATTACTTCTCGAACCAGGAGAAATATATTTTGAAGATTTTTCTTGCATTATAAATGACATTGAATCTCCAAAAGAGGGTGAGCCCATACAAGGACGATTGAAACTGTGTTCTAAATCTCTTCTTTTTGAGCCAAGAGACTGGGGCTATCCACTAACAAAAATGCATTTTAAGGACTGTAACAACATTTCTACAGTGCCTTCAAATAAGCTGAATATAATAAAAATTGAGATAAAGCAGTTTGCAGAAATGTTGAAGGAGAATATCCTAGCACCATATAAATTTATTTATGAACCAAAAGTATTTTTTATATTCTTTGATTTTGCATCAGCTGAAGAGTGTTTATGTCAGATGCAGCAGTTACAGAGGGCTTCCACATTACATGCCCCAGATCACAATAGTATGGTGGCGACAATTCTGCACTCCAGGTACATGAGGATGGAATTTGATCCAGTAATGATGGATGATTTTACTGAGCAAATAGTTTGTGAGCTACAGGCCGAGAAAATATCTCCCCTTGTAAGACACCAAGGAAAACTGGCTCTTACACCAACAACTATATATTTCCAACCATTTAGTAATGTTGAAAATGTAGGTATTTACTTATTTTCTGCATTCTATAATTATTAAGTACCTAGTTATTATTTATTTTTAACTGTAGTGTGTTGTAATGATTTTAATTGTTGAAGTATTCATGCCATATAAAGTATCCAATCATGTTTTATGTTCTTAAGATAAAACATGATAGAATGGACGGATGAATTCTGGTTGATTATCTTATTAGCTGATACATGGCATGTGCTACTATGTTAAATTTTTTTTTAATTATTTTAGAAAACCAGAAATAATATTGTAGCAAAAACACACTTGTACTCTGCTCACAAATGATTGAAAATAGCATTTACTATAAATTGAGTAAAATGCTGGGAGTATATAATTCTTAATAATTTCAGAGGCCAATATTAAAATTAAAACTGAATCAATTGAAGAGATTGTATAAGCGGCGATTTTTATTAAGGCAAGTTGTATGTATCTGTTTTAGTTTTTATTGCATTTTGTTTTGCTTGTAGCTGTCTTCCCACCAGAGCATTGGTATTCATGAGTCAGCACAACTGTTATTTTGAAAGTGTAGAAAACCGGAAACTTGTGTCAATGTTAAAAAACAACCTTACACAGCTCTGTATACAGTTGAGTATCTTTTAATTGTCTGAGTTGACCTTGGAAATGCTGAATGCATCCAAGCGGGACGGTCAAAGAGGGTCAACTAAAACAAATTGAAGTATAAAAACCTTTGTTGGAATGGACCTTTTGAGAAAGTCTTACCTACCTAAACAAAATTAAAATTACAAAACTTTTTGTATGTCTTGAAAAGTAATTGATGAAGTAAGTAATAGGTGCTCGAGTACTTAGTCTTAGCATATTAATTAAACATTCAAAGACCTGTGAATACAGTAAGCTCTTGGGTTTTGGCTTGCATTTGCTTTTCTAAGCCTGATTTTTGTACCTTTCATGTAACTGTTTTTATTGTTACCTCTATACTTTTCAGGGGCTTGAAATATACAGTGAGAAAAGTGACATTGTTCACATATACTTGACATTCCAAACTGAATATGATCGAGACAAAGTATATAGCATCCTAGAAGACTCTCCTAATGTGAATTTTGAAAGAGTCCACACAGATGAGATGACCCTGCAGTGGCAAAATGGAATTGTGTCGAATTACGACTACTTGATGTATTTGAATTGGTAAGTAATTTATTTTTTTTGAACAAAATATTTGTGGCCCACCTGATATGACTTAGGTTACAAACAACAGAACAACAAGAATATTTAAGAAGTATGACGTTGCGTGCGTCACTTTGAGACGGGGATGTGATGTCTCATGTCCCTGTAATGTCACAAGCACTCATACTATTCCAATGGAACACAGCAACGCTAGTGCGATGCTGCCTGGCGGTGGAATACCAGCCACGATTGCAATACCAGCAGGGATTGCATTCCCTAACTGCCACTTGGCAGTACCTCTCCATACGAATTTGGTACATGTCCTGTTGCTACTTTTGGTTGCTCCTTGCAGTGACGTGAGTAATCTGGCAAAGGAATGCTCCAGGTTTTAATTGAAAACTTTGTGTTCTCATTTTTTGGACAGTTCTCTTTATGTTTGTATGTGCTTATGCCACATTCGACAGAAGAATTGTAGTACAGGGTTACAAGGATACACATACAGTTAACAAACTATACCTACAAGAGAAAATGCTGAGACTGCCTAAATGTCTTAACACTAGAACACATGAAAATATATATGTTTGTTTCAAACCAATTCGGCATTCGGTTAGCGTGGCGGAGCGTAACGATGATCAGGGAAGGGCCGAATGAAAATATCCATTGCCAAGTCTCAGCCAATGGTAGTAGAGCTCAAATATTTAGTTCAAGTAGTTTGTTCCTCTTGTGCAGTGAAGCGGTACGTCTTGACAGGGTGTGTAGCGAGCTTGCTGGCATGATGTCTCTAAATAAAGCCAGTCATCCAATGCCCGTTTGGAAACTAACGCTAAAATTTTATTTTAAACACATCTATGTTAACTGCCTTTAGACATATTAGAAATAGACAATTATGTTTTACATTATTATAGATAAGAGTTTGGCCTATTAGTAATGTGACCTACATAAATGATGTTAGATATATTTTCTTTGAGTGTGTTGTTTATTTGTTTTCATCTATCTTGTCCACTGAATATACATTCTTCTATCAATATAAACGGAGTCAACGGAATGAGGTGATCTACTTGATCTACCCTTATTATAAAGAGTAGTCGAACTTGGGTAATCTCGTAATAAATTATTTTTTGTTAGGAACTCGCTAGTGTTCCGAACAGAAAAGAATTTGAAGAATTTGCTCGCTCGATGTGTTTGCCAATTTTTCACGGTACCTAGAGCAAGAGAATATATTATTACCCGACTACAGCGAAGCAAAAAGGAGAGTTTTTATAGTTATGGTTACAGTTAGTGATACAGTCATACAGGCGTCGCGTTATAGGCTTAGTGACAAGGTTTCCTTCGGCTATGGAATTCGTAAATTAGTGTGAGGAATGTGAAATCGCACCTGCGATCTCTCAGGCGAATCTAAGCGAATCTAAGCTGCCGTGGGAGTGGTCGTCGATATGATTTATCGACAGATATATGATGTGTATCGACCTTAATACATTCTCTTATCAGTTTTCATTATACTCACTCATTTCAATGTGTGTCATTATTTGTTTGTATGACTCAATGATCTGCTATCATTGCGCTTTGATAACGTATTCGTTCGCAGCTTTACGTCACGTGTGAAGGAAAATAATTGCACCATTATTTCGACAGACGTATTCAACATGTGCTCTTGCAACAACAATACCTCAGAACAAATGGTGTAATGATGTACTCGCCTATTAATGACTACTTGCTTCGCCGGACTGACTGATTTCAAAATCCTATAAATCATCACTTATTTTGCGACAGACTTCATGAATTTTCTATGGGGCCAACTTGGATGTCAAATTAAAAAAGAATCATGGATATTAAATAAACGTTACACAACGTTTACAAACTCATACCAGTGTCGCAGATGGCATGGACAAACATCGAAGACCCGAGAACAAATTTCATGCTCACCACACAGTGTGCCCCGGATGGGAACCGAACCCGGGACTCCTCGCTCCGAAGGCAGGGCTACTGCCAACTAAGCCGCGGAGCCGTCTAATTGGTCCTCGATTGGTTATAAAATTGCAACGTTATTCGGCTTTATTCCTTTACTAGTGCTCCATGACATTGGTTCTTGTCAAATTTCATGGTTCTGGGTCAACGGGAAGTACCCTATTAGGCTTTGATTCCCTTGTGAGAGTCAAAATACGCGGCGTAAACCGAGCATAAACGGTTGATTGATTACGTTTTTGGTTGCGTTGACTTAGAAGTTTTTTTCAATGCTCCTAGGGACCTAGGGATTAACAGACAGATGGACAACGATGTGATCCATGTTTTTGACTTTTAGATAAGGGAACCTAAAATTAAAACAGTTGACACTCCTCTTTTTAAAGTTGGTTAATAAGACGCAAAAATGTGAATTGAATCCTACATTAATACTAACCTCGGTTTTGCCGATTTCTTCTTAGTGAGAAAGTCGAAGACCGGGCTTTAAAGGCCCTACTGGAAGACGCCTATGCTCCATTTATGGGCTGATATAGGCTGACGATATTCCTAGTGAAAAAGACTGGTATTCAATCCCATGCATTCCTAATAAAAACGTAGCTAGAATCGACTGGAAACTTATCTTGTCGTCTGTGCCTAGAAAGAAAGAAGGGCTGGGTTTTTATACCATTCGATCATTATCCCAGTTGATCAACTAATTCAATCTGAGTAGGCGATTGACTTTGTAAATGTAAATTTGATTTTTATTGGTTTCTTTTCAGTCTAGCAGACCGAAGCAAAAACGATCTCACCCAGTATCCAGTCTTCCCGTGGATTTTAGCCGATTACGTATCAGAAAAGCTGGATTTAACCAAATCAGACACGTTTAGAGACTTGTCTAAGCCTATGGGGGCGTTGAACGCGGACAGATTGGAGAAACTCAAAGACAGATACAACGAAATGTGTGACCCGAAGTTCCTTTATGGGTCACATTACTCGGCGCCTGGGCTGGTGTTATTTTACTTAGTAAGTTTTTTCATATCGACTAGCCTTTCAGCTTAGTGGGTAGTTGCTCTGCCTTCTGCGCTGTGTAGGTTTGGTTCCCACCAAGGACATGCATTTGTGTTGCGAAAATAGATGCTTGTGCTGTGTCAAAATTATATGTAATAATATAAATATTCTACAGTGATCTGGTTTCTATATTCTATATTACAAGCCAAGGGAACCAGATGACTGATATAATACTTATACGGTACTGTTTTTTTCTCAAAACATACATATTAACACCCAAACACCGTCACACAAATGTTCGTTCTGGGTGGAAATCGAGCCTACAGCGCAGGAAACAGGGCTACTAACTAGGCTGAAAGGTTTTTCAAGTTTGTTGTATTAGCTCAACATTCGACAAAGTTGTTACAACAATAATTTATTGTTTTGTTATATTGCAGGTCAGAAAATACCCACAATACATGCTTTGTCTTCAAAACGGCAGATTCGACCATCCTGATAGAATGTTCAATTCTGTCAAAGATGTTTACAATAACTGTCTGCGAAATATGTCCGACTTCAAGGTAAATGTAACCAAACTTTATGTTCCATTTTCGCCACACCAGGAGGGTAACTAGCGAATCCAGTATTGTTGAAATTGGTATCGGATCTCTTTCGGGCAAGATGTCCGACTTAAATAAACAAAATTGATAAATGTAAAGGCGAATGTTTGTATGTATGTTAGTCTTTCATGCCTAAACGGCCGAATGGTTTTGGATGATTTTTTTGTGAGGGTTTCTTATTAAACCTTTTTTTTAGCTTAAAACGCAAATAAATTATAAATTAGCTCACTTGGTAGAAGCTCTGCCTTCTGTGTTCTGGTTGTGGGTTCGATTCCCACCCAGGACAAGCATTTGTGTGACTTACATAAATATTTGTACTGTTTCTATGTATTGGGTGTGTGAATATGACTCCGCCCTTTCTCAACAGATGTCGTTTTTAGTATTGTTTACGTGTACTAATAAATGACCATACTTGTATTCGATAGTACTGAATGTCAGCTATCTAACGCATTTTATGATATTTGGTTGAAGTGTAAGCAACAATTGTTTTCACCTTTTCGAAAATGTCGGTTTTTATTCCAAATAAACGTCATTTGCGGGAAGTGTTATTACATTATTTTATTGCGAAGAAAACTGCAGCGGAAACTTATCGTTTGCTTGTGGAGATTTATGGTGAGCATGCTCCGTCTAATACAACTTGCAAGGAATGGTTTCGACGATTTCAAAATAACGATTTTAGTACTGAGGATAAAGAACATGGAAAACCACCAAAAAAATTTGAAGATGCTGAATTGGAAGCATTATTGGCGGAAGATTCTTGCCAAACTCAATCAGAATTAGCTGCAGCATTAAATGTTGATCGTTCAACTGTTGCAAAGCGTTTACAAATGATGGGAATGATTCAAAAAGCCGGTTACTGGGTTCCACATGATTTAAAAGAAAGAGACATGGAACGTCGGAAAACCATTTGTGAAATGCTGCTTCAAAGACAGCAAAGAAAAGGATTTTTGCATCGGATAGTCACAGGAGACGAAAAATGGATACACTACGAAAATCCTAAACGCAAAAAAGCTTGGGTGAAACCAGGCGAACCAGGCCCATCACAGCCAAAAATAAATATTCACTGTGCCAAGGTCATGCTCTGTATTTGGTGGGATCAGAAAGGTATTGTATATTATGAGTTGCTCAAACCCTCTGAAACTATTAATGGAGAAGTTTACCGACGACAACTAATGCGTTTGAAGCGAGCCATAGAAGAAAAACGACCAGAATGGGTGAATAGACATAACAAATTAGTTGTTCAGCATGACAATGCCAAACCGCATACCGCAGAAGTCGTAAAAAGATATTTAGAGGGACAGGACTGGGAAGTGTTACCCCACCCGCCATATTCACCAGACATAGCTCCTTCGGATTACCACCTATTCCGGACGATGCAGACAGACCTTACTGGAGAAAAGTTTACTTCATGTGAAAGTATCAAAATTTGGATTGACAACTGGATAAGCTCAAAAGACCAGGACTTCTTCCAGCAAGGAATACGAAAACTACCTGAACGATGGGCGAAGGTTGTAGCTGCAGATGGAGCATACTTTCAATATTTTTTTTTTTTAATTTTGTAAGCGAACAAATGTTTTATTTTGACAAAAAGGGGCGGAGTCATATTCACACACCTATTATTTACAAAAAAGGTCCTGTATAGGGTGGGTACACCAAGTGGGCCCTTAGCTCGTTCCATCAATTACGCACATAAAAAACTATCAGATATCTAGTCCCCATAGTACAAGCTATGCGTAGCTTGGAGTTAAATGGCGATGTGTGATTTATCCGTGAACATCTATTTATATATTAAGACTAATTAAAAGTTCATTCATTCCAGGAGCTAGTACCAGAATTCTACGATACAGAAGCAAAAGGAGATTTCCTTATAAACAAATACGAAATAGATTTCGGCGAGCGTCATGACGGTAGTAAGGTGAACGATGTCGGACTTCCTCCATGGGCGGTGTCTCCGGAAGACTTTGTATTGAAACTCAGGGAGGCACTGGAGTCAGACTACGTGTCCAGACATTTGCATCTCTGGATTGATCTCATATTTGGTTATAAGCAACGGGGCGAAGAGGCGGTTAAAGCCAACAATGGTAAGTTTATTTTGACGTTATGATATTAGTAGTAACAGTGATATTTTGGACATAAAGGCATCTCTGTCGAGGTATACACGTTTTGAACTAGAAACTGAGCAGTGTGTGTAAAATATGCAACGTTCAATACAAAAACAAAAATGTGCACGTCGTGGTGAAAATTCTTTAGGATATTATAAAGCATAGTCCTGGTTTATATTGGGTCCTGTTTCGTTAATCTGGACACTTTTAAGTATAATGGCACAAAGATAGCTTATAGTCTGGAATTGGACATAGGACTATCTTTAAATTTCATCCAGATCCGTTCAGCCGTTCTGGTCTGATTGAGTAACAAACATCCATCCATCCAAACTACAGCCATTGAATTATAGCCTATGTATTATTCTGATGTATGAGCTATATTATTGTAAAGTTTCATTAAAATGAATTTTAACAATCGTTTTTGCGTGAAAGAGTAACAAAAATCCTCACAAATTTTCACGTTTAAAATATTACTAGGACAGTAGTAAAATGTATGTATTCACTCCAAAACAAGCAACTTCACCTTTTACGAATCAGCTTTCTTCCAATTATATTTTTTTAATTCCAGTTTTCCACCACGTCTGCTACGAAGGCTCCGTCGACCTTGAAAACATTTACGACATGAATGACCGCCACGCTCTAGAGGTCCAGATAATGGAGTTCGGTCAAGTGCCGAAACAGCTCTTCACGAAACCCCATGTCAGAAGGATAACGCACCAAATACCCAAACGGTTGGAGGAAAGTCCCACGTATAATGTGAAATGTGTGGACACCATACAGCTGCATAGAGAAGCTGTGACGTGTGCGGTGAGGTGTAACGATCGGGTGATCTCAGTGGGTAAAGATGGTACGCTGAAAGTGTACGATACGATACAGAGGAAGCAAATTCGGAGCGTGGCTTTGTCGTCCACTCCGCTCAGTTCGTGTGTGATGGTCGATGATAACACTGTTGCTGTTGGCTCGTGGGATAACGAAATGTAAGTGGTTTTTTTTAATGTTGTTTCAGAGACGTTTCACAGCATGATCTCCGTTTCAATTTGACGGCGATGCGATATTGGTCTTCTCATGCTTCGTAGGGGAGTTCCTGTGTCGTATTGCTGCTTTTTAGTGTCCCGTACTTTTACTTTTTAGGTCCAAAGTTTTTTTGCTTTTTAGGTCCAAAGTTTAAAACGGGACCCTATTACCCTATTTAAAACGGGATTTAAGAATCCTCTCTCCGTCTGTCTGTTTATCTGTCTTTCTGTTCGTCTGTCACCAGGCTATGTCATGGACGGTGATAGAGAGTTGAAATTTTCACAGACGATTTATTTCTGTTGCCGCTTTAACTATACTAAAAAACAGAATAAAACACATATTTAAGGGGGCTTTCATACAAAAACGTGATTTTTATTTTTTGTTCTTTTTTGCTTGATATTATAGATATTGGTACGGAACCCTTCGTGCGCAAGTCCTACTCCATTTGGCCGGTTTTTTTTTATGTTGTTTCGGTGACACGTTTCACATACCATGATCTCCGTTACAGTTTGACGGCGATGCGACATCTTATACTTCCTAGGGGAGTTCCTGTGTCGTATTGCTGCTTTTTATTGTATAGTCTACGGTAACCACTTAATATGGCTGCATGGCTTCGAGCGAGTAAACAAAGAAAGTAATTTTATTTCAGATACCTTTATAACGTGGAATATGGAAGAGTGGTTGAAAGTTTTCGCGCTCACGACGACTCCGTCAGTTGCCTGTTGTGGCTAAAAAAAGGTAAAAGACAAGTATCTCTTGATAAGGATCTATTATTGACAGCAGGTGTTTTGCATAGGTCCGAGTGCGAGCATGAAGTGTGAGAATGAGTGTCTGAAATGTTTATTAAGAGTATGGCGCCCATATATGCTTATATGCTTATAATAAATCATGTATGCATATATTAAGTTCATCGGTGACGCCAACTCATAAGTTATTCCCCTACCAAAAATAGCGTCAACATATTCCTTATTAATTCAAGACTTGTCTTGTAGAACATCTGCTCATCTCTGGAGGTTGTGACGGTGTGGTTCGCGTTTGGGGCAACGTAGGCAGAACAGGGCAAGCATTGCGGGGTCTGCGCGCGGAGTTTGATCATAATGGAAAAATCAACAGCCTCACGTACAGGTATATTTATTTATTTAACAGTATGCGAACGCCAAAACTGGACGTTAAATATGTTATTAGAATGGATGGAGAATTCTATTTGTCAATCATCCAAATAGCTTAATTTATACGATCTGTTAGGAACATTTAGGCAAACATTGCCATGAGCGCCTCTTATATAGCGTTACACGTATAAATATTTGGTAGACAGGAAGTGAAGGGATTTTCTAAGCTTAACTAGTATAATGCTATTATTTAAAAACGTTGCTAAGGTTATTAATTAGTATAATGCAATTATTTAAAAATGTTGCTAAGGTTATGTAACATCAACAATATTATATATGCAAAAGTGAGTTTATTTGTTAGGCTTTCACGCCTCAACCACTGAGCCGATTTTAAAAATTCTTTCACCAATGGTAATCTACATTATCAGCGAATAACATAGGCTATTTTATCCCCGTATTACCACGGGAACGTGTGTGAAACTGCGCAGTTAGTAATTATATAACTCATACTCATACTCATTTATTCGGCCTTAGGAACACTACGGAACACTTGGTTTTGTCAAAAATGATGGCTTACATAGCCTAAAAAATAACAAGAAATAAGAAACTAGAAACAGACAAGACAAATCACATCCTTTAACAATAAGTTTACAATAATATAATTTAAAATGTCAAAATAATTAAATTAAATAAATTAATATAACATCTTTCAGACGCCGTCGTCACGAAATCGACATCATAACCGGGACGACAGACGGGGAAATATTCATCTGGGATTTCACCACGAAAGAGATTGTGAACAATATCAGCTTACATTCTGCGGCAGTCACCGGTGTTTGCTTTGTATCAGGCAACAGGGTTGTCACTACAAGCTCTAGTGGTGACATGACTGTCACAGACTTGAGTGTTCTGCACTCGGTATGTTTATACAATATTATCTGACTGCGTCTGGAGTTTGTTTTTCGATTGTGTATTTGTTCTTTGGCTCGCTCTGTAGTTTATACAGTTTGATGGATTTTAGCTTGAGGTCTTTAGATTCCTATTAATGTTAGAGGGCCTGTTTACAACAAAATTATAAAAATTAAAATGGACGAAATGGACTTTTTCTGGATAAAAAGTAGCCTATGTTATCCATTGTATGAGCTACTTTTATAACAAAATTCATCCAAATCCGCTTAGCCGTTTAAGCGTGAAGGAGTAATAAATATACCTAAAGATATACTTAGGCATTTATATATGTAATAGTATGTTATTATAACATTTGTTTCTATAATTTTTTTTTTGTTTCAACGTAGTTGGTTTAAATATGTATTTATTTACTATATGTATAAGTACTACTATGTTAAATGTATATCGTAGGGTTTCTATACTCATTAGTTTATGCATGCTGTATTCATCTTTAAATAAATTACATGTAACGTTTGTCGATAACCTAGCTTCTAAACGTAATCGTGTAAATTTTGTTGGTGGACCTAAATAAATACTAACGCTATATTTTCTTTCTCAGATATATCAAAAGAGGCTCGCTAATTCGATAACAGCTTTATGCTGGGATGGCAACAACATTGTTTGGCTCGGTAGCGACACGGGCATTTTACGTAACTGGAATATGCTCACTGTCGCTGAAATTAGCGAATATGAAGCTCATTCTGGTAAATTCCATTTGTTTTAGTCGAAGGTTAAGGTGGAAAGGTTTTTTAAGGATATATTAATTAATTACCATCTTTAGCTAAATTATATCAACATTATTAGAAAACGTATTTATTATGCTAAAACACAGACATGCTGATGATGATACACAAACATATTGCCAGGCTATAGAGACATACTTCTATTTTGCATCTAAACTTATAATTGTATATGTCATGAAACATTGTCCAAGTTCTAACTCAAAGCTTCATAGCTGACTTACTATCGGAGCGGTAGTTAGGTTATAAAGTTGAAAAAGTACGTCGTTAACGAAAAGCACTTTCCACGGTCAGTGCATACTACGGGGTTACCTAAGGGATCTATGTTAAGACCTTTTCTTTTCCTATGTTACGGGCGTGCTCTGTTCTATGAGTAAGATTTGTATGCTCTACATTTGGTGCTGCTCTTTTGACATACTATTTCCAGTACGCAATTCAACATTCATCTTGGGGTTATTTATTGACACTCATGCTCACTTTACATGTTTCAGAAACCATCAACAGTATACACTATGATGAGATCTCAAGGACTGTGATAACAGCAAGTGAAGACAAAACGATAAAGATATGGCAACTGACGGAACAATCCTGACGTTATTGAGGCTAATTATACATAATCTGGAGTTGAAGGTATTTTTATGGTATGCATGTGATTTTACTATTCTTAGTTTGAGGGCAGCATTATTCCATTGTATAAAATAGTTCATCAGTTCAATATTACTTAAGATATTGTTATTTTCAAGTAATATGTTGTGCTCTGTTGCGTACTAAGAGAAGTTGAATGTCACAACCAGTTTGATCGCATTTATGTCGCGACCATAATTTATATCGAAAATGCAATAAAAAAAGGTTACCAGTGTCTTACTTTCTAACAAAGCTCGACGTTTGACGTTGATTCGGCTCCGTGGCTTAGTTGGTAGTAGCCCTGCCTTCGAAGCGAGGGGTCCCGGGTTCGATTCCCGGCTGGGGCAGACTTTGTGTGGTGAGCATGAAGTTTGTTCTCGGGTCTTGGGTGTTTGTCTTGTGTTTCTGTATTCGTCCATGCCATCTGCGACACAGGGAATCCTAGTGCAGAGGTATGAGTGTGTTAACGTTAACATTGATCTAATGTTCCTCAAAATTATTCCAAATTTGTGAGATATAAAATTTTGAGAGCACCGAGAGCGTCAGAGGGAAAGAGAGATTGTGAACAATATCAGCTTACATTCTGCGGCAGTCACCGGTGTTTGCTTTGTATCAGGCAACAGGGTTGTCACTACAAGCTCTAGTTTATATCTGACGCGTGTCGACAAGTCTTCTCTGTATTGCTCAGATCTTAAAATGTTGTGCGTATATTTTAGGTTTTATCTTAATAATTTTATATTGAGAAACATTTACGCCTAATTCGAACGGGATTTGGCCATTCAAGGTTATTTGAGATGGTAAGACCAAATAAAACAGAGAGGCTAAACAGTGCGTATAAAAAGTCCTAGTTATAGTATTGTAATATATGTGCCCTAGTGCGATAACTTTGGGAGAACTTTACGAAAGTATTGAAGGTTTGAACAGTCAAGAATTGGTGTGTATTTTAAAATTGATCTCGATTCATTGTTTGTGAAAGTATTAACAAGATATAAAAGAACATTTTTGATTACTTACAATGTGAAATAAAAGTAATTATTATTAGCTTGCGTTTATAAAGACATGTTTTAGTATTTTAGTGTGTTATAAATGTTTATAGAATGCAAAGTAGCTCCAAATGTATATTTTTTTGTTTAATCGATTTAATTATTTAGAATAAGTGTAAAAGAGGCGATAGAACGAGCTCAGCTAAGCTGGTCTAGAAATAATAATAAAAATTTAAAGCCTCAAGACTGCCAACGTATAGGGAACTCGAAGGATTTGTATTACAGAGTGATAATGGCCGCGAAATATAGAATACACATTCCGAAAATTATGTTCAGTTCCATTATATATCACATGTCATTGCTGAAAATACACATTGTTATGTACTTATAAGCAATGTTAATTCAATACCACTTCCCACGCGTTTTTGTCGACCGTCCGCTTAAGAGTTATTGGACCAAAATGTGTATAACACGAACATCCGTGTATAATAAGTACCTGTGTATAACATAAACATCTGTGATTAATAAGTACTTGTGTAAAATTATTACCTGTGTATAACATGAACATCTGTTATAATAAGTACTTGTGTATAATTATTACCTGTGTATAACATGAACATCTGTGTATGATAAGTACTTGTGTATCAATGAAGAAGTAAGCTCGTCCCGTGACTAAATGAAGAGCCAGATTTTATTTACAAACGCAAAAATATTTAATTTACTAACGAAAATGTAAAACAAATTGCACAGTTATGTTTGTAAATTTTATCCAGTATGTGTTATTGGAACAATAACCGTTAACGTCCTTATAAGTTAATAATGTTGTGATATTTTAAAATCAAAATATTCAGGGTATCTCCGAAAGAAATAGCGTCAAGCGTAAGCTCTAATGTAGTCAGTTAGATGCAGCAGAACTATGCATCACTGGTTCGTGAATGCATGCGTACTGACAAAAAAATGCAAATTCGCAAATGTCAAAAAGAGACCCAGAAAAAAAGATTTTTAATCATCATTTTCGATAAAATTAAGAATGCAACAAAGGTTCTAGACTTTTTGGGAATCTGCTAATATCTTTGTTTCACTTAACGCTATTTCTTAGATATTCTATATTCTTGAAAAGATTAAATTAGTTTATGAACACAATAAAGAATGCATTGCTAAATATTATTTTCATTCAAAAAGGTGTTGTGTGTTCAGTTTCTACTATTGACTCGCATGAGGTTATGGTCTACAACTTCTACGTGAGCCTAATTGTTACATTATTCAATTCTGACTGACTCTAGAACACTAAGTCCCGGTTTCTAAAAGACTTTAGACATATTTAGAAACAGACCAAACGATGTTTAGACAGTTCAAATGGTTCAACCTACTATCAGATAGAAATATGCCCAAGATACGGGTGGCATTGCTTCGCTGGATAGCAATGCTTTGCCAGGAAGGTGCCATGGTCACGGTCTGATGCACAGCAATTCGACCTAGGTCCCCCGAAGTACCGAAGTATGAAGACCCAAGTCGCACTCCGTTGTGCATATAACCCGAGACGGGGATATCACGTCTCATGCGCAATCTATTTCACCGGCTCCCACACCCGTCCACCGAAACAGCATTGAGAGTTCACCACTGCTTGGCGGCACGATAACTATAGATGGAGGCAATATTTATTTGGGCGAACTTTTCACAAGTTCAACTTGTACTTGTGTTGCCCCTGTAGCATTCCAAAGGGTACCTACTCACCAGCAGCCTCGAGCAACTGGACGGCCATAAAAGAGAGAGATTCTAGAGAGATTGATATTCCTCACGGAATGTTAATTTTACCTAACCAGTTATTCTTGGGATGCAAAGAGCCGCAGACCGGGGTCAATTGGACTTACTGGGAGAGACCCATACAGCTGTGATATAGGATGATCATGATGGCTCGTGGGTAGAAAATGGCAGTGATGAGCTGACCATTCCTCAACTCAAAAACAAACATTAGATAACTGTCATAAACGCTGATTAGAAGGTTGTAATTCACATTTTGCCTAGCGATGATTAGATAACAAGAGATGTGACTGTTGATTAACTAATTCTGTGATGGACTTCCTTTCGTTAATTACATAACTGGTTATGCTAACACATACAAAGACGATAAATTAATTGAATATCATGATAACGTTCTGTCTATATGACAGTATCAGAGTCAATAAAGGATTTATTGACTACACTCTTAACCTTAGGAACGTTTCATGCGGGTGTATAATTTCATTAGAAACTACAACTTAGAATATTAACTACACCGAACAGCTCCTAGGCTCAAGTATTATTGCTAGTTTAGAATGCTCCTTTGTCACCACCCGGGTATACGCGTAGGGACTCAAAAGGAAAACTAACTGTTGAAACTTTAGCAAGATTCAAACCAGTACGTAAGAAAGCTGGCTCAATTGCAGAGCATACAACCAGCTTTTTTATCAATACCGTTACTGAGGTTTAATAATAGACGTTATTCTGTGAGAAAAATCGCCTGACCTTAAAACTAGCACACCGCTTCGTGACAGTTCGGCCTTGGAATCAACATGCGACTCGATGAAATCCAAAAAGCTTATATAGGTATCCTAGTAGGTAATCTTCATACTATACAAGTTGTAGCATTTTTGATTTCATTTAACTTCGATAGCGGAGGTTGTATATATTTTTTATATTTGTTTAATTTATTAAAAAAGTTACTTCCATCATGAAATGGCCAAGTAGAATGTCTTTTCCAACCCGTTCGTTTAGCAACGTGGGTGGGTCAGGATTTTTTAAAATTTTCTTCCTAATATATCTTATACAAATAAGAAACCAAATGAAAATGGAAGCCTGAAGTAGTTTCGATAAAAGAATACAAAGATCAAGTCTAAACGAGAGTAAACCAAATACTCAATTATTCAATTTATCAATCATAGTTAAGTACTTGGAAGTTGAGCGCTGCCGCTAGTTCTTATGCACACCTCCCACTGGCAATGTTGGTAATGTTGCATTTATTTCATGCTGTACCTAAATCTACCTCTTTGAATGTAGACTTATTACAAAAATAAAGTGAGCCGCCAACCTTACGTCAAGATGGCGTGTATATTGTAAAACCAATTGTTAATGTATGGATCATTGTCATATAAATCTACCGGTTACCTTACAATACCACAATCAGAACATATATCTTAACAGAGTGTAATTTTTTTAATAAAAATTGCTAAGTGGTTTTTTTCTATTGTATTCTGCTGCTGAAATCGGGCTATTTCTGCCTACATCTTACTTGATTTGTATGTTTATTACTAAATTAAACATCTAAACTAATTTGAATACAATTCGAACCCAGGACCCCTTGCTTCAAACGCAAGGCTACTACCAAATAAGCCACGGAGCCTAAAGTACTAAGTAATTGCGTAAGAAAAAGCACGTTCCGTTACTTCATCACATAAAAAAGGCAGCAATAGACTTAATAAAGAAGCAGAATTTCTAGCAAGTTATCGATATCGAACGTATCTCATAACAAGTTAGGGGCCATTCATTAATTACGTAACGATGATTTTGGCGATTTTTACCCCCTACCCCCATGTACCCTTACATAAGGATTCTCGGAAATAAGATGTAAATCGAAATGTACATTAGATATAGAATGAAGAAAACCATTCGGCATCCGAAATGAAACTAGATTTCTAATATTAAACTTCGACTTACAAAATACTACGTAAGAATTGGTTTTTCCCTCCTCCCCCAAGGGATTACAAAAATCTCTACATGCCCTTATCTTGATAAGGGCATGTAGAGATTTTTGTAATCCCCCCTCCATAAAACTTATTCAGTTGCATAAATTTGCGAATTTGATAAAAACGTACAAAATAAAACTGGGTGACCTCGAAACATTCAGTATCTACGATGTCAAATACATTTAGCGTTAGGTCTAGCACAATTCAATGCGGTATACCTACTGTCGAGTACTTCTATAGGGACCCTAGGTAACCGGTATACAGGCGTGGCAATTTTACAACAATGGTAAATACAGCATCTAAAGGTTAACTAATGTTGGTAGAACATAATTATCATTTCAATTTATTTTCAAGCTGAATTTTTTACAACTTTAAAAATAAGATGTAGGTATGTTATTTTTTATGTTTGTTACATAATATGTTCCTTCGTGAACTGATTTGTTCAGTAGTATGAATTCAAATAATATCAAGTTTAATTTGAATTAATTCAGTAGTTTCGGCGTGATGCGCGACCAAGATACAGACAGACAAACAGACCAAAATGAAAACAGTTACAATTTTTTTTTTTTTTTTTCAAAATATCTTAAATTTGCATTTTTATTAAGTAACCATAGATATAGATTACCGATATTCATAGAAAGTGATACACGACACGCAAGTAAGTAACTCGAGATAGAACAATTATTGTCCCTGTATTGTAGTCTGCCACCAAGTAGTGGTGCACTCGCGTTGCTGTATCTCGGAAGGGTGTGGGTGCCGGTTAAACAGGCACTTGAAGCGTAATATCCCCGTCTCACAGTGAACAGAGCAACGCAATGCAACTTGAATCTTCTCGTAATTGAATACGGGAAGATCATGAATTTGGTCGCAAGAAAGATGATGTTCCAAAAAATTTCCACACTCTGTATACGTCCCTGGGTTGGGCGGGTAGGTTGCCTATTGCTTATGGAGCTATGTAGGTATTGACGTGGGGCCACCCCTGCAACTTCGGTCTCTACATAGGGTGGGGTCGTTGCGGGGAAACCAGTTTGTCTCTTACTAGGAAGAACTGGCCCCACAGCCCACTAGGTTCTGCGCTGTGAGTAAAATAAATAAATATTCATGGACATTTCCCACCGCGCCATCTTATAAATCGATTACTCGATTACTTTATAAAACGCTTTTTGCATGAATAATCCTTTTAAATAACTGTTATGATATGACTGGCCTTACCATTGTATGTAAACGTATCTACTAGTAAACAGATAGATTAAAAAAAAAACTAAGACGAGTCGGCTTTGTGTGTGTGTACATAATACTGACTGGGTTTGACTGACTGAAATCCCCCCACCGTTTATTCAATCTTCCTGAAACTTATAAGGATAAGTTACTTGCGGAATTTGGATGGCAATTAGAGAAATTTATTGATCTGATCCGCTGAGGCGCTGAATTATTTTTCATCTCTCTGTTACATGTGCCCTAATTTTGTAAACTGTAGCATTGGGACGGGGCTACTTTGTCGTGAGCCATAAATTTATTATAAAAAGTATTTTAGTAGCCTTTGCGTTTATACTTAATTATATTATATAAAATATACTAAATACATAAATATGAATACACTCAGCGCCATTCTGAGCATAGCTTGTGTGATAGTGTGTTCTATCAGTACTTTTTCTAAATACATCCAGCCACAGAACAAACATTCATGTTCGTCACACAAATGCGGTGGGAATCTAATCCACGACCTACAGCGCAGAAGGCAAAGCTACTACAACCAACCGAGCGGTGACGTCAGTCATACTTCTAAATATACAATTTCGATAAGATTATAATAAATAGAGAAACAACAACAAATCGGTTGTTAAATTACCTACCTCTATAGGTGTTTATTTACTGGATTGAAAAATTCAATTAAAAATCCGCATGTTTGTTCAAAGACATTCGCTTGTCAATATCTCTGGTAGTCAATATGAGTGGGCACATACCTATCTAAGAAAGCTGCTTGTACTGTGTACTTTGGATTGTATGTGAATCTAGGATGGGTTGTCTCCATTAGAATTGATCTTTTATAGATTTTTAGAGGTTAAACGGCATCTGTATACTTTTTGCCTATTTACAGCCGATCCACTTAAATGAGCGAACGCAATTGCTATATCGACTTACTGCCATGTTATGTCAGTATCGTAGGTCGAACAAACCCATACCTATACCATACCGTACCTTTTATGGTAGAGTTAGGGTCCGCTTCCTATATCATGTTTCCAATCTTTCTGAAACTTGGTACATGGTTGCACAATTTGGATACCTAATGATATTTGAACTAAATTGGCATATTTTCCGTTCAGCTTTCCTTTCAATCGGCTCGAGAGAGGTATGCTATAATAGATATATTTTTTTAATTTCATTTTTGTGTTTTTGAGGCTCAAGATTGACTGACAACAAGAGTTTTTTTAACATATGAGACGAGACGAGCTGGTGGCCCACCTGGTGTTAAGTAGTTAGGTTAGGTTAGGCTCATAGAAAAGCAATGCACCTTAGGTCCTCTCCGACCTAAGAATGAGAAGACCTAAGTCGCATCCCGTTGCGCCCGTCACCCGAGACGGGGATGTTACGTCTCATATCCACACCATTCCACCGGAACAGCAATGCGAGTGCAACACTGTTTGGTGGCAGATTACCAGGTGTGGCGGCAGTACCTCTCCGGGCGAACTTGGCACATGGGTTTCCAAAAGCCTTTAATTTTGCTATTCATGTAGCAGTTGGGACATTGCTAAAGATAGGTCTGAAAATTGGGGTTTTCAAAATATATCCTACGAGTAAATATATCTGGGTTTTACGAGTTTTTATTTTTTCCGACTATTGTAGTCGGAAAAAATAATGACTCGTAAAATGTGTTAACAAACTGACATTAAAAGTATTGATCGTAATTTATTTTATCTAATGATACCACGTACATTATAATTCACACTAAACTACTTTTGCAAAATAATGTGAAATGTATGTTTTATTTAATCTATCAATTTCATAAAAGGTAGCAAATTGCCAGCTCGAAAATAATTGAAAATGCTTTTTCATTATAGGTTCAGTTAGAAAACAAACCGACACTTTATTATTTTGTTTCTAATTAATACATTTTGCTGTTTGAAACATGAAAACAGGAAGAAAAGTAATTATAATCTCTATTGGATATGATGTCGCTGGCAGCGACAATTGCAAAAAAATACAGAAGACCGAAATGATGAGTCCAATCGTTATAAATTAGCTCAATTTAGGCCGAGTTACTGCCAGAGCGGTAAAGCATTTAAGGTAGGATACTCTTCCAAGAGCAATAAGTATTATTAGGGAGGATACATAAATGGAATAAAAGATTCTAGATCCATTTATTTTACAGGAGTGATAAAATGAAATCATAAATATGCGAGTTATGAATAAAATATGGCACTTACAAGTAGGTTTACGAATACGCAAAGAAAATAATCACATTGTCACATAAAATTGCTGTATCAGATTACCAATATAATTAAAAATTGATTAACATGATAATTCATTAAGAAGATTAAAATACAACAATTACTCATCTACACAGTAACAGATTCTACCATAGTTTTTTTAATAAGTTCCCCGAAGTTTTCTGTAGCCTCCGTATTATTGCTTTCGGTTGGAGCTACTGTGGGCTGCGGTTGTAGGTCAGTCGCGTCCTGCGTAGCTTGGTCTAAGTTCAGCAGCGTGTTGTGACTGAACCAGTTCTCGTCATTATCGATAGTTTGCAACTTATTACTAGTTTGATATGGCGACGTCATTAAAGTTCCGTACTCGCTTTTGGCTTCGTTATTTACACTCTCCGCAGGATTCTTGTATATATCGTAATGATTCTGATGCATGTTGTGATATTGTAAAGAATTGTGATCGTGCATCGTTGTGGCCGGTTTGTGCAAGTAATCGGGAGCGTATATGTTGTGGCTGTAGTGGCTGAACATGCTCATGTGTGAACTGTGCGCGAACTCTTCGAAGCTGCTCGCTGAAAAACTCTGCAGGCCATTATAGTGTTGATTTGCGTCATTATGAAGATCGTAGGTGTAGTTGAGATCACAAGGGAAACGTTGCATGTTATGTGACATTGTATCATAGCCCATAGTCCCAGTTGCCGCAGAATAAGGCGGTCCTTTGCCTTGGAGGATGTTGGATGTATAAGGATCGGCAGGATTGTGATGCGTACTCGTCGTATCATAGTGCATGGTATTCTCAATGATGTTTTTGCGTTCTGTATCATTTCTGTAGCCGTACGCGTTTCGGTTAGGAACATTGCTTATATCACAGTGAACATTACTGAAATTCCCTGAATTGACGCATGATTCCACTTCGATCCTTGGGGTAAGGCTCACTTTTCGTACTAAGCCGTCATCCTGGTTTCTGTTCTGATCCCTTTCATAGACAGGGGTCGGAATAAACTGTGATTGAGTGTTAGTATTGTGCACTTGCACCCATTGCCTTTTTGCGGCTTCTTGATTTTCTTCGTTTTTCTTTTCTAAACCCACCCTCATGAGGGTGTGAATAAAGTGCGTTCTAACTCTCACTGGATTGAATTCGATTCTTCCAGTAGTATTGCTACATCCGTCCCTGGTACATCCGCAAGGGAAATTCAATCTATCGACTTGGCATTTTATGCCTCCCAAGCTGCAAGAACAGGTTTCGGGATTGCATGTTCCTTTACAGGCACACCCACAAAATTCGCGCGATGTTCTTATATCTCTGCATTCATCTTTTTCGTATCCTTCGATTTTTCTTACGCCGGCCGCACGTAATAGTGCTCTCCTTTGCCGAGTTGGAACCGGCTGTAAGAAGTAATAGCTGTCTAAATCTAGTTCGGATTCCGATATATCACTAGCTTCTTCTTCTGTGTCACTTTCTTCGCTAGACGAGAGTGAAACACCTTGTAAAGAATGGCGTTCACTTTTTAATTGTTGCAATATTTGTCGATGCAACCGTCTTTGCTCTAATGCATGTTCGGCTAGAGAAAAATTCTGTATATGAGAATGCTCCCACTCCATTCCCAGCGTAGATCCTCCTTGAGATGGTACACATGTAAATCCTTGGGCCCTTGGAAAGTAATACACAGTAACATTATCGAATCTTATACAATGTTTCTTTTTTTTCAAGGGTGGAGCACAATCGACTCCGTCGCTACATTTTCGTTTTAGGTTACTTTTAACAGGAGTTTTTTGTTCTAGAGCTTTGTGGCATTTTTTATCATTGTCATCATCACTATTTTTATTGGAGCTGTCACTTTTATTCTCGTGATTACTGCTCATTAAACTACTTGTGCAAGGGTGAGCAAGGTTAAAGCTTGGTAACTTGACATCTTCCAATGTTTCCGATCCGATTCCTGAATCACTTCCTTCAGATCTATCCTGTGCTTCTTCTTCTCTATCAGGAACAGCACTATCTGGTGGTAAACTTCCTAGAGCAGAATCTTCACTATCAGCCGATGCACTGTCGGTTTTTATATCATCAATGTCACTAAGAGTGTCATTATCCTCTATTTTCACAGCATAATCTACCTTACTGTCACTACTCTCATAAAACTGAGAGTTACTACCACTTTCTAGATTGTTTTGTCCATCGTTTGAACTAAGGTCATCACTATGGCTATCACTGTCACACTTATCCTCTTCTTTCACCGAATCTCCTTGTTTATTTTCTTCAATTTGTGATTCAACCTCGTTATTTGTGTCTTTATCTTGTTCTTTGTCCGGAATTATTATTTCATCTTCTTGTTTCTGTTCGTCAGGCAGTTCGGGGGATTCAGTTGACGAGTCCTCCATGGTTGTCTGAAAAGATAAACCATTAAGTATAATAACAAGTAGTGACTTGATCAATTAACGGTTACAATTAAATGGAATCGAAATGTTGGATGTTTGATAGAGATGGCGTTGTTTCGAATGTAGTCAATTAAACTCTCTTGCGCATAAATCGGAGCAAATATGTTTGTGATATTGGGTGAGTAACTTGTTACATTAATAGCAGATAACTCTGTAGGCATGCCGTTCGTCCGTAAACTCCCTCGTAAACGTAAATGTAGTTGTAATAACGCAGATCGAAGAGTGCAAGCCACCTGCACTCGTCCGAACCGAGTCCCCATTATAAATCAAACAAAATGATAATTCAAAACCGGTACCTATTTTAAAAGGTTTAGGCCTCGGCGACTTCACCGGTGTCTGCGAACTCGGCGCTCGATTCTCCAGTCCATCATGAAACACTCACAATTCTTTCACGAGAACAGTCTTCTCATCACCAGTTTATATCGCAACGAGTATCCAACATTGTTTCACAAATTCGGTCATCGCGATACTTACGGTCAAGCGAAACACGCTTCTACACTGCCCTAGTATAAGGTTCACATTATGTCACATTCTCGCGCGCCGTTGTGTTTTAACCCTATTTATTTATTTTCCGCCTTATTTTTACACTTCATTTCTTTTAGGTTCGATAGTCCTATTGCACACTCATTGTTATCAAATTTGCGCAGATAATCACCATTTGAGGTTAAAACTTGATAAAATATTGAGCGAATAATATCGTTTAAAAGTACGATAGAGAGTAGCTGCCTTTGCTGGCGTTCTCACAGCTCCCACCTCGCGTAATAGCGTCGGCCGACTCGGCTCGAGCGACGCAGGCAAGTTTATACCCGGCCGGTTTGTATGCGACGTGGCGACGCCCTGCTTGCGCGCGCTATAGGGTCTTCTGAATTTGTTAGGGTATAGGCTGCGTTGTTCTTTCGACGTGACGTTGCCCCGCGCCCCCCCGCACGCCGGCCTTGCGACCCTTCCCTCCTCTACCCGTGTAGATCGCGCAGGCGCGTTTTATTTCTTAGCCACTCAAGCGTCCGGCCCGCGCAGCGACTATGTCTGCAACGTCCCGCTCCGCCGGCATCGTTTTTTTAATAACCGCGCGCGACCTTTTTTCACATAAACATTTACTACTGGACAACTACTGTACCTTCATTAGAATAAAAAATACCTACGGCAAGCTAAAAGAATCGAGAATTAGTTTAGTTCAAAGTAAATTACTCATATCAATCTGAAAGTATAAAAATAAAGCTTAAAAGTTGGTGATGTGAATAAAAATTTAAAATTTTTACTTTTACGTGTGGTTTACGTGAAAATTATAATAGTTTTATTAACTATTATATTATTTTGTAATAGTTTAGTATTTTCTCTTTAAAACGATACCAATATTTCAATATTGAATACGACGCTTTCTATCAAAATAAAAATTTGTAATCCAGGTCCTCCTCAAAAAAATATGAGCGGAAAAAATCAAAAAAATATTACAAAATGGCCGCCCATAATGCGCATTTACACGTTCTTTTTTTTTCAGTGAAACACAAATGAATGTATTCTGCTTTAATACTATTATTATAGATACTAAATAATATACTTTATAATTTAATACTAAATAATAATAAAAAACGAACTAAAATATACAAAAAAATATATATTTACAAATTTAAATTTTACACTCCTGTACTAGGATTCCCTGTGTCCTGTGTTACAGGTGGCATGAACAAACAGAAACACAAGACAAACACACTAGACCTAAGAGAAAATTTCATGTTCACCACACAAACAGTGCCATGATTCTATTAAAGTCAAAGATATTCTCATTGAATTCTTAAATTAATTACACTATTGTTATCAACTCTCAGCAGTTGCAGTCTTCCCTGTAGAACTCATTGGCCCCATCAGTTACTTTCAAATTGGTTCCTCCACCACCACATAGCCAGTCAAGATCTCCGCAGTGAAGGTCAAAATACTTTATTTCCATTGAATTCATAGTCAGTCGCATCTGAAACAAATAATAAGGCATAAGTTGTCAATCTTATTTTCTTAGTTTCTAGGGACTAATAGATTGTTCTATTAACTACTTACTAATAGAAGAGATCATGTAGGGCTTGGACTGGCTAGTGCTGGGCTGGTGAGGGGCTGGGTCTAAGGCAGTTGCTGGCTCCACCTCCACGAAGATCTGATGAATCCTCCTCCATGAAATCTGTAAAAAATAGAGAACTTGTGTATTAAAATACATCATACTTATTAACACTTAGTCATATCTAATGCCACCACACAAAGTATGCCCGGGCTGGGAATCGAACCCGGGACCCCTCACTTCGAAGGCAGGGCTACTACCAACTAAGCCAGAGAGCCTATAAAATGTTATATGTTATTATAATTGTTTTTTCTTTCTGGTGTGCAATAAAGTGTCTATCTATCTATCTCAAAACAATATTTTGAATGTATAATATTATATATTGTTGCAATACATATTTAATGTAGATGAAGCTGGCAAGCAGTAGTGCTTGCATTACTGTGTCCCAGTGAAGTCACATGCACATGAGATGTATCGCCCCTGTCTCGGGTGATGGACACAGCAGGATGAATGTGACTCAGTGTATGATCCAAATCTTATACCGAGTCGCAGCCAGTTAATACAATATACAAAATTAGTCTAAAAATTAGCCAGTTAGTAGAAAAATACAAAGTGTACTTACGGTTGTGTATTCATTATTTCCATTTGGTCACTGCAATATTAATGATGATGTTAGTACACATATTATATTAACCATAGATATAGTAAAAATAGCACAAAGTATTGCCAAAATCAATTTGTTTCAAACATAATCCAATTTTGATTGTTGATTTATTATAATTTATATTGAAAAACAAAACATATTCAATACATACCAATAGGTATATATACCAATAACTTCATATTGTCAAGTTTACATGCCACTAAGTTATTTATTGTAAAATGATACCCAGGTCCGTAATCCACCAATACATCACCACAAAACATGAACTGATCGCAAAACACAAAACGTGTAAATGTAGCATTAGACGTTTTCGATGGTATCTTGATCAAAAACCTGACTGCTAGTTGCAAGTTCAAGTTGCATATTACGATTTCCAGACACATCTCAACATATTTATTATTAAAATGTATATTAACGTGATACCAGTGAAGCATTATCTTATATTATGCCTTTGTTTTACATTATCAAGACCTTTTATATTATATATAACAACTCAAAGTCATCAAACGATGTTGGCGTCATGACACCATATCTTCTCAACTAGATTTAACATCATAAACGTTTTGGAATAGTCGTAATTTTACATATTTCGTAAAGAGATAATCCCCACAATCAATTTGATATATAATACTATTAGAAATAACTAGTAAAAACAGAAAACTTACCTCATGTTCGCAAGAGCTCCGTCCACAAAACTTATGGAATTCGAAATGGCCATTTAGAAATTTGATTATTTTTTTCTGAGTTTATTCTCGTTCTTTCCACAGATATAGGAATTGTAACAGATAACACATTTCATTGACTACCATCTAGTATCGAATAGCAGTATTAATAACAGCTGAATTTGCGTCTGTTGAAGCGTGAATAGGTCGATGACCGCGCGCGTTCATTCGACCTCGATCGACACGTGGACTCTACAGCCATACCAAGATTATGTCAAACTGACACATAGACGCCCAAGTGGATATAAATGCTGTGGTGCCACATCTGAACGGTTAGGTTCCCGTGTTATTTTCCTTTACCCCTGTTATTATTATTTTTAGAAATTCTATTATCATCCCAACACTGTTTGTATGTTTCATTGCTCATTGTAATTATAGCGTTTTGTTTTCGAGCATACTTTAATAATAAAATACAAGTATCACTTAGCTTAGCACCGTGCTTAGGGCGCCATATAAAGCCTTTTATTTTTCTAAATGACCTTCTTATTATTGACTTATATAATATTTTGTCAGCCTAAATACAAATACCTAGGATTCATGATTTATGTTGATATTACGTTATGTTAGTAAGTATTATTATATAAAGGTGCATTTGAATTTATTGAAAGTATTTTTCTTATCATATTGATAAGCTTATACTCGCAGTCTATGCCACCGATAATAAGTTAGGTTAAAACTTACCTTATCTATATTTTCAATAGCGCCATCTATTATACGCCTTATATACCTACATTATTTAGGGTAGGTAGGTAGAAATATTTAAGTTGTTGGTTTTTTTTAATTCTTTGAACTTCAATATCGCAAATTTTTGGTTATTTTGTCCGTTAGTATTTATGAAAAAAATAGTTTTTTCCGGAATACAAAGAGAAAAAGAAAAGAAAAAGAATAAAAAGTCTTGTAAAATGAAACTGCAAAACACAAAATTTCATCTAAGTCGTTAGAGACGTATCACGTCGCACCACGTTGCGCTCTTCAACCAAGACGGAGGTAACGTGCCTGCGATTTCATCGCCATCTACGAGTACACCCTTTCACCGAGACACAGAATTGCGAGTGTTACACACAAGTTCTACTGATACTTTGGGTTGCTCTCTTAGCAACCCAAAGTAGCGTGTATAGGTGAGTCCTACACGTACCCCCAGGGTGGTACATGTAGGACTCACCTGTACACGCGAGTATCATGGACTCAAGGAAAAAACCGGTCAAGTGCGAGTTGACTCGTGCACCGATGGTTCTGCTCAAACATAAGAAACGTATAATTGGTTGTTTTTTTGTGATGTATCTAGATTTTTTTGGATTTATACCTTTATGTGTGCTACATGAAATTGCTTCTTGCCAAATTTCATGGTTCTAAGTCAACGAAAAGTACCCTATACAGTTTGTAAGAGTCTAAATATGTGGCATTTGCTAAGCATAAACGGCCGTATTTTTTGATTGCGTTGAAGAAGTTTGATTTTTTTCATTGTTCCTAGGAATTGCAGACCTGAGTACCTATTTCATATTAATTTCAACTTGATACCTCCACGCGTTCCTGAGAAAAAGGAACAACGAAGTAATCCTATAAGAGTTCCGATTTTGACTTTCGAGGTACGGAACCCTAAGCTTATTCAGCATAATTTTGGCTGTATCATGGACTCCCCAAAAGAAAAAAAAGGTTTGCTTATTCAGCATAAATATGGTTGTATACACTACCCATTGTATTATATGATAAGCGTAAAATATATCCTACAAACGCTGGCACTTCGCACCTAGCAACACAGGCACAACCTTTTACTCTTGTTCTCGACAGGGTTCCACCGACATAATCACATCTACGTCTGCAAGGGTCTATGTACTATACATATTATAGGTTATCTACCCGGATAATGCGCGCACTAATTCCTTCCTGGTTCATGATAAAACATCGCATATTTTCTAGAAATGCGATAAGTTTGCTCTACATTTCGGTAAACGTTTGACCGGTTTACGCCTAATGCGTAAGTTAGTCGTATATTTAGAATTACCTAGTATACTACATCGCGTTTGTTTATAATCAGAGGAAACGTAGGCGGAGGTGACGTCTTCGTCATCGCAGTGGTTCTGAGTGTTCTTCAAATAAATTGGCACTCGATATGCAGCATAATACTGGGCTAGGTGGCGGCTATACATACCAACGTGTACGATAATCAATAGATATTTTCAGGAGGCTTTCGTGGTGGGCGAAAGCGAGCACGCTTATATAGTGCCCTCTCGCTCTGTCCTGTAATTTTACACAGTACACTCTAAAACTCCAAATACTTCCCTTCCCTTTACCAAATGTTATTATCTAAATGACTTCTACTCGTACTTAGAGAATGTACGATTAACGCAATGTGTGTTTAGACCTTGACCTAGCCACTCTATTCTCTACTATTATATTATTTAGTGAGATAACTTTTAACATGATGAGCAGTAGTTTTAAAATGTACTTAACTGATATAAGTGCATTCAAAGTTAGATCTATCTTCCAATAGATCTGTCCACAAAAGTTCAGAAGAACAATTCAGGTAAGAAATATTGTTAATAGCAAACTCGCCCGGGCTACCATATTATTCGACACAATAGAACCGGTTTCATAATCAGTTATTATCTCATTTCTAAAGGTGTACTACACCACCACCAGTCCTTGTGTAGGGCATATCTAGAGTAAGTATATCTAGTAGACTCGGTGGTTCCTCGTTGACGTATCGTGTCGTTTCGTACCTAGGTACAGCCTAGCTTGAAAGAATAGCTGGATTTATTAATAGTTCTCATGGCAACGAAAAACAAACTGAGTCGCTATAATCATTACGAGGTGTACACATCAAAGACGTGGGTTACCATGAATAAATTATATAGTGTGCGGATAGGTAGGTAGGGTGCTGTGCCGAGTGGGGTGCAGGGTGGCAGGGGGGTAGACAGGGGTAGATTAAATTTCGTACCATACCGCCTGGCTGCCTCGTGCTCGCTTGTATTCATCACCGTTAGGGTTGCAATTGCTTCCCAGAGAATTTAAGCTCACAATAAGTACACCCAGGATGTACCTAACTATGCAGTATAAGATTTCTCTCGGTGCGGTGGGTAGGTGGGGTAGAATTTTGCTCCATGACAGACAATACTTCACATCTAGAGATTCCAGAGGTTAATATCTTATGTTGAAATACCACAATCAAACCACTCTGTAGTAGGTATCTGTGTGTATATTATCATCTTAGTTTTTTGAGAATATAATATTAAATGTATATATATTCATACTATTTCGACAGCCAGTTCCGCTACCTCTGAAATCCCAGTCCATAAGCAACGTTCTAGACCTCATACACTCTAAGTTGTCGTTTACGAAACCTTTTTTAAACCTCAGTTAAAGGGTGTTATAAGTTTGACGGTTGTTTATATGTTTTTGTATTGTCCGTCTGTGGTGGTATATTCATTTCTTTTCAGGCAACTTTCACACCTATGTACACACTAGTAACTTTGACTTCCATAATTGAATTATTATAAATAGATTAAACCGATTTAAATACTTTCAGCTCTGAATAATCTTTCCTATGGGATTTTTGCTTTCTTATCACAGAATTTCAGTTAGATTAAACAAGAGTTTGCAACGAAGAGGGTTTTTTTTGATAATTGTGAAATTTTTATCAAACTATGCAACCCGAACTCAGTTTCTTGTTCTCGCTCGGCTATTCTTACCGTCTTCACTTCCATTCCATCAGCAAAGCATAATTTGGCCTACACTTGAATCATAATGGAATATCAAATGGTAGCATTCGTGTTTACAATGTGTTATCGGTTACCACTTTGAAAAATGGTACGTATACCTATTGTTAAGTTCTAACTAAGTGGCCAAAACTTGGCGTCATATACCTAGCTGATTTGAACTGGCTTGTTTGGTGATAAACCGTGCTTTATTTATTGACTTTGAAAAAGCGGAGGATCTGAATACTGCTGTTTGTTTCTGATACGATATCTTCATGCTCAACCTACAATTGTTCACTGCTGGACATACGCCTCTCCCAAAATTTGCCACACGGTCCGGTCTTTGGCTATTGGGATCCACTTTCTACGATGCACCTACCGTAATTTATTGATCCAACCGGGGGGCGTCCTATGCTACGTTTACCTACGCGGTCTCCACGCAAGATCTCGTCTAGCCCGACGATTGTTGATTCTTCGGTATATGTCCAATGCCATTTCAGTTGTTGGGATATGGCATCTGAATATTTCACTCATCTAAACCATATACGCTATATATGGTTTAGATAGCTGGTTCTGCACTTGTACACTCGATATATCTACTTCAGACTTCGATATATCTATAGGAGTTTCCACTTTCAGAAGCTTACATGCGTTTCTTTGATCAGTGGAGGCTTTCCGTTTTTTCTTAAAGAAATTTCAATTTTATCCGTTAATATCTGACAGATCATCGGTAAAGATCTCGCTCTGGGATTGCGATTATTGGGATCAAGGTGAGGTGCATGAGAATCGTAAAATGGGGTTTAGAAATTTTCAACCTCGCAAAGTCCAACCATTAACTTTAAGTTTCGTTTGGTTGTTTCGCTTAAAGGGTTGACTGAACACTTTAGACCATCGAGCCTGCACAATCGTCCAATTTAGCAAGCGTGTATGGAGCCCTGAAGGCGTTTAACCAACTTTCCGATGTTTTTCAGAGCCAACTTGAGGTCTAGTAGCTTCAGCGTTATCCCATCCTTTTATCATTAGCCGCAGTCTACTCATACGTTTCATCATGCAGAATTGAAAACCTCTTCTTTCACAATTTCAATGATATCTTGGAGCACGCTATCTCTTGGTCTATCGTAAATCAATGTCGATAATTATTTCGTGATAAGGTCTCATACACTTACATACTTTCATCTTTTTTTTACGAAAAATCGATCCTTAAGGGCAAAGGATATCAGTTGGAAATTTGAAGGCGGTTTTTGTGATCTGTAATCTTAGCATGGCTTATATACTATACTCAGACAAATAAGGCGAAAAAAATAATATTTGTCTAACTTAGTATCTAATCATTATTTACTGATGAAAATCTCGTAAATATCGAGTATCAACAATTTTCCTTCGTATCGGTCGCAACATTTGTTTAACTTCGTACAAACCTAACTCAGTTATTATGAATTTGTTATGTAGTGAGGTGGAGGTGGACTATGCAATTGATTATGCAATCCACATTGCCGTCTGTTAAGCAATGAATTAAAGTATTGCAATCCATGAAGTTTGGTCATATAGACGGTGTTTGGCCACTGCTTTTCTTTTCTCGTGTCAGTGGTTTCCGACTTGGCTTATCGACCGATATCTTAACGAACTTACTGAAGCACGGAAGTGCTGTTTTGTCCACAGTTTCAAAATTATAGTCATTACGAGAAATAATTGAAAGGCCATTCTACATAAAAAGTAGGCCAGTACAATAGGTACTAAACTAGTTTTTTTTTTTGTTCAAGGGTTATGAAAGCTATTCAGTAAATTTAATCAAAACAGGATGATTATTAAACAAGGGATTACCTCGACAAATGCATTATTCTTGATTCACGGTTCTTCGCTTTGTGTCTGAGGTGTACCGTTTTCCTCAACATTTGAATGTGTACGTAAAAAATATTACAAAAAGGTAGACCCTCGGACGCCGATCTACTTTTGTTTTTTGGTACTTTTGGTTGGTACAGGAAGGCTCTTAAAAATAAGAAAAAAGTAATGTTTATTTATAATAGTTTGTGTAGTTAAGCGATATTATTTAACAGAAATACAAACTACAAGACCACTAGACTACTGGCTTTTTTTTTCTTTTCAGCTTTTGTTTAAAATTATTTTTTTACGCAGTCGGTTTACTTTTTGATTGCGGTTACCAAAACAAATTAAATATTTGTATTTTGATTTAACGCAAAATAAAGATTTCTCTGTTTATATTTTTATTTATATATTATATATATATAAATGAGATTAAATATACATCGTTTAATATTGTACAATTCCCCTCGATATAAATAGTAGTTTAAAAAAATATTGAAGTCGCTTTTGGCGGAGGAAACGAGGGAATTTGCATTCCCTTTGATGATCAAAATCGAGGTGTAAGCGATGCCCAACAGCTACGCACTGGCACATACATGAATCTGTACGAGTGACGTCACAGACACGTAAAAGCAAAACAAAACGTGCATAGCGTGCATTCCGTGCGCTGCAAAGCGACGGCGCGGCGGGCTCTAATACTCGTAGGTAGACGCCATCTTCCACGGAACAGTTCGTCGCCCCTGCCACGCCCGTCATCTACAATGAAGCCCTAACGGGATCTTGAAGCCTTTTGAAATAAGGGAAGTATACACCGAGAAATTTACTTTCTTATGAGGTACTTTCGTCTTAGTAAGTTTATTCATTGAGACCTATTCTACCAATATCTAACGTTTGACGACGTCCGCCAGAATGAAAATCATCCGTCTCCATCATCAGGTTATCTCACTCACAAGACTTTTTTTATGTAATAAAAGGTTTCCGCCCATAACAACAGCAATACGGCTTATGCCCTCTGCAACCGAAGTATGATTAGACCTAAGTTGCACCCTGTCGCGCCTGTCACCCAAGTCGAGGATGTTACGTCTCATGCGCATGCATGCGCATTCACCGGCACTCACACCCCTGTACCAGAACACAGCAATGCGAGTGCACCACCGGTTGGCAGCAAATTATTAGTTGGAGGCAGTACTTGTCCGGGCGAATTTTGTAAGTTCCACTGATAATTATAAGCTGAAACTAATAGGCCGTTCGTTTGACATATCTGCGTTTTCATGGCTCGCCCGCTACGACCGCAATATCGGACCCATTGCGTCGCGGCTGTAATGGTATACGTGCATGTGATTGAAGTCGCAGCGTACGGAGGTAAAGTCCGTCGTTATTCTGAACTAATATTGCTGACGTCATGCATTAACAGTATTTGTACCTTTCTGAAGCTTTAGAACCCCCGACCAAAAGGTATTAAAATCTATTTATTTTTAGGAAAGCGGACATATTCTACAATTAAGATTAATTAGACTTATCAGGCCCTGAAAGTGAAAAATGTGAAATCTGTGATTGGACACATCTATCAAAAATTTGTACATGGCGTCTGACTCCGATCAGATGATCGGTCTACATAGGCACGTAGATCCTAAAGTAACAACTGTTGTTAGAAATTAAAAACTGTTTTTGTTTGGTACCTAAGTGGCGACCCCCGCCCATGACAACAGTAATGCGACTCACTTTTAGATTTGGATCTTACACTGAGTCGCATTAATCCTGCTGCGTCCATCATCCGAGACGGGATGATACGTCTCATGCGCATGTGAACCGAAACACAGTAACGCGAACACTACTGTTTGGTGGCAGATTCCAGGTGTGGTGGCAGCACCTCTCGGGATGAACACGGCACATGTTCTATTCCTAATTTTGGTTGTTCCTTTAGCTCCACCCAGCCCAGTATTAGGTATATTTTATTATGTGCTCTTGATTGTTCCTCCCCATCGAGGGTCGTATTGGGTATGAACAACCACCATCTTAGTACGTAATAAGAAATCGCGATATTGTAGATACATATTTATTTAAAAAACAAGAAATTGCAAAGTGCTTTTTCGGCGGTAATGAAGATTTTTGAGTTTGACTTGCCTATTCATACGTTTTTAGATCAAAAGTATCCAAGATCTAAAACCAACTTGCTTTGCAGTTACTACTTCTTTCATATGAGTAAGTGGCGAACTTTGGTGTTACTAAAAACTCAAGATTTTCAGACTTCAAGACTTCAGTGATTTTCAGAGTACTTGATTTCATTTATGGTCAATGTACCGTCACCCTGAGACTGTTTTACTGTCTCATACGCCTGTGATCCCACCCACCCTACCACTGAAACATAGCAATACCTACCACATTTTCTTTTTTTTTAAACACTTCAAAATAATGTGGTTATCAATTCGTTACTAATATGTAATATTATCAGAACTGTAATCTTTTATGGCTTCCAAACAAATACCTATACAACATATTAAACGTGTATATAATTTTTTTGTCCACGCGTTTCTCCGAAACTATTCCTCGAATTGTCCCCATACTTTTTTTATCGAGTATAATTAACTTCAATTTCTAGTGTTTAGGTACACTTATTTAATGAAAATTGGTTCAATGGTTTTCAAGATCTGAACTATTATGTGCAAGTGTGACGACATGGCTTATTGCTACGCTACGAGCTACGGGTGTGGATATCTTCGCCAATTGCAGTTCGCCAACTGATTTGGGTGATTCTTTTTAGGGCGTAATTGATAGAATTTTTATGGAATAAATTTCAACCTTAACTTATAGAATGAAAATATTAAGATCGGTCTTATAGATTTTTAAATCTCTACGTCTCTTTTTAGGTATTCGAAGCAGTCTGATTTGTTTTTGTGTACCTATCTACCCAGTAAACTTACAAGATTTTCTACTTTAATTCAAAGACAAACGTTTTCATGAAACAACTGAGGAGTAGTGCAGTTAAATAAGAGCTTCGTTCGTAAAGTGCTGATTTCAACTAAATACCTACAAAACAATTATCTACATGGGTAGGTAATGATGACGCAGCGCTAAGTCGGTTATCGACCGCGCTAAATTCCACTTACAGAGCCATCTATGAAAGTACGGTAGAACTATTTTGTTGCTGTTATACTGTGGCTCTACTAACTGGGAAAATGTGACGCTACCTTACACAAATGGTTGCCAAAGTTGCCGTACCTTTGCGATAAGTGGCGCTGACTGTTTTTATTTCGATAAGTCTCACAACTAGGTTCTTGGTAGTTCGCCTGTCCAGTAGGTCATAGTAATGGTTGTCATAGTTCAAGCTATACCAAGATGGTCCCTAGATGGGGCTGTTTGAAATGTTCTCTCGTGCCTCTTAATGACAGGAGGAGGATAGAATAGTAAAATTAAGAGAGAAAGTGGTCATCACGAAAGGCTTCATACCTTTGTTGGTGCCTTCGAAGCGAGAGGGCCCGGGTTTCTGTGTTCTACAACACAGGGAATCCTTATGTAGGGGCATGAGTGTATAAACACTACAATTATTTAATCATTCAATCACTACAATTATTTAATCATTATAACTAGTTTGCAAGTATTTCTTACTTTAATCAATGAAATTAATCAGAATTGGACTATATTATTTTATTAATTCATACAGACACGATACTATTAATCACAATAATTGAAACATTAAAATCACAATTTTGGCTGATCTATCCATTATCCATGAGCATATTTTGAAATATCATATCTAAGATACAAATCCTAAATTACAAAGAATATAAAATGGTTAAGTACTTATTTAATAATGAATTGCATAATATATGAATTGCTATAAAAGAGTATCTACTTCCGAATAAAAAGTAAATATTGGGACACCTTACTTAGAGCAGTAGGTATATTTTTATTGCTACCTATTTTCTTTAAAGCAGGACTTATTCTTTGAGATTGATTATATCCAACGAATAAATATGTATATTTATGATTAACAATGTCTACCAGCATAAATTGTTAGAAATGTTAGTGAAGCAAGCGGAAACTCGTCATTAAATAGTTAGTTACATTATACAATTAATTATCTTAAAGTAAACCAAAAGTAGGTACTTATACTTGATTCATCTTTTTAAACAGCGTCTCTTGTACTTGTTTATTTATCACTTAATGGAATTTAAAATTTTCGTGGCGCACAGATTTTTTTTTAATTTCCAGTGAGCATCTTTTGAGCAATTGTATCCTTTACATTTTCAAATTTCGAACAATCAAACATTTGAAAAAAGAATTTTAGAACACGATTGGCTTAAGATCTACGTTAGGATCCTACTACTATTATAAAGGCGAAAGTTTGTAAGTATGGATGTATGGATGTTTGTTACTCTTTCACGTAAAAACTACTGAATGGATTTGAATGAAACTTTACCACAATATAGCTTATACATCAGAATAAGATATAGGCTACAATTTTTGAGGTTTCTATAAAATCTATATATATAAAAGAAAGTCGTGTTAGTTACTTCACTTATAACTCAAGAACGGCTGAACCGATTTAGCTGAAAATTGGCAGGGAGGTAGTTTAGAGCCAGGAGAAGGACATAGGATACTTTTTATCCCGTTCGACATCATTCCCGTGTGACTTGACATGTAACGTCAGTCACTATAAAACGTGGTATAACAAAAAAAGAATCAGACTTGGAATAACAAAATTGACGTATAATGACAGCTATGTAATGACGTATGGATGACTATTTGATATTTGTAAGAAATCTATATATATAAAAGAAAGTCGTGTTTGTTACAACACTTATAACTCGAGAACGGCTGGACCGATTGCCATGGTTTTTGATTTGTTGGATTTGTTTCCGTCCCGAATAGCAGAATAACTATTAAAAAACATTGGAAAATTAACGAAAAAATAAAATCAATTTATCCCCGTATTCTCCACGGGAACGGGAATTATGCGGGTGAAACCGCGGGGCGCAGCTAGTCTATATATATAAAAGAAAGTCGTGTTTGTTACAACACTTATAACTCGAGAACGGCTGGACCGATTGCCATGGTTTTTGATTTGTTGGATTTGTTTCCGTCCCGAATAGCAGAATAACTATTAAAACATTGGAAAATTAACGAAAAAAATAAAATCAATTTATCCCCGTATTCTCCACGGGAACGTGAACTATGCGGGTGAAACCGCGGGGCGCAGCTAGTAATAATATAATTCTATTTTTAAATCTTATTACTATTTCCGTCGGTCTCTCAAAATCATACATTTATACCTTTTCATTTTATTTCGGGAATAAGACACCCACGTTAACAATTATTGAATTTTCAACGCAAACAACTTTTTTTTCGTTTTTCTTCGTTTACAAGTGTTATTCAAAATTTTGTTTACCTACTTCTTTATGTGGTTTTAATTCACTGGCTATATTTATCTTTTTATATGAGTAGCAGGAAAAGTACGACGTAAAATATAATTACGCAAGTAAATGTGACTATATTTAGAACGTAAAAAGAAATACACAAGTCTACTGATTCTATCTTAATCTATACTTAACTTAATTTTTTTAAATATTTTTGGCACTTATATTTCACGGCTTTTTATATATATTTACATTTACTTACTTATATCTACGCTGTTATAATTTAATGTTTATTCATCAGTTACCATTTTAAAGAAATAAATAGTATACTTAAATGACATAAAAATATTACTAATTAGACTCTCAAAATAAAATTTTTTTTAACTACTTCTGTTCGATGTGAGTTAGATATTTCAAAAGTGGGGGATGGTAAAACAGCATGTAGTATTTTATGGTTATCAATAAATTTGGTATAAAAAAATACATCAATTCATATCGGTCGTCGATGTACCAAATGGGATTAGATTGAACTGTCAAATGTGTTTTTTTGAGCGTAAAGCATTTTTCAGTTAATACTTTACAAGATTATGCTTATTGAAGTTATAAGTGTAAGAGTACAAAACTTACACTTGTAACTTTGTTTACTTGTTTTATGTGATTGTATGTCACTGACTATGCTGTTCTTTTTGTATGAGTAGGAGTAGGAGTAAACAACGTAAAATAAATACTATTATGTAAGTTAATATAGGAAAATTATTTAAAATAATAAATTATGAACATTGTGTCACATTCAGTGTATTAAGCATAAAACTTTAAGCTTAAGACTTTTAGCTTTTCATGTAGATAGGTTATATTTAAGTACACTCATTATTATTATAGAAACACAATATTTGTTTAAATTTCACTCTCTAAAATAGCTAAATCGAAATTATAATAAACAAGTAAAAACCCTAATCTCTTAAATACCAAATTGGTAAATGTATGAATTAAAACGAATATTATTCATTATTTTCAAGCAACGAGCTTATAATAAGATTGCTATGTTTAGAATGTAAAAAGAAATACATAAATGTATCTATCTTAACCTATACTTAACTTAATGTTTTAAACTATTTTTGGCACATATATTCCACAGATCTTTTTATATTATATATTTACATTTACTTACTTATATCTACTGTTATAATTTAATGTATATTCTCTAGTTACAATTTATAAGAAATAAATAGTATACTTGAATGACATAAAAATAGGTATTACTAATTAGGCTCTATTCCAAAGTCATATTTTTTGAACTACCTTTATAGTCTGTTCGATTTAAGTTGGATATTCAAAAGTAAGGGATGATAATACAGTATTAAGGATTTAAGACAATCTTCATTTTTAGGTAATAAATTACATGTGATTTAAACAAGTGGATTTAAAAATAAAATAAAAAAACTGAGAAGGCCTTAGAGGGCGTGAACTAAGGTTACCTTTATATCCTATATAAAAGTTACTATAATAAATACCATCATAAAAACGAAACATCCCAATAGGTAAACAACGGGGGAAGAAAAAACTCAAAAGTAAAATATGCAATTTCGTTTGGATGACATATTTTTTCCAGTTATTTTGGTTTCCTAAACTCAATGATAACACCAATCTGAAAACATATCCATTCAAATAAAAAAAAAATAATTTTATCGGTTCATATTTAAAGGAAAAAAGGTAACAAAAGTTAAAATACAGTTGAAATTCCTTTGAAAGTCGATTAAAAAAAATTACTACTGCAACATGTCTTCTCGGACGTCGATGTACCCAATATTTTGAGGCTGATTAAATAGGATTAGATTGAGCTGTCAAATGTTGTCTATTTTGAGCATAACCTTGGTTTAATTCGTTCACAGATTAGTTTTAGGACGTAATAATAACTGGACGATTAATTCTATCAATATAAATCTATCATTCGAAAGAGACTTGTAGCTTAATTAATATTGATTTTCTTAACGAGCATTTTATTATGTATTTATCTACTGCAAAGTGGGCACAATACTGCCTCTAAACTACAACTTACATAAGTTTAGCATATAGTTACCTTTATATATAGGTATCTTTAGCATTTACAATACAAGTAAATGCTATATTAATATTATTAAATTTATTGCTACAACCTATGGCTAATGTCAGCTAAGTAAGCTGACGAGACTAGCGAGACGACTGACAAAATAGTCTATTAATAAATAATTAGTGGATTGATAGCCAAATAAAAACTGAATTTCCAGACAAAAACTTTAAGAGTTGGTTTAAAATTCTAATTTTTGAATCATCCTTAAAATTGTCAAATGATGATTCAAAGATTAGCATTCGTGAATCTCACATATTCGCGAACATTGTAGAAGAATAATAAAATTTAAATAAATGATTTAAATTTTAAACAATTGCGTTTCGTTTAATATAAAACAGATTACATACATATTAATATATAGGCTTTTACAATGTCGCATGAGTATTGCATTCGATTCACAGCCAACCAACAGTGTCTCGGTATTTTGTTGGTCAACCTGGTAAATAGGATGGGTAAAAGTCATTCGGATCGCGATGCGTGGGTTCTTCTTTAATGGCCATATCTCAAGAAGGTGGGTCGGGGGGTGCTGGAGGCCCAAGGTTTGGTGGCTGGAGAAGCTTGGCTGCGGCAGGCAAGCAGGTGATGTCGAACCCGGGGGGCGGTACGATGCCGGCTGCAGTCATCGTCCCTTGTAGGTATGCCACTAGTCTGAAATTTGAGGCAAAAATATTTGTCAAATATTAAGTTTTAGAACAGGTACTGACACCGACACTTCCGCTTGGTGTCGGGATAAAATAGTACGCTGTATGTTCACTCTCAATTATCGAGAGTAGGCCACTCGATTGACATGATTCAGTAACTTAAACCCAAACCGTTTTAATTTACACTAAAGAAGAAAACTCTTATATCATTATTTTCATTATACTCATATACATAGTTTCAAATTTTATATATATTCAATACTAGCTGCGCTGGAGGCGTAACCCGTGGATATAAGATATTCTGGTACCAAATTTAAGCCATATCCGTTGAGCTTTTTGAGCGTGAAGGAGTAATAATCCTACACACATACACATACAAACTTTCGCCTTTATAATTTAAGAGTGATTTGGTATGATTTAGGTGCTTAATTTTACATACAATGCGATTTACCTTCTCAGTTCCTCTAGGGCGCTGGCTTGCATCATGATGTAGTTCTTGGCTAAAAGCAGCGTCGCTATCTTCGATAGTTTCCGGACTGACGGTGAGTGGGCATACGGAATCACTCCTCGGAGCTCGTCTAGAGCATCATTCTGCAATGACATCATCAGCTTAGACGAATGCAAATAAATAAATAGATATTCATGGATATTTCACACAGCGTCTTCTAGCCCCAAACTAAGCATAGCTTTTGCTGTGCTATGGAAACCAGATAACTGTTAAAAAATTATACAAAGTTTTTTTTTTTTATATACATATAGTACATATTAACACCCAGACACAGAACAAACATTTATGTTCGTCACACAAATGCTTGTCCTGAGTGAGAATCAAACCCACGACTTACAGCACAGAAGGCAGCGCTACTACTTGTGAGTGAGCTGTGAAGCCAAGGAGTATCTACATATTATTATAAATCTGTGGGGCAATTTTTAATAGTTTGACCCTAATAATGTCATTTTCAATCACTACTATACAATATTACCAGAATTATTTACATTTGATTGAAATTTATCAATCTACAAATAAAACAGGTGTTGTAAGATATTACAGAATTAAATATATAGACTTCCGAAGCTAAAACAGAAATTTGTTGTGAAATCCTTGAACTTTTCAAGGTACCCCACATAACTGATTAGTTTAGTACGTTCCCTGTACCTTCCAATATTTATAAACATCGGACCCAGAAATATACAAGGTTATCTAATTGCATTGCATAATGTGATCAAAAGCTGGTATTTCTGTTTTGTTTAGATATTTGATTGATTTTGTCTATCAATCTGTGGATTGAATTAACATCAACATTGTTGTGGCTAATGGTGTTCGTATTTAACCATGCATCATTTTCATAGTTTGGTTGACAAGGGCCTCAAAATATTTGATCTTAAACAAATTTTTAAGTTCAACATAATCAGATTCGGATTTACGATACGTTTTTAAAACGCTATATTCCTTATTTGTCTATCCAATTGACCCAACCTGTCTACTTATTAATGATATGCTATTAAATTAATCAATTTCCTAACAATAGTTACGGGACGAGCTGAAGGCCTATCTGATGTTAAGTGGTTACCTCCCCGACCGATATGAGACCCAAGTCGCACCCCGTTGCGCCCGTCACTAAAGACGAATATGTTACGTCTCATGCACGTATGATTTCACGAGCACCCATTAAAACACAGCAATGCACCACTGCTTGGTGACAGATAACCAGATGTGGAGGCAGTACTTCTGTCGGCGAATTTTGCGTTAGTTCAATTGCTACTTTTTATTTCTCCTTTTTCGCCACCCAGTGGGTACGTGCAGGGATTCAAAGGGTACGTGCTGGGATTCAAAGGGTACCTACGGACGCGAGCAACTGGACCCCCTATTCTTACCAAATCCCTGTTCTTACCAAATCATGCATTCTTCTTCGTTCTCTAGCGTTTATGTTCAGTCGTACAGTTTTCCCTTGTCGCATCTTCTGTTTTGATTTATCATTGAGGGGTCTGGAACCAAAATGAAAATACATTTTCTGTGGTCATGAAACATGGGCGGGGCTTAGCAAGTCTATTACGTTTGGGATAATGTTTCTTTGTGAATCTTCAGTTTTTTGAGAGGAGACCCTTTATGTTTTTTTTAGTATCGTTTGGACAAGTCAAAATTAACAAGTCGAATTATATAATTTATACGTTTATATAATTTACCTTATTACTTTTAACGAGCAATTCTTGTATATTTATTTATTTCGCGTATTTTGGAAACAGCTCTAACGATATGGATGTAATTTTGTATTTAAACAGGGTGTTGCTGTTTAAGTTTACTTGTTAAAATGTGTTTCTTCTAAAAAGCGCCATTTAAAAAAAAAAAAATCTTTTACGCAAAAAAAACCGGTCTCCCATTTACTAGAGCTTTATATGTAAAATTGGCAATAACTCCTTGTAGTCTCCGAAATTTAGAGAGAGCAAAATATGTTTCAATGAACCGACAGATCGTTCGAGTAGCAATATCCAATTACAGATTAAAGATTCGTAGCCCTAATCGATTTGTGATTCCGGTAACAATAGACAAGTGTGAGCAAGTCTTCAGTGGAACAAGTGATACGCTTTTTAAACAATACAATAATTGTATTATGTATCACTAGGAGGGTAGAAGAATGGGAGTTCTAAAAGTCTTTGAAATAGTGACTTTAATGTGATAGAATAAAGTGCGTTATTGCGAGTTTCATCAGAATATTGTTACGCTGAATAACTAAATGGTACGCGATTTAACTATCTTAATTATATATCATCTACATTTTCGACCGACCTCAAAAAAAGAGGATGTCAATTCAGCTGTTTTTTTTTTGGTATGTTTGTTACTCGATATCTTCGCTTTGTCGATGATTTACTTAAAGAAGTTCCACCCGTCATAGCGAAAAATAAATGATAAATGTATTGAAGTCAGTTTATTAGATTTTTATGTTGATTAGTATAAGATAATCAAACATACGAAGAAACGGATATTAGTTTTTTTTGCAAATTCAACAAAACAACTACTTTCCCTCTGCGGTCGAAAGGGGCAGGTTTTGAACTGGGGTGTATTGTTCTATTGTGCACAGATGGTGCACTGATTTTGAAGTGCATTTGTTTGTCACCCTAGCCAGGGGGAGCATGTGGGGTAAGTGCAACTTACTCTCGACTGTCAGTCAATCGTATGATTCATATTTCTGGCATAGAGAGAATAGTTTTAGTTGTCCTTATAACCGGTTGACAACTTACATGATGTTTAATTGTTCACATCGCCAACTGTTTCTGCCTAGATTGCCCTGTACTTCTATACATCTACACAAATATATAAATTTGTTTGTAATGACACAATAACAGCTTTTTACAGCATTTGAAAATAAAAATGAAAAATAAATTTTCACCTTTCTGTTTGTTACGGGTAATCTCCGAAATGGCTATACCGATTTTGACGAGACTTTCACTAGCAGATAGCTGATGTTACAAAAGGCTTAGGCTTCTGTTATTCTAGAAAAAGAAAAAAAAAATAGACAATTTCTTTTTTTAATTCCCCGCGACTGGTCAACACGGATATTTTGGTTTGATTCGTTTATTTGGTTTATTATATTCGGTAATTTATATTCGGTTCTGGATTACAATGGTTCACAAAAGGTACAAAGAATCTACTTAAAAAAAATATATATATACTATACAACGCGCCTACGCAGCCATGATGATTTGCTAAAATAAGTGATGTGTCGCGCAGGCTAGTGCTGTACTTGGATCGATTGTGGTGCGATTAGTCGACTGTCGCGCCATCATAACTACACCAACCCTCAACAAGGATTCGTATAAGTCAATGCAGCAGTGGGAATTATGAGCTAAATATAAAGAAAATATATCCTGTACTACTAATGCTATTACTAATACAGTATATATTTTCTGATGCTAGAATTTTTTCTTGCAACAATGTAAGAATTTGAAATTAAATCTCCTTGACAATATTACATGAAATATACTAGTATCTTTCTAACACAGCCTTTATCTAGATCGATATAATTTAAAATGCAGATACATATGCCTTTTCAATTACTGTTAATAAGAGACGTTTTTTTTTAGTTAGTATTAAGCAAAACATACTTTTGCTGTACGAAGGTTGTATGAAAATCATTGAAATAAAACATATACAAAGATTTATATCGTTCCGACGTTTTCAAGTAAGAAAAGCCATAGGAAAAGCTTCGTAAAGCGCATGCGCTCCATTTCAAAACAATATGTTGCCGGTAACGATTCGCCTACGTCATTGCTGTATAACCTAAATCTTACTTCAGAACTGATTTTAAAGGCTTTTTACCATGTTCTTGACCGTAAAATTACTCTTATATATATATTCTGTATTATATATAAGCTTTAAGACTCCAATTATCCATCAATCATCATAGATTATGGAAAATTTGCGAAATGATCTTCAATTTTACAATCCACTGACCTTTGTCCGTAGCTAGTTCCCGGCTCTGGCTGGTTCTCGTCAGTGGGGTAGCAGTGCTGAGGTGGAGGCTGTCCTCCTTGCATATAGAAGCCCCCCAGCCCCACGGCTCCGAGAGGCGTCCTCCTACCCGGCACCGACTGTGGGGGTGACACCGACTCCAGCGGCACTCCCTCCCACGTCCGTCGACCATCCATGATGAACTATTACATCTAAATAAATTGTAAAAAATAATAAGTGTACCACAGGAGTGGTCGAGATGACAGTAAAGCGTCGACTGGTCCACGGATCGATTGAATCACGCAGATGGGGTGCGCACCCCTCTCTTCTCACTCATTGTTCTCGAATCTGATTTATTTCAGCGGGTGGACCGGCGGCCGGCGACGTTGCACTCTATGACAAATATCTATTAATAATTAGTGGTTTCGAATTGGTGGGAACTTTGATACCGGATTTAAAGACCAACTAGAAAACTTGACTCATTGGTAATGGGTAAATTATGTTACTAAGAGATTTTACTAAATCTGTTTTTAGGGTTCCGAAGCCAATTTGCAAAAACGGAACCCTAATAGTTTCGTCCGTCTCTCCGTAGCCATTTTCCTGGGAGACTATTTGCAGTATAAATAATTTGAAACGTTTTGTGAACCGCTAAATAAAAAATCCTTTCAGAAGTAAAAAGGATCTTATAATTTTATAATTAAACACATCATAAGTATACATTTTTAATTTTAATTGTATTTTTAATTAATTTAATTTTCTGAACAATAACGTATATTTTTGTTAATTTGCATTCATTTACTCGCACTTGGTCAGTTTTTGTAACACTCATATACCTCGAGATAGCCACTAGATTTTTCACGTCAAAGAGATTTTTCATATCAGTCAAACCAGGGGCCATATTATGACGCTGATGTGATATTACATTCAATATTTACTGACTCAGAAAGTGACACGTAAAAATGAGACCGCAAATCATTGTGATTTTACAATAATTTAATAAAAGGGGCGTAGAATAGCTCCCCTGAGGCCGAATTCTGCTCGATGTGAGAAGATACATTAAATTCAATGGAACCCAACTCAGAACGTTCCATTTAACAATAAGGACATGAAAAAATCTAAGGCTAGGAATTTTTTAGGATTTTAACTTACCATAGTAATGGAAATTGGAAAGAAATTGAATTTATGGCAACATGCGAGACTGGGGCGAGATTATGGCCCAGGACGCTTGAATGTTTTATGTTAATCCAACCGCAGAAAAATATTGACTCTTAATAATTAGGTTAAATACTAAAATAAAACCAACGACAATATTGCAGAGATGATATGAATATGATCAATAAAAAACGAGCGCATCAATTTTTATAAGGAAAATGGCTGGAAAAACTAATTTCGCCACATCAAATGAAATAATTATGTTCGAGAAATTTATTTGGCCATCGGTCGTTTTAAATGGAACGCGGTTCATTGACTGTATGAATCTTGTGTTTACCTTACTACCTTTATAAAGTTCCCTGTACACTTCCATTCGATTAATCGACCTTGTTTTTCAGATAAATAGAGATTTATCTGAAGAACAAGATCGATTACTCAATGCTACACAAAATTGTATCGATTTGTGTTTATATTATAAATGTTTTTTTAAAGTGGCGCTATTTAATGTGAAATACCTTGCACTTTATGCTTACTAAATAACGTCGGCACTTGTCCCACATATCGATAAATATTATTTTAATATCCTTATGGATGGATTAATGGTTATTTCACAAAACGCCTCAAACAAAAAAAAAAAAAAAAAATTTGTATTATTGAAACTAGATTATTGATTAAATAGTAATACAGTACTTTTTGTAAATTAATAGATTATATAAAATACATATTAACACCCAGAACAAAAGTTTATGTTCACTGCACAAATGTTATTCATGCGTGGAAATTTACCCAATCACCTACAGCGTAGTACGCAGAGCTGTGTTGCTAGTCGTAAATAATAAACAAATATAGAAAATAAAACACGCCACATCAATCAACTACAGCATACTATAATGAGATCCGGCTGCATGTTTACTGTGTTCATCTAGTTTTTAATCATAATCTATTTTTAATGTATAATTATGATTGGGGTATACTCATCTTTGCCGAGGTGCCGCTAAAAAGTGTTAAAAATTGGCCGCTAACATTTTTTTTTTATATCTAGTTATGAAGGGAGTCATATTTATATATAAAAATAGATTTCGATTAAAAACTCGATGATAGTAGTTATCTTGCAGCCGGACCTTACATTAAAACAAAATGAAAAAAAAAATAACCGCCGGGCTTCTTATAAGTAATGAATATAAAGTTTATTCTTGGGTCTTTGTGCTGTCTGATTGCGTATGTCAATGCCTCTTGTGACACTGGGAATCCTATTGGAAAGGTATGCACATAAACGTTTGCTTGTTTATCTACCCGCTACTAGTGAATATTTATGTAGAGGACTCTTATCACTAAAGATAATATCACGATATTATCTTTAGAAAAAAGTTGTTGTTTTTTATCCTAAAAAAAAATTACTTCTAAAGTGCGTGTACTTTAGTAGTTTTTTTAACCTAGTAAGCAAAGTAAGTAAAGCTTACTTACTTCAGTAATTAAGTTATAGAAAACGTAAAATTTCTCACCCGACTAATTTATGTAACAACTAGATTACATAAAGAATTTCGTTTTTACGCGCTTTCGTAAAGAAACATCAAACAAGCCGCTTTCATAAATCCGTCTTTAATATTTAGCAAGTAAAGATATTTCAAAATAAAAATGAGTAAGCACACTAATATTTGTAGATTTATTTGGTGTTAGCAAGTAGGTTAGTCTGGGTGTATTAGATAAAAACATCAGTATACATCACATCAGTTAAATTTATTGACCAATTATACTCGCAATGCTTTGTGAGTGAGATAACGGGATTTCCCGATGCTTTTGCCAAGAATGCCTATAGCTGTAATAATTTGGCCTATATTTTCCTAGAAATCTGTATTTATGGTACTCATGCGGTACTTTTTTTAAATTTTGTCCTCAGATATTAGTGCAGCTTGCTTGTATTGCTTCTAAGGTATAATTGATGGATTTGCGGAAGTTCAGATTAAGATGATCTGAAGAAAGGGGGCTTTAGGTGTAGGCAATATTTTCAGTCATCGCTCCTGAAGATACTGAAGGTAAAACATGTGTCAATTACATTGTTGTGTATTTCCATTTCAGTTATAGATCGTGCCCTGCAATCCGTTCTAAATGTAGGGTAGGTGTAGTTTTACCTGTTTTTCTCAATACACATGTTGAACTCTCTTGAACCCTATTGCGGGATCAGAATATGTGTATATTGATATGTTGATTATCAATGTCAATACGTATTATAAAACAGGTTGTCCCAACTCAATGAGTGACAGATAACGTACAGCCTAAATCGCTAGACATATAAATGTATGTTCCGTAAAGGGCGTAGGCGAACACGAAGAGAGGAAATTTAGAAACCCGATCCCCTAGGAGTTTAAAATTCGAGCTTTAGTGTGAAATGTAAAACGTATTTTGGAAACCGATGGTAAATGACCCGTGATATTTTTAGTTTCAAGTTAAAGTCTGTGTCGAAAAAGCATTATTTTCGCTGAATAAAAGAAGAAGATCCTAGAAGTCTTATTACGGCCTATTTCACACATAGAAAAATAAAAGTATTCAGTTTTTAAACCTTTCTTGACTATGTGTGTTTTTATTGACAAAACGACAACTTTTCAATTATCAAATTGAGTGAGGTGTCTTCTCAAATAAAATGATGTTTGTGTACAGCAATATCTAGTCACGTTAGGTGTTAAGTGGCTTTTTGTGTAGTTTTGAGCGCTTGATGTTAAGTGGTTACCTCCACCCATAACAACAGCAAAGTGAGGTCCTCCCCATGAGAAGACCCAAGTCGCATCCCGTTGCGCCCGTCACCCAAAACGGGGATGTTACGTCTGCGCATGTGAATTCACAAGCAAAGCACCCACACGTTTCCACCAGAAGCAACGCGAGTGCACCACTGCTTGGCGGCAGACAACGAGGCGAACCTCAATGTTTAGAAAATTGGAGCTTGACATCTGCTGGGTTCTGATTTTCCTTTAATAATGATTTTAGCTACACACTAAATTAACCCATACTTAGTTTAGTGTGTAGCTTAGTGAAAGATGTGTATATCCGGTGTGTATTATTAATAATATATACCTGATAAGTTCTATGGAATCTATAGTTGGTAAATAAATAATAAAAAAATATAATTAATAATGAAACATTTATTTTTATTAAAGCTAATCAAATTAAAACTATTTACACTTATTCCGATCAGTTCCGACTTGTCTCAACAGTCTCCATAACAATTTACATTATTTACATATCCAAATATAATTCCTTCACATAACATACAATTATAACTATGGAATTTATTTATCTTTTTAAACAGACAAAACAGAATTATTATGAATTATACTTTCCATCATTGCAATTCAGCTATCCAAGAAAACCAACTTCAAAATTACTTGTCTTTTTTACAGCCCGTAACCTAATCATGACTAGAACAGACTATGAATCTTATAAAAGTTCTTTCGTACATAACTTTATATAAATCTATATTCAGCAAAATTTGTCAAATAACGATTAGTACATGGATATATTTTTGTATTATAATTATCAGACTAACCTAAAAATCCATTTCTAGTTTAAAAACATATTGATACAAATCGTAGATACAATATTTTGAACTAAATTAATCTTTGATAACATCTTTGTAAATTCGCAATAACATTTAAATTACAAAAGTAAATATCCCAAAGCTATTAAATATTTAACATTTCAACAAATATATAGATTTATTCGTGCATTTTGGCTGCAATTAAGACTTATAATTATAATAAGAAAGCTACTTTATTCAAGACTAGTTGTCATCAACTCTGTAAAAGTAGAAAAGTTTAGAAAATTCATCAATAGATGCATACAAAGTTAGGCCATATCGAATGCATTTCACTACCGAGTTCTCTAAAGATCAAAATTTAAAGATTGAAATTAGCATTGACTAGATAAAAATCAAGCATTCTATATAATTAAAGTTAATAAAGTGAACTTATTTGAAATATTTAACTACCTGCCGAAGATTCCGGTTCACTGAAATATAAAATGAGTATTGAGTATTTTCTACGGAATTAATACGAATCAAATTATTATCGTTATACAGGAATTTTGAGTAACACATAACATAGTTTTTTTTATATCTATATTAATAATACATCTGTATGCAACTTTTGTGCCGAATCATAATATGCAATATAAATTGATAATTTATTATACTACCTTATATTATGACTAGTCTTCTCTTAGGTTAGAGTCCTTTTATCACTTTTCTTTGTCAAATCACACCCCCTCTCCACCAACACCACCATTATTACGTCAAATAGGTACGAATGATCTAAAGTAAGATTTTTTCGAAACACAATAACCATCTGAGGTGCTGTTCATATCATAATTATCGCTGCTTATACAAGTTATTGAAATTAATTTGAAGCATTTGTTCCTCTTCTATTATAGTGTATTTACTGATCTGTAAAGTGAGATGGTCTTTTGACGTTTATGTTATGGCGCTCTGCTCTTGACTGTGCCGTAGAGTTTGGTAGTAGGTACATTTAACGCGAGCTGTTCCTTTAGGGCTTTAGATTATCGAATGAATGCTCCTAAAATGGGGTCTTTTGAATGTGCCGACGAGTGATAGTAGGTACGTGTATATGCAACTTTAACTGTCTAAGGACAGTTTGCCGGTTTTATACAATGGTGGTGGATAGGTGGGAGTTGTAGCGAGGCACAGGCAAGCAGGCGAGCCAGGCGGCTCCCGCGAGGCATCAGCGCGCGCGATGCGCGGGCGCAGCCGCCTGTCAGGGTGCAGCCGCGGCCAGCGGAGGGCGTGACGGCGCCGGCACGCGTGGGCACGCGACCACTGATCCGCTGCGGTTGGTCTGATTGTTGCTGGTGCCGCCTGAAACAAGGGAGAGAACGTTTAGGATATCTGTTAACGTCAAAAACTTGCATAATTCTGTAAATGTAATAATACTCGTGTTTCTTAGGTTTCGTCTGAAAGTCGAACAACTATAGATGCAGAAAGCAGGTGCTTACCTATTAATGAGCCAAGCATTTTTGTGACTGAAAACTTTCTCGTGCGCTGCGGCGTGCGCACCTCGGCGAGGAGGCGGTCCACGCATCGGTACAGGTCGCCAGAGTTGTCTGCCACGCTTGCCTCGCTGAAGGAGGCACCATGCGCTGCGCTGACGGCCTGACCTTCTTTTGTTGTCACCTGAAAAAATAGAAGAGGCTTCAAAAAATGCTTGAATTAAAATTATTGGATAAAGAACTTTGCTTATCGAAGAACAAAAATTAATAGTCGGAATATCCGGACGGGGCAAACTCTTGGTTCTCGTGTCTTCTGTTTTTGTTTTTTATTAATCGTAGTTTGAATGCGCAAGAATAATTATTTTTATACATATTTATAAATAGTTAAATCCCGGTTTTTGTAACTAATACTGAGGTTGTGACCATTTTCAAGAATTATCGATAACAGTTTTGGTTTTAATTTCATTAGTTTCGTTTTTCATAGGGCAAAACATATTTCTTTGCTCAGATGTAATATAAGTAACAAGAAGGGCTACTATTTGGATAGCTTGTTATTTTGTTTCTCAAAGTTAATGTGTGTCACTGAAAGTTCCTCAAGTCCCCAATGTTGACTGAGTTTAACATATATTTGAAAGATTCTACGAAAATTCTCGTGGAACTAACAAGGCTGAATGAGTGGATTATACAGTGTTATTTTCGGTCCCCTAACGACGGCCTGGCGTGTTTTCACACAATTATAAATTCAAAGCAAACGAAATCCAGCTTTCAGAGAAAGGACCATTTCTGATGGAATCTAAAATTTCTACCCCTAACATTTAAACTGTGTTACATAATTTACTTAACAGGGTCAGGGCTAATTGCCGGAATGTGAATAAACCTGCGTAACATTGAAAGCTTTTGACATCGTTAAAACATTGGGCTTCAAAAGCTTTGCTCACCTTTGGTAAAAAAGGCAACAGGTTAAAAGCATCAGTTCTAAACTGATTAGATCCGTATTTACCTTATTTTTTACTACAAAAACATTTTGAATATATCATAACCGTATATTAACAAAGTTTACTTGACTTCAACCACAAAACTAATATCTAAAGTTTCTCACTGCACACAATCACAGAATCAAGAGCTGTCTGCCTATAGAATGTGCTTGAAAGCCTTTCAAATGTGTCACCATCGAAACTTTACTGACTATTGCATATCAGACTGTTTGAAATCTATTCACGACTTTACAAACTTGTTGTGTGAAGAAGTCGTATTCCACTTGATAGCAATCTACGTTCTCATAAATCAATATCAAGACTTGTAATCCGTTGCGAGGTCTATCAATCATAGATTGGCAAATACCTGGGGAGTTATGCAACATTTATAATGCAGTTACTGGGATGATTGATGATCAGAAATTATGAAACTTTCAAAACAACTCAGGTCAAGTTCAGTATGCTACTTTTACTTGTAAATGAAATATTAAGTTTTGCGTATTTCGTCGGTCGTGTAATATGAGCCCGCGTTTATTGCGAGAACTCATATTACATACCTATCACCCTGAGCAGGTTTCATCGGAAGTTTTTCAATTTACTCTAAAGGACAAATAAAGATTTTCAGCGAAAGGAGATCGTTTTCCGTTACACCGACCCAATTTCGGCGACGTAATAAGGTAAAAGCTGTGAGGTGGAATTTGAGATAATTCTAAATAAAATATTGAGATAAATTTTGCCGCAATGAAAAGTTCAGTCTTGTGTATTCTTTGTAAAAGTAGGTGGGAGAAAGTTGATACGTCTACATAATAAAATTAGAAGAAATGTCCTCACATTAAAATTCGCAATATGTATTTACCCATGTAATTTTACTGAGGTGGCCTACTTAGTCTTTGCGGCTACCACCTACACGATTTTTATTTCTTTTTCACGGGCTTTAATAGCTGTACCCTGCGATTTACCCTTGATTATATTTTGGGGTGTGTTGACCTAGAAACCAATCATCCGTATGATGAAACCAATTTCACAGCAATTATTTTATTTTAATGTTCTCAATAGGTGAATGCGTAGGTTTTCATGTCTTTTTACGATTATTAATTTAATATGCATTGGATTTTTAGATCCCATAAATAAAAAATATTGTGTAAACGAATATATTCCTTTGTCAATATCAGTGTGGGTATGGTATTCTTGCAGCTTATCGATGGATAATTTGTTCCTTGTATACGTGCCGTTTCTTGTCTACGTGCTCTTGTAACATAAAAATGGAAAGCCCACTTCAGGGACTTTCTTTTGGCAAGCAAGAGTGAATGGACTTTAATCTACTTCTTTCAATCTCCAGGGAGTTTAATCTGGATCGGTATATGTTACAGGTTTTTAATTTTTGGTTCCAAGGACATGCCGGTTTCCTCACGATGTGTTTCATTTACCGGTTTGAGAAAGTGGTAATGCGCACAACAAATTTTCAAGTGCATTACTCAATGGTGCAAGTCTGTATTTGAACTAGTGAACTTCGGATTGAAAGTCAGCGTTTCGTCACTAGAGCATAACGCTCTCCTTGCACTTCAAACCATCACTTAATGAACATTTTTAATGTGATGACAGGATGGTCATTTGAGATAATTTGTAACTGACCTGTCTCAAATGGTCCAGGTCGGTCTTATTGCCCAGCAAAGCGAGAGGCATTGGTGCAGCTGTTCCGGCGTGCCCATGTGCTGGACTGCTGCCAGTGGGGGCGCGCTTTAGTAGGCTCAGGACTTCAGTAGCATACTCGAAGCTGCTGCGGTCTGTCACTGCGTAAACTAAGAGGCAGGCGTCTGCCCATTGGATCTGAAACAAGAGGTTATATCCTTATTTATGTGTGACTTATAGTATCATTGTTTTACTTAAAGTGACATGCCCACGACAAAATAAATATGGCCAGGACTAGGTACGCGTGTCACCTAACTATGCAATCTGACATTAAAAAATATTTTTGCGGTTAGTTACTATTTTTCAAGATCTATTAGAATGAGAAGATGGAATACTTTATTAATATTAAATTCTTCATCTTCCTCTAAACTCAATTGCTACAAATTGGGCCCGTCATGACGCTATACGAGAAACCAAATATTTAACTTCCGGATGGACGATATCAATAAATTATTTTTGTTACGATACCATAGTGTTTATGTATTTCTGGTTATAAAAGACTTATTTATTTATATAACCACACACGTACAATTGACAAAATACGTTGCCAAAGCTGGACACAACACTCTGGAACACAACTCTGGCTGGAGACAAAACTCTGAATGTGACAATCAGGTATCAGAACCCAGTCAACTTCAGTAAAGACGAGACTAGACGGGGAAGAATGTACGTGATTAATTATCGCGTTTGAGCCAACATTCCTGCTTATAATTAGCACGGCGTCGATTCACGGCCCCTCTGCGTCCGGAGGACTGGTCTGTTCTGAATGGTCACTGCTGGCACCATTATTATCGTATCAAACAAGGATTAAAATAACTTATACTTGAATTTCAGGCGATTGATTTTTACCACCTCAAATGTTTTTAATCATCAGTTTTATAAGTCGTTTTTACAGAATATGGGGAAGTAAGTTTTTACTACGAAATTATATGCAGAGATTCAAGATTATTTCCATGAGTAGATTTTATATGGATCAATTTCGTGCACTGTCACGTAAATTTTCATTAATAATACATACAATAAATAATTCGTTAATTGGAAATAATTGGAAGCTTGGCTTCCAATTTACAGAATTTATTGTAAAATGTTTCATTTTATTGTAAAATATCATTTTATGACGCCTACAACAGAACCATTAATCAGGTCAACTTTGACGAATCAATCCTTGCCTTACTAGAACCATTCTCTCAAACCAGAAAATATGCGATGATTGGGAAATCCTGAAAATAAACTAAAACCTAAACTGGCAGTATATTCAGTGTGCCACAAAGAACCTTATTTCATTTATATTTAGAAAATTCCCAGCCAATTTACAAGATACGAACGTCAATATCCAGTTCGTATAATAAAAACCCACGGAAACAGGTCTTAAATTAAAATGGGAATGTGCATGAGAAGTCTTAAGTCTGGAAACTTCCAACTGGAAACCAACAGTTTGTATACATTACCAACTCTATATAAGTTCAGAGAGACGATTTCATTCAACCCAAAGTGTGCTACTATTCACTAATTAAATAAAAACAAATATATCCAATTCCATCGCACAAGTTCAACAACGCTGAGCAAACATACGTTGGTCAATAAACCCTGATGGATTATTTCAGGGAAATACTTCACAATAACCACATAACACTTATAACAATACCTAACTACGCGCAAACGTGTGGCTTCACACCTTTTACAAGAACAATAACTAAAATATAAAGGAATGTAAACAAAAGATTAGAGAAAAGCCTGTGAAAATACGTTTCAATAAAAATGTATTGCGTAGCATTTATCGTGTTACTGCGTAGTTCGGTCGTGATTCGACATTTAAGTTGATATGTTATACGCAAAAACAACACAATGCAAGCAAGGGCACATACTCTAGGAAGTTTAGAACCTCATTTGCTGATTTATAATCATCGTAGGTACATTGCAGAATTAATATGAGAATGTTGTTATTCCTTTAAAAAGATCGTACACTTAAAATATGTTTGTATTAACCAAAGTTTGGTAATCATGTTTTTAAAGGAACGTATGTAAATATATTATAAATAGAAAAGCTCCGTAAAGCGTCTTAAAGTGGTAGAGTTATTTTGCACCTGTGTTCCGAGGTATATATTATAGTAACCTAGATATTGGCAGTTTCATCTGTATAACTGTTACGGATTGATGGGTATTAAGAGTCTTTTACGCATGACACATGAGACATTTTGCACATGAGACTAATCATGACATATTTTTGCAAACAGGGGTAATGCTGTTTTAATCTCCTCACTAAGTTTTATTGCACAGGATGCTGTTTTTATGTAGGCGTAAACTATACCACTTCAGAGATCTTTTGAGAACCAAAAATATGCCTCAAATTGTGCCTGATAAATTTATGATGAATAATAAATTAATATATGCAATAAAATACTTTATATTGTATCCAGAAGATTATTAGACATTCATATAACTTATAATTGAAACAAAACTTGCTTGTACTAGGTCGATGGATGCGGCTGATCAAACAATTGTAAGCTGACATAAGTATAAACTGAAATGTTGTTTCAATCCCGTTACGCCCACCACCTGTCTCAACAAATATATATGTATGGTTACTATGTAGGCATTTTTCACGTATTTTAACTACCTATTTATTCCGGTATCATCCGGTAAAATAAATACAGATCTTTGTTGATTATTGATAAATATTTTTTTTATATTACATTAATATTAGAAAGACGAAGGTTTTTATAAGGTTTTTATTGGTACTCCTTTACGCTCAAACAGCTCAACGGATTTTGATGAAATTTAGAACTAGGATAGGTTATATCCTGGATTAACACATAGGCTACTCTTGTTCAAAAAAAAAACAGCGGGGCGCAGCTAGTACTACATTAAAACCACTGCAAGTCCACACAAGTCTAAGTACATCCACATACTAACTCATCCTATAATAGAGTACTTTATTTCTGTATAACAAATAATCAATATTAAACTTAACATACAAATAATTTATTAAAATGTATTCGCGTGGGTAACCAAACAGTCATTTTCAGTAATAGGTATTCATAGGACGTTTCTAGCCACTGTAAACATAGTGAGTCAGAACTCGCTCCACGGTAGCGTGGGTCACTGGATCATTTTAGCCATTTTATACTATAAGCAAAACGACGATTAACCTACTTCAAAAACGTAAAATGGAACTGCAGCTGTTTGTTTGCGGAAGGGCTCACCGTAACCATTTCAGTTTTACTGCACCTAATCCATTTCGGGTGAATTTATAAATGGAAGAGGACTTACTGATTATATTTTAGTAGATTCCCTAAGTTATTGTTATGAAATTATGTAAATAAACACGGTAATAATTATACTGATATACTTAGTGAGAATTTTTCATTTTGATGTAAATTTTTCATCATCCAATTTTTGGTCGAAAGCTATTTTTACTAACTTAAGAATAACAAGGATATCAAATTCAAGTGTTTAGGATACGCGCTACCAAAATAGAATTTGTAGTTTAATCGATTTTATGGGATTTACAAAGGCAAGTACCTGATTTATAATAAACAAGTTTTAAACCTGTTTGAAATGTTTCGAAAACAAGGGGAGCTGATGTAAGTAACATAAAAGTTTACATCAAAATATTATAATAGCTCAAAGTAAAACTCTTTGATTCATTTAGATCTGAAGTATCGTTTGGAAACGTCAAAATACAAAGTACAAGTAAAAATATTCGTGCGCTTTGTGTCATTCAGGCAGATAACATGCTTAGAGACATGTCAAATATCTGTTTACCAACCGTAATTAACCCGGTGGAAGAAGCAGGCAATACACAGTACAGAACAGATACAGTATTACGAACAACGTTTTAAATGTACGTTTTAAATTCATAGAAAGCCTTGTCATTATAAAAGAAACTCTGCACCCTTAATCTTACAATGATTTAGTAAAATTACTTTTGTTTGGGAATCAAAGGTCGAATGGTGTTTATGCTTTTAATTCGTGAAGGTGAAGACAACTGGGCAGTTAACAAAACCCATGCCAACTATAATACTATTCGTATACTGTGCAGTACTAACCTAAATACATTTTTTATAGATCAATGTCAAAAATAGTTTTCCTATAAACAGTAACATGATCATTGTTATACTATTTAAATAATTTACGTTTACCGCACTCAGCCGTCAAATCAATGAAGCTGTAAAGTATCTATAATAATTTCTGATTTCGGCTTTACCCGTTAATTTCTCTAAGTATGTAATGTACCTAGCAGCATTTTTTGAACATGTAGTGACAAGAGAAATGTAGTGAGTATGTATCAGTAGTTATACTTTTGTAACTATATTTTAGAGGAGCACGCGAAGTTTTGAGTAAAAAACTTGAACACTGACTAATTGCTTTTTCATTCGTTTCATATGCTATATTCCTAAGAGAATCCTCTCAATAATAAAAAACATAGTTTTTAAGGCTTTTAAAGATTATTTGAAGGTAGCTAGCATATTTTATTACGACAATTGTTACCATACGAATGTAAATGTTTATTTAGGTCCATGAAAAGGGTCTGTGCTTCTGACAGGGATGAAAAGCCATTTATACTTTACTTTTTCACGTTACCTTGGGGCAGTATTATATTTTAACCACCTATATCATTATTTCGAATGAATACGACTAGCTACATAATTTGTTTGGTAAATACATTTTTCAATGTAGGTTATACTCTAAACACACTTTTGACTTGGTTAAAGTAATCTGCAATTTTAAAACAGTAATTCAGAATAGTTTAGGCGATAAATAATAGTAATTTCAAACATGCAAAAACAAGGTAGGAAAAGAAACATGTTTGTGGCACATTTCAATCCACAAGTCACAAATGTGGAACACATAAACCGAGTGAAATAAATATTAATCAATCTAGTTAAACTGCCTGTTTAATACACGTCTAAACGCTGATGGAAAATTTGGATGATAATGCACGTTAAATAGATATAAGCTGGTAAGTTCGAGAACGCTTTGCGTCATAAAGCTTCACTTCTATACGTGATAACCTTTCGATTTCGACGTATGTCACCTGGGTGGTGTTAATAGAGCTCTAGTTGTAAGTTTTGGTTTTGGCTTGTTACCATGTCATGACGTCGTATTACGACATGAACTTCGGTGTAGGCCCGTGTCTGTAGCTGAGCGTGGTAGGGGGGCTGTGCAGACATAGTCCCTCTGCAACGCTCATCTTACTACTACTAAAGATAGCCGCAATCGATCTTAGCTAAACAAATATCTACGAGACTAATCAAGTCGAGGGCCCACCAAAGCGGAGAATGATGCAAGGAAAAGGAGAATAAACAATAGTTTCACGAATGCTCTGTTGGATCTCCAAAGATAATTGTAGTGAAAATTACCTGTTCAGCTGGAAACTTGTCCGAATTGGAACCCGAGACATCTATGACTTCCAATTCCACTGGCGTCCCGTTAATTGGAACAGTCTGTTTGTAAAGCAGATCTGAAAGGGAATATTAATATTACATATCTAAATAATGGATGAAAATTTATCTTTAATAATAAACACTCGTTATAATGATTTTTGGTAAAAACAATAATGTAGAACTAAGTAAAATACTACTTAATATCTACTCGCGTAACATCTAGTCCCAAAAAAAAAGAAACGGCCTGTTTCCGTCAGGCCAAATTTTAATGACGTCAGTAAATAATATTGCGATGTACTAACCTGTATTAGAATGATATTCGCCGATATACCGCCTTGTTAGGTAGCGGACTATCAAAGCTGGAACAAAGAACACATACATAAGCAACCCGAATATAATTGGTTTTATGATGAAAACAAGCTACAATGTAGGTCAAAGATACAAGTAGAGCGATGTTCATATTCATACATTCCTTTTGATTACGATCTAATTCTTATTCTAATCGGATTTGTGGAAAATACCTCAGTATCAAACATGAACCAGTACCAACATGTCGTCATATTAGCACATAGAGATCTAATATGACGCATTAGGGTTCAACCGACCTAAATAATACAAGTAATAATAATAAAAACTGATTGATTTAAGTCTCGGAATGCAGTAAATGAAATTACATAATTTCGGATGTCGGTCATTGGGATGTTGGCCTGGCCACGGTTTATGTAATAGAATCTAGGTCACGCTCTTGATTTTGAAAGTCTCCGTATTGTTTACATACAGTCAACGCAATTTTTTCAATTGTCAGAAAGGAAAAACTTATCGCGATTTAAGCAAGTCTAAACTAACTGCGATTAGTAACGTTCAAAGTTATTTCGGAGAGTCGATTAATGATTTGATAACCCTAACTGGTTTTGTTTGAGTGCGTTCTAATCTTGTTTTAAACAAATTGACATAATCGAAATTCAGAAATTGCTACGAAGTCCACCTCCCCTTCTGAGAATTCATACCCTGCTGATCTTAAAGTTTATCAGTCCTTTCTAGAAATAACTTACCTGATTTTCCAACTCTAGAGCTACCAATGACGGCGATACGGACTCGCGGAGGGCCACTACGTTCGTCCCGCATTTTGGATGAAATTCTGAATAATCTGAAACAATACAAAATTTTTATCTAAAAAACTTTAAGAAAGATAATATGGATAGTATGTAGTGAATGTATTTATGTTCGCACTAATTCATTACAATCTTGATGTCGTGACCGCCAATGTGCGTCGTGGGCAAATATTTCTATCTGTATTTCAATATTTTAAGTGGTATCATTTCAAGAATATAAGTCGTATTAGACGTTCAATAAAGGTATTTGAAGTCATTTTTGAAAGTCAGTTATTTGTAGATTTCGGTCCCAATCAATCTTTTTATTTTAATTTTGCACACGATCTGGCAACAAGTTTAGTAACGGGTAATCAGTAATCTATCAGATCTATCTATTACATTTCAAACTGTTTATGAATGGAAAGTTGGTGAGTTGTGTTTAAATATCTAGTTAATGAATGAAAAACATCCGCAGGTTTGCCACAAAAAGTAGCCGAGGCATGCTGTCGTGTATAAATAACGCGTTACTCTACGTCAATGTCTACCCACTGTGTGGTTGAATAACCGAAGACAACAAGGTGAGTAATAATAGGAAGTGCCATTGTAAGGAGAATATAAAAAAATTTAATGACAGTTCTTCACTTTTCTGTCATAAGATTATAATCTTGATAGAAAACTTATCCATCATTGTTATTTTTCCTAGAGAGTGCTTGTTTACCTATCCTTTGAAAAAAACTGCCGCTTTATTTTCTTTAAACCTTGACCGAAACAATCTTTATTGAAATGAAATTTGTGTGTAGATCCATTGATGAATTAAATAGGGGAAGATTGGATATTCTTCGGACTGGAATTTCAACGTTGTTATCTCTTTCGCTCTACAGTCGTACAGTTTCTTTTTGTCTTTTTCGGTGTTGCATATCAAATACGACATTGAGAATGTTTTGTGTTTATCCGTAGAGGTATCTGGTATAAATTCGTGTTTAATTCGGAATTTGAATTAGTATTTTTACTTACCGTATCTTCGTACTTAATAAAATCATTGATGAATCGCTATGTTTTACGTAGGTGTATTCGTAAGCAATGTTAGGAACGTTTTGCATAATTGTACCAAATGAAGTGTGTAAACATATACAAACAACAAACTGCTGATCAGAGGCGACAAGTTCAATTATGAAGTTTTCCACTGAGCTTACCAGTGATTTCATAACGCTTCAACAAATGCTAAGTGAAGTTGCAATGTGTGTGAAAATGAATAGAAGTTACTTTTGCAGTTGAAATCAAAACGATAAACATAAGGTTTGTGCTAAGACAACAATGTTTTCAAAAAGTGTATACGAACGAGCTCTAAGCATCTTAGACTGCCTTGTGACATATTGGCACTGAGACTGACTATTTTTGTTTGAAAAGAAAGCTATTTGCATTTCTCGAAGACAAGGCAAATTGAGTAAGTAATAGCGTTACTGAATATCTTTATGACAAGATTAACTAAAATCTTCTTTTAGATATATGACTATACAATTTTTATTTTTATTATCTGTGACATTTTAACTGAAATTATTTTTCTAAGCAGATGCTTGCATTCCTTTAAATTGCATGCCTGTAATTAGGTAAAGTTAATAAAAAACATATTAATATTCTTTTGTAGCTTCATAATACCGGTGTTTCACAATAAATGATTTGTATTTATATTAATAGTACGGTTATGTAATACATTTACAACTTTATTTTTGCAAACCCGACATTTATTATTTCTCTAAACAGTTTAATTTTAAATGCGATGCGGCGACGTCTGACATCAAACCCATTTGAATGTTGTAAAATGCAAAAAGCATAATATCCGGCTATTTTTCATTCAAAGTGATGGCTCTTGGCATAGATCTGGTGGTCTTCCACGTGCAGGTGCCGGCGTAGAGGCTATCGGTGGTACTCCCACTATTTATTTATGTTCGGCGCCATATAATAACATCGTCCAGGATTTCTGTCGCCACAGAATGTGCCAAAAGAAATGTTGGGGTTTTTTAATATAGCACCCGTGACGTACGCGCTTTAAAGATCCGACTTTATATTTGTATCATATTTTCATATTAATAAAATCAGCGGTAGACATTTTTAAATGAAAGCATAAAGTAGGCCTCGAAATAAACTCAATAATTGAGTTTAGTATAATGGAAAAATTGTGATGTTATATAGGTATATGGACTCCGATTACTATGACGGACATGCGATGCCCTTGCAGAATGCCGTTCAGTATTTGTTTATTAATTATCTGGACAAGTACTCGTATAACCATCAAATGCGTAGGAAGGTTTGTATTTCGATTACATTGGTGTCATTGATCGAGTAATCGACACTCATGACACATAGGCAGACCCCAATGTCAAATTTTATTTATCTTTATTCCGTTCCACCCACAATAGCGCAACATAAAACATCTAAGTTATCACAGAACCGCGGCAAAGGTTACCTAAGCACTAGCGTGGGTGGATGGTAGATGCTGACGGACAATTATTGTTTCAGTGAAGGAGACTGCGTAGGATTCAGTGCGATAAAGACCCGCGGGCATTTAGCCCGAGAATGTTAATATAATCAAAGTGATCTTAGACTTATGTTTATTCTAACTCAACTCGACTTTGATGCTAACTACTTTGAAATAATGTAAATAGGTCACGGTACCTTGTGAATGTCATCGCTTATATATTTTACTATAGATTAAACTTTATCTATTTAAATTAGGAAGAAGTTCAAGGCTGATGTGGCAAAATTTTGCAAAAGTTTTGTTACTAATTTTAATAGATTATCTTCTGCTGTGAGTTTCAAAAAGTCTAGTTTCTCAAATATCACTTTATAATTTTAAAATAAAAAATATCTAAGAAAAATAAAGTGTAAAAATAAACTAAACTGGCTTTATGCTGAAACTAGACTAATGAAAAGAGATGAAAAATCTTTTAAAACATAAATTTTTTAGCTAGATTCGTCGAAATCCAAACCAGTCATTTATTAATAGCTAATTATATTCATAAGTTTATTTCATTGATATTTCATAAGTCAAAAATAGTAAAATAGTCTTGCAAAATAATTATGTTTTTACGAAAACTATTTATGAAAGCTAGAAAAATATTATCTGTAAAACGAATATATTGTTTTTAGATACATATAGCTGAAGTGTCAATTTTCCGAAGGTCCTGTAAGCCTCTGAGACTATTGTAAAGGACGAGGCCTTCGGAATAAATCGTTGGATTGTGGGCATTAGTTTCCCGTTACGTTGCCAGCCAAGGCGGGTTGGTGACGTAATGTTGACAGTGACAATGATCAGAGGTCAAGTATCGGGTAGCTGATGGCCTTCGCAATATTGTAAGGGCTCTTGTTCTACTAGACTGAAAGGGCCTCAAGAGCCTGACATAGATACTTTTATGAGGTTCAAGTATGTATTTCTACTCTGATAACATCGTAATAGGTTACTTTCAAAACTAGTTTCGTTAGCATTTTTTTTACTTTGCACTTTAAGAGTATGTGGAATAATAAACTATAAGACAAAATTTAAAAGAAAGCGCTGTGAAGAAAAATTATTTTTTTTCACTTGAAAGATCCAATAGTAACCTCTATGTTGACCGCAGACTAAAAATATATTTTCCTAACAAACTGAGTTTATCGTTAAGTGCTTAACATGTGAGGTCAATCAAGCCTTTATTTGTTTGGCTTGTTTGATAAGATAATATGCTGGTAGTCGAGCATAGCAACAGAGTTGTTAACATATGGAAAACAATTTCCCGCCGATATTCAATATAATTCAAAACATAAGGTACATGATAACATATAAAGTAATTAAGTACTCATTAAATGTTTCTATAACTTAATGTTTTCTTTATAGAGGCCATGAGAAAAATAGTGTTACGACCAATTTTCCAGTTTCCTGAAATATTTACGACCGTTTTGATGGCTTCCGCAATCATATTCACGTGTTGAGTGTATTTCAAACAATAAATTGTTACAAATACAAAGTGATCGTAAAGTTTCTCAAGACATTGGTTATAAAAAAATCAATGACAAATGAGAGAAGTAATGAAACATACTCTTTACAGATTCGATTCTCGAATAATGTAAAAAGATAGGCCGTAAGATAACTAAACAATTTTCAATGTGATTTATTATCTTTGTAGCCGTACTAATGAAGAGAATGAAGTAAAATAATTAAAATACACATTTCTTTTTTTAACAATGAATCGCTAATGATTAGCAAGATACACTTGCAATTTATTGTGTACGGAGCAATTCACTGTAGATGCCTCTACGTGAGGTCTACACCGTAGCGCGTGCTACGGACCACGTCAATCGTTTCGTAACTGTTATCATAAACAGCGGATTAAACGGACGTTCAATTTACGTCATATTTTTAAATATTCCATGATACAGATATACGCTGACATTGAACCCGAAATGGACATCCACGTTTAAGTAATGTACGAGCTAGGTTTACATATGTAGATTCGAGGGCACCGATGAAATGTAGTAATGGTGATGAATGAGTATTTTTACGATTATAACATTTACTGTTTATCCTACTATCCTAATCCACCAAGCAGAGGTGGCCAGCCATTATTGCGATTCGGTGGAAGGATGTGGGTGTCGGTGAAAATACAGTCGCATGAGGTGCTGGAGAAGTTTTGCTGTTGTTTACTTAACATTAGATTGACAATCAGAACGACCAACTACAAAAGTTTCATGAAAAAATAAATATATATCTGTATTGGGGTTTATCTCACGCAATATTTATTCTACCGTTTACATTTCTTCCTCTGACATTGAAAGGTGAAAGAAATAGCGTAGAAATACAACAATAATTGTAGCTTTATAACGAGCTTCGCAGGGATGACCCACCCCCACGTGACCCGGTCACCTGAATCCCTGCGGAGGCGCGATTTACTTAGAGTCTAGATTTAATACCTACAATTATTAACTAGTTACTCAAGATGATAACTTTGCTTTTAAACTTTGATGAACCAATAATTCCTCACAATTAAGAGTTATGTACTCATAGGACACATACTTGTAACAGAACATTATTCATATTATTTATGAGCCTATAACGTTTGCGTCTTTCTAACATTTCTACATTTAAAGGGATGTATTATGACTGGTTCAGTTCAGTTGGTAGTAGTCCTCTTGGGTCTAAAACCGGGCTCAATGGCGCCCAATGGCAGAGGCCTATATCCAGCTGTAGAGTGATAATAAAACTACATACAAACTTTTAACTACCTCTGTACCAGCCTCTAATGTTCCCACTGCAGGGACACCGGCCTACTCTCAATAATTGAGAGTGAATGGGCTCTGATCTACCACGGAAGCCCAATCCGGATTGGTAGATGTCACATGTCGTCGAATTTTTGGTTCTAAGACATGCCGGTTTCCTCACGATGTTTTCCGTCACCGTTTTGAGAACGTGGTATTGCGCACATAAATTTTTTCAAGTGAAAAAACTCATTGGTGTACGTGTGGGTTTGAACCAGCGACCTTCAGATTGAAAGTCGGCGTCTATGTCCCTGGGCCACCACGCTCTCAACTACCTACTTAGCGTTATATATACACAGTGTCTACCAACTGTGTATATGTAACATAAAATAAAGATTTTCTGTTTCTATTCTGTTATAATCTATATAAATTATCGATCTTTCTCGAACCTAAATCAAGTAGTCCACATGAACTTCGTGAAAAAACACATTGGGGCTAATGAACTTAGAGGTCGTTTGCAATACGGACATCACGATGAATCACTAAGACACAACATAGGTAGCCAAGTGATGGATGGGGTACCTACTGTCGCTTTCGTTCTCTTGCATTTTATTTGTATTTCATACTAGCTGGTCCTTGCGACTTCGTTCCTGTGGAATTTAATTAATATCATGATACCAATACCACCATTCGATTCCATTCGTGTTTGAACTGAATAATTTTAATAAAAACGATTATTGTGACTTTACTATAATAGTTAGACATATACCATCGTAAACTTGAGTAATGATGAGCACTATAAACATTTATTACACTATTTTATGTAATGAAATAAAATTCAAGCCTGTTGAGTAGTTTTCGAGTTAAATCCTTACGAACAAACAAAAAATTGTAATATTAGTATAGACTTCCATCAGGTAAACAAATTTACTTGATTGTACGTTTATACTATACTCGCATGTTTCTGTAACGTGATAAGGTCACGTTTAATGGCATTTAATATCATACGTAACAAGCAATTATTAATAAATAACGGTAGAATATAATTTTGGTATTTTTGTTGGTGTGAAATACAGATATTTTTTTAAATATACATATATATAAAAATCAATTGCCGTTCGTCTCGATAAAACTCGAAAACGGCTGGACCAAATTGGCTGATTTCTATTTCTTTGTTTGTTATAGTCAGGACAAATTTTGTGATATAATTTCTTTTGAAAATTATCGGTAATCAGGAAAAACTGAATGTATTTTTTGTTTGACAGTCGATTGTCAAATTTTGAAACTAAACAGAAAAACATCTGTCGGGCCCGCTCGTTACTGTATATTTAATGATTCTTTGTAAAAGTACAGTATCTGAGATATTTTCTGAAAATTAATGTGTATTCTAGAGAAAACCCACTGTAAGATCTCTATCGTATCACGTGGATAAAAAAACTACAAAAACCACTACAACACCTAAACAATTTTGTTAAAATGCGTCTATTTATAGTTTTGTATAATATATCGCTGTATGCTTTGTTTATTTTCAGACAAACAGAAGCGTGATACACATAATGTTACACTATGGCCCAAACACTTCATGTGTACTTGACCTATTTTTTTGTAAAGTAATATTGTATACTATTATCAATCACGAAGGTTCAATGTTAGGTGCGTGATTAACCGCGTTTGTGCCACCTGACCTTAGTGGAAGGTAAAGCTGATGAACTCGAAGAATGCGAGGAATTTTCGTAGTTTAAATGTGTTGCCAGTAAGCATGCTTCAAACGAACGCTACAAATTTTCATGTAAATGATTCACTTGAAATTTAAACAGAGCGTTGAACTTTGTTGTGTTTTAGTATTATTATAAAAACAATTAATAAATCATACTGTGATAATATACCTACTCAGATAAGAAGAGTAATGGAGTGAACCCTGGAGTTTTTGAGTTTTGGTTGACATAATGATCCCGGGTAAAATGAAGTTTATGCGAGGTGGGCCGTGCACATCATAAAAAAAAATTACTAAAAAGCAAAATTTAAATTTCCAAACTGTTCAACAGAGCTGCTTTCTTTGTAACTAAGTACATTAGTTTTTTTTAACGAAGATACGTGGAACGTTTATACGTAGAAGAACGGATCTATATTGTAAGTCGTCACTAAAACATTGCATTTGTAAACTTGACCTACTTTTAGTGTGCGACAAACATTAAATCTTTAACCTAGTTGTGAGTTGCACAATATTTTGGCTGAACTAACAGGTAAAATTGTTTTAATGAATGTCTTCGTTGTTCAAATACAATAATTTGCAGATATAATAAGCTACAACATTCTAATCCCATTATACTGATTTCCACTAATATTATTGTACAATATAAATGTGAAACTTTAAATCTTAGTTATCAACACACATACACGTCAAAAATACTAAAGTTGTAGTTTTTTTTTTTTATATTTTTATTATGCCTTTATCCATATATATTAGGCAGATAGAGCATGTTTGTCGGACACTAAAATATGGCTAGTTTAACTTACAACGTAACACTATCATGAGAACGTAGATATGACAAGCGGCAAGCTCTTTGCCGCAGTTTTCCCAAAAACAACTCAGCTAACACCTTTTTTCGGTAAATAATTATTAAAGTATATTTATTCTTCATATTTATTTTCTGAATCTGAATTCTGAATCTTCATATATATATTTAAACGATTAAATAAATATATTTTACACACTCATACCCCTGCACTAGGATTACCTGTGTCGCAAATGGCATTGAAAAATACAGAAACACAATATAAACACTCAAAACCCGAGAACAAACTTCATGCTCACCACACAATGTGTGTCCCGGCCGGGAAGCATGTACAAAAGACTCATTCGGTACTGGCATCACTCTGAGACTCCCTGTGTCTTCAATATGAAGATTAAATTAATATGTTATTTGCAAAAACGTTTTGAAAAAGTATTATAGATTACGTATATATTGTCCTGTCTGGTTATAAATGACGTTTTCATTACTCAATGTACACAATATCAAATTTATCGGAGCATACATACCCTAAGCTTATTAAGCTATATTTCTGTTCTCATCATATTTTTTTTATGAAGCGCTATGTTAGCAGCCGTAATAAAAAAATTCTAAAACAGATCAAAGTCAGCATAATTGGATTTTTCCAGAAAGATGTCTATAAAAACAATCTATGGTATACGCCAAGCAGTGATACGAGTACACACGAGGCAGAAAAATTAGATAACTTATATATCTAGTTTGTCTGTAGTCTAGAGCCTTCTATACAACTGAAGTAGCATTTTGCAATAAACAGACACGTCACTTAACTATTGAAATGTGATCGTTACGTTAGGTTTATGTGACAGTAATATCGATAACGATAGTTTAACGCCGCTATTTCCAGCTACTGTGCATTAGCTGACATTCATGACACTGTGCTGAGCTGTTACATTATTGATTAAGGGATATGCGACTTCCTTTTACCGTTTATGCATTTTCATATAATATGTGCGTAGCAAATTTCACTCAGTAAGTACAATTCTTCGATTAATAGTTATAGAGGAAAGTCAGTGAGTATATAAATAAATGAGTAAAATCCAACAGATAACATGTATTCTTTTACTTATTTTCTGTGGTAATATTAGAAACTATGAGCACCATGACACCAGTTAACACATGCGATACAAATATTTCCTTTTACAACCATTTCCCCGAGCTGAAACCTAGCCGTGACTGTTACGTCTAAGTAGGTTATTTAAACCAATGCGTAAGCTATGGTGTTTTCTTGCAGAGGTATAACCAATTACTAGTTGAGTTATTGATTTATTTAAACTGACAGATAGTAACAATGTGTGGCGGACACATAAACGAGACAGAAAGTACTTATTTTACATGCAAATTGCAATGAACAGATGTTCGGCATACGTTTCGGATTCCAGACCACCCACAACCTTCCGCATAATCACAACATTCTTCTATAAATCACACGCTGATCATTTCGATGCCAAAGTGGTCACATGTTATTACGAACAGAAGGAATCTGACCACCTGGCCATACCCAGGTGCAAGCTCGAAACGGAATAATAAGATTTAAATTTTCCGATCGACCGAAACGTCCGGGGAATATTTTGATCGTAAATTCAGGCGATAACTCGATTAGAACGTCATATCCGATAGGAGGTAATTCGTTAATCTTCGTTGAAAGATGCGTTGAATCGTTAAACAAAGCGAATAAAATTGGTGAATTGTAGAATTTTACGATAAAGGATGAAGTAAGTGACCTCATGGTGAGTGCTGATGAGATCGATGGTGAAGCACGCAGGTCTAGAGACACCTATTTACTCTCAACTTGAATAGGCTTGAAACTTTTAAGTAAGCTGTAAAAATGTTCTGGGGAACCGAAAGGAACCCCATAATTCAATTCTCCCACATAATTCTTCGAACCCCTTTTCTAATTCCATGGAAATTTTGATATGACTGAAGTAAAATGACTTTCATCATCAGCCTTATCCTTAATGTTAAGCGCAAATGGGTAAACACGTTTTTAATTATAGTATAATATTTAATTACACATCAAACAAGAGAGCAGAATAGCAGCGAGTGGAAAATAACTTAATTCTTCTCGAGTGTTCTGTTTAGAAGCTTGAATAAATGTTTAAGTCTTGCTTGTTTAAATAGACTTTTCAGAAAGGTTCACAATATTTTATTTTGGTATTGGGATTCCTTTAATACACACTCTACAGCGAGTAAGCGTTTATATCCAGATTTTTTAAACCACATATGAAAACAAAATCTTCTGTTATGTAAAAATCATTGAGAAGACGGACTGAAAACAATTTCGCTAATAGTGAAGATGGGCGAGTGTGATTGATATAACAGGTGCCTCCTCTCATTGGAGCCTAGCAATTATTTAAGGGTGATGACTACTGTAAAATTTGCCATTTAAAAAATATAATACCATATGTTGTTGTTTTCGCAAATATTTAAAAATAATTTTCTGTAATAACAACTGAAAGTAAAGTGGAAAACATCAAGTAAACCGGTTATTTGCGCAAACTATACTGATTTAGAAGCATTAACGGATTTATAAAAAATTAGGACATTAACGGAATTATTGACCGATTATTTGCTGGTAAACGTATTGCGGCCATGTAGGATATTAATGGAATACGTATTATCTACAGATTAATGTAAACCTTCACTAAAAAAATGATGACATGTCTAAACGAGGTGTAAAGTTTAGTTCCAAACTTCCACCGACATTTCAAATTACATTTAGTCCAATTAAACGCGCAAACAGGTAGGAGTAAATCAGTTAACCCAAAACTTGGTTGTCAGCCGAAAGCGACCCTTTACCTGAAAATCTAATTATTTTCGACATTTCAATCATTAGGGCAAGCTCATTCACTCACACTCGTCGAACATTAGAATCAGATTAAACAAAGAATCTTGAAAATAATTTAATTTAAATCAATTTTAACAATTTTTTACCAGGTATAATTTGTTGAAATCATACTAATATTATAAACGCGAAAGTTGGTCTGTATCTATGTTTGTAAGTCCTTAGCGTCTGAACGGCTGAACAGATTTGAGTGAACGGTTTGATATTGTTATACCCTGGATGTTAATCCAGGATGGAAAAAGTAAAGTCATTTTTTAGTGATAAAATAAACTACTTCTGTCAGTTTTTTCCCATTGTTGACTTTTAATGGGTAACCGCAGGGCGCAGCTTGTTTTTCATATGAACCAAAAATGTAAAAACCAGTTATTGATTTTTATCTCTGACCGCATTGACTTGTAATAATTTATACCGTTTTGGTTTCTAACATGAAATATGAATATATCAGAAACAATAACAATGAACTTGTATCCCAAAGGTTAGACTTAGCCTGAATATTTATAAAATATATACTTATAATAATAAGATCACGGATCACCGTCCATCGCAATCCGTTAGAACTTAGAACTACGCCACTGATTGAAACAACCTTTATCAATTGCCAAGTGTGAAACGCAATATCTTTAGATAAAAGGCTCTGTATTCCTACAAGTAGCTATATTCGTATATGTATAGTTTACGTCTCTGATTGCTCTTAGAGACTAGTTGAATCAAATTACTTATAGTCCACTTCGAGTTTCATAACAGTATAATTGATAGCTGCTAATAAGTCTGAGGAAATTTATAACCAAGTCGAATAGATTGCCTATTAATTAAATAAAGAATTATTATTGCAATAACTAAGGTGACCCTTCATTAGGTACAAATTCCGTAAAGCACTATCCTAAAATGTTCCAACCGTGCATTCACCGGTCAACCCTCAACAAGTACTACGAGTACTAACATATATATGCCCATAGCAGCATTGTTATCTGTCAAATAATGTATGGAACTGTCAAATAACAATGTTGTAGGGCATACCAGTTGCTTCGTGATTTATTCGTCTTTTTTAAGATAGTGGTACTGCGCACATAACTAATATACCAACATAAGTTGACGCTAACCCTGCCCTCGAAGCGTCCCAGTTTCAATTCCCGGCCGGAGAAAATATTGGTGTGATGAGCGTTAAACTTGTTTTTATTATCTATAGCTTTACAAAGAAACAATTATCGCTCTTCACAGGTTTACGTTAAATATTTTTGTTTATCTGACAAACCAGACAGAGCTTATTGGTGAAGCCAAGAATAACGAGAGATTGACCAATGCATCGATAAATATGTCGAAATTTGTTTTACCTGGTGTATTATTCAAACAGCGCGTCAATACTTTAGAAAAAGGAATAAATATTAGTAGCATAACTACTTAACCAATAAATAGACTTATATTGTTCCTAAAGTTGACAAAGAATGACGGGGAAAAGCTTACCAGTTGTCACGTCTATGTTCTTATGATAGTGAAACCCACAATATGAATAGTAACCAATTGAGATTTTGCTTAACCGTTCTAATAAAAAATCCTTTCATATCCTAAAGTAAACATTTACAATAACATGAACACTATTTACAATGTAGAATATGTATGATGACTCTGTGCTCGTTTGGTTAACACCATGAATTATGAGCATGAATTTTGTTCTCGGGTCTTGGATAATGTATTGTCTGTGTATGTCTATGCCGTGACACAGAGAATCGTAATGCTGAGGTTGCTATATTTAATTTTAAATCCATGACAAAAATCTTAATACTAGGTAATTAGGATAAATACTTTTTTATCCATTGTTTCAGTAATTATCGCGGTAAAATGAGCGTCTTACAAGATGATAAGCGTTTTTAAACGTAAGAACAGCTCTTGATTGCTATCATCGATTCTAAAAATCGAATTTACCGCCTGCATTCACAAAGCGATGTTAGAATGCAAGCAAAGCAAAATCGTCCAATCGATTCTATAGGTCTAAGTGTTCAAAAATAGCTCACCTAATCAAAGATTGGATAAAACTGTTGCCGGCTGGAGCAGTAGGCCACACCACCACTACGGAATCTCAACACAGAACACAAAATCACAGTCCTTTATCAATTTCAAAATATTAGTCAGGGGAGCTGACGTGTCGCGTCTGAGAGCTTCAGGGTACGACTGGGCGGCGCGCATCCAACGTCGCTATATATACGTAGGTAAAATCCGCCCGCCCTCCGCCGTTCATACATGCAAAAATATCGGAAGAATTCAGCGCCTAATTTTCTGCTGCTGCCTATGTCTGCACAATGAGAGCGTTGCTCCCTTGCAGAGACAATTAACCACATTATTATACTGATTTTTAACTTTATTTATCGATTTGTTACCTGTAGCGTAATTAACAGAAATAGTGACTTTGTTATACTCTAATTCCCATTTTAAATGAAATTCTTAAAAAAACGGTGAAAATTGGAATGGAATAAGGTATATTTTTCTTCCGTATTTTTCTGTGTCATTACCACATGGTCGTATTTCTTGCTAGTTCTGGAAACAGCGACGCGACTTGGGACTCAAGAGGAAAAAGAGGCGTCCCAAGTTTTTTCCTCTTTTAGTGTTCTTTAGAGGAAAAACTGAGTCGTTAATTATTAATTTCGATATTAAAGTTCATCGACTGGCCTCAAAGCTCAGTTGGTAGTAGGTCTGCCTTCTGCGTAGGTCGTGGGTTCGATTCACACCCCAGACAAACATTAGTGTGACGAACATAGATGTTTATTTTGTGTCTGTGTGTTATTATGTATTATATGTTTGTATTTAGAAATAAAGCATTGCATAATAATTCTATGAGGCATCTAGTTCCCATAGTTATAGTTTGGGGCGCTAAATGGTGCTGTGTGAAATGTTCATGAAAATTTATTTAATATCAAATTTTCCTTTCAAAATGAATCCAGTTCGAAGGTATAAGTTTAATCTCGATAGTAGTATTCCTTATAGAAAGTAATGCTGGTTTTCCCAGACCGTATTTATTGCTATATGCAAACACTCAGCTCAAGGCTCTTTCATGTCGATGATATACGAATAACGATATAAATTTGAAAGATTTACCTATAAAATTACGCGGGCTTTCTTTAACGGTAAGTACAAGCCATTCTACATTCATTTTAATCAACATTTTATATTTGTAGTTATAATGTCAGAATACTTATTTCTAGCTCTACAGAAAAAGTGCTGTGATTAATGATACACATTTATGAACTGGTAAGTATCCGGAAAACCGGAAGTTATTAAAGAACACAAATACAGACACACATCGTATGATGAATGGACTTAATATAGAACGGGTTTCTGTTTTCTAAATATCAACTGAACTATATTGATCTGCAACGAAGAGTTTTAACAAGTTTTGTTTTACTCACAACACGATACGGTGTCATTTATTAACTTTGTGCTAGCGGATTTTATAAAAATATTGTTATTAATAACACTATTTTATTATCGTTCCGTACCCAAAGGGTATGGGGAACTCTACAATTCTCTCTCTTTTTGTGTTTATGCCTAACTTGTAAGAGTTAAGTTAATAAGTTCTTTAAAAAAATGAATTTGGAATTTGGAACTCTCACATTCCATCTTCATTCGGTTTTGCATTGCACTTTTCCGTAGTCAAAAAACTTTTATGATGATTTTGGTTGCACATTTAAAAAACGGCAAACTATTTCTACCTAGTAATTATATTATTGATGATATTTACGAAATCACAAAAAAGTATGTGGATCTTATTTAAAAATCAACCAATCTATAGATTACCCAATCGATATTGTTAACTAGCTGGCGGAAAACCGATGATAATATAATTATCACTCTAGAATCAATCAAAACTATAATATTGGTATAAACACTTGAAAATTTCAACCTCACAGTTGGCCTTACATATTAAAGAAAAAGATACACCTCTATCTAATATCTCTGTATGTTTGACAAATGCATGGCCAGTTACATTGAAAAATTGGATTCTGAATGTCGGTGAAAAGGTAAATAGGAAACGTAATTTTGCTCAGCACTGAAAAATGTGAATGAAAGAAGATATTGTTAGTTGGCAATGAATTTCCAAGTAAATGAGTCAAGTTCACAGATTCTTCCATACATCGACATTTCCGGGAATCTTAAGCGACGGTGTACCAAATGTTTACGCGGCGCAGCTGTTCACATTGCGCGTGCGCTTGTAGTGGGAACATAAATAAAAATATTACGAGGAGCTTCTAACAGTTGTCGTTCTTTAATCTCGTTTGTTTATTGAGTTCCTGAAACTGTTTTCAATGTGTGGTTTTGAGAAACAAACCTTCTAAAGTGTTTCTTATAATTTTTCATTTATCATTAGTTTCATTTAATCATTGCGCACAGTTTATCGCGTAAATACATAACAATATAGCAATTTTATATTAAAAATTTACAACAAATAATACATTTAAACCTATGGGAATCAAAATATAACAATATAACAAAACGTATAATATTATATAAAGCACCATTCGGTATGAATGCGAACATCTGTATTATGTCATTTTTTTAAATAGTATAGGAAAAGTATAATCACCACAATCCTTTGATCTGTTTTCCTTTTTAAAAAACAAATGAAAAGAAATGTGCAAAAAAAAATCACAAATTTCTTTACATTTGATATCGTTCCTAAAATCGAATAGCTTCCAGCGAAGTATGATACGACCACATTTTTACATTATGCCAGTTAAGACTCAGTCCCTGATATCAAATTGATCATGAAAATGTTTTCATCATTCTGAAAAATAAATTGATGATGAGTTAAATAAAATTACCATGATCAAAAAATTTTGTGGGAAAACCGTGGGTAAGCGCACGTATAAACAAGACATTTGAGATTAAATAATACGGAGTATGACGTAGACCCTCTACGAATCTTGTAGCATTTTGGCAGAACCTAAAGGTCTCCGAAGCAAAACATGAACATTAAAGTATTTCACTCAAGAGTGCGCTATACATGCGCTTCAAGAAATATTTCGCACTTCTCAATCATTTCGAAGTCATTGATAGGGATAGCATACAATGGATGCCGGGGGCGCGTGAGCGAGACAGAGTTGAGAAACGCTTGCGAGCAAGGTATTAGCCAACGCTGGAAGCACAAATCAAATCATTTTCTTATTTTTATTTACATAATACAATAATTTGAATAAATAAATTATGTAAACATAGAACAGACTCATTCAGAGTCAATCTCACGTAGTTTTTGTGATTATTTGTATCTATAGCGAAATGAGAAAAAAAGATGCTTACCAGATGTTTGCAGTATTCTCTGCCTATATAAGGTTTGCAAGCTCATTGCACCCGTCAATTTGTGACAAGAAAATGATACCCGAGGAAGTATAATACTTCTTTTTACGAACTACTCGTATTGTTGTTTATCGTAATATTCAATAAAATAAGACCTTAATATTAGCGCCGAGTACTATAAACTAGCTTTTTTTTTTAATATAACTGTTATACCACGTTCGTATAAAAGTTGCAGATAAATGCTAAAATATCACTAGTGTTAAAACCTTGATTCCTTCGTAAAATTACAGTAACATGATGAAATATCAACAACGATGACTCAATTCAGCTCTTTCCAAATATTTCGTTTTCCTCAATGTTTTGTTACAAACATCATTTTCTGTCTCGGAATATTACCAAGTCTAGTAATCCACCTGGCAATTATACTGTTACAATAAACTGAATATTGAATAGTTCGCCGAAACTAAGCGGGTCAAAATCACTTTGCGCCTATAAAAGCTTCGAGAAACCTAGATCATAAATGGAACAGTATTTTTACCTCGAAGCAGTGAAGCACAGCTAATCGATATCAATATGGAAATTTTGTTGAAAACTTTATCTAAGCTTCTTTCCGCGCGAAAGTAGCAAAAATCTTTTACTACTTTCTACTACTTATACTTTGTTTTAGATCTAAAAATCTATATTTTAGATGATGTTGCACTGTCAATGTCACTGTGACACGTTATATGCTCACGAATATGTGTACATGCATGTGTAAAATTTGACGTGTCCAAATGATACTTGAGATCTAAAGGAATAAATGAGTTTGAGTTTGACAATCTTAAAATCTAACCATGTGTCATCGGACCCAGAGGAATGTTAGTAATTTTCTTCGAATCTCCATTGTTGTATCCCGCTCAGTATTAAAGTCTCAGTGTACAGTAATCTAAAAATACTGAATAGACGTAATATGCACTATTATATATCGCTTACTATAGTATGGTTAAGTTGGGGAACTATGGGCAGAGAGTACCACATAACAGGTGAGACCACAACTGTCACTAAAGTTACGTGAAAACAACCGGACTTTCAACTGTCATCGATGAACCTAACCTCTTTTTCCATCCACCTGCACTAAAAGTCCCTGTTGCAGGTGGCATGGACAAACACACACCCACAAAACAGACACAGAAGACACGAGAATAAACTTTACGCTCGTCACACAAAGCCTAGCTGTCTCTTAATAGCCTAATCATTGCTTTGCGGAGTGGTCACAGATCACCCAGAAAGATTTGGAGCAAAGTGTAATATGTCTCCGTCGACCCGATAACCAGGTCTACTACACGCAATATGCGTAACTTTGACACGGTTCTGTAATGTAGCGGGGATTGCGTGGTCCCGTAGGCAATAACGTCACCTCTCTCCCGATAACCGGTTATTTATTGTTTGTGAAACGGGCAAATTGCTTTTCTAATAAACCTTGTTTGATTTGACCGTGTTGATGGTTCTTGACTGACACCGATGTTGTTGGGGTATTTTGACCGACATGGATTGGGTGGTGGTGTTTTTTGTGACCTATTAAATTGAGATTTCCGCGTTTCAGCCACGGAATACCACGTAAATCCTTCTTATGATGTTTCAGAGATACACAAAGGATCGTATGAACACGATTGATTTAGAGCAAAGAGCGAAATTCCACTTCCTAGTAATATTATAAATCAGAATGCATGTCTGTTTGGATGTTCGTATGTAAAATATGTAAATATACAATATTTTCTGAATCTGAGAAATCTGTTTTTAATTTAAATCGGAAAGGAGAATCGCTCCTGAGTTAGTGTGTGTAATAAAAATAATAGTAGAGTTTTTATATCAATCTAAGTTTGTTAGCCGCTGACTGCCGCCCCTGATGTTAAGTGGTTACCACCGCCTATTAAGGAGAATAATACGACTCAGTACGAAAGTGAATGAGACCACGAAAGTTAAATTGCGGCCCACTTGTCACTCTGCCTGTAATTTCACCGGAACAGTATGTGTGTATGTTTGTGACTCCTACACGCTCAAACGGCTTATCGAATTTGGATAAAATTTGATAGCTTATATCCTGGATTAACAAATAGGCTACTTTTGATCCCGGTAAACCGCAGGAAACACCGCGGGGCACAGTTAGTCAGACAAAGGTGAAAACACGGTCAGTCTATTATTCATAATTCATATTCGGTACAGCTTTTTGTACCTAAGAACGATTAAAGTTTATAAACGGATAAACGATGCGAAACTTGCGTTCAACCCACGTAGATCTGACTTTCTTCGATCAAAAGGTCACAGTAGCTTACTGCCCTCGCATTTACTGTCACTATTGCTGGGAAACACGCGGTTAGGCTTACAGCTGAATTGAGATATACACCATTTTCATTACAAAATATACACATAAAGCCCGGGTAAAGAAATATACACCATTTTCATTACTAAGGCCGACACATTTAAAGTCCGGGTAAAGTTGTTAGGCCAAGGTAGTGTCTATTCAACAAACGAGTGACTGATTAAAATCGAAGAGTCCGTCCTTAGGGGGTAGGCTAAGCCAACCTACCATTAAAAAAAAACATCCAAATCATTCTACAATGGTTGTACAAAAGCAGATGGTCTCAATAAAGAATGCAACTTGTTCAGTTGTATAACTTCTTTCGTATGTTGTATGTCTTCTTTATATGTATAACTTCTTAGATTATATCTATACAAATAAATAAAAATTGAAGTGTCTGTTTGTAATGTCTGTTTAAAAAAATATAAATAATAAAGTTTTAAAATTTTTTGTCTGAACCGATTGGAACGGATTTTATAATTTGCCCGCGGCGTCGCTCACCTTAGTGTTTTATTTCTGGGTGAAAGGTACGCTATGTCTTCTTCTGTTAACCTCGGTTAATATGGCTTTCATGAAGATCGGTTGAGTAGTATTGTAGTAGAGTAATAAAGCAACAAACTCACATTTACATTTAATATCGTACTAAAATTATGAATGCAAAAGTTGTCGGTATGTGTGTTACGACATACCATCTAACTTTTGCATTCAACTGTGCATGCAACTGTTACCCGCAGTTAAAATGTAAACATTTGAAAAATCTGACATAAGTTGTGTATTTGGCAAGTCACTAAACAATTACTTCACGTTTTCGGGATTAAAAGGTCAGGCGTTGAGGAGGAGGAGAAACACACATACCGACAAACTTTTGCATTCATAATATAGCGCAGCGCAGCTAGTTATAATAATAATATTAATTAGATAGGATATATATTATGTATTATTCAAATAGAGTTGCCAGCTACGTCACTAATTCATAGTCTACGTATACTCATGATATGCGTTTGAATGGGATGCCAGCATAAATCAGTTCACTGTTGCACATTATTCATTCATCGTCACCATTGAATGGTTTGGAAACGTTCGCGTTATGATATTAGTGACACCACCTTCTCAACGCTTGTTATCTCTCTTCCAAATGCATAATCACGTCTACAGCGATATGATACTACTTTTGGACATAGGTTGTAGGCTTTAAAAACAAGATGAACTTAAACTGTGAGTTTAATAACATCTGTAATTTTTGCCATTAGGTTTTTGCGTCCGATTTAAATACTAGGTATGTAATGCATGGTGGCCCAGAGGCGTAAACGCCGACTTTCAATCTGGAGGTCGCTGGTTCGAACCCACACGTGCACCAATGAGTTTTTCACTTGAAAAATTTATATGTATACCACGTTCTCGAAACGGTGAAGGAAAAAATCGTGAGGAAACCAGCATGTCTTAGAAAAATCGAAGGCGTGTGACATCTACCAATCCGGATTGGGCTCCCGTGGTAAATCACAGCCTATTCTCCCTCAGTTATCGAGAGTAGGCCGGTGTCCCTGCAGTACATTAGAGGCTGGTACGGAATATATATTATATTTTCCAAGCTGTTTCATCAGTCGTATTTCGTCAAATAGCCGCTATGATATTTTGATGGTAGGTAGAAGATTTTTGTAAAAGTGTTGTCTTTAAATTGACAGGGCGAGCTGAGGGCATACCTTATGTGAAGTGGTTACCTCTATACATAACAATAGTAAAACCACTAACGTCCTCCCGGACCAGAGTAGCGCCTGTCACCCGAGATGTAACATGCGCCTGTAATTTCACCAGTAGCCACACCTTTCCACCGAAGCAGCGCGAGTATGCCACTGCTTGGCGGAGGATTACTGTATGATGACTGTAAAATATATATGACGTAACACGTACAAACATATTACATTTATATTAATATATTCATGTCGATAGAAGCATAAATATGTCAATACTACGTTTCATTATATTATACTCAAAGATCACTGGGAAATCAAATATATTTCACAATACCAAGAAAACGGCGATAAAATATTGATTAGAACTCAGCACATTCTAAATTGAGATTTCAAATTATATTATTTACTGTTCTAGCGAACTTTATTATGAAAATTTCTACCCACTTTGAATTTAAACACGAAAATCCTTTCTGACATCCCTTTGAGTAAAGGGGCTTTGGTGTCGTTTCATATATTTAAGGAAAGACAAAATACACTATCTAAAATATTGGGTGTGTGAATATGACTCCGCCCTTTCTCAACAGATGTCGTTTTTAGTATTGTTTACGTGTACTAATAAATGACCATACTTGTATTCGATAGTACTGAATGTCAGCTATCTAACGCATTTTATGATATTTGGTTGAAGTGTAAGCAACAATTGTTTTCACCTTTTCGAAAATGTCGGTTTTTATTCCAAATAAACGTCATTTGCGGGAAGTGTTATTACATTATTTTATTGCGAAGAAAACTGCAGCGGAAACTTATCGTTTGCTTGTGGAGATTTATGGTGAGCATGCTCCGTCTAATACAACTTGCAAGGAATGGTTTCGACGATTTCAAAATAACGATTTTAGTACTGAGGATAAAGAACATGGAAAACCACCAAAAAAATTTGAAGATGCTGAATTGGAAGCATTATTGGCGGAAGATTCTTGCCAAACTCAATCAGAATTAGCTGCAGCATTAAATGTTGATCGTTCAACTGTTGCAAAGCGTTTACAAATGATGGGAATGATTCAAAAAGCCGGTGACTGGGTTCCACATGATTTAAAAGAAAGAGACATGGAACGTCGGAAAACCATTTGTGAAATGCTGCTTCAAAGACAGCAAAGAAAAGGATTTTTGCATCGGATAGTCACAGGAGACGAAAAATGGATACACTACGAAAATCTTAAACGCAAAAAAGCTTGGGTGAAACCAGGCGAACCAGGCCCATCACAGCCAAAAATAAATATTCACTGTGCCAAGGTCATGCTCTGTATTTGGTGGGATCAGAAAGGTATTGTATATTATGAGTTGCTCAAACCCTCTGAAACTATTAATGGAGAAGTTTACCGACGACAACTAATGCGTTTGAAGCGAGCCATAGAAGAAAAACGACCAGAATGGGTGAATAGACATAACAAATTAGTTCTTCAGCATGACAATGCCAAACCGCATACCGCAGAAGTCGTAAAAAGATATTTAGAGGGACAGGACTGGGAAGTGTTACCCCACCCGCCATATTCACCAGACATAGCTCCTTCGGATTACCACCTATTCCGGACGATGCAGACAGACCTTACTGGAGAAAAGTTTACTTCATGTGAAAGTATCAAAATTTGGATTGACAACTGGATAAGCTCAAAAGACCAGGACTTCTTCCAGCAAGGAATACGAAAACTACCTGAACGATGGGCGAAGGTTGTAGCTGCAGATGGAGCATACTTTCAATATTTTTTTTTTTAATTTTGTAAGCGAACAAATGTGTTTTATTTTGACAAAAAGGGGCGGAGTCATATTCACACACCTATTACAATCATAAAATTGTACCACGGATTTACAAATGGCTGTCATAAAAATGCAGATTACGATAAGACTTAGTCCGCGTGGAGTTACAAATTATTTTAACGGGTCCTTAAGTCTTTTTTCTAATTCTAAAATAAAACTAGCTTTATGAAATCATCTATCTACCAGTGTAAATCCCGTCAAAATTGGTCCAGCCGTTTCGGAGATTACCCGTAACAAACAGACAGACTAAAAATTACCTAAGTACCATGAAATACTTAATAATATAATTTATGTACCAAATTCTCCATTTGTGGTTCCTTGACTGGATATTTTTAATGAGAAAATATACATATATTATATTTTTTTAGCATTTGTCATCAACTCTTTACCAGTGCACATATCAAAATATTTAGAGAGATTTAGAGTTACAAGTCTCTATTTGGAATATTAAACAAAATCAAATTATATTTTCCGGAAACCGAAACATGGCGTCCGATATTGAATCCTATCGAAACCCATTTTTAGAAGCACTTGAGAGCAGTTTGGTCGCTTTGTTTTTTCAGATGGTAACACAGCGTGTTATACAATAGATTTGCGAGTTGGTAATTAAGTTTTCGACAATATTGCGGAATCTTTCTACGATGAAAGTATTTTAGAAATCGGTACCGAAAGGGTAAAGGGAAATTGTACTAAGCCAATGTGTGACATTCTGTCTGTCCTTACGCCTATTTGTTCTAATTTCAAAAAATTGTTTATTTGTTTTAAATCATAAGTCTTCAGTTTAAAAAAGCAAGTTTTAACCCACTGGCATGGTATTTCATAAAAATATTAAATATTTATCGAGGGCTCCCGGGCTGAGTTGGTAGTAGCCCGGCCTTCGAAGCGAGGGGTCCCGGGTTCGATTCCCGGCCGGGGCACACTTTTTGTGGTGAGCATGAAGTTTGTTCTCAAGTTTTGGATGTTTGTCTTGTGTTTCTGTGTTTGCCCATGCCATCTGCGACACAGGGAAACATAGTGTAGGGGTATAAGTTTTCAAGCGTTTATTTATTTGTTCAATATGCTGTGAGGTGTATTAAATGTTTGTGACAAAATTGTTTTTGTTACACAAAGCCCATAATAAACAGTACTTGGAAAAGGCAAAATCCTTAAAGTTTGTATGTATTGTTTAAGCAACGCCCTGTAGAGGTCCTGGTTCTCTAGGTGAGGTCATTGTACCCACGATTGTACTCAATGTTCCGAACAGGCGGTACTTTTAAATTAATTACGTTACATTTCAGGAGTAATTATAATAAGGAACAATGTTTGTTATATATAACAGTAGAACCTATGCCACCATACCTGGTAATCGCGCTGCTGTGCTTCGTCGCGAGATGGGTGCAGGTGAAATTACACGAGTACATGTGATACCGTCTCCAAGTGACGTGCGCAACGTGATGCTGTTTAACATATCACTGTTCGATAGTTAGGACCCGAGTTGTTTGCTGTTGTTTAATGGCTGCGGTAACCACTTATCATCACATACGCCGCGAGCTCGTTCCGTCACTCGTATAGTCCTTTTTTTTTTTGTAAATATATACCTATAATACGTATTAACTTATAATACAAATGCTTGTCCTGGGTGGGACTCGAATCCAAGACCTACAGTACAGAAGGCAGAGCTACTACCAAGCTATGATGCCAGTCATGAAGCAGACGAACAGGTTCGAGAATGTCCTCTTAATTATCTCCTTATTAAAATTTACGTCTCTTTATTATGATATTAAATGAACATGATGCGTTTACTCAAATTCAACTCCTTTGTCCCATTTCGAGACGAGGAAGTACTTCAAAGGGTGATTCGATTCGTAACTCAATTTTCATCATTATTTTTATTTGAAACAGGTTTATTAGTTTTGGTACAACTCTTCGGGAGAATGATGGTTCCTACAATCAGATTATGATATTGGGTGTGTGAATATGACTCCGCCCTTTCTCAACAGATGTCGTTTTTAGTATTGTTTACGTGTACTAATAAATGACCATACTTGTATTCGATAGTACTGAATGTCAGCTATCTAACGCATTTTATGATATTTGGTTGAAGTGTAAGCAACAATTGTTTTCACCTTTTCGAAAATGTCGGTTTTTATTCCAAATAAACGTCATTTGCGGGAAGTGTTATTACATTATTTTATTGCGAAGAAAACTGCAGCGGAAACTTATCGTTTGCTTGTGGAGATTTATGGTGAGCATGCTCCGTCTAATACAACTTGCAAGGAATGGTTTCGACGATTTCAAAATAACGATTTTAGTACTGAGGATAAAGAACATGGAAAACCACCAAAAAAATTTGAAGATGCTGAATTGGAAGCATTATTGGCGGAAGATTCTTGCCAAACTCAATCAGAATTAGCTGCAGCATTAAATGTTGATCGTTCAACTGTTGCAAAGCGTTTACAAATGATGGGAATGATTCAAAAAGCCGGTGACTGGGTTCCACATGATTTAAAAGAAAGAGACATGGAACGTCGGAAAACCATTTGTGAAATGCTGCTTCAAAGACAGCAAAGAAAATGATTTTTGCATCGGATAGTCACAGGAGACGAAAAATGGATACACTACGAAAATCCTAAACGCAAAAAAGCTTGGGTGAAACCAGGCGAACCAGGCCCATCACAGCCAAAAATAAATATTCACTGTGCCAAGGTCATGCTCTGTATTTGGTGGTATCAGAAAGGTATTGTATATTATGAGTTGCTCAAACCCTCTGAAACTATTAATGGAGAAGTTTACCGACGACAACTAATGCGTTTGAAGCGAGCCATAGAAGAAAAACGACCAGAATGGGTGAATAGACATAACAAATTAGTTCTTCAGCATGACAATGCCAAACCGCATACCGCAGAAGTCGTAAAAAGATATTTAGAGGGACAGGACTGGGAAGTGTTACCCCACCCGCCATATTCACCAGACATAGCTCCTTCGGATTACCACCTATTCCGGACGATGCAGACAGACCTTACTGGAGAAAAGTTTACTTCATGTGAAAGTATCAAAATTTGGATTGACAACTGGATAAGCTCAAAAGACCAGGACTTCTTCCAGCAAGGAATACGAAAACTACCTGAACGATGGGCGAAGGTTGTAGCTGCAGATGGAGCATACTTTCAATAATTTTTTTTTTAATTTTGTAAGCGAACAAATGTGTTTTATTTTGACAAAAAGGGGCGGAGTCATATTCACACACCTATTAATTATATTAAATTATGATAATAATTATGATTTCTACAATCAGATTATGATAATAATATTAGATTATGATAATAATTATGATTTCTACAATCAGATTATGATATTGTAATAATATTAGATTATGATAATAATTATGATTTCTACAATCAGATTTTCCAAATTCTAATTCTAATGACGTTACATATGTGTTACATACGTAATGCAAACGGAATTCACTTCTTGGTATCATCATATGTTCATGAAACTAATGACGGAACAATACAAGGTCGAACCTGCATGTCGAATGGACCGTCTCATACAATACAAATTACAGTTTAAATATGGTACATAACACAAAAATGGCTTCAAAAATGGACCAAAACAAAATGACAGTCGGTGGTACTGTGGTACTACCGGTGGTACTACGAGTATTATAGAGATCAGTGATACCAAACAATCCACGTTTCTGTGAATTCTATACGTATTTGTGTATTTAACTGATCGGAAAATCATTTCGCGTTAGATGTGACGAACTTTGCCAGCTTTAGATGATAGTGCTTCCGGGAATATTACGATTCATTTATGATATTTGTTTCTACGAGTCATCAAGGTCTATTAAGATGTGTCAGAAATTCACACTAATAACGTTTTATTTAAATACTTTTACCAATCGAAGATCATAATAACACAGTTTGGAGGTATTATTGTGATCCTGTCTCGGGCGATGGACGCAGCAGGTTGAATGCTACTCAGTTTTCAGTAAGATTCAAATCTTATCACCAGATGGGGGCTTTCAGTCCGTTCCGTCACTTATCTACGTAAAAAAGGTCTATGTTGCTTGTCAAGTCAGATTTTTCTCTGTCACCCTCACGGTCCCTACACGTGTCCTCAGGGTGGTGAGAAAGGGACAACCTAAAGGAGTAGTGGAATTAGTCCAGACTGTAACTGACACTACGTAGTGCGTTTTCACCCTTCACGTTTGGTCAAAAAGCTGTAAGATTTTATATTGCTTTTCGAATGGGTACCGGTAAACGATCCGCTCTTCTCCTTACTTCCCTGTGAGTAACCCAACTCTGTCGCAGCCATCAAACCGCCCGAAAGCCTCTAAAATGGCTTATCGGCCCGTAAAAACCGAGACCCAAATTCGAAATTGGCTACGAAAGCTTTTGTCTCTTACCGTGAATGATAAAACTCTATAGAGATACAAAAACATATTTTATCCCTTGCAGCCTACTTCGGCCTTGATCACTAAGAGCACGGTAAGTACCTGGTGCTATTATTTATTCTGTGCCCCTGTGGCTTACATAATATAATAGTTTGTCATACAGCATTATGACGCCTGAGTGCCACGTGCCGATGCTTGGGCATGCTCCAAAAGTTCAATTCTACAGGAAATAAATTATCCGAGCTATTTATGAGAGATGCAAATATTTATTCAGCGGCATCTTTGCTGTCTATTTTGATATTTTGTGACGATATTTCCTGTGTATATAGGTAGTTAGAATTATTGATTGAAACGATAAAAGGTTCGATGAAAGTCTAATTTGACAAAGAAACAAAGAGGACGCGGACTTAAATCTAACCAATGATCTTCTGCTTTAATGATAGGATAGTTTAAGCTTCATAGTATTTTAATATTTGGACGGCTCCATAGCTTTGTTGTTAGTAGCCCTGCCATCGAAGCAAGGAGCCCCGGATTCAATTCCCGGCTAGGGCACACTTTGTGTGGTAAGCATGAAGTTTGTTCTCGGGTCTTGTGTTTCTATATTTGTCCATGCCACCTGCAATACTAGTATGAGTGTGTAAGAGTTATTATTATTATTCCACTTTATTTATTTAATTGGCTAATTATTTATTACAAAATTAATAATATTTCCAAAATAAATAATATACAATAAAAAAACATTGTAGTTCATAACACATATAACGGGGAACCACCGACCGCTTGGAGTAACTATTTAATTATTATTATTATAAAAGCGATGCTATTGACCACATATTGTCGTTTTAAATAATAGGGTAGAATGTTCATTGATACAATTGTAATTAAGTACATCCTAATCACGGAATTGAAACGTGCGCAGCGATGAATCCGTACCTAATAAAATAATTAATAAAATTTTGATTAGTTTGATTCGCCTGCATCCTGTCTATATTAAATTATAATCTGTGAGCGATGATTGTATCATCATCACTCATATTACACCTTTGAAATGTGTTATTCATGGCATGAATATTGTTTTCGCTACAAAAAACAATAATAAACATTGGGTTATTATTAGTCTTATTGCACGCCAGAAAACCGTTTAGTTATAAAAATACACGGCTTACTCGCCCACTGATTCACTTGTCACGAAGAAATTTGGTGGTACCGCCGTTAGTATACTATTGCTGTATGATTTCATTGAAATGATAGCTATTAGGAGAACATGTTTCTACGAAATGTTTGACGCATCATGCTTATGCCCTAAAAAGGTGTGAAGCATTAATGCGTTACAGTTTAAGCATAATTTCAGTTCGGCGTATCTCTGAAATTGTGCTAAATTGTACTGTGTCCCGTTATGTTCGACTGAGTGATCGGGTTTGCCTATAGTCAAATTGTTCTTGATTCAACACATTAATAAGATTTGCTTATAGATTATTGTCACTTATTCATATATAGTTTATTATGTTTGTCGGGGGTTATTCATCTTTGTTTATGCTTTGCATAAAAAACACGACGTCGCATTTAATGCAACCTTTTCAAAACACACATTTACCTAATTTAGTAAAAGTTTACATTAACACGCATTAAGGTTGCAAGTATACAATTTATGAAGCTAATAAAGGATATTGTTTACTTCGGCACTGTTCAGAGAATAATATATTGGAGATTGGAAGAGTGTATGTCGCCAGCCGTCCACGTGGAGCCAAATTCCTTTGCGACAAGTTAATCTTCGCATACAAATTTGTTGGGCGCCATTCACGCATCGCTACGGTATGTCAAGTGTGCGGTCAACCACCCCACCTGCCCTGTATTAAATACCTTCACTCTCACAAACTGAAATTAACTCTATTGCCATCCGCTCAAGAGTAATATTCACGCTTGGAGGTTCGAAGAAAGCTGTCTCACCGGTCTCTACGTGAAAATATTACGGCACGAGGATTCCAATTCCCTTCACAAATTTCAATTCGGACCCATTTCGTGATGGACGTTTCATATTATCAGGATCGCATCGGAGTAATATCACGTCCTCAAATTCTTCAGGGAGTCTACTTACTCATGCCTGGTTTCTATCTCATAAGATGTGAAAGGACGTAAGTCGGTTACATGATGATATTAGATATGTTTTTGTGCTATAAAACTGCCTGAACTGAGACCGAGCGTATTATATTGAGTTATCCTTTAAAAATAAATACTGATTGAGTTTATATGTGCCACGGCAAACCTGATTTTAGATATCATTCATTGCCTGCTGTAACTGGGGCTCATACTTTGACGTGTTCACGATGAATTTCAGATGTAAATGCTACGAGTGTGTGACATTTCTTTACTCAGTATTAGCCTATAAAGTCAAAGTCAGACAGATTATTACGTTACTTTAACACACCTATACTTTTACCTGGAATATGATTCCCTGTATTGCAGATGGCAAGGGCAAACACAGAAAGACAAGACAAACACTCAAGACCTGAGAACGTGGTTTATTATTGTCTCGACAAACTGTATAAATTCTAGACTTGCTACTCTTGGCAATACGATTAAATTATATATTATCTGTTATCTATATTTAATTAATGATTTATGACGTGTTGATGAACATATGAAGAGAATGTGTCATATGGCAAAGGCTCCATACACGCGTCGAACTTCTGGAATTTCTTCCGAAAGCCGCACCGAGCTAGTAGTGATAGGAAATGGAACTTTAACTTCAGAGAGATACGGCGAGATACGGCGTCCCGATGCAGCTCGGATAGTGTTTCACTGCCTTGAAAATGCTATTACACGCATGGAGTGGACAATATGCAGCCCAGATTGGAACAGTCTATCGAGCATGCCTGGGATGAGCTGGGAGGATGTGTACCCCAAGGAAATTTCCATCTAATCACGCGCCGTGAACTGATAGAGGAATGGGAGAATATTCCTCCGCATCGCCTCAGAAATCTGACAGAAAATATGCCACACCATATAAAAGCTGCATTAACAGCTCGTGGTGGTAAAAATAACAAAATGTGTGAAAATTGCATTTTTAGAAATCTAGTGAGAAATGGTAATTTTAACTTAACAACTACTTTAATTCCAAATAAACTTGATAACCTTGAACTTTTATAACTTTTAGTTAAGTACTATAAAATCTATCGTACAGTTTTTATTTCGTAACACTAGTTCCAAGACATAAACTGTAGCAGAAGTTATTGAGGTTTTTGTTACTGATCCGCTTTCTTTGCAGCGCAGAGTAGATAGATAGAATAGATACATTATATAACGTCAAACTATTGTTTCAAGCTAACCTATCACGGCTGCGTCACGTGACTGCTCCTGGCAGAGGCTCCGTTTTGGAATCTCGATCACGTGCTCGCTGATGCAGTGTTTGTACCACCAGTTAACTCGTAAGCCAGTAACAAAGTTTTCAAGCCGAGTCACGGACATTTAAAACGAGTCTCATTATGTTCCTTTGTAAATATAAATTTGACATAACCTAGTGTTCACAAATGATCCTACGGTGAAAATAAATGAGTAAGAGTATGAGTATGAGCATTAGCTCTTCGTTCGTTCTTAACAAGTAGGTTGTTAAGAACTCTTAGAATTAAACGTATAAAAAAGTTCAAAGCATACTGTTGAATTATGAGTTCATATACTGCCAGGCTAATCATTGAATTGATCTATAAGCTAGAGAGAGCCAGTACTGGAATTTACTAGAATCAACAAGTATTTTCTTTTACTGAAGATAGTACGCTTACTGGGCACAAGTAAACCATTTTCTTACTCAACACCTCAAACGCAGATGTTTTGCATTTCAAGGACAGAAATTTACCCGTAACTGGCATTTCCATTAAGGCAAGGAGATTTTCTTACCTACTGATGTTTGTAAGTCCACTGTAAAAAGGTGATATATTAAATTTTTCTTCACTTGCACTATTGTTTTCGTTCTGCTCCATGACATGCAAAATATATATGTATACAAAAACATTAGGAACAAAATTAACTAGCCTAACAGCTAATTAAACGTAAACGTAAACGTTTTACACACTCATCCCTCTGCACTTGGATTCCCTGTGTCACAGATGGCATGGTAAAACACAGAAACACAAGACAAACACCCAAGGTCCGAGAACTAACTTCATACTCACCACACAAAATGTGCCCCAGCCGGGAATCGAAACCGGGACCTCTCGCTTCGAAGGCAGGGCTACTACCAACTAAGCCACGGAGCCGTCTACCACTAAGTTGGTAGTAGCTTTGCATTCTGCGCTATTTCGATTCCCATCCAGAACAAGCATATGTATGACGAACAAAGATGTTTGGCCTATGCCTATGTATTATATTTAAATGTATGTATTTATAAACAAAAATATGTACTATTATAAGTATTGTATCAGTTCGACAATCATAGTGTAAACACTAGGCATAAAAATAAACTCGCTGTGCCCACTACTAGGCTCCATAAGGTTAGCAATTCTTTCAAAGGTCAATGTGTACGCTTTTTTAACAAAATCCCGAGCGAAATTCAATTAATGCCAATAAATAAATTTAAAACTGTCATCAAACGTAAACTTGTCGCAAATGCTTACTATAAAATATCAGATTACCTAGATGACAAAAAGGCTTGGGAATGAATTTGCTCCACTCTAGACGCAGGACCATATTCGCGAATATGTAATACTGTCTCCGAGGGGTTTCTTGTCTGCTTCTTCCCCTCGGGTTGGTCGGTTAGGGTTGGAACAGACGTAAACTTAACAAATAAGATAAGCTTAAAAATGAAAACTGACTGTAATTTGACATATCTGTGTGCATGTAATGTGCCTGGGGAGTTCCTGTGACACGTTATATGCTCACGAATATGTGCATGTGTAAAATTTGACGTGTCCAAATGATACTTGAGATCTAAAGGAATAAATGAGTTTGAGTTTGAGTTTGAGTTTGATGTCCATAAATATTTATAATTAAATTGTTTGTGAATAAATCAGGTTTTTTGCTAGTTCTTCCCACTGATGGTCGGATAGGGTTCGAACAAGCGCTTCAATTAGGAACAAGAGCGCGTTCGTAGATACTATTTATTTAAAAAAAGTAACAGTGAAAATTAAACGTTCATCAATATTTATTTTTGACTTTGTCTATAGTTATGCTAGTCATAGTAATAAATATTAATTACTAAAAGGTGACATGCGAGTACAAATTCCAACATTATTCATTATTTAAATACTAAAGTTCATATTTTATAGGTAATATGTACGTCATCTTGTAAATTCAGATAAAACAGTTTTAAAAAAAAAATTATATCTCCATTTATTGATATATTATACAATATAAGTATTCTATCAGTTATCTAGTCCTATAGTTAAAATGTGGATTTAAATATAATATTATTAAATTTAATAAATGATTCAAAATTAAAGGTCTTTCATATTGCCCATCACTTTCCTATATAAAATTGGGATAAGTCTTGAGTACAAATTGAACCCGTCGTGGATTCGATTTCTACTCAAGATAAGCACCTAAGAGTATAGCAAAGAAGGCAAAGCTAATACAAATGAAGCTGTGACGCCCATCCTATTTATCTAGATTCTTATGGAATAGCAGATACTTCGGGTAGAACGACGACGTAGCTCTTTTAGTTGAAAATAAAGAATACCTTCGTAGCAGTCGCCTTCTCACCATCATCATCATCAGCTGACAGACGTCCACTGTTGGACATAGGTCTTCGATCGATTCGGAAATCTATGGGAAATTTCCAAAGCGGTCTTGAGCCACCCCCATCCGCCGTCTACCTGCGACCTTAATTATGTTTTCCTTCTCAACCACCCATAAAACTACGTTTAGTATATATTTCATCATTACCTGCTTCGAAATTTTAAAGTAAAAACTCCGATATTATCGTCTAGTACAGCAAGGACACATTATAACGTGAAACCTCCGAGTTACGGGGTGCTCAGTTCAAATGCCCCTAAATGGTCACCGATCCAAATAAGCATCTCACCAAGATTCGCCTTGAACGTTTCCTGTTAAAGACAAGTTACAATGTCAACTACTTACAATATATTTATAGACAGAGGGTTCATCAACATTGACACCTTCACAAAGCAAAAGCAATAACCCCGCAGAGAGCAATTTTGTCGTTTCAACTCCTTTAACTCGGATCACTTGATATGTAGGTCTATTACCTCTCAGTCATAAGATCAAGTGTGAACTCCCGCTGGGGTCACGCCGGGTCATCCATTACACCGGAAGCAAATATATTGAGATGAGGCGGTTGATTGATTAACAAGATCCTGGAGGATTTTGTTAGATATCTTTCCCAAATACTTTTTTTTGATATATTCATTTCCGTAATTGAAATGAAGGTGAAGAGCATTTTTGGTTTCACGAACATGCCTTCGCTATCTTGAAAACATTAACGCGTTGCTAAACCCCATAAAAACTAATTTTACTTTAAATATTTTTTTTTATTATAAATATTTTTAATTTAAGTTTTAGTTTTTATCCTTTGACATTTCAAAGTGCAATGAGATAATGCGTAATTAAATATTACTATTATATTATATTATTATTATTATATTAATATTTATATTAATAAATTATTTGGATTGAATAGTTTAAAATAATAGATAACTAAAAAAAAAAAACAAACCTAGAGGAGGTTTGATTTTTTTTCCTCTAGATGCCAAATATCGTTTGTAATTACACGCACATTAAACATATTACTGGTTATTTAACGTATTACAAGAGCTCCATTAGTCTGGCACATTACATGCACGCAGATATGCCAAATAACTGTGTTTAGCTAGTCTTATTTCTTAAGATTATTCCTGTTCCAACACGAAATGCTTCTTGTTTAACGGGACTATTTGAAGGCCTACCTATTAATTTGTTATCTCAGCCCGTAACAACAGCAATACGACTTAGGTCCTCTCTGACCGAGGATGAGATGTTACATCCCCGTCTCGGGTGACGCGCTTGTGATTTTACCGGCACCCACACTCTTCTACAGAGACACAGCAATGCGAGTAGGCCATTGCTTGGTGGCATATTACCAGATGTATTGTATCTAATCTGGATAGGTGTACCTTTTTATCCGGATGAACTTGGTACAGATGCTACTGCTAAATATTTCGCGGTATGAAACCCTTAATAATATAGAAACATGCATGAACCTGTGAACCGGGAAAGCGCGAAGCCATCTAATATAAAACGAATTCTGCGGAATTGAGTATATTTTTCATGTTAAATCTGGATTATCAACCTGCATGGTTGACGAACCCACGTCTTGGAATCGAATTTCCCGGATTTCCACTAACGGATTTTCTCTGATTAGTAATCAGTTCGATATCTGGTGACTTGCTGGCCATTGCCTGTGAATTACGTGGATGTGGTGCTCCTTATCAGCTTATAGATTTGTTTTGTTTCGATATTTTTTGACTTTAAAACTTGATTTTAATGTGTAGGCGTTAAACATATTATTCTAACCCGACCTCAAAGTTGTGTTGCTTTTCAAATCATTTAAGTAGGGAATTTGAAAGTTATGCTGTTCCTCTATGTTTTTTTTAAAGAAATTTCGCTGCCAGCGTCGTAATTGATGCATATATATGTATAAAGAGTGATCGATAAAACACTCTGGTTTTAGTACTAAAGCTAACAATTATATTTATTTCGGACTTCAAATTGAATTTTTTATACCATTTTTTATATCTTTCTATTTTATGATGTTGGTCTCGTTTTACGATGAAATCTAGTCATAAACAGAGTTATCGTAGAGTAACACAATATGCCCAAGCGCACCACAACAATGAGTCAGCGTGCGGAATCCAGGTCACTACTGGCCTCGAGGAAGGCCGTTTTGATAATGCTACGCTTGTAAACAGAAGAAAGTTCAAGATTTTATGATATCTGTGGAAAACCCAGCATTTGTTGACGTGTTCACTAAACTGAACATAACCATAAAAAATAATACTGCTGAAGGGAATACCTATCTTATTACTTTAAACGAGCAATTTTTGTAAATTTATATATTTATTTCGCGTATCTCCGAAATTTTTTGTATCCTATTTAGGATATTTCTTGCAAAAACGCATTGGTTTTTAAAAAAAAATCGTTTTATTTCAATAAGCGAAGCCCATTGAAGTCGCTCAGGTACTTTTTTTTTTACAACAATTTCCAAGAATTTAATTGTAATTTTATGTGATGAAACACGCTTGGACATGTCCTGCGCAGTCTTTGGCTACATTCAACATCATACAAACCACGACGGAATCTTTAGTGCCATGGATTTGTTATTCATGGATGCGAAGGGTAGGTATAAACCGCAGCGGAATCAGAACAACAAACCTAAGTGTTTACTGTTTTGCGCCCTCTACTATTTTTATCTATGAAGTAACTACAAAAACAACCAAACAAAATAAAAACATTTTGACAGAAGCCGGAACAAATCAAAATTGTCTCCCTTTTCTGTTGTCTGTCGTCTTCTCCTTGTCTCAGAACATTACTGACTTTTTCCAACACGACAAATTCTCACTGTGACCGTGAATCAAGGCGACTAAGGTCATATGCCACATCACGTCATGAAATAAGTAAAATAAAATCCCAGCAGGAACCACTTGACCACTGAACATATCAAAGGAAAATTACCCAGACCGTGGTTTGAGTGGGCCTGCTGAGACGTGAGGGTAAACCATTATCGCACTCGATATTGGTTCAACGTTGAAATGCAAAGACTAAGAGCCAGCTGCTAAGATATTCCCACAATGTTCTGCCTAATGGAGTTTAGTTTTATCCATAATTCTTACCAAGATTTATGGATAAAACAATTTTTTCAATCTTTATCAATAATATCAACTGACCGTAAGAACAGCATAGGTTTTGGGGTTCCGGACCCAAAAGAAACTAGGCAGGTATTGTATTTTTACCAATCATACTTTTAAAGGGCTACATGTTTAAAATAGGTTGATTGATAGCTGGTGATAACATAATGTGTATTATCTTGACATCTTACCTAAGAATAATAAAAATTACTCACCCAGGAGTCTTTACAGGAAATTATAACTAGCACTTAATGTGCTAGTTAGACTCGCAATTATTAAGTAATAAAAAAATATAAATTAATAAATATACAATATACTGCTACATTTGTTAAGCAACCATAATCAATCAACCATAATTGGTTTCAATTAAGACAAAGTAATCCATTATTTAGTACACGTGTCTGCAACACAATTCAAATAAAGCCGGCACCTATTGAAACCTAATTAAATTGGAACAAAATTTGAATAAGGTAAGAAAATACTCACTGGTTCTTCACCACTAGGTCGAATGTTGAAATATTTGACAATGTCACGTTCTTGAGTCGAGCAGCTGTCTCCCGCCAGCTAATTGTCAGTAAACCGATACCAACATATGGTTTTACTGACCTTATGGAACATTTGGTGAAATTAAAACTTTCCGCATGTCAATGACACTGTTCCTTTACAAAGGCTAGGCCAAACTGCGGTGTTTAACTAAGAGTCAAAGTAAATGAAATTGCTTCCAGTTGGAAGATAAATGACCGCAAGAAAATAATGAGTTATCTTGAGAACATCTCTCAAAGCTTAGCAAGGAAAATTGAAGGCCTTCCCGTTCGATTAAAGTCGAGCACACAGATTTAGACGAAATAATATGAAAAGTGAAAAGGCTAGCTGTTTTTCTGATTTATACGCTTTTGTACCACCAGTTGTATTTATTATTTGTTAGTCTATTTTATCCGTCATATAAATCTTGGTCTGAGAAAATTTCAGTTCTTTTTTAATTGCATTTACTCGCTAGGGCTTGTTAAAGGGAAATACAGAAAGATAGAGTTGTATGCTTAATTGAATTAACGAAAATTTTCTTAATGTATTTTGGGTACTGAGCCTAAAATGCAGAGTGATGAGGTATAACTTCAGAATTATTGCTTCGTACAGCTATATATTTTCGAATATAAATAATGGTTAACTTCTTGCTTTTTAAAAATTTTCTGCCTCTGTCCACCGTTATATCAGATGTTGTCCTGCGAAGAATGTGCTTACGTACTGGAAATTGGGTTTATTTCTATAAGTTATGTTTCACCGTAGTGTTACCACCTATTAAATCGCAGTATCACCATTTCAATACGTATCGATATATAAGACTTGACGCGACTTTTCTTTTCTTTAATGTAAATTGATGTATCGATCTATCCAGTTGGGTTTAGGTTGGAATATACGTAAACTTAACAAATAAGACTAGCTAAAACATGCAAACTAAGGTGCTCCTGTGACACGTGACATGCGCACGAATGTTTACTTGTGCATGAATAAATTGATTAAAAACACTGGATATTTCCAGGTCTATTATGCACAATTCAATCACAGTCTCCCGTCGCATACATCAATACGGCGCATTATATTGAACAATGGCCTTGTTCGCCCATCAACCAAGGACCTTGGCCCGTTCAGATGCAACACTGACAGATACAACGAGGATATATTTCCAATCTGTTCATTCACAATAAACATCAATGTCAGATGTGTCACACAGCTTACGAGGAAAGTATGCTTATTAATCAGCATACGATCTGGATCTAGCTCAAGAAATAGTTAAGGGCGCGCCATACCATCGCTTCACGACAGGTTTCATGCTTGCCACGAAGTCTGACAGAGATAGTGTCCAAAGGATACCGGGGGGCGTGAGCGGGACAAAGAGTTGAGAAGCACTAGTAAGTCAGTATTTGCCAACGTTGACATCACAAACCAAATCATTTTGTTATTTTCAATATAACCACAGTGGCATTTCACACATTAATTTTGTGGCTTAGCTGGAGAGTTTAATTTCCAACTTACTACAATTTACGCTTTCAGCAGGACAGCATTCCTTCGTATCTGTCACTGAGTGAATTTCACTAAACGCGTAAAGATCGTTCTAGCCGATTTGCGTCGTTTGTCGTCGATGAAGCGAAGCGTGTCGCTCGGGAATCCATCCTGCATGGCTGAGTGCGGAGTCACGCTGGGAGTGATTCAATTTGGCAAAGCCCTTCAACGGAAAATGGTGAAATCTGTGCGAATATAATGTTCCGTGTAGAAATTTTGTAATAAACAAATCGTTATTTTGGCTGGACATGGCTGTTAATAGATTGCTGCTGGCCGCACATGGCATGATAACTTAACGAGATGAGAGCGGAAGGCTTTTGATCGACTTAAAACTATTAATATAACAGAAACCAAGGGCACCAATGATGGGACCTTGACTCGCTTATATCCGACTTTTGGGTTAATACACGCCCAGAGTAAGCGGCTAAAGAGATTCTTGTGTTTCCTCTGTCCTGTCTGGATGATGAACATAATCACCTCCGGATAAATTATGATAAAACCGTCATCGGGGCCACCGAAAATATGGCTCGGTCTACGGAGAGAAGAAAAATGAACTGGCTATTTGCGTTCGGACTTATAAAGTGGTTTAATGGTCCGACTTCTGATCGAATAGTCTTGGAGAAGATGACAGATCGGAGTACGAGAATAGGACTACTACATTTCGTAAAGGTTTAACAACAATTAATTTTAGTAATATGAGTAAAATTAATATGAACATTTTAATCTACTACGTATTTTGATACGTACGATTTATCTCAGATAAATTAATTTTAATTTAATTTAGTCGATCCGGTATTCAATTGTTATTTTTAGTATTTAGGTACTATAGGTATATTAATTATCTGATAGGCAAGAAAATTTCACCCTGTAACATAGGTTATAGTTTCAGATTTTTTAACCTAGGTTCCATCTTTTCTTTGGACACAAAACCCTAAAAATAGCTCTCCTGGTACAAGGATAAATTGGTTATGAATTATGTAGTTTATTAAGCAGTAAACGTTTCACTTACCAAATTCACTGTTAGCTTTTAATCATACCCTGCTGCGATCACAATAAAACTATCCTAAAGACGTAGTGCTTACCAAGGGCGTGTGTTTAGGAGCAATATGTAATAAAATAACATGAACTGTATTATTTATTTTCATAGTAAATATTATAGCCTACTCAATGGTCACCTACATCAAAATATAATGTACATACAAACAAAACATACAAATGTTTACACAAACATACACCTACACTAGAATTTCCTATTACAGGTGTCTTGGACACATACAACACAACGAAAACGTCTTGGACACATACAACCAACACGGAAACAAACTTCATACTTATCACACAAAGTTTTCCCTGGCCGGGAATCGAATCCAGGAGCCCTTAGCTACGGAGTTTACTAGCCGCATACAAACTATTTACTTTATTATGATTCACGAATAATCGTCTGTGCTTAGTGACTGAAGTATTTATGGTCCATTTCCCAACAAACTTCTCCTGGGTTGCAACAATAAAATAAATATGCAACGATTAATAATAAGTCTGTGTCGATATTATTTATTACGGAAGTCATACATATATTCCCATTGTTTAAGATATATTGAGTATGTTTGGCTTTGCATCTGTTTGTGGTGTTTTAGATCGCATAAAGTTGGTAAGCATTGTTACAAAATCGTTACGTTACAATAATCTCCTTTATAGCAGAAGTTGCGCGTGAGTAGATCACAAATTGTTCGTTTGATCGTGGCATAGTAGAGATAAAATAGTAAGTATTTATTTATGTTATTTAAGTGACGGAAGGATTTGAAAGCTGATCAGAAATAGTCTCTTCCAATAACAGCAATCACATTATTATCCGTATCAGCCTCTATGTTTCTATTGCCGATCATTTCTCGACAATCTAGAGAGAATTCAATTTTGAACTACTATGGGAGCCTAAGTGGTAATAGTTTGCTGGTTTTAAGAACGGGAACGCGCAAATCAGTTTTTTAAAGTGACAACTCGTTTGTGCGTGTTTGAATATGAATACGCAATCTTTTAGATTTATAGTCAGCATCTTTACTACCTAGCTGTTGGAAGGCCTAAGTTACATCGCATTGCGTCACTCTGAGTCAAGAGGATAGAATGTCTCAAGTTGCCCTAAAGACTTCATTTTATCAGAGGTCTGGGTCTAGGATACTTTCCAAGACAAATATTTATTGAGTTTTAAATAAGTTTGAACATGTGTTTTGAAGATACTTGAGCTCAATCTTCAGTATGACTTGTCCTAATAAATTTAAGATTATTATTTTCGGAGACGTCATTTTCAAGTACATAATAAACAGGCCTAAAGGAATTATACATACATTCATAAGAAACTATAATATTATACATTAATCACGCCTTTTCCCAAAAGAGGACAGCCGGTTTGGGCAACTTTTAACCATGTAGTTTACTTTCTATTGAGATAACGTAGACGTGGGAAATTATGAAATTTTCGCCGCCAATGTTTTACCACGAATGACTCTTACAGCTTCTTACAGTAAAATAAATCCTATATCCAGGATACAAATTTTAGCAGTGACATTACCAGAAAATCCTGGTCAGTTATGATACTTAACAGTGCGAATAGTAATTCTAATTTTAAAATGCATTTCTAATTAATTTTAACTCCAATTAAAAGTTCCACCATTGGTTGACATTTACCGGTACGTAGGTGATTCACTGTCATAGAGCGTGTAGTTTGGTGCATGTTATTCGATTTTCGAATTCTTCAGGGCTCCTGGTATCCGGCGAGTGCACTGGCGCGACGCCAACTATGCTGGTGTCAGCTCACTGTGGAATATAACAGAAATGGGCTTCTATGATAATGATGTTGAATATTTTATACTCGCTGACCCGCCAGAAGTTGTCCTGTCTTGACTGACATTTCTGACATTCTGCCAAAAGAAATTTCGGCACATTGTATCGTAAACGTCCTGGAAACGCCAGGAACAAAGCATTTACAGTTTTCTTAAATTGTTTGGGCAACTTTACTAATTTATCTTATGGTAAAAATCTAATACGGATAAAAACATTTTTTCCAAAAAATGTTCCAGCCCTTCTTAAGAGACGCGCTTACCAACGACCACAATTTCACAATCAAGTTTAAAAAAAACTTATAATATTTTCGTAGTATATTAACTGTATTATGATCATACTGCGTTGCATATTGAACTATTACTGCAAGGTGATAAGTCAGATACCAGTCATCTAAATGGTAAAAGCTTCAAATAAAATAACAGTGAATATCCGAATTTATATATTTGCATCCGAAAATGCAATTAAAATATCATCACGGATCCATAAAAAAGTACAATTGCAATAAATGTATACATTTGACTCCTGTTTATATCCGAAATAAGATACTTTGTAACAGAGGAAGTTATCTTTTCATTGCAGACACATCATTTAAATTTGGTCAACAAAATTGTCGTAAATAAGCCCACTCCACGATTTGTAGCCCTACGATGAAGCGCTCAGCATGCACGAAGAAACTTTAGATGAATCTGTGGGTCATCTTTCGGACTTCACCGCCACCGACGCCGGCGCAGGCGGCGCCACCAACAAGATTTATAATGCCTAATCGTCGGCTTTATAAAAATAAATACTTATAAAGACAGTACACACAGTCGTTAAAAATATCCCGCTTTTTATAGCTATTCATCCTGTATTTTTAATCTTGGTCGTAATAAGACGTTGCGTGTGTCAAATCTTTTGTTGCAAGCTAAATAAATGTTGGAGTAGTTTTGGCACAATTAGGTACGTAATAATAAAGGCTAAAATGTTAAAATATCAAAGGGGCGAGGAGAACTGAATGAGAACTGAATGAATGAATGAATTTGATATTCAATTCATTATTTCTCTTTTTAATTATTTATTAATGATTTTTATAAATTTACCATATATACGTAAAACCACAAAATTATCACTGGTAATAAAAAAAACACTGAAGTGCGTATTAGCTGCAAAGAAATCAGAAACTTTCGTGGTCGCGTTCTAAATCTAATTTTGAATATAAAATTGCTATGCTACGAGTATATCTCAGTTTATTTACCCTCTGCTCTGCGACTCAGGACAAACAGTGGCAGTTTCGGACTAAATGCCGCTGTGTGAAGAAAAATGTAGCTTTCTCTTAGTGAAAGACTTTAGAATTAGTTTAGTACTTCAAAGGGTTATACAATCTGGAATTGTAGTGGTAAGTATTTTGTGCGACTGTATTATGACACATTATTTATTTATTTCAGATCCTATAAATCCATACAACATAAAAACATAGCATGACAAAATAATATTAATGTCCGATTTTGATTTCAAAAGTATTTCACGTACTTCATGATGTATTGTATACCTCTTGATGACTCGATAAAATTCGTACCAACTAAAACTCCGAAATGGCATATCCCATAAAAAATGTTCCAGACCATATTTTTCCTAAACCGCGGCAACCACTGCGAACAAAACAACATACTTAAATCAGTCGAGTCATTTTCGAGACTTACGCACGGCAATTAATATATATACATGGATATTGTTAATATTCGACTGGCCTCGTAGCTTAGTTGGTAGTAGGTTCGATTCCCAGGACAAGCATTTGTGTGCTTAATTAAGATCCTCTTAACATAGACTTCCACAAAGTAACGCCTAAGACTATATATTTTAACACATTATTGTTCAAATCATCAATTATTTGTAAAAAATTATAGTTAAGTAAACATTATACCAGAATACTTTATTTTAAGATTTCTTTATTTTTGAAGCTCTGCTCAGAATCAAAAATATAATATCCATGACTGAGCATATTTCATTTTCATGTCGCGTAAAAATTAGAATTAAAGTATTATTGGAAATCTCTTAGTGCGAGTTTCACTGGCGCTCTATTAATAGAAGTATTCTATATTTAGCTAGGATACTAAAGAAAAAATAACGAGAGATTTTCCTCAATTCACGGCCCTAAAGATCACTTCACTTCTCCAGTCTGCTCTCAACAAATAACTCACGATGCCAGCGCGTTTCTTGTCGATAATAAAAGTGTCTTGAAATGTTTTCTATGAATACGAATATTTTTATATTTTGCTGCCTGAATTATTAAAATATTTATTATACAGTGTTTATGCAATATGCTGAGTCTAAATATATTAATCAAGATTTTGTCAGGTCCGGGTCCGTAATAGTGCTCCGTTATTTTTAACCGACTTAAAAAAGTAGACGGGACTTAATCCGTTTCTTGTGTTTGTTAGGCTATTTCTTCAATTACGGACCAATATTGTTGACAAGTTCATGCTCTGCGCATGCATTCACGAACTTCATCACGAGTTCCTTGACAGTTGAGTTGATTTCAAATAGGGACGGTTTCCCAACGTATTCTACCAGTTCATTGAGTTCGTGTTTAGGATGTCGAAACAGTGTTGCACAATCGTGCGGGGCGTTCCCGACGCTTCCGTGACTATGTCGTTTTCGAATATTGTTTTAACTAATAGTTTTCCATCGCCCGACACCAAACAGCCGACCACACTATACCATCGTGTTGGATGTGAAAGATTTATGTTTTATGTACGTTTTTGTAAGACGTAAATTTAGTTCAAATATGCGTTGAAACAAATATAACATTCATAATTACAAACTATTGTTTATTTATAGAGTTTCATAAATTAGCGTTAACTGTGCATTTGACATTTTTATAGGAGATTTTTGTAATAAAGGAAATTTATAATGTAACGAGTTTTCATTCATGAAATAGGATTTTTCCGCTGTAATATTCATTATCTGTATAATACACAGTGCGTAACTTTCCTGACCATTTATGTCTTTAATGGCAACTAAAGGTAAAAATTTCGTTGAAAATGAAAAATGAAGCGTTCCTTAAAATAACTTACTAATAAATGTATAATACAAGCTCGTTAATCCCCGTTAGCTCGATACCCGTTATGCCGTAACATCTTTCATCATCTCAAACAAACAAAGTAAGCTTTTCAGTGTACAAAGTCATAGTAGACTGTTGTATTTTTGAATGAAATATTCTCTATCCATTATCGTTGCGGAGTCGAGGGCGTGTCGAATTCGTCACTATTTTTCTCGTAAGCCCTTCGATCGACGTCACAAGTAACTAGAAACGACTGGTAACATGACTTGTAATATTGTTATTTATATTTTTAATTTTGGTTACAAGGATAAAATCAAAAACATCACAAGAATTGGGGTTCTAGTATTATACCAAACATAACAAGTGATTAGATGATTCACATATTTTGCTCTTATGCGTTTTTTGTGTAATTATACCTACATTAGCTGATGTATAATGAGTATTATAGTTTTTGTACTGTGGCTAATGAAAGTTATATCATATTAAACGTGATATGTTTGCAACAAAACTAAACAATAATACAATGCGCCTTCGATTTGTTGAATATGTATATTCAACAAATCGAAGGCGTAACAAAATATTTCTTCCAGTTAGCATTTCAAATCTGTGTAAAGCTCAAAAGTGGTATGGAAATAGATTGACCCTAATTTCAAACTTCCGTGTGGGAAGGAAAGGGCCGGACAAACCAGTGTTCGAGATAAAGCGCAAGACGACCCTTTGAAACCAATTAAACCACATACATATTTTGGGTCACTGTGAAATATAACACGTCATCTGGCAAGATGAATAACTGTTACAGGGCTAACAAAAATATATTCCACGGTCATTGCAACCCTAATTTGATCAATCAGAAGGTTTCTGCCCTGTAAAAATAATCTTTGTAGATTCTTCTGCGTAGTTCCTGCCGTCACATTTACCACGCAACGCATACATCTCACTAATTTGAACTCTAACTTTTTTCATGATAAACATCACAAAATTCCTTCTTTATTACGTATCCCGAACATCTGTCGTAGACAACATAATGAGATTACATAATTTTTGATTAGGCACAGTTTTACCACATGTGACCCAATTTTCATATTTGTGGTATTGCAAAATCTTTAGACTGCAGTATTTCAGTTTGAAATTGTTAACGGACGTTAGAGAAAATATAGCGGACGGATGTAGGTCTTTAATAAAATAAAAAAATATGCAAAATAAAACAAAGTTCCAGATTCCATTCATAAAATGTTCACTCACCGTGTGTTGTGTAATCAAATTAGCGAGAATTGGGTTACAGGCCGCGATTAGAGTAGTACGGATCTGGGATATCTCTACTTTGTTATACGTTAATTATCCATTACAAAGTAATTTGCAGCGAGGGAAAAACAATTACAGTCTGAACAGTTTACAGATTTATGCATTTAACAATATCGTAGGGAACGTGCACGTGCTCCATAAGTTGAAAGTGACGATGATTTGTAGATATTAATTAATCGTCGAGTAATCATATCTGAGAAACACGGATTTTTTGATGTTTCTATTCCATTATTACTTATCCAGTTCAAATTAACTCAAAAATTCTAGACATTGTATCTCTGCGTATGTAACATAAAGAAATAAGAATTATAATAATTCAGCGAACGCTGCAGTAGTATGAAATAAACTATCATTTTAAAGAATCGTTTCCTTCCTAAATTCATAAGAATTACTCGAATAGTTTCTTGTACAAGTAAACAAAATAAATTCTTACTAACGTTACATTCGAAACCAATATCAAAGGCTGACGATGAATATAGACGACGACGATGATATAGAGAGATGAATAAATTTATACTGCAAAATAGATCCTTGACAGGTTGATGACCCAAGGGCACAGACGCTGACTTTAAATCCGAAGGTAGTTCAAATTTAGAAGAACAAAAAGTTTGAAAAAATATTTGTGCACGTTTTTAAAATGTTCAGTAACATTGCGAGGAAAAATGGCTATTCTTAAAACTGAAATTCGAAGACATGTGACATCTACCAAACCGGATTGGACTTTCGTGGAACATTCTATTCTATTCATTCATATTCTCACTCGTCAAAAGTAGGCCGTCAAATGCAGGGACACCTGTAGTAGTTATATTGCGTTAGTATAACTGGCCTTACAGCTCAATTTGTAGTATTATCAAATTGTAGCTCTGCCTCCTGCACTTTAGGTCGTGGGTTAGATACCCAACCAGCACACGCATTTGTGTGATGAATGTAGATGTTTGGTGTGTGTTTGGGTGCTAATATGTATTATGTGTATGTTTTTATTAAAAAATACTATATAAATAAGTATTCTGTTACCAGTTATGCTTATTTTGGGAATAGGTGCTGTGTAGAAGTTGCAGTATTATAAAAGCAATTTCATGCTTTTATATTACTCGAATAAAATTGCTTCTGACTGTAACTAAGGAAAAAAGTATTTGTACTAACTGGCTACCTGATGGTATGTGATTATCTTCGTATATGAAGTATATTTCGCTTTGCAAATATAACAGTGCAGACAATTTATATTTTAATAAATTTTATATTTTAGTTCATGTGACAATAAGATGGGTCAAAACTACAGGTTTATGATACAATAAATGCTTTTGTTAGCCAAGACTACGTTTATTTTAACCAGAGACTGCCATTGTAATGTACATTATTACTATTATATTTTAGCGAAAGATTTTATATTCTGTAAATTAATTTAATTAATAAGTATAAAATGTACTTTTAGAAGAGTGAAAATTTTCAAAACGTTGTCGTAAAACTATAAATTATTCATTCATTGACATTTTACATGGCGCCATCTAACCGCAAAGTAAGCAATCTTGAACTAGATGTCACTTTTTTATACATATTTTACATTGATTGGTAGATGTCACATGTCATCGATTTTTTTATTCTAAGAATTGCCGAAATCCTCATAATGTTTTCCTTCACCATTTGGACAATATGGTATTGCGCACATTCATTTTTCAAGTGAAATCTCATTGGTGCACGTGGTTTGAACCAGCAACCTTCAGATTGAAAGTCGACGTCCGTGCCCGTGGGCCACCACGCTCTTTTTTGCTGATAAAAAAAGCTAAACCTGACAGACAAGAGCATCTGTTTACAAGTAAATTCAATTTGTTCGTATAGCAAAGAGTAATAGTGTTACATTTCAATGTTTATACTGTCAGACGTTGAGCTGGCCTCGATCCATCAGAACGGTGGGGACCTTGTCCTCAGCAACCACACAACTTCATTCATAACCAGTAAACTCTGCTATTGCCAGACAGCTGCGTACTATATCTACATCCCGCTTAGTAACGAGGAGTTCGAAATGAGATATTTGCCATTCTACGTTGCTTCCGTGTGTTGACACGTTACACTGATCCGTTCCGTTTCGTGGTTTGGACATTTTTGTCTGAAAGCTGCCATTAGTTATGGTAACATGTCCTAGAACCCAAACATTGGTGGAATCAAATATCTACTAACCTGGTTCGGACATCATTTTAAGGCTTACTTGGTAGTAGCCCTGCCTTCCAAGCTAGGGGTCCCGTGTGCAATTCCCGGCCTGGGCACTCTTTGTGTGGTGGCATGAAGTTTGTTTTCGGGTCTTGGGTGTTTGTCTTATGTTTCTGTGTTTGTCCATGCCATCTGCGACACATGGAATCCTAGTGGATTTTAATGTTAATGTTGTTTTTTTTAAACAATACAATGTTAGCATAGAGCAACCCATAAGTTTTTTTTTGTTTTACATCATGAGACCGCACGTCAAAACGTAATTATATTGGTGTGTGAATATGACTCCGCCCTTTCTCAAAGGATGTCGTTTTTAGTATTGTTTACGTGTACTAATAAATGACCATACTTGTATTCGATAGTACTGAATGTCAGCTATCTAACGCATTTTATGATATTTGGTTGAAGTGTAAGCAACAATTGTTTTCACCTTTTCGAAAATGTCGGTTTTTATTCCAAATAAACGTCATTTGCGGGAAGTGTTATTACATTATTTTATTGCGAAGAAAACTGCAGCGGAAACTTATCGTTTGCTTGTGGAGATTTATGGTGAGCATGCTCCGTCTAATACAACTTGCAAGGAATGGTTTCGACGATTTCAAAATAACGATTTTAGTACTGAGGATAAAGAACATGGAAAACCACCAAAAAAATTTGAAGATGCTGAATTGGAAGCATTATTGGCGGAAGATTCTTGCCAAACTCAATCAGAATTAGCTGCAGCATTAAATGTTGATCGTTCAACTGTTGCAAAGCGTTTACAAATGATGGGAATGATTCAAAAAGCCGGTGACTGGGTTCCACATGATTTAAAAGAAAGAGACATGGAACGTCGGAAAACCATTTGTGAAATGCTGCTTCAAAGACAGCAAAGAAAAGGATTTTTGCATCGGATAGTCACAGGAGACGAATAATGGATACACTACGAAAATCCTAAACGCAAAAAAGCTTGGGTGAAACCAGGCGAACCAGGCCCATCACAGCCAAAAATAAATATTCACTGTGCCAAGGTCATGCTCTGTATTTGGTGGGATCAGAAAGGTATTGTATATTATGAGTTGCTCAAACCCTCTGAAACTATTAATGGAGAAGTTTACCGACGACAACTAATGCGTTTGAAGCGAGCCATAGAAGAAAAACGACCAGAATGGGTGAATAGACATAACAAATTAGTTCTTCAGCATGACAATGCCAAACCGCATACCGCAGAAGTCGTAAAAAGATATTTAGAGGGACAGGACTGGGAAGTGTTACCCCACCCGCCATATTCACCAGACATAGCTCCTTCGGATTACCACCTATTCCGGACGATGCAGACAGACCTTACTGGAGAAAAGTTTACTTCATGTGAAAGTATCAAAATTTGGATTGACAACCAACAAAAAGACCAGGACTTCTTCCAGCAAGGAATACGAAAACTACCTGAACGATGGGCGAAGGTTGTAGCTGCAGATGGAGCATACTTTCAATAATTTTTTTTTTAATTTTGTAAGCGAACAAATGTGTTTTATTTTGACAAAAAGGGGCGGAGTCATATTCACACACCTATTATTATTTGTCATAACATAGCAATGTATTTCCGTTCGTATATTAACTATTTTATAAAATACCCGCATTAATAAATAACGATGCCAGAATATGCAGATCTTTTCACTTCGGATGTGACAAGGAAGGCGAGAGCAATATAAAACACACGATGAGTAAATACTTCCTAATGTTTCGCTTCGTTTCTACTGACAGCGTGCGAAATGGGATTGTGGCTTTCACAAAGAGAATCGGATTAAGAACAACATTGAAATCTTTATGTGTTAGTTTACGTTGCGGAAGTCAATATACCTACGCCAGTTTAAATTTTAAATCAATAAAATGTTACGAGCTGTTGAGAGAGATATATTGCTATAAAATACTTATGGCGAAGGACAAAGTAGTTAATTCAGGTAACCTCCGGTGAAATTGGGACAAGTACAAGTATGTCAAATTATAGCTCTTTTTAAACCGATTAACTACAAGCAACATGAAATTGCGCTTTTTATTAATTTCTTGTCGCTATTGGAAGGTAAAGATTTATCTAAATCTTATGTTAGCACCGTCTTTTATGATCTGTTTGATTCATAGATATTTTTACATAAATAAGTCTAAATATTCATTGTAAATTGTTCCCAAGTTTTATTATATTCAGTGTTTTGGTGGAGCGTTTATAAGGCATAAACGCTTATATACATCAAACGAAGCCAGCCAATTTAAAATGTGCAACTCCGCGTAAAGTAATACATACATAATATAATATTCATAGCCGGTTTTAGCTGAAATATTGTCTCGTTTCACAGTGATAACATATATCAGCAAATTGGTGGTTGCCCAATTAGCTAGATTTATATGTTAAAGTAAACTTAATTACGTTAAATGTAGATTATTTTTACATCGTTAGCGAGTAACGATTTTAAAAGTTATGTGAGCACATTTTAACAACATGATACTCTTTGTTGAGTTTGATGATCTCTTTGTATACTGTATTAGTGATTCACTAGGGTCAATCAACTAAAACGGTTACACAGACCTCTTAATTATTCAAATGCATACAAAAATGCAAGAAATTATTCTTTAACTTGCGCTATAACTATTTCGTTCAACCGCGTTTTTCAACATGCAACATTATACGTATAGACGATATAGATGGCTACGGTATAGAAAAACTAATATCTAGAGAAAAGGCAACAGGGCTGGAAGCTTCTTTCTTGCACACCATGTCAGCACACGTGCGGCTTGTCACATGGCAGCAGCACGCCAAGTTGACAACAAATAGGCTACAATCAATTTACATTGGAAGCCCAATCCTGATTAATAGAGGACACATGTCTTCAAACTCTTAGTTCTGGAATATACCGGTTTGCGCACACACATTTTTTAAGCAAAAAAACTTATTGTTTTTCCTATATATATAACAGTACCCGAACGGATGAGCCACCGCGATCTCTCTATAGTCGTGTACAAGATTCTAATTTCCTTTCAGCGAAGCAGCAAGTTCTAAGTGGTTTGCCGTAGAGTATTCAGTATGACACGACTTACAATATATAACACGTGCCTACGTTGGCTATGTATGCGAGTTATGGCAATTTCCGCGTTTACTGAATCTAGGTCGGAAGGTTGAACAGTTAGGTTTGTTTGAGAACGTGTCGGATACATTTTATTAGACAGAGTACTGGAATAAACAATTCGTTCTGTTTTAAGAGGTGTATTATAGGAAGTTCCGGGGTTTGAACATTTACAAATGTTGTCGATATAAATAGTCGGGAACGAAAAAGCCGCGAAACATAGTTTGAAGCACTCTTTAATAAACTTACGGACGGTAAAGTCCATTTGGTTATATCCATTTGGGAGATCCAGTTGCTTGCATCCGTAGGTGCGAAAGAAGTTACTAAAAGTAACAGAAGAACTTGTGCTAAGTTTGTCCTGAAGAACCAGGTAGGTTAAGCAATTGGTAATATTTGGCCCAGCAGTGATGCACTCGAATTGCTATGTTCCAGTGGAAGGGTGTGCCGGTAAAATCCGCCAACGGTCGGTTTTTATGGTCGCAATGGAATGCAACTTGGGTCTTCTCGATCTTAGGTCGGGGAGGCTCTAAGTCGAAACAATTGGCGACTGTAACCACTTAACATCAGGTGGGCCTTTAGCTCGTCCCATCATTTTAGGAGTAAAAAAAATATGTTACGGCCAAACGCTATAAACGCTAAAACGCATTTGTTGAAATGATAAAAAGGAGTTTCAATACCAATACAGCTAAAGATATTCAAGGACAGAGAACAACTAACAGCTACAAAACGAAAACAAGATTAATGTTTGACAAAATACATTCAAGGACTTGTTTTGTGTAGAACAGGGATGGTGAACCTTTAAAGGCACGTTTAACGTAAAATAATAAGACGTGTCGTAAAAATACTTTAATTCCATTGAATTCTTTAAAAATTACTCGGAAAATAATTTTGACTAAGTGATTATTAGGAAAATAATACCGGTCACACACTCCGTAGCATAGGCTCATTCATGTTCATTCGCAATACTTCATAATTCTACCAAACCTAATTGGGCTTGCGTGGTAAATCAAATCCCATTCACTCTCAATTGTAGAGAGAAGATCGGTGTCCCTGCAGTGTGAACATTAGAGGTTCATACGGAAAGTTGTTAGTTTGAACTCAAATGCAAACCGTTCGATCGGTGGCGTGCCCAAAATATTTTGCCAATGCCATTGGTTCGTGAGCCCTGGTCTAGAACAAACAAGAGACATTAAAAAGTTGCAGTCAGCGAAACATTCGCTTTCCTTCCGGCATGAAGGAAAATATAAAAACATGTTAGCATTCGCGATTATTAGTAACTCGCGAGATATGCAAGGCCTCGACCTTCTGCTACGAGTATATCGGCGATGTGGAAACTGCCATTAGGAAAAACACAAATTGTAAACAAGAAACAAACAAACGGTTATACACTCATATCGCTGGACTAGGATTCCCGTGTCGCAGGTGGTTTGTACACATAATAAAAAATATCTAAGACACAAAGAAAAAATATGCTTATCATACAAAGGGTCGGATAGGGTTTGAATCATGATTCATAGGAAATGAAAATAAATCTTAAAAAATATTCCTGCATATTTCACACAGGCCTAAACTAAGCATACCTTGTACTTTTTTTTTTGTAAATACATACGTTTAATACTTATCACTTACTTATTACTTGGGGGGTAAGGGGGGAACGGAACTACCATCTCATCCGACCCAAATGTCAACCTCACCTGCACGCGTCGATGGTTCGTATGAATAGTTGGCGGCGGCGGCCCACCCAGGTCGCCGTGGTACTCCCTGCTAGATAACTGACGGGGCTCTGGCGACCGAGCAGTGGCGGTATAACCACACACCTGACTGGGCAACCAGTTGGAAGAGGCCACAGCAGCCTTGGCTTCTAAATAAAGCTTAAAAAGTCTGGTGCAGAAGGCAACGGGAAACCACTGCACTATTTTTCCCTAGAGAATCACTATGAAACAGATGAATATGAATGAAAGTATGTCATGCGATCCGGCTGACGCCCGGCGCCATCTTCCCGGGCAAGGTGGTGTGAAGTATGCAACCGGCCATGCGCGTAACCAGGCGCAGCATGGAAACAATGCTACTGGCAAACATCATCATCTACATCACGAATTGTTATCATCAAAAAGAACGTCGGGAAGACGACCTTATCACATTGCAACATTGAATGTACGCGGATTGCTTAAGGATGGTAAATTAGGAATTGTAGAAGCTGAAATGAAACGAAAAGGTGTACACATATTAGGCATTAGCGAGACTCATTGGAAAGATAGCGGTCACTTCACAACTAGTCTAGGAAACACAATATACTTCTCGGGTCCCCAAAAGGGAAGTCATGAGGGTGTCTCATTTGTCGTTCCCCATTGGCTCGACAAATACATTATCGGATGCAAACCAGTTAGTGGACGAATAATTGCGATCACATTGAACACGACACCTTGTAAGTTACACATTATCCAGGTATATGCTCCCACATCAACTAACTCCACTGATGAGGAAATTGAGGAATTTTATGGTAAGCTATCCCAAACACTTAAAGATATCCCCAAACGTGAAATAACGATGGTTCTAGGTGATTTTAACGCGAAAGTGGGTGTAACATCCAGCGACGATCATCTGCGCCGAGTAGTGGGAAAGTATGGAATAGGAGCTAGGAATGAAAGAGGGGAAAGACTGCTCCAGTTCTGCAGTGATGAGAGTTTCACTCTCATGAATACCTGCTTTAAACACCATATCAGACGGTTGTATACATGGATTTCACCGGGAGATAGATGTAGAAACCAAATTGACTACATCATGATACAAACACGCTGGAGGTCATCCATTCTTAACACCTCAACTTATCCTGGTGCGGATTGCGGTAGCGATCACCAACTCCTAATGGCAGTCCTAAGGATAAAACTTAAGAATATACCGAAGACAAAGACGACAAAAACACTCAGGGAAGTAAAAGTGGATGAATACCGGAAGGCGATTGAAAGTAGGCTGGAAACAATATCGGAACTGAACAATGAAGGAAGCAGCGGAGAGATATGGGCTTCATTGAAACATGCCACCTACCTACTGCCATGTGAAGTCATAAGAGACTATATTTCCCCTGAAACCGCAAAAGTAATCATGGAGAGAAGGCAACTTAAAGAGAGAGGTATAATTTCCCAAGAAGATCACGAAAAATACTCACTGCTCAATAAAGAAGTTCAAAGACGTTGTCGACAAGACAGGAATACCCAGATTAACAACATTTGCTCGGATCTTGAAGCCCATTCCAAGAAAAACGAAACTAAAGATCTATACCGTACACTAAAACATCTGACGCGATCTAGTAACGTTAAATCCTATGGAATTGAGGCAGAGGATGGTTGTTTATTGTCAGAGCTGGAACTTGTTTTAGATCGCTGGAAGAGATACTGTGAGAAACTATATGACTCTGAAGATAACGTCGTCCTTGAAAATATTTTAAATATCCCGGAACAAGAACCAGACATTCTTCGGGCTGAAGTGGAATCTGCAATAGCATCCTTGAAAGTAGGAAAGTCTCCTGGCCGTGACAAAATACCAGCTGAACTGATAAAAGCACTCCCACCAAAAGGCATAGAAATTATCACTCAGCTATGCAACTCCATCTGGAAAAGAGGACAGTGGCCGCAAGACTGGACTGAATCGGTCTTTATACCCCTTCACAAGAAAGGTTCTACAAAGAAATGCAGCAATTACAGGACTATTGCATTAATCTCACACGCAAGCAAAATACTTTTGCATATCATCAATCGACGACTCAAAAACTTTCTTGAACGCCAAATCCCTGAAGAGCAGGCAGGATTTGTGAAGGGAAAAGGAACAAGAGAACAGATCCTTAACATTCGTCAGATCATTGAAAAGAGTCGGGAGTTCAATACACCTGTCGTACTGTGTTTTATTGATTATGCTAAGGCTTTTGACTGCGTTAAGTGGGATAGACTCTGGAAAGTGTTAGATGAAATGGGTGTCCCAAAGCATCTGATCGGTCTTATTAACAATCTGTACGTTAACAACAACTCATTCGTACGAATCGGCACCGACTGTTCCAATGTGTTTGAGACAAAAAAGGGTGTGCGCCAAGGTTGTATATTATCTCCAATGCTCTTTAATATATATGGAGAGTATATCATCCGCAAGACATTGGAAGATTGGAACGGAGGGTTCTCGATCGCGGGGAAGAAGATTTCTAACCTTCGTTACGCCGACGACACAACTTTGGTTGCGACATCCATAGAAGAGATGGAAGTTTTACTTTACCGACTGGGTACTGAGAGTGAAGCAATGGGATTAAGTATCAACAGAAGCAAAACCAAGCTTATGGTAGTGGACCGAGCCGGGCACCTCGTGGGGCCAAAAACTTGCCAAGATATCGAAACGGTGAATAGCTTTAACTACCTGGGATCAATCATTTGCAACGATGGATGCTGTGTGCCGGAAATTAAACGTCGGATAGCAATGGGTAGAGACGCAATGAGTAGGTTGGAAAAGGTTTGGAAGAATCGAGGCATAACATGGACAACAAAGATCCGCCTGGTCAGAGCTTTGGTGTTCCCAATTTTCCTATATGGCGTTGAGACCTGGACTATCCTAGCCCGAGAGAGGAAGAGAATTGATGCATTCGAGATGTGGTGCTGGAGGCGAATGCTACGAATATCGTGGACTGCGAAACGCACAAATGCATCAATTCTCGCCCAACTAAAAATAGGGGACCGCCTCTCTACAATATGTCACCGCCGCATACTATCGTTCTTTGGCCATATAGCAAGACGCAATGACGGAAACCTAGAAAAGCTGGTCGTCGTCGGCAACGTAGAAGGGAAGCGATCGCGCGGCAGGTCACCGAGTCGATGGACCGACCAAGTTCATATAAAGGACGTCAAATTTTACAACGTGGTGCATATGGCAACCGATAGGAGTCGTTGGAGGCAGGCCGTCAGTTCGGTCACATCAAATTTAAGTTCACGTCATAGTGATCACGACCTTCAGTAATGAAGTACCGACCACGAAGAATACTTATCAACACACCCAGACACAGAGTGTCAGTCGTCACAAAATACTGTTCTGAGTGGAAATCAAACCCACGCAAACAATACAACACAACTGAGATATGAGGCTAGACAATACAATTTGGCAGTGCATAACATAAAATATCAATAAAAAAATTTACACCCTCTTGACGATATGTGTTCATCACATGAACAAACAAACTGACTGGTTTAAAAATATAATAATACTTTTCTTACTTTTCTTTTCTTACATATATATATATATATATAGCTGTTAGGTGTAAAAATAGATTACTTGGCCACTTAACACACTATCATGAAAAAATAATCATATATATCTTGGCGACGACAGCGCGTAACAAATACAAAGAAGGACCTCCCGCTTATTTGTAGAGGATTAAAATACTAGTTATAAGCTTTGTGTAGCAGGTGGCATAAACACATTATAGGTACAGCTAAGAAGCAGTCGAGCAATGTTCACATGAGTTTCGGAAGTAAACAAACCATTTCACATCGTCATTGGAGGCACGTTTGCTTTCATTTATAATTGCTTTCATTAAATCCGTTTCACTCATAACGAACTGCGCTGAAACCATGCCAGGTTATGCACGGGTTAGAACCGGCTGCAAATCTTGCATGAGTTGCACGTTCATAGAGTTTTTAATCGAAATCTATCTTAATATATATAAATCTCGTGTCACAATGTTTGTCCTCAATGGACTCCTAAACCACTTAACCGATTATAATAAAATTCGCACACCATGTGCAGTTCGATCCAACTTGAGAGATAGGATAGTTTAAATCTCAAATTATAGTCGCAATTTTAATTTATTGCTAATTATTTGTCTGTTATTATTTGACAGTCACAATTACAAAAACGTTAGCCGCAGCAACGCGTGGCCGGGTCAGCTAGTTTTTATATATAATTATGAAAGGGGAAAACATATTTTGCTATCCAAAAGTGACTGCTAATATTGTTAATTAAAATAATATTAGTGAATAATTCCGATAAAAATAAATGATGTAATCATTTACTTGTAATAAATTATAATCCACCTCACAGAAAATATATGTAAAGAAATTGAAAACTCTGGGTTGCTGTTGCGCAGTTACATAACTTTGCAGCCATGGAAAGATTCCCTGTCTCTGTGCCCGCTTAACCTTTCTCAGAAACCATTTTTATGTCGTCTGCAGAAAGTTAACCGGGTAAACTTATAGAATAACGCCAGCAGCCTTCATTGCATAACTAACAATTTTATTTTTATTTTAGACGAACTTAAAGACTTTTTTCTTGTTTGTTGTTGTTGTTTGGTTGTGCTTGTTTGATCCCATTGCAGGGCAAAGGCCTCCCTTCCTTCTTCCTACTTCCCACGGTCTTCTGCTATTTTTGGCCATTCTATTACGTGTTAGGTAAGTTTATCTCATTAAATTATGATTGATGATTTTGCAATCTTAGATACTTTTGATGGTCTAGTGATTTTATCCTAAGTACAAATTGTACCCTCTTCTAATGCTCCCAGTGCAGGTACACCGGCCTACTCTCGAGAAGTGAAAGTGAAAAGACTACCACTGAACTAATAATCTACCACGGGAGCTTAATCTTCACCGATTTCCTCACGTGATCCTTTTCCGTTTTGCGAACTCAGAACGTACAAGTAAAAACATAAAAAAGTGAAACGTTACGAAATTTATATGTAGGGATTGTATACCTAATAGTCGCATACAAACAAAGTTACGATCGCAGGCAGGAAAAAGGGCGCATGTAATACTACCTTCAGATATTTTTCCAATAAGCATAACATAAATCTGAACATAACTAGAAATTACCATAGAAAACTCGAATAAAACCATTTTTGGGTTCCGTATCGTAAAAGGAACCCTATTACGAAGCCTGTTGCCCTACATTCTGAAAGTTGAACCTGAAGTTTACACAGAAAATGTATTATTATATTATGGTGGAAAATGATACAAATATGGAAAATATAACTTCAGTGTGCGAGTCTGAATCCCTTAGCCCTGTATAAAACACATTTGATGAATTCGTACGAGTACGTATTTACTATATAAGAGAAGGGATTACAAGGACGAAGACAGAAAGTCTTTTGTTAGTTCTGAGTTAGTGAAAAGATATTTTACAGGCCGAGAATACGGCCTCTGCGTGAAAGGTATTTTACAACAAACCTTAAATATTTACAACAATCATTTAAACACCTTATGTATGTTTAGGAACACATATTTGAGTGTAGAATATTCCTAATAAGAATACCTGTTTCACACATCAATCATCGGGATGAGTTAAGCAAACAAAATGCATTAAAATCGACAATGGTGATAAATCATCTTGTAAAGATCCAGATAGCCTAATAAACATATATTATAAATAAGCTAATGTAGGACATCTATCATTGACCCGTAAATCAGAAGTACTGACGATATCTGGAGTGTCCAGTCCAGGGCTGGCGCCTTCAGACGCAACCGGCACCAATTTAATACCACTGATCCAATTTCCTGTTTGCCTTATCTCTAGGAAGCGAATCATACCAATTATAATCCGCAAAGCTCTGCCTCTAGGTCGCCGAGGAAGGCCGAAAACGCCTTGATCGTTTTTAACTTTTATTTGCCACACTCGACAGATAAAAAAGTGCATCTATTTGTTGAGTAAACATCGTAACATTTGACCGTCTTTGAAGTCGAAAGATAAACGCCCTTCATAAAGATGTTACGTACGAAAAAGTCCGGAAGTATTTTCGCGATTACTGGCTATGTCTGATAACATCGAAAAAGAAAATACCGGCAATTAAAAATTTACATTTAAGTGGAAGTTAATCTTTGTTCCTCAGACATCTTCGGGCATTGTCCTAATACGGTAAAGCAATAGTGCGTATTTTCGAGATTAAATAGATGGAGACGGTCCATTGACCCGACAGTGGGCACACAAAAGAAAGAGTCTTTGGGTACTTTAATGTTTCATTAACGAACTAAGGGTCAGTGACATTTTTGTACCTAGATAGGTCGAAATCCTTTATGCATATTTGCTGAAGATCCAACCAAGATGAACTTAATGAGGCACACATTGGTAGTATAGTGCCAACTTGTATACCATGATTATGTGTTTTTAGACGTTTAATAGAAGCCTCTCCTTTTTTTCTTCTAGAGTTTCAATTAGTTCAGCTGTCGAGAGCATACATAAATTTTGGTCGAATTCAATGTTAAATGTTGAGTCCATTCCAATTCAAAAGTTTCTTGGCTGTATACCACTACGGCCAAGAAACTTTTTAATTCCTACTGTTGCTTCCACCGGACCCTTTTCGCGAATCGAACAATTATATCGGGGTCGAAATTTAATGTGACAGAAATTGTATTATTCAAAGTTATGTAATCGACCAGAAGATAAAAGCTCGCAGATGTGTTCAACATAAGCAGGGTAGTTAATCGATATTACCAAAATAACTGTCCGTCCTGGGCATTAGATGTTAAAAATATTTTTTAGAGGTACCTTTTACCTTTTTGAACTCGAGTTTTAAATCGTTAGGAATCAAGATTTTCGTGCATATATTGTATCTTTCTGGTGAATGTGCTAATGGTTGCAATATTTTCTAAACTAAACCTACGTTTGTTTGTCCTACTTTTTTATGTCCTAGCACAATTGCATTTTGAAAGCATGTGTGTCACCTATTATGTATGGCGAACAAATCCAAAAATAAAAGCAAATTAAAAAAACAAAATTGCTGGTTTTCGGTGGTACGGAACCATTGGTGAGTGGATCAGAATCATACAGTTGCAAATAATGAAATGTGACTTCAATTTCAATTTATTTTATTTTGTACAACATGAGGCTCACTTAGTTTCTGTATAAAAAAAATTAATAACGACATTATTTAGTTTGAGTTTGGCTGAGGATGGTGCCTACAGTTTCACAAGTTATTGACGGTTATGAATAGGTACTCAAAATTTTAACATTTTATGAGGCCGAATTTTTAACAGATGTTTATCAAGCTAGATTTTATACTTTTTAACTAGCCTCGTAGCTCAGTTGGTGGTAGCTCTTTTACCCTTTAGGTCGTCAGTTGTTTCGTTTGACGAACATAGATTTTTGTGGGTAGGTATTGAAAACAAATTATAGCTGTGAATTAACTAAGAAACACTGTATTGAATCAGTAATTTGGTTGCCATAGTAAGAACTATGCTTAGTTTGAGGTCGGATAGCGCTATGTGAATTGTCCATGAACATTAATTTATTGGTTATTTATTATTATCAGGTATGCTGCTATTTGTTTTGGTTAATCTCTTTGTTTGTGTTCTAGATGGCAGAGTTCCTAGATGCGGGAAAACACAGTATGAAAATACTTATCACAGATTATTGGCCGCCAAGAGTAGTTTAAATGAATTCTTCAATTTTATATTTCTGGCGCCGACTGAATAAGCTTGCTGTAATTTATTTCATAAAAATAGATTGGAAACCACACACTTAGTTTTATGGCAATTTCAAATTGGTTGTTTTTGTAAATATTTAATTGATGTTTGCAAGTTTATGTCGTAACCACATATTTTTACCTATCTCTATCTTTAGCCGCATCGATACTTACCTAAAATCTGTATATGACTCATATACTTATGTAAGATTATTTAGGTATTAGGTATAAATGCCGTTGCTATGTGGGTAATAGAATTCTGGGCCACTTAGAAATTGAATCAATTTTGGAACTAGTGTGGCATGAAAAGATGAATCATTCTAATTCTTATGGTAAGCGTAGAAGCTTCTTACCAGTTTCTAATTCTTTAAGTTTTCTAAGTTTTTTTCAGCAATCCATCGATTCTCCTCCACTGAAGCTCATAGAATTCGAACCTACGACTAGTAGACCGTTAACTAACCGACCTAACCCTACACTTTTGAATACTTGTAGGAGCGTAAACACAATGAGTCATTCACGGGTCATGGATTAATAGGGCTCTTTCACACAAGCTGCTCTACTTTTGCAATCTTTTTTTATTTGTTTTTAAATCTTTAAACTAGCAGCTTAATGCTACAATCCGAACAAATTTTAACCACACCAATTCGTCGATTCTCCTCCCGACATCGAAGCAACTGCTAGATCACGATTTAAACACTCTCACCTCACTCTCAAATCAGAGATTACGCCATTAAGTCACTTGCACATGATACGTAACGTGGTGTTAACACATAACAACGACAACAACAACAAAAACAACAACAACAACGTTAACACACTCATATCTCTGCACTAGGATTCCCTGTGTCGCAGATGGCATGGACAAATATACAAGACAAACACCCAAGACCTGAGAACAAACTTCATGCTCACCACAAAAAGTGTGCCCCGGCCGGGAATCGAACCCGGGACCCCTTGCTTCGAAGGCAGGCCTACTACCAACTAAGCCACGGAGCCGTCAACGGGCGTAACAGAGCTTTAGTCGTATAGTAGTTGTTGTAACCATTCCACATCAGGTGGATCTTAAACTCGCCCCGTCACTTTCATTACATAAAAAAACTCTGCATTATAAACGCACGAACTAATAGTCAGAAAAGCTCGAAAACTCCTGTCAAAATCTTCAATTTATGCCGCTAAAAGTAGAGTGCGTGTGCGACGCCATTAAAAATTCCTACTTTTTAATAGGAAACTTCCTCTGTTCCGTTTACGATATTGATTCCGTCATTGACGATAACCCAAACAAAGTTTCAAGGAACCGACTATATTTTCAAGATGGATGGATGACACTCGATCGATCCAAATATTAAAACAAACAAATATTGGAAATTTTCTCGTTGAATTTAGAAGACTCATTACATCACGGTAATTATGGAGTAAAAATAGGTTCGAGTAGCTTTCCACTTATCTGGGAGATTTAGATGTTTGTGTTGGAAATTTCTTCATCCAAAATAAATCATCACAGTGTGTTAAATTATTTTAACCTTAATGTATGATATAATAATATAAATCATAATGATATAAATACATGTAAAAGTAAATTATTCGATTTTTTATTCGATCAATTATACTATTAAAAACGAAACTACTTACCGAACAACGTAATATTTAGTTTATTCCTTTAAAAAAAATCTTTTTAAAGACTGAATACCTATAATACATAAGCTGATAATTTTACATAAAATCCAAAAGTCATTATTATATTGTAAAGGTAGAATAGGCAGACGTTATAGCTTTGGTTCACTTTGGGTACTGAACTTTAAAAATGTCAAATATCTTTTTAAATATTAAACTAATTACAATTAAAATAATAGAGTTTAGGACAACACCAACCAACGCTTTATTAAGAAATATTATTTAACCTAAACTAAAAGGTTACGCTTACCTAACCTTCTTCTCGGGTACAAAGTTACATTTATTGTTTATTAAGTCTTAAAAGGTTACCTATTGTATCAGCCGCTAATGTTCCCACTGCAGGGAAACCGGCCTACTCTCGATAATTGAGAGTGAAAGGGCTTTGATATACCACGAGAGCCCAATCCGGATAAGTAGATGTCACATGTCTTCGAATTATTTGGTTCTAAGACATGCCACGTTCTCGAAACGGTAAAGGAAACCCTCACGATGTTTTCCTTTACCGTTTCGAGAACGTGGTATTGCACATATAATTTTTTTTAAGTGAAATTCTTATTTGTGCACGTTTGGGTTTGAACCAGCGACAGCAGTGGTGCACTCGCATGTGATTTCATACTTCATACTTCGGTCAGGGAGGACCTTAGTCGTGTAGCTGTTGTTATGGGCTGAGGTCACCACTTAAGATCGATCACTTTCGTTAGTTAAAAAAATAACAGCTTTGTGTATTTATTACACAAAGTTATTTATCGCCAGTGATCGATTGCTCGCTTCGAATACAAGTTAACCACAGAGTCATCAACGAAACGTTGGCCTCTACACAAATACCTATACTGCGCTTATACAACAGTAGCAAACTGGAAGAAACCTCTATCCAAGTCACTAGGGAGGGATTATAATTACTTTCCGTCGGCCCAACCCCCACGACTGGAAACGAAGAAACTGAAGGTACAGTCAAGTAGAACTTATCTTACGTCGTCACACAATATTTTTAAGTACAAAGCGTTAATAAAACATATATTAATCGTTTCGTTATCCAGAACATGAATTTTGTATACTGTCTTCCAGTAGAAGTTTCTAGAGAATTAGTTACTATTATGTATACTGGCTGTATTAAAAATTGTCAGAATTTTATCTTGAAATTTCTATCAACCAAGTATATTACATATACAACAAAAGTATATTTACAATCAACCACAATAACGCATAACATATAAAGCCGTATTGAGAACCTACTTTGAAATCGGTTAAGGTACTTAATATGGCAACAAATCACAAAAAAAGTATTTTAAATTGTGCCTGTCACATATATCTTCAGATAGTTTTTAACTATCTGAAGATATTTGGAAAGTTAGCTACCAATCCGACCAGTTGTAGATTTCATTTCCTTGCTTGACTGTACAAATTCGAGAGTTCCTGTCTCCAAGCAAGTCATTAACCTCTTAGTTTTTTCCATTAATGGGATGAAAACGTTTTTATAATTATCTTTTTGTAAAGACTCAGTATCCTGTAATGATATTATAGGTTATTCACCCGGTGTTTGTATTATTCCTTTAGCGATTTATTTATGTTACGTGTTCTTTTCACAGGGAAAGTGTCTCTAAGATCTGTTTTAGAGATAGGTATGGCAGAGCAATGCCCGAATTTCGGTACAAAAATCAGCGAAGTCAACTACTAAGTTATACAAACTACAGCCCTCATTATCTGAAATGTTTTTTCCGTTCAATATTTAGAATTTGGCTTGATTAAAAAAGCGATTAAAAACATTTTACTTCTGTATTCGAGGATTTTACAACCAGGACAACGGTAATAAATAGGCCACCATCTACCCTTTTCTTTACAGTTGGTGGGTAAGGTTTAAACACTTGTCAAAGGCTGTTCATGTCGGTTCCTAGAAATAAGCCACACACTATAATTTCTGTGAATACGGTATTTTTAGTTTCGATTGTAAAAAACTGTGAACATATCTGAATTTCCTTGTCAATCCAAGGATTAATTAAAAAAAAAGGATTAATTAAAGTGTCTTCCAGGGTGCAAACCTCATCGCGGTTTTCCTTCAGGCAATATGAGTTCAAACTCAATTTCATGCTTAAATGATACGGACAGTAAAATATGTCTATGATATAACATGATTTAATCATTAAAATCATCAATTTAAACTCACTTTACCTTTAATATCTAGTCTATAAGTTATATAATTTTCAATAACAAACTTTGTTCATTATTTTTCCTTAACTACTTGAATCCTGATATATCATGAACTTTTATTGAAAGGTATAAGGTTCACTAATTTGAAGCCCACGCTTATCATGTTGCGTGGGTTTCAATTTAGTGGAAACTTTAGAAGACTGGAAAGATAGGTTCCTCGCACTGAAAGAATAAAACCCAACCTACGTACCTTACGTAACAACTATGAGAATACCTATTTTGCATCGCATTGCACCCTTCACTTTGAGAAAGGGATGTCTCACCACCATCCAGTACCACCCAGGGGGTACGTGTAGGGACTCCGAGGGTATTCATTTACGCACGCGAGCAACCAAAATGTGGTGCACTCGCATTGCTGTATTCCAGTCTTCCAGTGGAAGTGCGGGTGCCAGTGAAATCACATGCGCATGAGACGTAGTTTGGTCTCGGGTGACGGGCGCAACGGGGTGCGACATGGGCCTTTTCATACTTCGGTCAGGGAGGTCCACTTAACATCAGGTGGGCCTGCAGCTAGTCTCGTCACTTTAATAACATTAAAAAAAAATTACCGTCGAGGTGGCACAAGTTCTACTGCTACTTTGTGTTGCTCCTTTAGCACCATTCATTTGAGTTATATAAGCAACTTCTGAGAACTTATGAATTAAACGTGAATTAAACTAAAAAATATATGAGCATTGCGAAATTTATATTTGTGGAAAATAATCTAAAAATGTACACTCATTTTAAAAGTGAACGACATTAACTTAAAGTTTGTTGCCCTGTAATCAAACTGGTTTATTTATCACAGAATATTCTGAAGAGCTTCAAGTGTGTACCTGACTCTTAGATTAGTACTTAAAACTACACCGAAGAATATTTTAAAATCAAATGCGAAAAATCTACTCCTGCGTAATATTAAACTGTAGATGATTTGAATGTAAATTTTTAATCTATTAAGACTAAATAAATATGATTTTAATTTTTCTGCTAAAAACCCACTTGATCAACGGTTAAGTGGTAACAATAGCAATACGATTAGGGTCCTCCACGACCGAAACATGAGAAGACCCAAGTCGCATGCCGTTGCGATCTATAGCGTAGAAGGCAGAAGACCATCTGAGTTATTAGGCCCGTCTACTGGTTAGAAAGTTGATCTTATATGACAGATCTACGTTTTTAAAAACAAGAGTGTAAGGTAAGTAGGTTAAGTAGTTAAAATGCAAATTAAACGGGATTATCATTGATCAAAATAAATCCAATGATATCCAAAAGGCGACATAACTATGAACGACCATTTAAGTACAAAAATAATAAAATATTTTGTTTTAAGTTTGTTGAGTTCTTCCTATCCTATTGTTTTTTTTCTCTCGAGATACAAAAAAAACAGGTTTTTTGCTCTACTCTTTCACGAAAGATACTTAACGTAATATAGAATAAATACATCAAGTGTAGACAGATCAAAATTTTATGAATGAAAGCTAAAGTACTTAACTAGAAAATTCACGGTGCTATCGACCTTTTTCGTTTCTTTCATAGGCAATTCAAGGAAAGGGTTTCAAAGGGCAACGAACTAGAGTCCCATTTTCGCACGGATCGGGGATTTAAATACTGCCCTAAATTCCACTAATGCCTTAGCGAAGTTTGTATAGGAACTTCCGATAGAGGATGCAGCGGGTCAAGCCTCACTTGTTGGCCGTTGAACTAACCTCCCTAATCTCTAATAGAGATGTGTTACTTATATTTTAAAGCCGGATTTCTTACATTTTATTCGACTGCGCCAGAAGGAAGGTTATATTTTTTGAGTATGTATGTATATTTCTTTGGCACGCTCTGTAGCCCAAACGGCTTCATAGATTTTAGGTTGAGAGATGTCGTTAGATTTGTCTTAATTTTGAGAAATTTTTATTTTTTAAATTCTTTACGGCGTAAATAGACAATACGCCGTAAAGAATAAGACAAATAGTTCAAGGCAAAAAAAATACATTTTTCACATAGATATGTAATAAAATTCCTTGTTTTTACATTAAATTTGCTTATTTAGTAACCTCAAGTAGAAGCGGATCGCTATGGTAATTTTATTTTAAAAACCAGACCCCTGAAGAAACTAATTGGTTATCGCTGCTTTACGCCATATTGTCTTCAAAATATTTGGAACAACCAAACCCCATAATCAATAACACTGGAAGTATAATAGATAACCATAGCAACATTGCTATCTGTAAGTTTAATCTATAAAACGCCGGATTATTTAGGATCCAAACAAGTATTTCACCACGCAACTCTATCCAATCCTAAGCCGCCAGGATCCCATTCAAAAATATTTTCATTCAAAGATCAAGAACAGTTTTCTGGGTCACTAATTCCAATACTCCCTATGGTTGAAGGATTTTATTTCTTTGATAGGTATTTTTCGTTGTCGAGGCAACATACTGTATTTATGAATTTATTTATTCTTCATGGCAACAGTACATACTTTGAAGAAGGGTAAGGCTTATGACTAGAGTACATTTTGTGAATCAAGTGGAAGGTCAAGTCCGTTAATAAAGAATTCGGAGAACTTGCAAGGTAATTGAAGTTATATCAAAAACTGTCTGTTCTATTCAAGTTCTATTAGTAATTTGACAGAGGCCTAACCTCATACAAATTACTACTACCAATGAGGACAGAGAATTGGAAAAAAAATATTTGCGCAATACCACTTTCTCAAAATGGTGAAGGGTTTTCCATCAAATCATCGAAAGAAAACCGCCTTTGAAACAAAAAAGCATTTAAATTCCAAAATTAAGTTCTGTTTCTCAATATTATATTAAAATTGCATGACTGAGATGATCTGTCAAGAACATCTTGGCAATTTTCGCTTATATATATGTTGCCGGATGACAATCAATCATACAAATAAAAATTTCCTAAAAGATTTCCCTTGTGGCAACGCAGTACTGGAATTATAAAGATTACAATGTATTATAGGAATATTCCTCGCCCATTGAAATACCTGAAGTTCTTTTGGTACGGGATATTCCCAGAATACTTCCGCGATATAGGCAGTGCCAACTTTTACTGATGATTTTACTGACCAAAGGGAAATTTTGCCCCATGGACGGTCCAATAGGGTTTGAAGTGTCAAACTTAATCAACTTAATATTGTAAATAAAACATTAGTCAAATTAACACAAGATTAACAAACATCAACAGTCGGACTTCTTTTTTTTTTAAATTATATTTTTTTTATGTCGGTCATTTATTGATCAACAGACGAATTGATGATCTACTGCAATCTAAGAAATCTGCGTAGATAGTGTAATCTATGACGCCCCACTCTTCCTAATACAATAATCCTTACAGTACCTAATATTATAATACAATAATTGCTGTCGTTACTACTATTCCATCGATAACGACAATAAATGATAACAAAAAAAAAATCTGTCTTCCTCTTTGTTTCGGCTAATCTCCGAAACGGTTGGACCGATTTTGACGCGACTTTCACTAGAAGATAGCTGATGTTATAAGAAGTAACTTAGGTTACTTTTATTTCAGAAAATGAAAAGGTATTAGTCGCTAACAGCTAGTTTACAATATAACGGTTTTAGTTCTAGGAATATTATTTGTAAAAACTTATATAATAGTTTTCGAAGAAAAATCTAGGCATCAGGAAGGCTTCGTTGTTTTAATTGGATCTCGGTAACAGCTTATTATAACACTAAAAGTAATTAAATAGGGGAGTATATAAATACTGAAGTCATTTTATAGGGGTCCATGTTGCTCGCATCCTTAAGTAACTCGAAAAGTAAAAAATATAATGGAATCATATTTATCAAATGGGGTATCTTAAAATCTTATATAAATTCTAAAATAGTTTTTGATTTTGTTCGGACCTTGGTAGTTTTTAAAATACAAGTTCTACTATAGAGATCAAATCAAATATAGTGTTAGAGACAAAAGCCAAAAACTGGTGGAAATCGGAAGCTTTTCCGATTAATATTACACTTATTAATTGAAAACCTATCGACTACTTCGGCCTTCGAATACTCAATTTTCATTACAATCTTGTTCACGGCTTTTGCGTAAACAAGTTTTTTTAAGTATATAACATTATATTTTATTATTTTTAATATAATAACATATTTAAATAAACCATTTGTCAACTACTCAACGATTTTAGCTTTATTTTAACTTACATTCTTAATAAGTTTTGTTGCTCGGAAAGTGGAAAATTCAGAAAACCGAGAGTGCTTATTTCTATGAGATTTTACGAGCCATCATGTCTCCAAATGTCGTTTGACTGCTGTTTACAAGTTGTAAGTCTAGACATGACAACGTAGCTATGGTAGGGTAATGTAAATGTTATGAAAAATAAAAAAAACAACATGATTCATCTGATCCATTACGACATGAGTACCCTAGAAAACGCCTAGAAAGGATTCTTTCGATCGAAGGATCAAAATAATGTTGGAACGTCATCAATCAATATTGTTTGTACTGAATACGATTAGACAGCCTGACGAATCAAACAAGAGTTCTGTTTTATCCATTTGGTTCCAAAATCGAAACCCATCACACGTTCAGATCGGGTATTTTTATCTATGCTCATGGCAACTTGAGATAAAATGTGAGAGGGAACCTTTATAAGCTTTTTGGGCTACAAGATAACATTAAAACTCAATTATTCTATAAAAATCTCTTTGATACCTTCGCCGAAATAAATTCTTTTTAGATTGAAGCCAAAATTAACCGTGACATTGACATTCCAATAACTGTCAATAACCTAGTTATATCATAAAAAAATATAATGTCACCATGTCACCAGAATTATTGATTCATTGATAATGTCCTCAAGTTAGGAAAGTTTTAATTAAATACTACTTTGTAAACAGTAAAAATGATTTCTAAACTACATACACATTATTGCGATGCAACAACATCCGCGAAAGTTCACAATAGACAGCGATTCTTTCGAAGCAGGACCCAATGAAGAGGAACAGCTTTTTTATTCAGCCAGTGTCCAATTTCTAAGGGAAAGACTCGAAAAAAAGTCAAATCATGTTGTTTCCAGCTCAAGAGACACAGCACAGAGTTGTTGTAGTCTGAATGAACAAAATTTTCAGCAATTGCTGTCGTATAAACCCCCATATACGGAACCGTACTCCACGACCCAAGATTTACTGCCGATGAGTCAAGTGCTACCGTTTCCCAAGTCTAACAAGAGCGTTTTTACAAATCTAAGGAATTCATTCAGAGTGTTTCGATTTAAAGTAGGTTTTGATGATAGCGAACGCATTTCCAAGTCATCAAATATATCCATCTTCAAGTTCCGTCGGTGTAAAAAATGCAACAGGCTACTGACATCAATGAATATGTGCCAGGAAAGTTCCTGTGCCACTCTCACAGGTCCCTGTTCTAGCCAAACTTCTAAAAGCTACGATAGTGATGAAAATTGATATAAATTTACTTTTTTGATTCAATATGGTTTGGAAGTGTTCTAAATTTACGAATAAATTTTTGATTATTTCGTTATCTTTTATATTTTTATTTTATCTGTTAGTTTGTAGCATAAACGTTTGTAAGAGCGAATGTCCTGGATCCTGGCGGAATGAAGCTTGGTAGTATAACGTAATAATTAGGTATGTGAGTAATTTCATTGTTTTGCATTAAACGTGCCTTAAGAGATCTTAGCGAGATCTTGAGTTCAGTTAGGGCAAAGATTTTGTAAGAAATCTCGCGTAAACGGATGTTGGATTTGGGATTAAACTTATTACAATATAATATTTATCCATGCGAGCGAAGTCCGGAAATAGAAGTCTGGACGATATTATATAACTAATAGATTATTTTATTTCTCTATTATTTATCTACACCTGAAGTGTTACATCTTCATACGAGAACAAGGTAAAATTACTACAATATCTAAATTCAACTAGGACACCGAAGTTCTTGTTAACAATTTCGTTACAATACACGTGCCATGCTAGAAGCTTCGACTACTGCTCTTCGCCCACAACGTTCGGGAACATCTGATTGCGAATGAACGATTCTACAACCTTCTATGATCGCTCCAAATTAACAATGAAACCTTAGAAAGGCAATATCAACGAGTTACACTTGGCGTCACCGTCTTCGGTAGGGGGCGGTTTCTAACACAAATATCGGTCGTCACCCCGAGTTTCTAGGCCTTCGGTCCGTGAACATTATAATATCTTACCAACCTATTGTGTGAACTTAACGGTTTTGTTATATGTTATATTGTTTGTTAAATATAGTATTGGTACATTTTAATTTATTTAACCGACTCAGAAAAGGATCATGTTCTCATTCTGCTGCATGTGTTCTTTTGTGTTTTTACTTGATTTCTTTGCCAATTGTTGAGAGATTTGGATGATACTTTTTCAATTTGATAGTGTACCTCCGAAGCGGCATGAGGTGGAATTGGAAATATCTACATGAATTTTATCATGAAGATAATTCACACCTCATGACGCAAAATAAATGGTTAAAGTCGGTTTATTCAATTTTTAATCAACCAATTGTGTATAAATCCCTACAAATACATTAACAATGTTATGTATAGATAGCTACTGAATAAAAAATGGTAGCAGTTAGAAGGTAGAATAGATGTATTATTCTAAGAAGTTCTCCATCTTTGGTGTTTGTGCCAGCTTAGGACTATACAACACTGTAATACGTATTGTTAAATACTTGGAAATGTTATAGGACCCACAGTTTCAATAGCGTCAATAGCTTTATTTTTAAATATTTGTACCTTTAATAGATTCTCTTAAACTTGTTCACAAACAGCTATCAAATGTACTGAAGCTATCCAAGTAATGAGAAAATAAGAGAAGCCAAGAACCTCTCGTTCAACAGTTTAGAGTTAGCGTAGGGTGCACGAACCTCTTGTATTTACTGCAGATTCTTATAGATTCAAGTTTGACGTAATTATGATCCTTTGATTCCAATGAGATTCAATCACAGGGGTTCTCAGAATACATACCTATTCTTAGTAGGGTGAAACGAAAATGAATATCAATTTTAAAATTATGACGTTGAAAAAACACAGAAATAAATGTAAGAAAGTAAAGTGCTGGTTACAATTAATTTGAATTAGAGTATCTTTAACCCACAAAAAAGAGCTGTTATAATTTAATCCTGAGTAGGATCAATTCATTTGCGATCTTAGCCCCTGAAAAGCTGGTCCTAAAGTTTAAATAAAATCTAAGATTAAGAGAAGTTTCGTATTCATATCGGTCACAGCCATAATAGAATCGGTGGAGCTGTCCCAACTAAAAATCCACCCTAAATTCTCCTTTGAAGGAGATTTGATTATAAAATTGAAATAGATAACAAAATTGAAGGCTATTGTGACAAATAAAAAGTTTTATATTCTAATCTATTCTTAGTTAGGTAATCTTAATGGATATTCACCCCAAAACAGTACCTACGCAAAGACCGCTGGCTAGGTCTTTGCGTTGGTACTGATTTGGGGTGAACACCCATTCAGATCAGACATTTGGGTAAACTCAAATGTTTGCTCTCTATGAACATTGATCTGCGATCCATACCGATTGTTAATACTGCTGGGGCTACGGAAGAGTTCCGTGAGGCCGTTATTAGCCGATAGGAATTCGGCGTGACCCTTCCAACATCCCAGTGGAGGGAAGATTCCGATGAAGGTTTTCCAAGCGCAAGAAAAGATGTCCTGTGGTTAAGTGATTTGGAATGTCAATAATTATCGCGGTATTTATTGACATTCCAAATCACTTAAGAGTGTGCCTTAAATGTTTGTATTGTTTGTGTACCACTTCTTAACCAAGCTTCATTTAAGGGTTCGCATAGTATTTTATGCCGATGAGCGCTGGAAGTGGTTCCAGGAATTATCTAGAATTATGATAAATCCAAATAAGATCACAAAAATAAACCAACATAGTACAAAGCTTTATAAAACTTTATTACATGCTAAAACACATTCAAAACTATTGATTTAACAATTTGGTTACAACTTGAAATTAAACTATTTAAGACACTGTACTATTACTTAAGGCGTTACACAACTTACAGAGAAACATTTATTTACAACTTTCTATCACAGGCGTTTGACGAATTCCTTATTTAATTATACTAAACAAAAATCATTAAGTAAACACGCGGCCATATTACCTTAGTTATATACAATATACTTACACCTAACACCACCCAGCAGTAATACTTATGGCACATAAAGTAGGATACATAACTTCATGTTCCAGCCATAGAATATAAAAAATTACTTATTTTTTGTTCTTAATATCGATTTATGCATGTATTGCTACTGAGTGGTTACGTAGTAAAAATCATGAAAATAAAATTTAAAAAATAGCAACATTCATTGAAATATATTGCCGTAATTTACACTGGAATGGACTGACTTATTTAAAATGTTTGTCATACAAACGATGAGGTTCACCGTAGACTTACTTTCACTCTATCGCAATACCTTCCTCCTTTAGTTGCCTGAGGATTTCAGGACTAAATTCCTCTTCTCTGAATTTATAGCCACAGCTTAACATTTCTTTGACAATCGTGATGTTTTTCCGCAATGATTCCAGCCATATGATGTATGAATAGTCTGGCCAGATACCTCCGTATCTTTCGGGCAGGTGATCTGGGGATATGTGTTTATGAAGGCTGGTTTTGTCGTATCCATGGAAGTAGATCCTGGAGCGCATCTCTGAAGTGAGGAATGGCTTGAAGATATTATAAATCTTGTCAAACAGCCAAGAGTGGTTGATGACGTGGATAGAGTGCGTCGAAGCTGGATAGCAGGACTGGAACGTACAGTTTTATAAAATTGATTTGTCTATTTGTACAAGTATAGCAGTGAGATGGGCAGAGGATATTGTTAACGTCTCGGGCTGAACTTAAATGATGCAAGATCGGTTGGAGTGGCATAAAGTGTGGCCTATACTCAGCAGTGGATGAAGTCGGGATACTGATGGTCTTTTGATTTTATTTTTAAGTGACAAGTATATATTTCGTTATAATGAACGGATATCGGTCACAGCCATAATAGCAAAAACATATTCCCAATTGCAAACAGCAAATTGCAATTGAAAGCGTAGTTCATTCACTCATATATTCATCGCTGGTTCGTACCCAAAAGTGCACCAATGAGTTTGTAGGTTGTTAAAATATTTTCGTTAAATCCCATGGAAAGTGGTGAAGGAAAACATTGTGGGGAAACTGCACCTAAATACAAAAATGAAGAAAAGCTGTGAAAATGCTAACCGTAGTAAACTCACACTTGATAAAAATAGGCTTGTGTCTCTGCAGTGTTATATTTAAAGTACAGAATTTCTATACATACCACTAGCATTTTGACGATCTTTGAAGCTACTGAGGGTGTTATTTGCCAGGCGTGCTGCGTTCCGATGTCTTCGAGGTCGAAGATCGCCACTCCACCCAGGATTTGAGTGCGCTGTTCCATCATGCCAAGCTCTATTGCTAGGATAGTAGCCCTGAAGAGGTCGTCAACTGGGATGGATTTTGGGTCCCAACAACCTAAAAGAGATAACATGGGATTCATTTTTGTGACGTACATTTAGATATTGGTACTGGGTCTGGGTCTTAATATAATATGACCAAAAAATCACTATACAATACAAAAACACTTTATTGCACAACAAAAGAAATAAATGTACGACGGGATAAAGAGACGGGGATGTAACGTCTCATGCGTCTGTAATGTCAGCGGCGCACCCATACTCTTCCACCGGAACACAGCAATGCGAGTGCACCGCTGCTTGGCGGCGGACTAACAGGAGGTGTGGAGGCAGTATTCGAACGAACTTCGCACTAGTTCTACTGCTACTTTTTATTGGTCCTTTAGCACCACCCAGGGACCACCACCTATGGACGCGAAAAACTGGACTCTCGAAAAATTATTTGGTAGGATAATAATCATTAATATTTTGTAGGATATCAGCTGTTTCCATTCGACAGTCAATCATTTATAGCACAAACGAAAAAAAATCCTTACTTCTGTCTAGAACACGGTTAATTTTTGCATCTTAGAAGTTGTTGTATGCCTATATATAAATAATTTAGCCATAACCTCCAGATAACCAATGTCATATTGACCCTTTATTATGTTTATCACCATTCAGGTTAATGCACCCAGATCATCAACCTTTATGGTGCAGGCGAGAGAGCCAAAACCTTTTTGTGGGAATCACAAAAGGCTTAAATTATTTTTAAAAACATGTATAAAAACTTTTATGTTTTCATTTACACAGTGCAAGTTGAGGTGCTAGTTGAAGCCTTATCAGTCCGTAGAAGTATGAAACTTTACATTATTGAGATAATAAGTGATCATCAATAACATGCAGGGATGATTCTTGAACACATTTAAAAGTATTAGCGGTGCTTGTAATTAAACTCTGTTAGTTTCATTATAAGCACCGCTAAAACGTTTAAAAGTGTTTTTTTGTTCACAATATGCAGCTAGGAGTAGGACTCGAACAGTTACTTGCAAGTGACGTACTGAGGGCAGTAGCTGCTTATACTGCCAGCCAATAACTCTTTCTGTGTAACCAAGCGTTAACACTTAAATTTGCTTAAAGTGGTAACTCAAAATATTAAGAGCCCTTTCAGATGTTAAGTAGTAATTTGTAAAATCTATAATAGTGTAGGTAATTAACTTGACAAGACAAGTCATTTTTTAATCATTAATTGGTTTAAAAATGGGGTTTTTTTTACATTGTTTTTTACATGTCTGTTTTCTTTTTTATATGAAATGGCTTTGAAACTACTGCGTGGATTTTGATGAAAATTATGTCAAGCTGCAGCTTAGCCTGGCATAAAGAACATTCCTTACAGAAACGGTTGCGCGAGTAAGATAAAAGTGTGATGTACGAGACAATACAAAACTATGGCGTACTCTCAACAAGTGAGAGTGAAAAGAACTATAACAAAACAACATTTTTTTTTAGATCGCAGTTTTACTTTTGACTCCATCACTTCACCCATGCATTACCGAAATAATTTAAAAACTAAATAGATAAAAACCTTAAGAAAAATTACGTGCTACATTTTATTTTGCTAAGCGCACTTTTCAGTTTCTTCATTAGTTAATTGTACTTAAGCGAAGCCTGGGTGTGTCGCTAGTAAGTAATAAAGATTCGAATTGCATTGTATTTATTTATAGAATTGATGCAAAATTCATTGTCTTATAAATTAAATGGAGGTTTACACTAAAAACTCCCACTGGTTAACCTTTTGTTAATTACATTTTATGCTGAATAATCTGTTTACGTAGGGGCTCGCTGTTTTTACAATATAAATTTTAGAACAGAATATATTGTGGTGTATTGCGGTAAGTTTACGAAGGTAGTTGTGAAATATCTGACTATATCAAAATAAAGGTTAATTTCATTCGTATATTTTAAAATAAACATTGGAACCATCTGTGTTCCAACAAAGAGCTGGTAGTTAATGATACTAATAGTGAAAAAGATTGTCGTGGCAATTTTTTTTTTCGTTTTTGGATGAGTGTGTCCAGCAGAGAACTGATGACGCAGATTATTTTTAATTTGAATCAATCTGAATTCTTTAATTCATAGAAATCTACTGAATTCCCGAATACCTACATGCAAACATTAAATTTTCAGCTAGCTAATTAGCACTGGCACAAGATGTGTATTTTTTATTATAATTAGTGGGCCCTTTTTCGTTTAATAGTACTCCTAGTTACTTATAGTTAGTACTTAAATAATCTATAGACATTGCTATTATTATAACTCTTTCCTTGGTGTTTTGTTGCTATATGGTTTTAATTCTTTATTTAGCTTTGACAATATGTTTATACTTGTAAATTAAATATTCAATATATTTGTATGGTAGCTGGTGACATGTGAACGGAACATAAATAACAATATTGGTTACATATTGTTTGCTGCAAATCATTTTTTTTTCTATATCTCTCACCTATCCTGAAGATCATGAGTCTCCTCCCTTCCTGGTCCCTGTAAGGTGGCACTGCGATCACGTTGGCCTCGCCGATGGTTTGAAGATCCAGCGGGAAGATGTTGTCAAAAAGCTCAGGGTGGTCCTCTTTGAACTGGTAGTAGTTCACGATCTGGAATTGATTGTTTTCTCAATGTAAACGAAGAGGCCTTTTTGCGGCAATGTTTTCAGCATCGATACTAGATGGCGCTGTTTTGTACGAGTAGTAGATCAAAAATAGTTTTTTTGTAGGAAGTTTTGTCAGAGTCCTTTATTTAAGTAAAGCTCCTAGAAATAACAATATGAAATGAAATTAATTTGAGAAGACTACGAAATCGCCGCACGCAAGATGAAACAAAGTGAGTTTTTCCATATAACATATCCATATAACAAACAAACATTTATACTATCGTGACTTTGACTTTATTACCAACTTTGTGTCCACCGATGATAAAACAGAGTCATTTCTCGAGCCAGTACGAACAACTATTAATATAATATTTTCTATTTAAATCGAAAATGAAATACATAATTTATCTGCTATTTGTTTTGTGGCCATTGATATGAAGGTTAGTTTTGCATGTCTCTTTATATTTGACTTACAAAGCGTGACATTGCAGACATAGCCGTATGGTTCACGTTTTATGTACCTATTTTGTCAAGTTTATGTTCACATAATGGTTGAGAGGACTATATCTTGTTTTAAAACTCCAGTGACCATAGGTAATATATTTAACTTCTGCTGTATGTATAGATTAGAGTAGTACTCAGGCTGTGTACGCTAATGGTTCAATCATTCGAAAAGCTACTCTTATGCAGCCGTTAACCTATCTGCACACATACTGCCTATCACACAAGTACAAAAATTTGTAGCTTGTATTCTGTTAACTTGTTCCTGGCCAAAATGTAGCATAATTAGTGTGACAACTTATATGTTGCGTGGGTTTAGCAAATACCCCTGTGTACGGCCTCTCTTATAAACTCGTAAATTCAAAGTTAATTGAGAGAATGAAAAATACCTTTGTTGTACATTTAAAGCTTACATATATTTTCGCAGTTGTCTTAAAGTTTAAAAGGTTACCTAACAATGCTGTTATTAATGAAAATACCATATTTAAATTGTATTTTTTTATCAAATATTGTCAGTCGTGACCCTTGAAACGATGACAACAACCAAAAGGAAGTATAAATATGTATGAATGGAGTTTTGAAAAATAACAGTGGCGCGGCGATAAATGAATAAAATATAAATTTACAGACATTATACACAGCGCCATCTAGCCCCAAACTATGCATTGGCTGTACTTTGAGGACTAGATAAGTGATAGAATATTTATATGGAACATGTTTTTGTAAATACATAAATACTCGTATCATCCAGACACAGGGCAAACATCTGTATTCGTCGCATAATTGTTCCTGAGTGGGAATCGAACGCACAACCTACAGGGCAGAAGGCAGAGCTACTACCAACTGAGCTGTGAGGTCAATAAAAGACTCAGATAGTTCCATATCAATTGTATTATTATTGTTACCATATTAACAATTATTCTGTGGGCAATTCTACCTATTCTAAAACGAAATAATAAGACATACCAATCTATGCGCCCTTTGAGCAATAAAGTTGCGTGCGCGCAGGAATCGAATCAGAAACTCGTCGTCCATCCGATGCGGTGTACATTCGCCTCTCTCTGAAAACCACGTAGGTTAATTTAAACTTAACATTAAATATTATTTTGTATCATATTTTACACGTGTAGGTACTTTATAACATTGCAATCTTCTGGAAGCCTATGTAAATTCAGGATCTAAGCTATCCTGGTACCAAACTTCATCCGAATTCTTTGACCCGTTTGAGCGGGAAAGAGTAAAAAACACTACACATGCAAACTTTCCTTTTTATAGGTAATATTAGTTTAAAGTGTGAAAAGTTTGGATACTTAATTAACTACTTAACTAATACAAAGACTAATGAATACGTATCTTTTTGCAGAAAAACTCATAAAAGGGAATATCACCATAAAAGCGTCAGCCTGTCTCTGATTGCTGCGACTAAAGTCAAGTCAAAAATCTTTATTCCGTTGGATTCTTCAAAATTATAATACTTGGAAAATTCAACTTTTTTTAAATATGCATCCTTAAACAAAGTTTAGTGCTTGTTCAAACCCTATCCGACTGAAAAGTATTGTGTATCTTCGAACCTTTAAAGTTCAGTTCAGTGCATCTGAAGGCTCAAAGAGGTTCAAAATAACAAACAGATAAAGCTGCTTCGAATTTATCAATCAAGCGCAGGTCTTCAACCCTCAGAAACACTGATGAACTCTGCCATCCAAGGGTCAATAGTACTGATAATCTTATATTCTAATTGGAAATGTGTTGATGTTTGGCTGTCTGTAACTCAATCACCCCAAAACTACTGAAAGTTTTGGGGGACAATATCCTTCGCATCCGTGGGTGAATAGTCTCAGAGTCCCTATACGTAACCCCGGGTGTTGCGTAAGGAGCAACCCAAGGAAGCAGTAGAACCCGTGCCAAGTTCGTTAAAGTATACCTCGCAATCCGCCGACAAGCATTGACGTACTTGTGTTGCTGTGTTCCGGTGGGAGGTGTGGATGCCGGTGAAATTACAGATACATAAGCGTTACACCCTCGTCTCAGAGTTATGGGCGCAATGCAATGCGTTTTGGGTCTTCTCATATTGCTGCACCGGAATACCTTGCGTCGATATGCTGCCAATTATTTCGGTCACATGGTCAGCATAAAAAACATTTTATATAGCATTCACCAACTACTCGTACGTGCCAAAGGTTCTTTTTAAGATTATGGAACCGTTGGGTATAAATAACCCTATTACTAAGCTTAGAACGTATGTCTGTCTGTCAGTCATCTTTAAACAGCTGTATAGTTTGAACTGTTCCCGTACCTAAGTAGAAGAGGGGTTAGTACCTTCGCAGGGCTGTTGTTAAGGCAGAGGCAAGCCTATTCGAATTTACTTGCGGAAGTTGTTAAGATTCTTGAGGTAAAAGCAAAGAATAGAAAATAGGTAAAAGTATGTTTTACTTGAATATAAGTGTCATCTTGTCCCTTTGAAGGATACTTCACTTTCTAAGGAAAACCAGCGATCCTTGTTGAATAAATTATGTGCAAATCTTATAAAGGCGAAAGTTTGTATATATGTGTAATTTGTGTGTGTGTGTGTGTATGTTCGTTACCCTTCACGCTCAAACGGCTCAACGGATTGAAATGAAATTTGGTACCAGAATAGCTTATATCCTGGATTATATAAGTAACTTTTGATCACTTTTGACTTAGTTAGTAGATAATGTTGAGAAAAATGTCACACCAAACTATTTCGACATATACTTCATACATCATGCAACTACATACTGGTGTTGCCTTGATTCATTTCTCTTGGCAATCGCAAGCATCATCAATCTCTGATGAATTGTCATTTGTCATTTGTTTTGTCTTCTCTTGACTCACAACTTTTCGTGTGTCACTTTGATAATCCAGAATGATTTAGTTTTCTGACCTAGAAAACGTCTCGCAACGCTCTTTATATTCATGTCCTTAGACAATAACTGGCAGTTATTGTATATAAAACAGTTTTAACAGTTCAATAACTATCAAAACTTTTTTTTCTTCATCATGAAACGATTTTTTTATGTTACTAAAATTTCAAGACTAACTTACAGCCCACCTGATGTTAAGTGGTTGCTGCCGCCTATAAACAAAAATACGACTCAGGTCTTCCTCTCTCTATGAGAAGACCCGCGCCCTTCATTTTGAGATGGGGAGCATATATGTTCGTTCTGTTACTATAATTCCAAAAAAAGGTACCTAGTCTACCTATGAGTTCAATAACATGGTGTAGGGATACGTTTTAGTGTATAATCGAAGAAAATAGTAATTTTCTATTCTATGGTATAACTTAAAATATATTCACTTCACTTCTTACTTGCTTTTGTGTCTTAGGCAAAATATGTGTGCATTCTTGCAGCAAACTATCTCAAAATATGAAATTATTTTTTAATTGCGATATATGTAATACTGCATTTATCAAAAGTATAATCCTACAGAATTACAAAAAAATATTTACGATCGCCATAAAAATAAATTAACGTCGCCATTTTTTAATAATCCGTTATTATTAACTGCATAATATTTAATTATAGTATTGTGACAGAACTGGATAGTCAAGACTGTATCCATCCAGTTCTGTCACAATAGTAGTCATACAGCAATAAAATAAAGTGTGAACCGCAAAATGATTAGTAGACATTTAATTATATCTGTTCTTCGAATTCATTTAACTACATGTATCTTTCGTTAAACATTTTCCTGCTTTTGACTACAGGAAATTCTTTATTAGAATTCCTTCTGTTTCTATTGCTCCAATGCGCGGGATCAGAGCAATGGAAACAGGAGCGCTCAAGGCAAGCTTCCTTGTGACTCTCCGATTGTCAGTATTTGGATGGGTGACCGTTTAGTGCCATTTGGACTGGGCACTGCCGTGTTTCAGGGGGCAGGTTAAAAAATCAAGCCAAGCCAAGTTGAAAGCCAAGTCATTATAATTACATTAAAATGTATACAATGTATGCATATAATACGTCACAGGAGCTCCTTAGGCACATTACGTACACACAGATATGTCAAATTACAGATAGTTTTCATGTTTTAGCTTATTCTTATTTGTTAGTCTGTTCCAACCCTAACCGTTACATATTTGCGAATATGGTCCTGCGTCAAGAGTCGAGCAAATTAATTCCCAAGTTTTTTTTGTCATCTAGGTAATCTGATATTTTACAGTAAGCTTTTAAATTTTTTTTGATAAATGTTTTATATTTATTTATTGACAGTGATTGACTCGGATCTTTATCACATTGATCTTTGAAAGAATAGCTGACTTGAGTTGCAATGCATATTTTTCGAAAAAAAAAAATTTAGTATGTTTTATTAGGTATATTTTTTAAATTACTTTATTTACCTTGCGAGAAACATTGTATGCTTTCGTCGTAATTCCTATTTTTTGTGACCTTCGAGTAATGCAATTTTTATTCATTAAAGGATTGGTTCATTTATGTAGATTCAAGATATTTAGAAATAGTAGATATTATGAAATCTACCAACAAGTCTACGCAACTTCTTAATACAGACACATTAAATTTTCAATCTTTCTGGTTTATCGATATTACTCTTCAAGGCCATATTCAAGATATTATTTCATGGTTGGCAGGGTTCTTACCGCACTCAACCATTACTCTTCACTGATCTACGTCTTTTTTTGACGCGGGATAAGACTTACGCCTACCCTTCAGGTCTTTGGAAAGGTTAGGACGGAACGAAGAACGGATTAATGCAGTATAACACTAAATTAAATGTCAAACTTACCACCTTCACTATAAGTTTAATTATTCCATAACATTACTACAGAAAGTACTATCTCAGTACTACTACTATCTCATTTTCAAGGATAATATAAGCTACTATAAGCATAGTGAAGCGAATTGTGTTGTATTCTGCATCCGAATTGTTTATTTACTGCAAATATTAAAATTATCAATTATATATTTCTCATTTGAGTTGCAATTTATTTTTGAGAATAAAGGTCTTTAACCACAAATAGACCATATAGAAAGCTCAGTTCTGCTGCTGTGTGACCCGGTCCACCTTTGTCGTGTTTCGGTCAATAGAGCTTTCCTAAGAGTGTAGAATAAGTTATTGCCCTGAGATGGCCTTGACGTTACGCGGGATTTTGGCGAGAGCGGAAGGCTAACCTCGGTTCATTCATTCATTCGTTCATCGTATTTCATTGCCCCTCTGAGTTGTACTCTCTAAATATAAATTAACATTATTGCCTTCGTACGGGTAAGTGACCCGGTTCTAAAGTTATTTTCATAATTCTATAGTATCGCCGATGAATCTTGTAAAATTCTTGAACTTTTCTTTAGCTTATTCAGCTGACACAAATATAATATCTTATCTTATCATGACACAGACTAACAATCTATATATACAATATAAAAGAAAGTCGTGTTTGTTACAACACTTATAACTCGAGAACGGCTGGACCGATTGCCATGGTTTTTGATTTGTTGGATTTGTTTCCGTCCCGAATAGCAGAATAACTATTAAAAACATTGGAAAATTAACGAAAAAATAAAATCAATTTATCCCCGTATTCTCCACGGGAACGGGAAATATGCGGGTGAAACCGAGGGGCGCAGCTAGTTTAAAATAAAATTATAGAAATTATGCATATGTTTTTTTTTTCTTAATTTGTTAATAATATAATGTTTGTTTAATATAAGGTTATGTTATGTTAGCACGTTACTTTTACTTAAGAGAAAAAAAAAATTAAGATTACTCGCAAAAAATATCCACGTGGACAAGGCGCGGGGAAATGAGCTTTACTTTTAGATTTAAGTGAGAATGTAACACAGTATACATACTGTATACATTAACCACATAAGACAGTCCTCCACAGACAGATTCACAGATCACTCAGCAGGGTCGGCATGGTGTAGGTCACGTGTAGGAGAAGTGATTTAGTCGCAGTTCATCAGTAACAACGTCAACATCACCTGACACCATGCCACGTCTCAGGAGTAGTCTGACTTAAATGGTCTGCTTATAGGGTCATTGTGAAAGTAAACGCACGTTACATTTCTGCATGCGAGAATCATATAGAGGTCTACATGCAATTCTGCAACCGCTTCCTTGCAGTTCAGATTCCTCTCCGAAAATGTATTACATATGCAGCCATAGTGAAAGTAGTCCAAATAATTATCTTAAAAACTTTCACGTGATCATCGTAGAAGGGTCTTTTATTGGTATCGTACCAAAAATCGAAATTAACACGCGAATATCAAGCGGTTGATACTTGAGTTTAAGGAGCAAATTCATCTCATGTGGTCTCTTGTGGTTGTTTACCATAATGTCAAGGACTATCGTGTTGGAGTATCCACTTATAAAAACATTTCCGTCTCGATAACCTCTAATGTTACTAATACCTAATACGTAGTGATGGTCAAGGTCGCTCTGATCACGCAATCAATCGAAGTAGGCTCAAAACCAGTTCTTAGTTAAAATATTATCGATGTTACGATTGTATAATGTTTTATTTTAGTAAAATTTACATAAATAAATAAATAAACATTCATGGACATTGCACGCAGTACTATCTAGCCCCAAACTAAGCATAGCTGGCACAAGATAACAGATAGAATACTTATAAGTTTACTACAGGTACTACAGGTACAAGATAACAGACAGAATACTTATAAAGTTTATATATAATATAACTCCCAGACACAGAACAAACGTCTATGTTCGTTACAAAAATGGTTTTCCAGTATGAGAATTGAACCCACGACCTTCAGAAGGCATAGCTTAAATTAATATTTGTATTATAGCAATCACTCACGTAACCACCCATACTTACAAACTTTCGCATTTATATTATAATATTAGTAAGATTCAATATCAACTTATTCAACTTATTGCTCAAAATCGTGGCATTGGATTACCACCATTTTGAGCAAGGAATAAGTTAGTGACCAGTAACGTTATATATTGTACGTTATCTATAAAATATAAGAAATAAGCTATTTCCCATCGGCAATATCTCAGAAACCAACTTCCATACAAATTTTCATCCATAATTTCCTTAGGTAGTGAGCTTTTGAAATCCTTTCATAATGCTTATCTATGGAACATATGCATCAATCATACATATGGAACATATACATCTATACCTTGCGCAAATTCCATGCATCTAGACATTCTAGACCCACCATTTCAAGGTGTACGTTACATGTTTGAACCTTGAGCGTGATGGCTCTGTGCGAATTCCAACTTTCAACCCAAATATCGCTGGTTGAAATTCAGAGAAACAGCAATTAATTTTTCTCGTGATAGGATGAGAAATTTTTGGGATCCACTCGTAGATTAAAGACTATTTGGAGTAAACCTGTGACTGCAGTCGGTGCACCAGTCTAGGCATGGTTACAGCTTCCGGTTACGCGTAATAAAGCTATCCAATTAATTCTTCTGAGATTCATCAGTAATTCTTGGCGCACTTCAGTAACAAACGCCAAAATATCGCATTTTTAATTTCTTTATATGAGTAAGTGACGGAACGAGCTGAGGGCCCACCTGATGGCAAGTGGTGGCTCTCGCCCATGACAACAGTAATGCGCGCGACTCAGTATGAGATCCAAATCTTTACTGAGTCGCATTCATCCCGCTGCGTCCATCACCCGAGACGGGGATGATACGTCTCATGCGCATGTGATTTCACCGGCAGCCACACCCTTCCACCGGAACACAGCAATGCAACCACTACTGCTTGGCGGCAGATTCCAGATGTGGTGGCAGTACCTATCCGGACGAACTTGGCACAAGTTCTACTGCTACTTTTTGGTTGTTCTTTTAGCACCACCCAGGGGGTACGTGTAGGGAATCAAAGGGTACACACCTACGGACGCGAGCAACGGGACCCCCCAGTTTAAATGATATGTTTTAGTTTTGTATATATTATTACTCACACTTGTACATGTTACAGTTGCTACATATCTTGTAAGAGTACAAAGCATTATATTATAAATCTAACATAAGAACTATAAAAAATGTATATACTCGTATTAATAGTGAGATATTGTATTCATTTTTTTGATGAATTCTAACAATTCAATCATACTACTTCGTATTAATACAAAAATCTTAAATTTTTGAACCAGTAATTTTTTTTATCTATGAAAAAAACTGTTTTGTATTGGATTGAAATATCTAGATGAAAAGTACTATATTCAACTAGGTATTTCATTCGCTATAATAATAATAAATATCTTTATCGCAATTACAATGTTTAAGTATTAGTAGCATAATATTTCTTACAATGATAATTCTGTTCTGCAATTGGCGGTCTTATCCTTGAAGAAATTCCTTCAGGGATAAGATTCCATATAATACAGAAACGAAATACAACCGGTCTAGAATAGTCCTGATGTAAAATACATTTGTCAAGTATTTTATATACCACATAGATTAACAAAGAAAACACGTTCAATTTGGTACAATGGGCCCTACCGCTGAGAGCAATGTCTTTAATTCAACACCTAGAAAATTTTATTTGAAAGAACAAAAAACGATAATTCTCTCACATGAACAAGTATGAACAGCAAAAATGTTTCCGATTTACTTATTAAATAAAATAAAAATCACCCGTAAATCTACATTAATATTATAAAGAGAAAAGATTGTATGTTTGTAATGGATAAACTAAAAAACTACTGCACAGATTTTAAAAATTATTTTACCTTTAGAACTTTATTTTAAAGAAAAGCTACCCAAAAGTTATTTGGCGTGCGCTGTAAAACTATTAATGATAATATAAAATAATGTTCTTTGTGTATTGTATATAGTACATATACACACAGGTTAGCTGAGGCAAAATGCTAAATAGCATTAAGATCGCTAGATACTTGTTTTTCTTGTGCAAGAAAGAATTTTCTATCTATCTACCTATGAGCATATTACCATATATCATTTCCCTGAGCTCGTAGATCGCCTGCAGCCTAGTCTCCGGGTCTTCCCCACAATGCTTGCGCGCGTAGTCCTGGATCTCCGGCGGGGGCTCACCCAAGTCCAGGTCTACGCTGTAGTCTGGAGTTGGCATTTTGCTCTGAAAAGATAGGATTTTGAATTATTCACTTGATTTTGAAAAAATATCGGTACGGGTTCATTCCGGTCAGCATGTTTTAAATACCCTAGATTTGTGTGAAGCTCTCGTTGAGCCGCATGGGATATGAACCAGGTATCATAGAAGCTTCATATAAACATAAAGGTTACTACATGAAACTTACTGCTTGCAGGTAGCATAAAAAAATACTCAGTGATATAAAAGACCAATGCCAATCAGTATGCCAATGACCATGTAAAAATCAACGAATAGTAATTTGAATAAAAGATGGAATGACTGTTGCAAATTCATTAACGATTCATAAAAATCAAATTTCCATATCTTTTTATAACTAATATCGTTTTCATAGTGATATGTACGTTTATGTGCCAGTTTCGTAAGCAATCAAGAAGTTCAAAATTATTTATGAAAATAAAAAATTGCTGCTGTTTCAAAAATTTGATTCAGTGTGAAAGATAACCTTTACTCAAACGATCCGTTACTAAAGCAACCATTTACATTTTAAGAACGAATGCGCAAACCACGTATTATTTAGTGTTATATATACGTATGAGCAAATCCATACCAAAAATAACTATGCTGTTAATTTTATTAATTTTGATTTATCCCACTAATATCATAAACGCGAAAGTTTGTAAGTATCTATGGATGTTTTTTACTCAATCACGCCACAACGGCTGAACGGACCTGGATGATATTTGCAACAGAGGTAGATTATAGTCTGGCATAGCACACTTTTACCGGAAAAATGTACGGTTCCCGTAGGAAGTCCAACCGCGGAATAGTTAGAGATACAACAAAATGTCATAAAAAAAAAACACTTTCTTAATATATAACTAAGCCGTCACAAAGTACTTGGGCGACAAAAACAGAAACTTTTTTTTTTTGTAATTACAACTATAATCATACATGTAACCTTAAACAGCAAAACCTTCTCTAAACACTAAATTTCATATAAATCGTTACTGCCGTTTTAATTGATTATGTGAATTGATTATATGAATGCCAAATTAATCGAGCCTTCAATTTCTCAACCGGAAATTAGTAGTAAAAATTGAATTCTTCGCATTTATGTTAATTTTATTTACTCTAGATCAGAAATAAGCTATGAAATTCAAATTTGGCAAGTTTTACGATTTAAGAAGGGAGTTTGATTATCAGTATCATAAAGATTTAAAAATTCATTATGTATTCTTATTGTCTTTTTTGATGGAGGGTTTTTTATCTATCTTTCAAATTTTATATTCTTAAGAAAGCGTTTATGTTTGCTTGAAACACGGTTTGGACTTAAGTCTTTATGAACCAATACGCCTGACAATTGTCAATGTTTAATGAAAAAATCTCGAAAATCGCCTTTAAACCTCCGTACAAATTGTTTTGATTTCATCAGAAAATAGGCATGAAGTTATTGTTTATTGTCACCAAACATGTACACGCAAACATTTTACAAATATAAATTTGAGGTTTACAAAATAGAAATTGATGAAGTAGTTTTAGATACAGTAGCTTTTGTGAAAAAAAACGAAGCGAAATATCTAATAATACATTTTACTAGCTACTCCCCGCGGTGTTACCCGTGGTTTCTCGGAAATTTTCTGCGCAACTTTCTAATTTTTTTATTGTTAATAACCTTTTCCTGACAATAACAAACGCAATAAAAAAGAATTAGCAAAATTGGTCCAGCCGTTCACGCGTGATGCCGTGACCAAGGGAAAAATCATTTTTATAATATCGAAGAATATACGTCATTATCTCGGATTAAATTGACTAGAAGGTGAAAACAATGACACAACGGATTCCCAACGGTTAGCAATACAATGCATCTAATGTCCATTGCGAATGCAGTGCAGCTTCCTATATTACTCAAGGAAAAAATTACAACAGCATAGCTATGAGTTCTAGAGTGTAAAGAATAAGCCAATAATTTAGCTAAACCAACGTTAAACTAGTGGCATGTATAAATAAATAAATATTCATGGACGTTAGCCCCAAACTAAGCACAGCGTGTACTATGGGAACTAGATAACTGATAGAAAAGGTACCTAAATAGTACTTTTTAACCGACTTAATAATTTCAAAGTTGCACAGAACAAACAGGTTCTTACCAAATTCTTCATTCCACAATCACCAAGGATTCTAATACTGATCATTTGTTTTGTGATTGTCCATTATGGGCACTATTCAAACACAAACTCATTTATTCCTTTAGATCTCAAGTATCGTTTGGAAACGTCTAATTTTACACACAAGTAAACATACGCGTGAGCATATAATGTGTCACAGGAACTTCTTATTCACATGCACACAGTTATGTCAAATTACAGTCACTTTTCCTGTTTTAGCTAATCTTATTTGTTTAGTTTACGTCTGTTCCACCCGACATACCCTAGGGGGAGTATATCTCCAGCAAATCCTTTGTGCGACATAGTTAACTTTAAGGGGATTTATTTGCGCACCAAGCCATTCCAATATCTACTTATTAGAACAAAGATAAATGAATGAACTACTTGGACTATCCCTGACCCATACAAATATGCGATAGACGTTATCAGGTTTCCGCCGCCGCACTGCGTATGCAAATGATAGGCAGTGTCATAAATGATAGCCAGTGACATAAATGCGATTCGCAAAATGAATGCACACTGCCACTTATACTATGATGAGTTCCTATTAGAATCGTAATGGCACTAATTTATTTCTTATTGCAGGTACAGACGATGGCAAAAGATATTAAAAAACTTGTTTTACTAAATAAATTCCCCAAATATTTATATTATTAAGGCATGGTTAATGGTTTTGTAAGAAAGCATTTGCGTTTATTAGCCAGCCCTTTATCATTGAGCTTCTATGCTTCCAAATATCTCGTTTACAGGTTTTTCAAATGTTTCTCGTCTCTAAAAAATATTAAGTTGTTACGTAAACATTCTAGTTTGTCCGCGGGAACGACACAAACCTCGCATATTGATATAGAACGTTTTTATTCCGTATTAACGCGTTTTACTATTAATTAGTTTTAGCCGTTAGTTAACCTTGGTATTACAGATAATATAACGTGTGTAATAAGATTCAAATTGTCGAGTCCTAACCCCTAAAAACAAACTTGATTAAAACACTTTGGCTTAGAACTGTACACTAGTAATCATACCGCATAGGGTGGATGGTATTAGGGTATGGTGAAAGTGCAGTGAAATGGCCAAGGAACAGGCTTCTAGTAGATAAACTGGTCACGATATGCTGCTATATGGGACTTTCATATGTCAGCTAGGTACGAAGGTGAGTTTGGGAAAACGTAGGCACACAAAATGGCTTGGTAAGCAATTCATAATATGAATTCATATTTAGAATAGTATCGATAATGTGATTAATTATTTCCATCAGTTTAATTATCTTTTTAAGCATTATTTGTATAATAGTGCAGATACAAAATACCATCCAAACTTCCATACAAACCTTGTCCTTGTCTTGTCCAAGGTATACATAAATCTGGCAACTGACTTTTACACATTGATGATTCTTTTAATTGGCACCTGCATGCTCTAAATGGTTGGCTAGATTTTATAGACTGGATTGAGGCTAATTATAAAACATAAACGTTTATGCATAATAATTTGATCTTCTGCTATCGCTAGTAAATTGACTTCGCTGAAATGTTATATCACTCACCTAAGATTATTTCGGTTTAATTGGACAGTTCAAGAAAGTTTTATAGCGATTAATATGGTTAATAATTATGACTTATGCATAGTTTCAATTTATATGTTTGGTAACGTTGGTACACATTACTATTGTAACAATATAGTCATATTATTTTAACATCGAAAATCAATCTACTCTATGTAGAATACGTGTAACGAATGATATAAATACATTTTATATCTCTGAGTAAAATATACAAAATTAAATATTTTATTCTAAATTGGTGTGTTTTATCAAGGTTTTTATGGATGCGACTTTACAGTGATACAATAATGAATAATGAATCTCAATGCTAATTATCATAATTAATTAATATATTCACTAATTTAGGCTCTCAAACCAGGTGTAGCGCATATTATCACAAAATAACGTTAAAAATTTCATTTTTTTATTAATATTTCAGTTTCACCATTTCAAAGCTCATTAATTTGAATGTGGAGGACATTCGAAAAGAAGATTTTCAACTTTCAAGATAAAAGAATCCGAAAGGTGATACATATTTTAAGACCTACGTTATTAAGTTAATGCAACGGGCCATTCGGGCCAAGTAGAGTTTTGATTCTCACACCGTGGGTTTCGTACCACGGATTGTGTTTTTAAATGATTATTTTTAGAATACCGTGCAGTATATATCAATTTTCATAGTAATAACACATATTGTGTGAAAATTTCAACCGATTGTCTGTTACGGTTCATACCTTACAGCCCTGAGATAAATAGACAGGCGTTTTCAATATTCAACTAACAGATGGCTAGAGAATCATTATTTACAAATTATTTATGCTAATACTCTAATACCAATACACTTACCCAAAATATTTACCTACTGTTCATACTTTAATTATCGTTTTATAACTATATTTTATATATTAGAATTAGCTCATTTGTTTCTCCATCTTTGTGTGTGTATAAATAAATGCCTTATACTTTAATTTATATTCTTATCATAGCAGCATTGTTATATTTCAAAAAGTACCATATATTTTTTTCTAAAAATACAATGTTTATATGATAATCTCCATTAATGTATTATTTAAATATTTCTCTTTTTCAGTAGGGTACGGAATCCTATGAAACGGGTTACCCTCTGAAAGTAAAAGGCATGCGTCACCCAAACATTACCATACCGACTGTAATTGTCAAGGATTTTTATTGAACGTAATGTTTCGATTGTCTCAAGGTAGGTAGGTATGTTTAAATACTCAAAACCCACACCGAGGAGTCGACGTCACAGTCCTGATGACGTGGAGTACTGGGTGACAGATTTTCGACTAGGTGACAGTGCTGCTCGTATCTATTGTCGAATATAAAACAAGATACGAACAGATTAATATCTATAAAACCAATCCCAATACTTTATATTTTTTGTCGCTCTAAATGGTTGGAATTTATTCCATGATTCCATATTCCTATGGGACATCAAATAAAGAAGAAATCATCCGATTTGGCCAGCAATTGGCGAAGATAACCGCACCCGTAGTTGGTCTCAATAAGCCGTATTAATTCGTAATAAAAAAAGAATGATTCCAATCCGATTTATAATTTCGGAGAATAGCGTGGACAAACATATATACAAAATTTTAAGGTCTGTTAGTAAATAAACGCTTACACACTCATAACCTGGCACTAGTGTTCCCTGCACTATTCCTTGTATCGCAAGTGGCATGGATAAATACAGAAAGACAAGACAAACACCCAAGACCCGAAAACAAACTTCATGTTCACCACACAAAGTGAGCCCCTACTCGTGCAAGTGTTGCATCCTACTCTGGCTTATTCCCCAAGTACTCCAGGATTATTATTCTGGGTGGGGGTTACCATTTAACATCAGGTGGACCTTCATCTCGTCCCGACATTAGTTACATATCAAAAAATATATTCTCTTGGAGTAAAATTAATGTTATAATATTTTATAAAGTATTGTTTTTCGTGGAGCAGTTTGGGAAATAATCTTGGAGTACTCGGGAAATAAGCCGAATATTGGTATGTATTTATACCTTGGACAGACAAAGGCTCCTTTTTATCCCGAAAAAGGATAAGTTAAAAAGGTGCGCAACTACTTCCAAATAAATACGGTTCGTTTTCATTTTCCACTGATTTTTAACCACTCAATAGTACCTACCTATACACAAATAGTTGTTTGCATAAACACGATTAATAGGTAGGTATTCTATTAATAGGTAGGCACGGCGCTATAATGGTGCTACATTTAAACTGTGCTATACTCAATATGTCTGTAGTTCACCTTGGTAGATCTTGACCAGTTTATCTGTCTCGTTACACAATTAAAAAATTAAGTCACGAATTGGATAATATTCATTAACCTACTGCAAAAAGGAGATTCTGTCGTAAATTGTTAACGGATTTCGATGTTTTTTTTAGTTTGATAGCGTGTACCTCCTGGGTGGTCCTATAGTAGAAATTTTATAAAATAATTCTACCACTCAAGGCGTAAAAAAGAGACGAAAGAATTGAAGCTGGTTTATTCGAAACAAACACCCAAGACCCGAGAACAAACTTCATGCTCATATGAACATGAATTCATGACACAAACTGCCGTCCGTCAATCCCGTCGGTTGGATAACTATTAACGGAAGTGAATTAAATTCTGTTTCGAAGATCACGACTACATTTGATTTACTACACGTGTCTCTAAACTCCACCATTATAAATAACGCAGATACTTCTGTCAAGGACACTGTGTCATCTCATGTATGTAGATATAAAGTGCAATAACCTAACTTTTGCAAACGCCTTTGTTTGTATTGTACTTGCCGATATCGGAGTTAGGTTTGTAAGAAGTCTTTTAAAAACAAACAATACCCTATTAGTCTGTTTTGCATAAGAAAGGAGTTGAAACCAGTCTTGCGAGTTTCCCTCTCGCGAACCAGGCGCTGACTCCAACAGCGTGACCTTCACTTGGATGCAAAATGGTTTTTCAGAGTGGTATTGTACCATTCAAAGGTTTCTTTTTAACCACCGACTATAAGAGATATTGTATGTTCGCCGGCTGTGTTTGTCTGTCTGTTTTGTAATTTCTTTAACGCAAAATACCTCAAAAAGCAGTGCATTAAATTAAAGCGGTATTTTGAAGTTAAATAGACTAAAATATAAATCATGGTTCATAATCACATTTGGTGGAAATCGGTAAAACCGTTCAGCTGTGATTATTTTAATTGGTGGAATTTTAAACGTTGTTGCGGTTTTAATTTAACTTTTAAACTAATCATTTGCAATAATAAATAATTAAATATTCATGGATATTTCACACAAAGTTATCTAGACCCAAACTAAGCATAGCTTGTACTTGACCCAGATTACTGATAGAATCCTTATTTTATACGTTTTTGTAAGTAAATAAAACGAAATCTCGAAAACAATAGAGTTGGCTTTTAAATTTTTTGTTGTCATTAGAACTTGTCTTTCATGGTGTCAGATCTGAGAGTCGTAACCTGCGCTTAAGTGTTCACTACTGATGCTGAATAGAATATGGTCAATATATTTGTAAACTACTAACTCAAAAGGAATACTCTGATTTAATATCTTATTATTTATATAAAAACTGATGTATGGGATATGGATCTTGGTCATGACCGGTGGAGAGATGCAACCGGTTCTAGAATCATCAGCCCTGAATATTGTGGAGGAATTTTAGATGAATCGGTTATGACAATGAAAAATCGAAATAAAAGGTTTTTTATATAAAACAATGGCTGACCTAACATTGGACGCAGCTAAGTATAATTCCAAAGCTGTGAGTCACCACAAGCAATCATACATTAAATAAAGAATTATCTATTACACTTTACTACACTACTAATTTAATTAGCTACCTGCATTCCAATGTAAATACTATGTCATCGTTGTTATTCTAATCATAAACGCCCCAACAATAAATTTTTTTAAACTTTTAATGTTTTAGTCATTTTTTGATTATATTTTTATTTATTAATCTTCGGACCGATTTAAAAGAGGGGTGTAACATCATCCCATTTTTTTCTTTTTTTCAGTATGAAGATTATCGTCCTTGTAGATTTAATAAATAGATGAAGTCAAGTATCCAAAAGCGATATTAATTAAGCTAGTAACTTTAAATATGTTTAATTCAAGGTGGCACACGCATTATGACCAAATAAACTTTAAGTTACGGATTTGACCATGATCTGACCTCTATGCGTAAGTTAGATAATATTATTGATTTGAGTTAAGGTAAGCATGCCACCTTATTACATACAAAACGGTGAAGGTAATCAAAACCAAAAATTCCAAGCATGATTTGGAATTTTTGGTTTTGATTACCTTCTACACATCTACCAATCCGGATTGCCCCCTATGCTAGATCAAAGTCCATTCACTCTCAATTAACGATAGTAGTGGGAACATTAGAGTTTGATACGGGGAAGCATTCCACATTATTTTGATAGAATTGAGTTAAGACACAAAATAAAATAATTTAAGGTACAGATAGTACAGTAAGAACATCGATTTATAAATTTCGAGTAAAATTTTGAGAATGTGGAGAATTTTTTTGAAGGATCACGTAAGTTACCTTCACAAGTATTTGCAATGATACATTTATCAACATAACAGCACATAGCATAGTTTACACATTTACACTATGCGGTGGGGTTTGATATACAGACTCGTCTAGTATATCGCATAAATTCAAAGCAGTTCGTACATAATAATAATAAGTATAGTTTATCTCAAAAATGCATACATAGTCCGAAATTAATCCAACGAAGTCGTGTCACCTTAATACTTACATAACATTCTCTTAGAGCAAGACGCCAAACGACTGCATTTAATTAAAGCTAGTTTGATTCTAATTTATTTTAGTGTTATAAAAAATACGGTGATAAAATATAATAAATAAGTTATCTAAAGTCTATAGACAATATACCTATAATTGGAATAAACGGACAAATACGGATTCTACTCACAAAACGTAATAACTTTAAACTCTATGACGGCTCCATAGCTTAATTGCTAGTTGCCCTTCCTTCGAAGCAAGGGGTCTCGGGTTCGATTCCCAGCAAGGGCAGACTTTGTGTGATGAGCGTAAAGTTTGTTCTCAGGTCTTGGTTTATAATTTTTATGTGTTTATCCATGCCACCTGCGAATACATATTGTTATATTGTATGTATTATTGATTATTAAAAAGTTATTTATAATTATACAATAAAATAATTTCACTGCATCATCTGAAGACTTACGCAATATTTATTATCTGTGCTACTCCAATTTGAAAAATGCTACATGTACCATAGAGGTTATTTAAACGAGTATCTTATGCAAAAATTAACAATTGTTTACCGAATATCTTATTGTATTATTTAACATAAACAGAAGTGTTTTGTCAGATGCTATCATATTCATGTGAATTATTCCGTAATTATGTACCTACGATCTCAGTCTTTGAATTTTCTCACACACCTACCTATTATTGTTTTTTATTGTCTTCACTGTTGGTGGCCCCAGTAAAGAACATATTTGTATGTAACAATAGGTTTTATCCGTGGCTTTGCTCACGGTAATAAAGATTTAAAACAAACAAAAAGGAGTCGTATCTATCCATGTCCTTTTCATACAAATACAAATAAATTACATACAAATTCACTCATTTATTATATTAGGCGAACTAATTTTATGTTGCAATTATTTGTTAACTTTATTCAGTAGGCGATTTAAATCCAGATTGTAGCATATTAATACACCAAATTGGTATTACAAGGCCACATCAAAACCGGACTACGAGTATACGAAAATAATTTCGTTGAATAGCGAATTCGTCCAAGGTTCGACTCGAAAGGCTCATTCAAGAGTGAAGAATGCAAGCCGGTTCTGCAGAAAAAGGAGCAAAACCATATCCCTCTCGAAATGCTCTCACACTATAGGTATGAACCACGTTCAACATAAGAACTCCATTAGGCTTTTACTTTTTATGCCTAATTATTGCCCAGATTAAAAATAAAATATTATTGCACATATGCCTGGAAGAGATCGCTTTTAGCGATAAGGCCGCCCATTGTGCCACCTATCTATTGTATTTATTTTAGTATGATTACTTTTGATGTTATGGTGTACAATAAAGTAATATTCTATTAAAGGATATTGATTCGCAATAATGACGAGTCTTCAAATTAGACACAATTTATCCAAAAACCAGTATTTCTGAGCTAAAATATTAGTTACTAGCAGTCCCCGCGACTTCGTTTGCCATTGCCATCCCTGCAAACTAACTATTCGCTTAAGATAAAAACCACATTTGAGGAACAAAGGGTGTTTGCTATTGCTGTCATGTGTTTTTTAATGGTATTTAATAGCTAATAGAAAAACTACTCCTAACAAATAAAGCCTATTTCTTTACAACAAAAGCAAAACCAACTAATGTACCTTCAACTAATCCAACGCAAACAATGGTAGCTAAAACTTACTAAAATAAAATTGAACACTACCTACCAAATATCTCAAATTATTTACAAGGCCAAATGCCTGCTTATATAGGCTTATAAGGGAATACTAAAATACAGAAGAAACGAATTAAAATTAACATAAGGACAATAATTAAATCAATAGTTCTAAAAATAGCTTTATATGCGAATTGACATTCAAAAAACATTGTGATTTGGCAATATCTGACTCTTTTAGAGTGGTGTGACTTTGAAAATAGGCATTCATTAGGCCTATACGATAAAGTACAAATGCCAACTTAAAATGAGCCGTACGTTCAAAGCTTCCTGTACGTTTCGGTGTTCAAGTTATTTGGACTTTATACTGAGGGTTGTGACATTTTAAATTTTCGAACTGCAAAACCGACGACCTTAATATATTCACAGGGCAATCTTCAAAGTATCTTCTAACAAAAAAATTATGAATGAAATCGGAAAATGCGTTAATGAAATACAACGAAGAACACATTTCCATCCCCTCTCCCAAAGGACTTCCATCCCCTCTCCCAAAGGACTTCCATCCCCTCTCCCAAAGGAACCGTGCTGAATTTCAGGATAAAAAGTATTCATTTGGCAGTTTCGGCGTAATGCGCGGCCAATATAGGTACAGGCAGACAGACAAAAATTAAAAATATACAGTTTTGGATACAATATAGACCATAGAAAGCCCACTCGAAAAATATTCAAAATATCTATATATAAACTGTATCTGTCTCTCATGATCCTACTGCAGGGACAGGCTGGCATAAAATATAAACGAATGGTATACAATACAAACTAATGTATAAAAAAGGCAATATTCAAAGGTAATTTCATCATAGTAAATTGATATATAAATTTTTAATACAAATTTATTAGAGATGTTCCAACTAGTCGGTAAAGCCGAATATACGGCCACTTTCGTAGTCTGCGACTATTCGGCAAAGTGCGCCGACTATCCGGCTTCTTACTTTGTAAGTATTTCTCAGGCTTTATTTAAGCCTGAGAAATACATGATTTAATTTTAATTGAGCTCTTTCACTTATACTAAATACATAACAAAACACAATTAACAATAAAAAGTATATTGCCTTTATTTTTTTACACAAAAACACCGCTTTGACCAGTACAAAATAAACGTAAATCATGAAACAATGCGAAGTGAACAAAACATGTTCTTGGCTTGGCCTACTAGGCCAAAGTCATTGTCAGCACATCTCAAAAATTATATGTACGTATATTCCGTACGTAATAAAGTTAGTTACGTACGTATGGCTCTTGCCATTTAATAATTCCAATGGAGTTTTAGTTTTGCTATAAGCATTCTTCCATCGAAAGAACGGCACGTTTCCATTTTGGATACTTGCCAGTCGAAAAATAACAATATGCGCACTCATGTTAACAAAGTAATAAATGCCTATGTAAATAAATATTAATTGTACAACGCTGAGTATGTAAATACCAATAGATTTAGCACTGCCCACATCAATACGTATTTTTCTGTAAAACGTATGAAATTGACGTAGGTTGTAAAGGAAGTATATTCCCCGTTTACCGACAAATATTGTATTTTTTTTTAATCTTCACGATTTTTATCTTGGCAATATTTCACCCATTGTGAACTGAGTGGCATGATTCTTTATTTGATGGGTCTAAGGCCCCTACATAATTAGTGGAAAAAAGTCACCTATAACAGCAAAAAAATTGAGGACACTAAACAAAAATAAAACTATTCGAACCAACACTAGTAACCAATAGATGTAATTTGTAAGCAATCATTGAAGAGCAATCTGAAGCCATGTCACAGATTCAAATAAACGTATCTACTATAAGTTTACAAGGTAAATCTGAGTCATAGTTAAATACCCACACACTCGGATCAAATAACTAGTGATTCTCAAGAATACTATTATACATCATTGTATTGGCTTTTATTATAGAACACTTGCTGCACACGTGTGAGATGGATGTGAAATAAACTATAATTGATTCACATACCATAAATCACACTAATATTATAAAGGCGAAAGTTTGTATGTTTGAGTGTCTGTGTGTGTAAGTTTGTTATATTTTTTTATTTTAAAATATCTGTTGATTCGTAATCCTTAGTATTCATTCTTATTCATTTCAAATTATCTTTCCTAAATATATAAGAATTATCGAGGGAAATTAAAAGCAGACTAGTATCAAAATTATATATTATTATATAGTAGTAGCAAAATTAATTATAGTACTGTACTATATTTAAATATCATTCAATCTATTATCATTTATTAACCTGCTGTACGGAGACGGTGTATAGATTTTTTTTTTCTTTTAGTATTAAAATCATCGCGATTAGCCGATTTTTTTCATCCGTTTATAAAGTAAACAACTTTTTGGGTGCTTGTTTTAATGCTGGGCTTTATTCAGTTTCGTTCATTAGAATCCATTAGAGACCAATGGCGTTCAATCAGCTGTAGCTGAAAATACCTATTGCATGCATCGAAACAATTTAACAAATCACTCTCAGTGGTTGGGTCGGCGCACCAGGCGCCACGTGCCGAATCAATAGTCGCTGCCAAGGTCGCTCTTGCGCCCACGGCGAAGACCTACTGCACATTTTAGCTACATTGTAACATAACGTTTTCTTTCCATTTATTCAGCTATTGAGTAAGCTGGGATGAAAAAAAAATGAACTAAGGAGTGAAAGATTCGAAAAAAAAGAATAATTTAAACAAATAACTAAAAAATCATTTGACGGACGGCGGACTTTGATTTTGATTTTGATTCTAATATTGTATAATATGTATGTGTTTCAGAGAATATTCTCGCAAATAAAATAAATTCAAATAGTGGAACTGTGTGCGTGACTAAATCACATTGGATTAGTTTTTTTATTTCCTGCAGCGGATACCCTGTAGGAAAAATAGGTTTCAAGAGTAGCCTCTACCCAAGAAACTTCAAAGTTATTTTCGTAACCCTGTATAATCAAACTAAATAATCGAATGGTTATTCTTTTTAAAACTAAAAATTAAAAACTTTTTAATGACATAAAAACGTTTTAATGTCATAAAAACTTTTTATTGACGAAAACATTGGCGATTGAAATTGTTAACTTAATTAGTATGTTTTCCGAAGAAAATAAAATATTTACTTTATTCCTAAAAAGAGTTTTCTAAAAAAAAAATGTTTGAGAAGTAATTTTTTTTTTCCTACGGATTGTGTGAAGGAATGAGTAATGGTATAGAATAAGTATTTATTTGTCGCCTTTTCACTCAGGCTTAATGCAATTGTTATTTTAAAATATTTTTTATTATTTATGTTTCATCAACTCGCCCAGGCGATGGCAATATACAAAAAATATATTTCCTTATATTAGCTAGCTAGCATTATATTTCGGCACCGCAAAAAACCACTGAATAAAATATCTTATTGAATGATCATGCCATGGGCACATTGGTTTTAGTAGTTTTAATTCCCGCAAAAATCAGTTCGACTTTCCTGTAAACTTCGCAAGTGGATAGGTAATACTGGTATAATGAGAATGGTTTAATAAACCCTTATTAAATCGATCGAATGATTGAAATAATTTGCTGTTTCTTACCAACCCTCGCAAGCCTCTTTTTTAAACTTCAGAAAAGGGGGAGGTTCGCAATTCGACTGTATGTTTTTTCTTTGTATGTATGTTACGCGAATTCCGCCAATTAGGAATCAATTTTGATGATTATTTTTTGTTTGGAAAGTCATACTTCAGAGGTCCTATATAAATTTTATCGAAATCGGCCGAGCGGTTTTTGAAAAGTCAACAAAACTAGAAAAATTGTATACATCTATGATATTTTCCTTTACTCCGAAACCTCTCTGCCTCATTGGAGCAATGCGTTTAGTTAGTCTACCCATCTCTATTTATAAAAACGAATCCCTATTGCCCTTGGCCACGGTATCACGCGTGATCGGCAGGACCAATTTTGCTAATTCTTTTTTAGTTGTGTTTGTTATGGTCTGGAGAAGGGTTCTTACGAAAGAAAAAATTAGAAAGTTGTGTAGAAAATTCCCTGAAAACGGGGGATATAACCGCGGGGCGCTGCTAGTATTATATATAATAAAATGGTTGGCTGTACCCCTTAAGGGCGAGAAATATGTGATGAAAGAACTGAAGTCGGTTTTATTTAGATTTTTAAATCAGCCACTTGTGTTAATACTACATAATAAAACCAAAATACTAAAATTATTGTACTATGGTACAAATTCACAATGTTTGCACCTACTTGAACTTTTTAATTTCATAATTGGGGTAGTGTGATCGAAGAAGAAATTTAAAATTATAAAAGATGTTTAAATAAATTGACCAACTCAGATTAACTATATAAATCAGGTTAAAATAATAAATAAGTACGGAACGCTATTGCTCCACACAGGTGATATTATACCTAGTTAATCACAGGATATAAATATTTATGCAAGCATTGAAAACTACGATCATGAATGTAGCCTCGATTTTATTTATTAATTATTAATTAAACAAACTACAACTTAACGACTAAAATTAAAATATAAAAAAAAATTGTTACCATACATTATCCGTTGATAACAGCGATAATTGATGAGAATACACCACTAGAGACTGTAGTTCTGTTTATGAAAAATAATTGACTGACTTAAAAAAAATCTAAAGAAACCTATTTCCGTACTTTCATCCCTTTTTTGACGGAGGTCTAAATAAAATCAGAAGTTCATTTTACGCGAATGTAAAAACCCCGATGTCATGATAATGAGCTGACCTTGAAACGGCTGAACCGATTTTGATAAAACATGTGTAAGACCACCGCTAAAAAACCAGTTTTTAAACAAAAAAAGCGCACCTATATCTGTTTAACCGTTTATGAGCTACGGTGCCACAGACAGACTTATAACACCCCTTTTTACATCGAGGTCTAAAAACAAAAAAAAAAAACAACCAAACAACCAACCTTTAAAAGTTGCTTGAATGGTCTCAGTACCTTTATGGAAAATAAATAATCTAAATGGAAAATAATTTACTGATTTGAAAAAACGAAAAAATCTACTTCAACACTTTTATCCCTTATGTCTTGTCTTTAGGTCCCTTCTTTTTTTTTTTTTTCGTGGGGAAAACCTTCTTCGGTACCCGCCCTCCCTTGGGGATGTTGGACGGGTTATGCCGGATTGTTACCGGCTAAAAACCCCACGGTCCCTTCTAGACGCCTATTGCTGGGGCTACGGGAACGGCTTGCACTCTTCCGCGGCCCCAGCGGCTAGGGGGTATACCCTGCCATTTTAAAAATAGAATCATCCAAATCGGTATACGTATATTGGGCAAAGATGAAAGTCACAGGAAAGCAATATACACAATTTCGTTTACTTGAATGACATATTTTGTTCACTGATTTAACAACCAAACAATTGTACCGATATTAATAAAATGATAGAGCCAATTTGAACAAAAAATAATTATCCAAATGATTTGATGACGGAGATCTGAGGTAACATTTATAAACAAGTAACCACAACTTATCTGAGAACTTCCTAGTTAAGAAGTAGTTTAAAAAAAAACGAATTAATAACATTGGTACGTTAATTGTAATATGTGGGCAAGAAAATATATACCTACCATTATGATTTAATGTAAATTCAAAACCACTTATAGTACACAATTCGACCACGAAACTGTTTGTTTCTTCGAAATCTCTGCTACTTATTAAATTTATGTCGTTATCATCAGATTATGCTTATCTCGAACAAATAATGACGATAAATTAGTTAAATATATTTTCATTTATGATGCGATTGCTTCAAATCAAACCATAATTGGATCAAGTTCACATAATCAAAACACGCGTCATTTATCATATGTGGGTCACATAGCGATTAATGAGACCTAAGATAAATATATTACAAGTTATTATTTTTAAACAAAATATTATTGTTGCAGCTTGTTTGAAAAATAAAACTTAAACTTACCCTCTAAAATAAATTAAAAAATGATGCGCGCGCGCTCGCGTCTACTTCTGGTAGAGCACTGCGTGCGACACTCCCGCGCATAAGCTCTTGAACCTGTGCGGATTAAGCGCGCCAACATGATATAACATACATAATACTACCACAGTGTGCGTACGCGTTCTCCGATTGCTAGTCACCCGTGTTTATAGACATAGAGCAATAAATGGATAACATTTTCTTTGTCTAGTTCAAATTAATTATGCGGCATTGTCTTAGTCATGTCTTGATTTGCTCTGATTTTTCCACCAGCTATAAGAAACTACTTAGTTTTCGTTCTCTCCCGGTGTGCTCAATAATATGTAAAAATAATAAATAATAATACGAATATTAAAAATTAAAAATATTCACTGTTCGACAAGTATATTATGTGTAAAAAATCTTTTTCCTACGTACAGTTCGTTACAGGCAAGTAATTTTCACGGATGAATATAGAGCTGTTTTCAAGTGCAGAAATTTAAAGCTACCCAAACCTTTAACATCTACATATTCTCAGCGTTTTGGTGTTTATATAAAAACTCACGTATTAAACACCGTAGCCAAGCAATGTGATATCAAGAATCACATTCGACAAAAAAGTCGTCCATAGAACTTAAGTTCAGAATTAAAAAGTGGCTGTTGTCACCATCTTTTACGGATATATTGCATATATTCTTAGTTTAGTATATTTGTTAACATTTTCCATTGCGTCTATCTTTTCAGTTTAGTGATAAATAACTGTCAAAATAGTACTATTGACGTAATATAAATACAAGTTTACGAGGTAATTAAATGTATGTATGAGTGCAAATGCACTGGGGCCGTTTTCCATGACACAGGGCAGGAATGAAAAACGCAACAAATTGGACCTTTCAAGGCTGTTCTTATAGACTGTTATGTGCGTAAATACAAGCTTTGGATAACTGTATAATTACTCAATGTACACTCTACCTATTACCTTTAAGGTATGTTTGTAAGCCGTAACTATTAGTAGGACTACTGAAGATATTTGAAAGTAAGTATAAATACCTTTTCTTTGGAGGGTCTCATATATAATGCCATGTGGGTTACATGAGTAAACACTTATTTTACCATGTACAAAACCAAATAGTAGTGCCCTTTTGACACTAACAAACATATATATTCATCATGACGGCTCCGTGGCTTAGTTGGTAGTAGCCCTGCCTTCGAAGCGAGGGGGGTTCGATTCCCGGCCGGGGCACACTTTGTGTGGTGAGCATGAAGTTTGTTCTCGGGTCTTGGGTGTTTGTCTTGTGTTTCTGTGTTTGTCCATGCCATCTGTGACACAGGGAATCCTAGTGCAGAGGTATGAGTGTGTGAACGTTGTTGTTGTTGTTGTTTATACAAATTTTTGAACGCGTGGTAATTGAACACACGCCCTGCAGCGCAGAAGCCAGCCACTACCAGCTGTCTTTACGTACATAAAATGTTTAAACCATGGATGGGTTGTTACAAATATAAGCTTAATATGTTTCCACAGAACTGCTCGCTGCTACCAAAGGAAAAAAAAATATATGGCCAAAGCAGATAAGCCAAAATCTTACAAACATCACAAATTTTGGCAGTACCCGTTAAATTACGTGAGAGATACCACCATCTCAGAATGACGGGTAGGGAATTGGTAGTTTAGCTGTTTTTGTTTTTGGGCTGCAGTAACCATTTAACATCGGCAGGCTGACAGGTTGTCCTTTCACTTTAGCAACATAAAAAGTATGTAATTTCTATCGGCCCAACACTTACTATGAATTAGAAATTAATGATACAAGGTCATTAGTCGCTGTAAGGTCACCCCGCTGAATTATAATAAATTGACTAATTTATTTACAATTTAAAATAATACATTATATTATGCCTAAATCGAGTTTTTAAATTTAGAATAAATTAATCACTATTCATGGACACAGATCTACCCCCAAGCATAGCTTGTCGAAAGACGAAAGAAAAAGAAAGAAAATAACATTTATTCGCCACAAATAGCCGCGGAACGGTGTCTGCCTCATGTGCTGGTTGGGTGTGACAAACGGTGCTGATCTTTCAGCAAAGCCGTCTTTCACAAAGTCCCCTGTGTGGTGCGAAAGGAGCTACCCAAATTATCAGTATAACTTGTGCCAAGTTCGTTCAAAGAAAAGTGCCAACTGGTAATCCGCCGCCAAGCAGTGGCGCACTCGCATTGCGATGTTCCGGTGGAAGGGTGTGGGTGCTGGTGAAATTACAGGCGCACGAGACGTTACATCCCCGTCTCAGCGTGATGGGCGCTACGTGATACGACTTAAGACTTGGACTTTCTCATACTTACAGTACGAGAGGACCGAATTCGTACGCGTATTGCATCGTACAATTTTTTTTATTAAAATATGATTTTTCACTTCATTTTATATTATTTTTAACTTGATGCCTACACGCGTTCCTGAGAAAAAGGGATATGTTTTTATCCCCTTTTGATGTGAATAGGTTAAAGTTCCGTTTATTTACTTTTGAAGTACGGAACCCAAAAAAAAAACTTAGCATATGCCTAACACTATATCTCAAGCGAATCACCTAACTTCGGTATTCGGGACTATAGAAACCGCTCGGTGCATATTAGACGCAAACGAGATATTTTATGATTTATCTAAATCCTGAGCGTGGTGGCCCAGGGGCACAGACACCGACTTTCAATCTGAAGGTCACTGGTTCAAACCCACAGGTGCACCAATGAGTTTTTTCACTTGAAAAATTCATGTGCGCAATACCACGTTCTCAAAACGGTGACGGAAAACATCGTGAGGAAACCGGCATGTCTTAGAACCAAAAATTCGATGACATGTGACATCTACCAATCCGGATTGGGCTCCCGTAGTAGATCAGAGCCCATTCACTCTCTATTATCGAGAGTACGCTGGTGTCCCTGCAGTGGGAACATTAAAGACTGGTACGGTATCTGAATCCTTGGCTAAAAGGGATAGCCTCCATATTTCTATCAAATAACTAATGCATATTTGCATCAGACATACCTTGACCACGACTGAATGCCAGCAGCAATATTTTAACGTAATACTAGCTTTACTTAATTAAAACGAATAAAGATTTCGCAAATGCAGTATTCTGAAGTGTGGACGTGCTGCTAGTGGTGTGTAATGGTTCTTAGTCGAATTACATAAAGTTGTAATCCAATCTCTTTGGTTGTATTGTTTGTACAATAGCTTTTAATTGTTACCATTAAAAAAAATCATTTATAAAAATAACTGACTGATTTTAAAATCGTATAAATCAACTTCAACGCTATCATTCTACTTATTGTATGCCCTTAGGGGAGGAATTTATCCATGGGACCATGGTACTAGAGGTTCACCCTATTATATCTAAAAAAGGATTTTTAATCAAAGTACAATTGGCTAAGCAATCGAGTAACAAACAAAACCAAATTGAGGACTTTCTCCTTTTTTTGAAGTCGGTAAAAAGGAAAACTATTGTTTACTATTCAGGAATGACTTGTGACTGATGAAGGACTTCGAAACATACGAAGTTTTATGAAAAATAATGTAAAAATGAAAGAAAAGAAAAGACAGAAAAAAGATCAAGAAGGGTTCATTAATAACTAGCTGTTCGCCGCGACTTCGTGCGCGTGGAATATATATATTTTTTATGCAGAACCCCAATTGCTATTTCTTTTGCTCAAAATTACTCCTTATAACATCGAAATTGGTCCATCCGTTCGACCGACAAACAGACAAAAATTAAAAAAAGAAATACAGCTAACTAGCTGTGCCCGCGACTTCGTCCACGATTGCCATTGCTGCAGACTATTTGCATTACGAATTAAAAACACACATACAAAACAATGGGATTATCTATTATCCGTTAATAAACCACCATAGCTAATAATAATAATAATAATAATAAAAATCTTTATTTCAGACAAAGTCCATATACACGAATAAACTAAAAAAAAAAATATATAATAGCTTAACTTCTAACTAAATACTTCTAACGAAAAAAGTGTTTTTTTACAAAAATAATAAAACCCACTAATGTAGTATGAGCTTAAATCATACCAAGTATCTATCATTTGAATTCATTCAGGAGTTGCGACATAATGCGTGGCCAGCACTAAGATTTTTTTTTATATTTTCAAAATATTTTCTATGTACAGAATTGGGTCAGTAACAGTTTTATTATAGATAGATAGCTATTTATAGACGGATCAAACGGAAAAGATCACGGTCACAATGCAGCCACGCTCCTCAGACTGTGGCGAAAGCCGAATAAATGCGCAATAAAGTGATGTTGCGTGTATGGCGGGGTTGGAATAACTACCTTACGAGTTTCTACCTGTTCCTGATCTCTTCTGCCAACATCTGATGATTATAGCTAACCATTCGAACGTCAGCTTTTAAAGAAAAAAAACCGCTTGAAAATCGGTTCATCCGTTCAGAAGTTATGATGCCGTAGACAGAAACAGATATACACACTTACATAGATACACACTACAAACAAGGGGTATATTTAAAAAAGGGGTATAAAAAAGGGGTGTTATACCATTTTTACGTCGATTTTAGTTTTTTTTATGTGAGTAAGTGACGGAACGAGCTGATGGGCCACCTGCTGGCCCTCAGCTCAGCTGTATAAAATTTGGATCTTACACTGAGATGCATTCATCCTGCTGCGTCCAACACTCGAGACAGGGATGATACGTCTCATGCGCATGTATTTTCACCGGCACCCATACTCTTCCACAGAAACACAGCAATGCGAGCACCACTGCTTGGCGGCAGATTCCAGGTGCGGTGGCAGTACCTCACCGGCCGAACTTGGCACAAGTTCTACTGCTACTTTTGTTGCTCCTTTAGCACCACCCACGGGTACGTGTGTGTCTAGACCAATTCATCAGACTAGATATTTCCAGCTTAACACTGCTATTCAACAAGAGACAGCATTGAACATATATTCCTTGTCGTTATGATGAAATTTATCTCTTTCTTAGTAGAACCGTTGGGGCTTATGCACGTCCATTTTCTGGAGGGCCGTTTCTCGAAAACGAAATTCATCATAAAGAGTCCTCCTTTTCCACGTAGTCAGCAGGTGGATTGGTGATTGAAAATACTCAGGTGGATACTGCAGCCCATCCCTTGACTTACAAATTCCTTAGTCTCTTTCGACATCTATACTCTTCCCGAGTGGGAGTGGTGCTATTCTTAATGCTTGAGTACGCAACAGACTCGCAACATATTAATCAAATTTTATTTTCGCAAACTGTCAACTGCACCCACAGCCTTATGAATAAACTTAATACATGAACACAGACAGGTCTAGGACTAACGACGCGGCTTATGATAGGCCTTCTAGGATTTATAGATTTCACATGTCTTCGAATTTATAAATTCCATATGAATATATCTGTTTTATAATTTATTGCCACAGAAAAAACTTGTTTAATCGAAATGCTTGTATTTTTTTTATGTGAATAAGTGTCGGAGCGAGCCTGATAGTAAGTGGTGACCCTCACCCATGACAACAGTAATGCGTGCGACTCAGTATGAGATCCAAGCTTTCACTGAGTCGCATTCATCCTGTTGCGTCCATCACCCGAGACGGATATGATATGTCTCAGGTGCATGTGATTTCACCGGCAGCCACAATCTTCCACCGGAACACAGTAATGCAACCACTACTGCTTGGCGGCAGATTTCACATGTGGTAGCAGTACCTCTCCGGACGAACCCGGCACATGTTCTACTGCTTCTTTTAGTTGCTCCTTTAGCACCACCCAGGGGTATGTGTAGGGGATCAAAGGGTACACTACGGACGCGAGCAACTGGACCGCAAATACAATCAGGTATCGCAAATATAATGCTGACAAGCGCAGTGACTACATCTCTATAATTTTTTAAATGCATGATGAGCACCTAATTGAGAGATTACTATGTATAATATAATGTGCTGACTGAACGAATAACTTGACAAGCGAGAGCAGATTATCAATTTACGAAAGTAAAAGTCTCAAGCCCTCGATACTTCGGGGTGTTTCCTGTCACCGTTTTGAAAATATGAAATTGCCCAAGTTTTAAGCAATAACTCAATGCCCTTCTCCAGATCTGTAGACCTTCGGATCAAAAGTCAGAAGTCCGATGGTGTCACTCTGTAATAATTAACCTGTAGGTACCGAAAATACAATTGGTAGGAAGCTTATTTTTCAGGTTAGGCAAGTTCTCGTTAATGTTAAGGTTGTGTCATTACCGTTGTACATTACTGTAGTATTTGTTTGTTGTTCGCGCGTTCGAAAAGGATAATTCCTTAACATTTTTTTATGTATGTTAATTACAACATTTTGTTTTCTGCGGGCTACTTCACTGTATATTTTATGTACTGTAATATGTTGTCTTAAATAAATAGATAATAAAAAGTAGGTATATCGAACTGCCGGTAGGCCATTGTTATTTGTGAAAAGTGTTTCACCAAAGAAACACTTTCAAATAGCATTAGCATTGTGGAATACCTTTGCAGATGAAATCGCAAATAAATCTAGATTTAAAAATAACTACAGATAAAATCCGAGTTTACATCTTAAACTTGATCTCCGAACTTCCTAACATGGAAAAGGAGATATATATGCATACAAATGTGGTAGATTTAAAATAGGTTATTATTAATCAAGTTACACCAGATAAAGATATACAATAAAATATATAGCCCTGTGAAACATAGGACCATATTCGTCGTCCGTTGTGGCAACTATTTAATCGTATTAAATAGTTTTGAAATCAAATAAGAATTGTCTTCTTCAACCTAATGGGTGACATTATACGAGTATACTTTAGTTAACTCTGCAGAGTGAGCATTTCCCACGGTCTTGAGCTTTCTGATTCCAGTTTGTCCTCATTTCGACCAGGTCATCCGTCGCAGCCGTTTTTTATGTATGACCACGCATAGCTTTTTAGAGAATAAGCTGATTTTTTTGAGAAGGTTTATATCCAGCTGTCCGTGATCTTGCTAAAATATGTTCACAAATTACAGCACTATATAATTTTATAAACAAAATTTTAGAAGAAAAGTTCTTGTGGCAGATCATCAGGCATTCAAATAACTTTTGTTTATAATGTTTAATTTGTGATCGTATTGTAGCAAGCTTACGCCCACAGCCAGATAAAAATCTCTCTGTTCCACCGCTACATTTCATAATTATTTTACTTGATACCTATAATTCATTTCTTAGCTAACGACCTCGCCATTTATGTTTTTTTTTAGCATAGTCTTATCTATACAGATAGTTGGGTACATCTCGCATGGCGAAAGAAAATATATATTAAAATTAAGGTACTACGAATGATTTAGATTTTTTTTTAAATTATATTCGTAGTACCTTAAGTGTATTTGTGTAACATCAAACATTTGCGTAACAGCTATCAAATTTAATCCAATTTTATACGCGTGTTTGCTAGTTTCTGACAAAATAAAAAATATAACCATAATATATAAATTATAAATATTTTTTAAAACGACCATTATGGTTGTTTTAAAAAATATTTAAACATCCTTGGAACTAAGGCTGCGTTTTAAAGGCTGAATAGATCCAACCTTACTAGGTTAGTAGTACTACTACGAGTATATCATAGACACGCAGCCTCAGAACAAAATGTTTGTCACAGCACGACTGTGTGTCATAAGCATGCATAAAGCATTTTTTATGTGACTTAAGCGACGGGACGACCTGATGTTAAGAGGTTACCGCCGCCTATATACAAAAAGTACTACTCAGGCCTTCCCCTACTAAAGTATAGCGTTGCGCTCGTCCCTCTGAGATGGAAATATTACGACGTGAGCAACTGTACCTAACCCCCAAAAATATGATGCATTTATAGTATAATTTCCGTGTTACTGGAATTGAAAAATACATCATATTTTCAGTAAATATTATATGATTACTGGAAGTATCTTTGGTTTGAAGGTTTTTCATGTAAGTGATACCAATAAAATAGTTTTGTTAAAAAAAATACACACAAAAAGGTAGATACTTATTGAAATGCTATAAAAAGCCTTTCATATGATTATCTTGAACTGTTCGGACCATTTTATAACGTTGCTGCAACTCTCAAAATGTGAGTTCACATCACGCTTAGCCGGTGAATTACAAGGAGACGCAAGAGAATGTCTGAACTTTAGGATATCTATCCAAAAGTTTTCGGTTAACGTGCATTAGTTGTGGTCACGAAATCATGGAATAAAATAAATGAAACGCAAATATTTTGCAAAAATATTGTTGCTCTCTCGGATTGTCTCGAATTCGGATTTGGTACACTTAATTTCATAATTCTCAAACACAAACAACTGCATACCATAAAAAGGTAAACCTTATTCCTGACCTAATTTTTCACTTAAAAAACATAACGTTGATTTGTTGAGAGTTCCTAAGAATGGTCACAATCCGATTAATAGTTTCGGCGAAATTCGTGGACAAGCATACACATTTATTTATTTATTAAAGACCACCAACAAAATTACATACAATTAAATATTAAAATTACATCAAATCTTAGGTTATAAAGAAACACATAATTTCAATTATAGGCCGCCATATATACATACATATAAACATAGCTACACCTATAAAAAAATATTTTACGCGATTACTTTTTATTATTTGCAAGCTGAGCTATGAGGCAAGTGATAGCTGGTTTCTTTGTATTTATGATAAGTAATTTAAATAAATGTCTTATTTCGTTAATAAAAACAAATCCAGAATAAAACCAAGCAATTAAAAATGATAAAAGATGAACAATAATTGCGATTTGTTGATATGAATGCTACCCCTCTAGTAGAAACTCATAGAACTACTTTCACTAAACTTTGAAGTTCGAAAACCATACTGTGTTGCCTTCAGGCAGGTAAAGCCTTTCTTAGTTCGCCATTGCAATACTAGATGTCGCTGAATGTTTTGTTATAAAACGTGCATAGAAATCGGTGATTGATTATAAAATATAAAATATAAAAACGAAACATTTAGTAATAAATGTAAATGTAAAATTTATAATATAAATAATAATTTATTAGACTGTTCGCAGTTTTCGAAAATAACTCATAATAGCTATCTAAGGATTCGTTGTAATTTTTTTTTTCGTCTCTGATCTCCATCATTTATCAACGAAAAATTATTACTACTTTCAGATTGGTCCAAGAGAAAGTGCATCAAAATCAGTTCAAGAGTTGTTCATATGTCATCTTAGTAAACGCAACTGCGTATTTTGATTTCCTGTGACTTTTTTCTTTTTGATTTGGATGGAGATCGATTTGGATGTTTCTTTTTAAAAATGACGCAACATTTTTAAAAAGAATTTAAGAGAAATAATAGAAGTCGATTTTTTTGATTTTTCAATTATTCACTTGTTTACATGTCTATTAAAAAAATACCTATTTGAAGAATACCATACACTCATCAGCGATGTTGATGGTTAGATCGCTGATGTGTGTATGGCACTCTTCAAATAGGTATTTTTTAAACATATTATGATATTGCTATAATTCCGATATTCATTTTCGATTTGGTTGAAGCAACGAAATTTTCTCATGTTATAACTAATCGAGTCACTAAATTATAGGGATGGTTGGGGTTGGAACAGACGTAAACTTAACAAATAAGATTAGATAGAACATGAAAACTGACTGTAATTTTACTGTGTGCATGTAATGTGCCTAAGGAGCTCCTGTAACACATTATATATGCTCACGAATATGTTTACTAGTGTGTGTAAAATTAAAATTAAAGAAATAAATGAGTTTGAGTTTCCCTTTTTATTTATATTACCTTGTAACGAAATTTGAACGTTTTTGTTTTTAAAACAACAAAAATTGAATTGAAGATGTTTTAGTATTCCAATAAATAAGGAGGTAATTGATTAGTATTCTAGCAGTTAGCAATGTCACTCACGTCTTCAAGTAGGTACATTAGTCTAGGACAAAAGTTGGTTCCCGCCGTCTTTTCCTCTACAAATTACAATTAATTTCCACACAGGACACAAATGTTGGTCCTGGGTGGAAATTGAACCCACAACCTGCAGCGCAGAAGGCAACTACTCCAACTAAGCTGTGAAACCAATTATTTATATTCATAACAATCCAACAGATGAAACCGTCAATAAAGTAAAAAGTATATTCATACAGTATAGAAACAAGGTTATTGAATACATAGGAAGACCATACTGTGGCTTAACATCGATTCATAAATTGATCATCTTGTTACAATAAAACGTGTATCGTAATACTGCGGGCGGTCCCCATTCTATGGACAGAGTGACAGTAACGCCCGCGAGTCGCGGTTCGTTCTCTGCCAAAGACACTCGCCTCTCGTCGCCCGCGCTTTTCTCATGACGCAAACCAAAACATTGTGATAAAAGTGACAGAAAAACAATTGAATACGCACAAATCAGATCACATATTGATCCTAGTTTAGATTTACTCGCATCCAAGGAGCTTTTGAAAGCTCAGCGGAAAAGAAGAGGCTATATTTAGATATCAACAATGCCTGCCCAACCTGAAGTCAGAATCGTGCTGAGGGATGTCACCCCGGAAAGTAAGTATTTTTGCATATCTACAGGCGCAAGACCCTGAACTGGTTTAATTATACTTTTTTTAAGATGTGATGCCAATTGGCTATGGCTGGCTGATGCTATACCATTTCGTATAATAATAATATTGATGGACAGTCTTTTGTATTCTTGATGTGAATCATTTGTTGCCATATTCAACAATCTGCTTATTTATAAACAACGTTCGTACGAGGTATGACACATGCTGTTTAATAAGCTTTAATAAGATATCTCTAGCTAACTGTTGACTTCTAATAGTAATCCCGGACATAAACATACATATGTATTAACTTAATTTACAAGTTGCATTCAATTAGTCCAAAGCACATAATACATTTTTGATTTGTTGTGAACTAAAGTTTAGGTATAAGTAACAAAAGTTTATATTAGTCGTAAGGAAGATTTTATTTATACTTCTTCCAATGAGTTGAAAGACATAAGAATTTTAATGAAGCCAATAGACAATGAAAAACAAGGATGTACCTAAGATACCTCATTTTTTGCCCAACCCAAGGTTTATAATACATAGTTTATTTTCATACCGACAAAATTGTTGGTATAAACATCAGTTATTATTATTATCATCACCGTCATCATTATCAATACACTGAGTGTTGGTAAATTTGTTGGTATAATATGTGTCTGAGGAGTGGAGTGTTTAGGATTGGTTTAGCCGAATTGTTCGTGGAAACAATCAATGGCTTTGTCACGTCTACCCACAAAACTTGGCACTATAAGGCACTGCGTACCCCTTCGAGGATATAGGCTTGTACATATTATCTAGTAATAATAATCTAATAATATCACGAATAAAACTTAGCTATTTATTAAGCTAAATCCTGGGGCAGGAAAAAATAAAATACAATTTTAAAAATATATTACTTAATTAGATTATATATTTAACCAAAGCTAATCTAACGGTTAAATTGCATTTTTTATTCATTAACCAGGTCTAGTTTTAGTCTAGTCTTATTAGGTCTAGTCTTATTATCTAGTTAATATTCTTAGATATAACTAGTTTCTTCCTATGATCGCACTCAATCACCACTCGTTCAAGTACTTTTTTATGTATTGACGTTAGTCATAACATAACATTCCACAGTAACGAGTTCGACAACTCATAGTTTTAATAACCTGGCTATCTAGATACGGATCCCTAAAAATGAGAACCGAACCGATTCTTAGAACGGGTTTAAAATCAGTGAACATTTCACCAATTCATAAAATTGGCAATATTGATTGCAAAATGAAACTTTGGGAATTCCGTTATGTAAGTTAAGTGATCAGCTTGTATAGTCTAAAGACTAAGAACCGCTTGAGAACAATAAGGGGTAGATGACATTATAAAAAACAGATATTATTGTTAAGCAAATCCCATCAATTCCGCGTGGTCTAAAATCATGTGCCTTCGCACTGCTACTACGGAATACGGAACAAGTGTACGGAATACGGAATTTCGGTGAAAAATAAATATCAAAAGTAGTATTTTAGACAAAATATATTTAGAAATGTCTATTAACTCAAAGTTGCTTAATTATTCCTGTTATAAAATTAAACGACGCGACGATTAGCTGACGATAACTTTTCAAACATTTATAATACGTAGATAAATAAAAGCTGGAGCTACGATTCTCGTGTCTATAAAAAAGTTCGAACTTAAATAACAGGATTTATATCACAACTAGAAACAGGTTTTAACCAATAAACCAAAGCAATAACAACAACAAACGTTAAAAAGGTTCTTAGAAATGGTAAATTATTGGGCATAATATGAGACTTTTTGAAATAAAATTATTGTTATACAAATACTCCCCTAATATTTTAATTGCGGAAGTAGGGTGGGCAAATAATTAATTGAGAAAATAAATATTATATTTTTACTGTCCCACTCGTTTCCACAGAAGGGGAATTCCCAACATCCCATTAGATAGTGGGGCTATTTGGTATAAATCATTTGTATGTTTATGTCTCTTCCACACCACAACTACTGAACTCATTTGGCTGAAGTTATATCCATTGGTTCATTACGACGAGAAATCCCACATAAACTATTGTTTATTCCGACACCTGGCGGGTGAAGACGCGTACAGAAGATAGTTAAGAAATAAACGAGTCATGTGCGATTCGGTCTCACATTTAGAGGGTTCTGTTCCGCCATTTGTTGTTTTTCAGCATATAATATTATATATTTAATTAGACTGATTATATAAAAATTGGTCCATGTTTTAGGAAGACACCGCCACATGTAACACAGTATTATCATAAAATAAAATAGTGGCTGAGTTTCACTTCATAAAACAAAAACTCTGTGATAAATATCAAGCAGCTACTCAATAAATATACTTTTTATCTTGTTAAAAATCAAAAATAATATGTTTCCATGATGGATATCTAAATTTGAAATACAATCAGACGCATGGAACTTTAGGTGTGCGAATCCAAATCGCACTGAGCCGGGTTTTCTAATGATTATGATATTTGCGTAAACTAAACTGTTTGGAAAGCAGAGAGATAAAAAATAATGACAACATCTGTTCCATTCTTGTCTGAAAACAGGCACCGAATATTCAAATGTAGACCGTTTTAATGTCTAATTGTTTTCAGAGTTTACGGATTAACACAAACGAATCGCATATCTAAAACAATCGAAATTATATTAATTGTATGTAATTGTATATGTAAGGGTTACCATGTCAAGTTTCATTAAAATCCATGCGTATTAATTCAGTCAATTTATAATCAATTTATAATTTATATAAAGGAACAAAAAGATCGACAACAGACAACCGATTTAAACATCGAAAAAAAACCGACCCCAATTTATTTTGATTTAACAACCAAAATATTGAATCGATCTTGATAAAAATTCTTTGGGACCAATCTGAAAGCATATATTAGCACATATCTTATAATACAAACATTGATTAATGGCGGAGAAATCGGTGAAAAAGAATGTTCTGGCTTTTATATCCACTAAAAACTAAAACACAATCAAAATCAAATATATTTCATATACGGATTTGACCTGGGAACAGTTTAATTATAATGTATACTTTAATTAAAAGGGTTCATTGTTCGTATCTAATACTTGTCGTGTTCAAGTAACACTACGTAGGTGCTACATGATGGTGTCCGTTTCCCAATATCAGTATCTGACCCTTCTACGGATTTCCTCACTTAGTTCCTAAGGGAATAAGGTTATTGACCTCAGTTGCCCTCGTGCTACGCATCTTTTTACATAGCTTATCGTATGGTATATCATATAGCAGTCTCGCTTTGGAGTTTTATGCAAAATCTGACATGTGCCATTAATATTACCTTCTGCAAATTTTATTTGTTACATTCACGTTTAAAGTTCTTTATCATTCTGCTAAAAAACACGTTTCTTTTAAAAAATGTGTTTTCCATGTATTCATTACAAAAATGTTATGATAATAAATTAAAATACAATCGATATATCAATATATGGAGTTTATACTCACAGCTGACATTGAACGGCAATGTTTTGAAGAATATGATTTGTATGGAACGGAAGTTTAATTAACAATGGAAGCATGATTCACTCTGATTTAAGCCGTGATCGCTGATTTTTTGTCCAGAACATATTATGATAATAAACTCTGACCTTTTATTATTTTATTTGATCAGTATATGCTAATACTGTACCTGTAGATATATATATGTACAGGTACATTTTGTAAGCAAATGCATAATAAATTGACAGAAAACGTCAACCGTGAATTGCACAACTTTCTCAATTTCTGACAGTGGTGATATGACAACTGTAAGTGTCGAAATAAAATAACGATGATACGTTTTGAACGATGTATGGGCAAATAGAATATACATTTGTTAGACATTTCAAGAATAACCAGGAAGACCTAGTCCCCGATATGTTTGTATCTACGTAATAATGTAGATCGGTTATTGTTACTTTGATCATATGTATTTCTTTGGCACTTTTATAAAAATCTCACTGTTACGTGAGTATTATTATGAAATCAGTATTAAATATGCATGCAAGCTACACAAAGAGAAGGCACTCCATTAGAATATTATAAATCATTTTATAGAATGGATTAATCAATCGCGTTACTATTTAAATGATATGCAATGAAAATAGTGGACATTGTTGGCACTGTTGTGTCACCTAGGTATGTAGCTTACAAAGTCCAAACTACCATACATTTACATTTATATTTTTTTCTAAAAGATTGAGTATGTAGAACAATTTCGCGAATGTAGATCACCACTTCATCAGACGACTGCGATAAATTGTGACCTATTTCTATATCGGCAAATAGCTTATTGCTGCCATTTCATTGGGAACAATGAATGATTAATTACCGGCTAGTTGATTGAAATTAGTCGTACAAGATTGAACCAATGGTTAAAACAAAGTCACGGAAATGTAGAACCCGGTGTTTAACTGTTATCGCAATAATGGTAAATTATATCATTCGTTATATTTTTTTCACAATCTAAAAGATTATGGTTAACAACATCACGATTTACATATTTGTGCGTACGTAACGCCGTTCCCACCTTTACTTGCAATCTATTCAATCCACCCGTACCGTACCAGCCTCTAATGTTCCCACTGCAAGGACACCGGCCTACTCTCGATAATTGAATGGGCTCTGATCTACCACGGGAGCCCAATCCGGGTTGGTAGATGTCACATGTCGTCGAATTTTTGGTTCCAAGACATGCCGGTTTCCTCACGATATTTTCCGTCACCGTTTTGAGAACGTGATATTGCGCACATACATTTTTTCAAGTGAAAAACTCATTGGTGCACTTGTTGGTTTGAACCAGCAACCTTCAAATTGAAAGTCGGCGTCTATGCCCATGAGCCACCACACTCTCAATTCAATCTACATTCACGCTTTATTAATTCGAACAAATTTCGCATTTATGCCTCTTTGTATCATTTTCACAGCAAAGCTGTCAGACCGATTCTTACTTCATTGATGTTTTCATAGCGAGAGTGTACGGCTGGCTAACCTTCAATTAGAGGTCATTTACCTAACGAAATATACATAAATAGCTGAAAATTTCCAAAGCAGCTCGCTTGGTTTATACCATAAGGACCACCGGCTAGGTCTGTAGTATTGAATGTTTATGCATTTCTGGTTGTCCTTCATGGTTCTTAAGAAATGTCATCAGAAAGGAGAAAGTAAATCGAATAGTTTTGTCTTGACAACGCTTTCCTTGGATACGGTAGCCTTGTAACACTAGCGTACATTTAATTGGGTCGATCAATGTGAAAACCTCGCCGTTGGGTCAATGACAGGTCATTGATTTAAACATGAATATTTATTGCTACTTTCCTGAGACCATGCTATATTTTCTGTTGCGTTGCTATTTCCGTATCCGAAATGAAGTCGACATCAACAAAAAAATCAAAATCCTGTGGGCACCCAATATTATTCTCATGGTGTCATGCCATGAATGCAACAAAGTATAATTTCTTTACTTTTCTTTGTATGTTTTAAATTATATATTATACAATATATATCTCTTGTCTAATCAGTATTCACTTAGACTGTTATTGAAACTATTTGTGTAACTATTGTACATCCCTCTTCCTGATATGCCCGAAACCTTTAAATTTTTCTGTCACTAGTGCACCTTTCAAGCTTCCTCTAATATTTCTACCGTATACAACTATCTGAAGCATATAATATAAGAAAACAGTAACCAACTAAGGAGTAAGAAAGTTAAAAGTGAGGTGTTTTTCAATAAGTAAATTATAATAGAAATATAGCATTCCAAACATACTTGATTATGTAGCAACATGCTGGGTTATCTAACTCCATGCTCATGTCAAAATAGTTTTATCTATCAATGAATTGTGCCACTGCCTATCATTAGAGCTCATTATCAATTCTGCTGTTCTGAAACAAATTATCACGTCTGTCACGTCCTATATAATAATCACAACCTACAAACGAGATAATTATATAATCGTATTTATATCAGCTGCATCCTACATTGCAATACATTTGTTTCTGTTTTATCGAACATTATTTAATCTTTGGTTTTATCTTCTCGCATACTGTTATGACAAAAATTTCAAAATCATAAACCTTATTGATAAGGTTATGTGATCGGAATAATGGGAAACAACGTTGAAAAAGAGGGCAACTTGAACCTTGAAACGTTAATTCTAAGGATAGAGGATAATTAGAATTCGTGTTCATTTTTTTAAATTATTTTTAGGAGTATAATTCGTCTGTTTCATAGATAGGTACTAATTATTTCCTCCTTAATCCATTCTTATGCACTTATATGTGCATACTCACTCAAATGTGAATACTCACATTCGCATGCTGGCCGATAAATAACAAAACTAATTATGTACCTATAAAGGCTATAAAAACATATTGCACCGTACAATGCAACTAAATTGAAATGTTTGTAGGTGTTCAGTGACTTAAACAGCGTTACAAAGTTTGTTATCAATTACTGTGCAGTTTGCTTTCATAAATCATTTTTTTTTTTCATATATGATTCAAATCTTCGGATGGAAAACTTGGTACAATTCTCAGGATAGCTTCTTGAGAAATCGAAGCGTAAAAACGTATATGTAAATTAAAGATCCACTGATATAAAGTAGAAAAATGTAGAAACTACATATACATAAAACCAATAGCTGTTCCTTAGCCTCGCTTGAACTTGTGTTTATAATATAATTTCTTTAGAAAATTCACGGGAAATATCTAAAATCGGGAAAAACTTAAAGTACATTTTAGTATTGTATTTTAGCCACCATGTCGTTTCACAGCCGATTGTCAAATTATGAATCAAGACAGGAAAACATGTGTCGGCTCAGAACAGTTTCCATGCCATACTGTCTCCATTGTTATAGCGGCTGATAAATATATTTTTAGACCAACACAATAGGCCATTAGTGCAGGACCACGTGTAATCGTGCATTCACCCGTTCGTTTTGGCGCAGGCCCAAACATGTGCTCCCCTTAGATGGTGGCGTGATGGCCTTACATCTCTTGGGAGTCGAATAGAACTGGCTTCGGCAGCAAAATATCTATATGATTTTGTTTGTAGATTTTAAAACTAAAAGCAGGAAGGCATTGGCCATCTATCAATCCCAATTGCCCTCCTATATTAGATTAAAGCCCATTATCTCTCGCTTGTTGAGAGTATAAGGATGTGGGAATTTAATACAGACCTGCACGTTGAGTCCGAAGTTAGCAGCTAGAAGATTTTTAGTTTATACTAGCTGTACCCCGCGACTTCGTCCGCGTGGAATTTAACAATGCTCTTGCATGGCACCATAATTATATTTTCATTTTCTAAAATAAAAGTATCCTAACTTCTTATAACATCAGCTCTCTGCCAGTGAAAGTTCTTTATAATCAGTCCAGAAGTCAAAGCTACAATACCAACTGAGTCATAACTGGCCTCACAGCTCATAGTTGCTTTGCCTACTGCGCTGTAGATCGTGGTCGTGCGTTACTTCCCACTCAGGGCAAGTATTTGTGTTACGAACATAGATCTTTGTTCTGTGTTTGGGCATTAATATGTATCACATGTATGTATATACAATTTAAAGAGTAGTATACTATTCCATCCAGTACAAGTCAGTGATTGCGCCAACATCCATTTAGCTCAATGAAGATATTCATCCAGATGCTGTAAAAGTGCCTTATAACCTGTGCCACGAGTAGAATGAATGAATTCTTATAGCAACGTCGGCTTCCAAATATAATTATGCGCAGAAGTCTGAGCGTCGCGTCGTAATACACCCAAGAATAGGATTACTTATTTGCAACAAAACTGCAGCGGCTCGCTGCCAAAAACACAAATCGCTTCGAACTTTAACGTTTCCCATACCGTACCAGCCACTAATGTTCCCACTGCAGGGACACCAGCCTACTCTCGATAATTGAGAGTGAATGGGCTCTGATCTACCACGGGAGCCCAATCCGGATTGGTAGATGTCACATGTCATCGAATTTTTGGTACTAAGACATGCCGGTTTCCTCACGATGTTTTCCGTCACCGTTTTGAGAACGTGGTATTGCGCACATAATTTTTTCAAGTGAAAAAACTCATAGGTGCACGTGTGGGTTTGAACCAGCGACCATCAGATTGAAAGTCGGCGTCTGTGCCCCTGGGCCACCACACTCTCACGTTTCCCATGTTAGAGTTCGAATAGATTTGTACTAACATGGCCATTATCTATACCAATAAATAAAATAAGTGTCTGTTTGTAAGGTCAATATAACTGCTTTTAACTAAATGCATTTCAAAGTATTATAAATACAAATAAATATTCACGGATATCTCAGACAATTACCACATAGCCCCAAACTAAGCATAGCCCATAGTACTCTATGGGAACTAGATAACTGATTTGAGTACATTTAGTACTTTTTTTTGTAAATACATAATAAGACCTAGACACAATAAACTTTTATGTTCGGCACACAAAAGCTTATCCCGGGCAGGAATCGAACCTACATCCCAGAAGGCAGAGCTACTACCAACTGAGCTATGAGGCCAGTCAAATACTAATTCAGTTAATACAATGTATTACTAAATTTAGTATTAATTTACATAAAAATCGGTTTATTGCCGCATTATCCTTTCATAACATCGGCTGACCCACAATTACGCCTTCGTATATGATTTGATCGGCCTTCAGGTTTTACCGCAGATCTTATGAATGTCTTAAAACTCGATATCATCGATGTCGTCCTTGATTTTTGGCTTTCCAGCCCAAAAGTGATATTGAATTAACCAATTGTGGTACAGAACGTGTGAGTTAATCCAAAAATGGTAAGTTACCTTGCCAATATACCTTTTGCGGTTTATGCTTGCAATATCTTATTGAAATGTCTTATTGGTGATTCTTATTCATGGCAATGAAAATAATGGGAATAATTACAAATGTATTGGTAAATTTATTTTTTATTTTCGATTTACTATGATAGTTTAAGTGTTGTTTGTTATTGAAGTTTTTTTTTTACCATATCAGCCAAAAACTTTCAGGCAAAAATTTCGACTAAAATAACAAGCAAAAAAAAAGGAAACTAAGCTTATGGAAACCAGATTACTGACCAAAATAATTATAATACGTCTATGTTCGTCATACAAATATTTATCCTGCTTGGGAACCCACGACCCACAGTAACAAGCAAAACTAGTAGTAACTAGAACACTGACTTGTGATTCTAGACAAATAAATGAATAGTGGTAATAGTATGTTCATATTGATATTTTTAAAACGGAATATACAATAACAAACATAAAAGCGACATCTGTTGTTAACTGAATGAAACACAATCATCATTTTGAACCGCAGCGGTCCTTTGTTGGTAGTTGTTGATTATATTACGGTTGAAAATTAGTTCTTCCAAATGGCACCAGATGGCAGTATTTTTTCTAGAATCCCACTTTTCTCTTTAACTAAAAAAGAGAGCTCTCTTATAAATAATAGATTTAACTAAAAGTTTCAAAATTCGTTATCTGTCAACGCCACGGTTTATTCCTCAACCGGTTCCGAGCCAAAGAAACATTTAAAAAACTTTGAACATACATTATGCATTTATTAATAAAATTATTATTATCTATAAATTATTTTTAATATCTATTATACATACAATTACCAATATACAAAATACTTTAATAATACAAAAAAATAGTGATCTTTGATTATATAGGTATACCTAGTTTTCTGAAAATTTTCTTCGCTAATTTCAATTATTTTACTTTCTTAAGTCAATAACAAACACAACAAAAAAAAAAATAGCAAAATTGGTCTAGCCGTTCACGCGTGAAGCCGTGACCGAAGGAAATAGGGATTCATTTTTATATATAGAGATAAAGATAAGTGAAAAAAAGTACTATTCTGCACCTACACTGCTGCAGAGTTTCACAGACACAAACAATATGACAGGTCTTTGACGCCTAGGTTCAGCTGACAGCTACATTGTCTGTCAATCGTAACGTAACCCCGCTCAAATATGAAAAAAAAAACAATTGATTTACACACAAAACAAGAACCCAGCCACTTTTTTTTACTGCAAATGGCCTTGACAAGTTTACCACTTTACACGGGCTTTTGGTGAGAGCACGCACTCG